>OY728127.1:1648305520-1649555520 GCA_963277665.1 Viscum album | reverse complement strand
TTTATTTCTCACTTGTTTACCCTTACTAATAATCTAATCTCACCCATTATTTTGATTCATTTATCTATATTACAAAGATATTTATTAAGTATGACATGTCTAATAAGGTTTATAGTTATGGAAAACATAGTGGGAGATTATTTAAATCACTTATGAACTAGTTTTTATATATCTAGATTTACAAAGGCAATAAATCACTAGGGTCCCCAAGAATGTTTTTATAAAATGAATTGAATATTTATATATTAATATTTAATATCTATGAATTAAAATTACGGATGTCTATATTTTTAATCAAAGTATTGTTTTAGTAAACCTTTATAAACAATGATGATAAAACATTAGTGATAACTATATGGATAATTCAAAGCATAGGAAAATGTCTTGGAATTTGGTGAAGGATAGAGGGAGTGGTTTCCATGAAATTATATCCCTTTCAAGATATAAATATTTTATGGGGGTACTTAAACATTTCTTCCTAGGGGTAATAACTCTAAAATAGGTGCATTTGGATTTGACACGATAATCACTTAGTTCACAACAACAGGCCTTGCTGCACCCCTAGTTTGACACTCATAGGGGATATGTTTTCGAAATTCCCAAACTCCTTATAATACATCATGAAGTATTTGAATAGATGATGATCATGAATGACCTATAATAATCTTAATGTGTCATAGATTGATCCATCGTGATTATTATGGTGATAATAACCCTGATGTTTTTTACACACTTAAACAGGATTTATTACATATATTTTCAGTTAAGACAACTCTGAGGATCAAGAGGTATAATATCATGTGAAACAAGGAATATTAAATGAAGAATAAATAAATAAGATACAACATATTTATTTAAAACTCATATTGCGTGACCACAACATTATTTCGTACTTAGCATTGCATGGGATAACCTAAGGACATATATAAGTAAATGGTGAGCTATAAATCCCAATAGGGGAGTAAACAAGGCATAAAATGAAGTATAAAATACATGATAAGAAATAGGAATATTAATGGAGAAGAATAGAAATATGAACATAAATTCATGATATAGCATTATTATCATAAAATGAAGATGTGAAAACAACATTTAACATGATATTAGCATGATCCAATGCTCATTACACATAGAGCATGAGAGAATCCTCGTTTCACTTTAGTTAACATGACTAAACCATAATTACAATTGAATTATCATGAGTAAACCATAATTGGACATGGAATATCATGATATTATTCCTTACCCAATGCATTTCAGCACTATTAGGGTGCACCCTTCATAAACATTTCATTTCATGCGTAAGTGTGACACATGTATCATATAACATGGAATCATTCAGCATAATAAGTTATTACATGACTAAGGAATGTGTTATATATAAATTTAAGTAAAATTAAATATGTATATGTGCATAAATTGTAATAACCTTGATAAATAAAAGGTTATGGTATTCACTACATCATGATTTTTTCTTGGAAAATCACAGTGCAATTTCAACAGCATAACGTCATCATATAGAAATTCAGAAGTTGGGTTGATCAGAGACAAATGGTTCAATCATCATTTATTCCTGAAATATATAGTAATTTGATAATTTAATATAATATCCCAACATATGAAATGTAATTTAGATGCATAATTTGGGAGAAATACTTGAATGGAAATAAGAAGAGAGAAATCTCATACAAGATTTCTGCATGGTAACGGGTGTATACGGAAAGCATTAATGAGACAGAAGGTGGTATCCCATCATTAAAACATATGTATGGTAGTATGGATAGGTTATAAATAATACCCCAACATTTTTAATTGAATTTAAAAGGGTATTATGACATAAAGAAATCTGGATAACAATGGGAAAGGAAGGAATCCTTTACAAAGATTTGGCATGGTAATCGGTCTACTTAAAGGATCATAGGGGAACATGATGAGAGTGAAAGGAATACCCCATCATATATATATAACATGAATAGTATAGGGGGTTTTTAATATAATTTCACAACATATCTAATGGAATTTAGATGGAAAATATAAAAAAATTCTTTAATGTAAATTAGGAGAGATAAATCCCATATGGAATTTTTTTCATGGTAATGAGTGTACATGGGATGCATTAATGAGAGATAAATGTGTATATCATAATTAAAACATAAGTAGGGAAGTGTAGGGGAGGCTAGAAATCATAACCTAACATTTATAATTGAAAATAAAATGTGCATAATAACAAAAGGAAACATGGACATAAATAAGGAAGGAAGGAAAGTGAGGATCCCTTACATGGAAGTGAGATCCCAAAGGCTTGAAAGAGGCTTGAGAGAGGATTAATGGGAGCTTAGGGAACCTTAAGGGTATTCTATAGAGATGAGGGTAGAGTAGGGATTTGATCAATGGGTTTTTTGTAAATATAAGTAGGAGCTTGGGTGGGATTATATTGGAAAAGAGAGGGGAATTCTTTAATATTTCACAATCATAGGTTTTGGAATCTATTTAATTAATATTTAATAAAACAAGCCAGCCCATGGTTTTTTCCAATGGTTTTTTCTAAAGTGGAGTGTAATGAATTATTTTATTAGTCTAGAAGCCTAAATTATTATAATATTAGGCTATATTATTTTGAGGTGAGTCACACTCTCAAGGAAATCATTTTTAAATGTTAAAATATTTTATATGTCTTGGAGGGTCCATTAAGGAATCATAAAATTTATAAAAAAATTATAAAATCACATTATTTTGAAGGTAAAAAATATATTGGATTAAAATTATTTTTATAGTATTTCATTACATCACTATTGGATAATTATGTTGTCAAAAAACATGTAATATATTTAAACGGTATTTAATTTTTACCCAAAAAGTCGACTCTCCCAGAAAATTAAGAAAAATTCACCATTGGATAATTTTGAGGTCCTGATTCCAAAAATAACATTCATTTTATAAAAATAATTTTTTAATTATTTTAATTTTTAATTTTATATTAAAAACTGACATTTATTGAAAATTTATGGGTTTTGACAAAAACCATTTTCAAAACATAAAAAAATGTCAATTCTATTGATAAATATTTTTTTCTAGATTATATTTAAAAATAATAATTTACATATAATATTTATAAAAATTATTATTTATTTCAAAAATCCATTAATTCATCATGAGATATTTCTTAATTGATTTTAAATATTAAATAAAAAAACTATTTGCGATTTAAAACCCTATTTACATAGTAACAATAATAAAATGAAGGTATATTATTTATAAAAAATATAAATCACTATATCATAGTGATGGTTTATCATTACATAACCCCTTATAACACCTTCAAAAGACTTAAGGTTAAGGTGTGAAATGGTGAAAGACTCTTGGGGCGGCTCGGATAACATCGCTCGGGTGTAATCTAAACTAACATCCACTTATCTTGTATGCGGTTCCATTCATGCTTAACGTGTTGAATCCTTTCTTGGGATTGGTCAAGAGTGAATCCCAATGATGATACCTCCGTTATGAGATCTAAAAAATGGGCTTTGTATGGAGAAAATATTCTGAATGATGTCATCACTTCCTTTATCGGAGTAAATTGGATTTGTTAAAGCCCTATGTTTATAATAATCATGTGATCACTATTCAACAGCTATATTAGCGATGGTAAAAATTATTAATGGTATTTTAAAATCCATAAACATAAAACTAAGTAAGTGAATATGTTTTATATAACCATTTTACATAATAAAACATATAATTAGATCAAGAGGGATTTTCATTAATAAAATTTGGGTCGTTACAATATACCCCTTAAAAAAATTAACCCTCAAAATATCCTTTTCCCACACTAAAATATCTGATGGTAACATTTATTCATCACTTCCTCTAATTCCCATGTCACTTTTTCAAACACGTGTTTTCACTACAACACCTTTATGAGGGGAATTGTCTTATTTCGTATAACAGTTTCTCTATGATCTAAGATCTTCACCAACCTATCTTCATTGGAGAGTTAATTCTCAAATGGTACCACCAATGTATTTAGTACATCTTATGGGTGAGGTATGTACTTCCTCAAGATTGATGTATGGAATACACCATGTACTTGAGACTGGTTCGGTGGGGTTGTTATTCGATAGACCACTACTTCAATGCGATCAAGGATCTCAAAATGTCTGATGTACCTTAGAAAATTATTTCCCTTCTTCCCAAATCACATAACTCTATTTCACAGTGATATGTAGAGGAATACCATTTCCTTAACATCAAACTCTAGGTCTCGTCGATGATTATCATTATAGCTCATTTTTTTGACTCTGAGTAGATTTAATGTGTTGATGGATGGTCTTAACCTTCTCCGCTGTTTTTTCGACCATTTCTAGAACTAGGAGTTTTCACTCCCCAACATCATCCCAACATGCTGGTGTTCCGCACCACTTCCCATAAAGGGATTCATAAAGTTCCTTTTGGATGCTTGAGTGGAAATTGTAATTGTAAGAGAACTCAACCAGAGAAAGATATGTATCCCATCATTATTTGAAATCCATTGAGCATTGTCTCAAAATATCCTCAAGTGTTTGGATAGTCTTCTCATATTGGAATTTAGTTTGAGGATGATAATTTGTATTGATGTTCATATCAGTATTAAGATAATGCTAGTGAATCTTCTAGAACTTGGAGGCGAATCTTGGATATCGATCAAATACAGTCAATAGTGGTACTCCATGTAGCCTCACCACTTTTTTTATGTATATATTCTCCAATTTATCCAATGATAAATCATCCGTAATTACAATGATGTGTGTAGTCTTTGTAAGATAATCCACATCAACCCAAATATAATTGTTTCCTTTGTATGTCTTATGAATTTCAGTGACAAAGTCAATGGTGAAGTTATACCATTTCCATATTAGTATGGGTAATGTTTGTATCATCCCATAGACTTCTCCCCCTCAGCATTCACTTGATGACATACTAGGAACTTTGATGTATACTTATCGATCTCATTCTTCATGTTATCCCACCAATAATTATCGTAGAAATCTCAATAAATCTTTGTGTTTCCTGGGTGATTTGATAAATTTGAACTGTGTTCATCATCCAAAAGTTCATTCTTTTACTCCAGATTTGATATAACACATATTATTTACCAAAATCTCACAATTACTTCTTCATTAACATTAAACAATGAGGATTTCTCTTTTTTTATAGTTTCCACTTTCTTTTGAATTCCCACGTCATTTTTTTAGCATCCTTTAACCTTTACAAAAGAGACAGTTGAGAAAAAAATTGGGAAAGTATTGATGATGTTCCCTTATTTATGATTCCCATTTCCATCTTCATCAAATCTAAGAAGATTGTAACCTTTTCAATTATCATCAATGAAAGAGTTTCTAGATCCTTTCTACCTAGAGCTTCTTCCTCCTTGTTCACTTTCACCGAATGGTAGTGAATTGAGATGTAATAGTCTTTGATCATATCTAACCATCTTGGTTGGTGCATATTCAGATCTTTCTGTGTGAATACATACTTGTGTATTTTTTGATCCGTATATATTTTACACTTCACCCCAAAGAGGTAATGTTGCCAAATTTTTATAGAGAAGATTACTACATATAACTACAGATCATGTGTTGGATAGTTTTTCTCATGAACTTTCAAATTAATTGAAGAATAGGCAATGAATTTGTCATTTTGAATCAACACACAACCCACACCCTTCATTGAAGCATCACTGAATACCATAAAATGTTCTCAAATTGTGGGTAGTGTGAGCACGGTCATAGTGATAAGCCATTCTTTTAACTCCTTAAAACTATCTTCACATTTATCAGTCTAAGGAAACATGAATCCCTTCTAAGTTAGCTTGGTAATAAGGATTGAAAATCATGAGATATTTCTCACAAATCATCGATAATATCCATCAAACCCCAAGAAGCTACAGATATATGTCACTGATGTTAGCCTTGATCATCCCTCAATTGCATCTTTCTTGGAGGGATCCATAGATATCTCATTTCTTGTGATGATATGACCCATGAATGAGATGTCCTTCCACCCAAACTCACAATTGATGTACTTTTCGTAGATCTTCACCTTTCAAATGGTATCTTGTACATTCTTTGATGCCCCTCATGATCCTCATTGGTTTTGGATTATATTATAATATCATCTATAAATACTACCACAAATCTATTGAGGTAATATCTAAAGAATCTATTCATCAATTACATGAAGATTTCTAGAGCATTAGTTAGTCCAAAAAGAATTATTATGAATTCATAGTGCTCGTGCCTTGTACGAAAAGCATTCTTGTGAATATCCTCCTTCTCTAACCTTACTTGGTAATATCCCGACCGCATATCCACCAAAGAAATGTATTGTGATCCACGTAGATGATTTAACAAGTCATCAATTCATGGAAGAGGATAGTTATTCTTTATCGTCATTTTTTTGATCTTGTGATATTCAATGCATAGGTGCATTTATCCATCCCTATTCTTGACTAAGAGGATTGGTGCACCCCATGGTGAAGCACTTGGGTGTATAAACCCTTTATCAAGATTCTCCTATATTTGTTTCTTTAGCTTCTTAAGCTCGACAACAACAATTCTTTAGTGAGTATTGGATATTGCTAACACCCTAGGTATAAGATCAATCGATAATTCAACATCTCTTCTATGAGGAAGGCTGGTAAATTATTTGGGAAACGCTTCAGGGAATTCACTAACAATAGGCATGTCTTCAAGGATGGTTTTTCCTTAAACTCAATTAGCTATATAAGATATGTATTCTCCTAGGGTATTAATATACATGCTTGAGATGATTGTGCTAAAGAAGATTCATCCTCCTCCTTACACTTGTATAGAATTAGGGGTCGATTCTCCATATAGAGAGCAATTTACCTCTCATACAAATTTATGTTGGATCTATATAGAGATATCCAATCCTTTACAATAATCGAATCAAATTCCTCCAGAGCTATTATTTCAAGGATCGTTGGGAAGTTAAATCTACAAATTTTGATGGGGGGGGGGGAGTTATACTCATGAGGTGAAATGATTTCCCCATTTTACATTCTCACTGACATCTCTACTTCCATTATTTTTTATGGTATTGGGATTGTTATACTAAACTTTCTAGATATAAAATAATGCGTAGAACTATAATAAAAAAGTATGTTCGCTATTCTTGAATTAATAATTAGCGCACCTATCACCACTTCATTTTCGGGGTTCGCTTCGGCAGTTGTGTTGGAGAAATCTGTCCCTTGCTTCCTTTGAGGTTGTTCGTTTCCTCTAAATTCCCTTGTATTAGGGGATAGGTTTTCAAAGTTCCATGGTTCATTTCATTTAATTAAATGAAAAATGAGATAAGGGTCAAATGGAGTGTGCATCTCCTCTGTCGAAGTTTATGATTTTTTTGCTGACAGTTTATGGTCAGGTTCCCTTCTCTTACACACCTAGAGAATTTCCTCATCCCCATCAAGAAATTTTAGGGGTGCTTGTTTCTACACCTTTAGAATGGGGGGTGCTGGAATTTCTTAGCACTATTGGATTTATCCATCAAACCTCCATAATTAAATTCCACTTTCCCCTTCTTATCCCCATGATACCCCAGAGATTTTTTGATCACCATTTTGACATTGAGGGCACATCATACCATTTCCTCATAGCTACTAAAGTCAAAAATCTCTAGGACTTTCAATAGTCTAGGTTTTAGCCCATCAAAGAAGCGGTCAACCTTAAATTCATAGGTAACGAAAAATCAAGAGGTGTATCATGCAAGCCTTAGAATGTTTGCCTCATACTCTCTAATTTATTCATCATATTTTTTCTTGAGGGAATGGAATTCACTTTCCCTATTATGTTGGAGGGATCGAGGAAAATATTTTTTAAAATACATATTATAGAAATACTTGCATTCCAACATGTTGATCTCATCCTCTGGATTCGTATTTTTTATTAATTTCCACCATTGATCAGCTTCACCCTCTAGATGATAATAAACCGGAATAACCTTCTCCTGTTTATGACAATAAAGGATAGATAAGATCTTCTCAGTTGTGTTGATCCATTTTTCGGTGATTGAGGGATTAGAAGATCCATTAAATTTATGAGGCCTTTGTATCAGGAAGCTCGTGATTACAACTTGTTCTTTATTAGTGGGGTTGTAATGTCCACTTGACCCATGTTTCTATTAAAAAATTTATTTAAATGAGATATTTTTCTGATAAATATTCTGATTCCTACTCTCATCAGATTGGGCATCTCATTAGATTAGTCATCACACCGATCTTCGCATCAGTTGTTTGCCCGAGTCCTCTTATTTCGGGCTATTGGCTAGAATAAAAGGAAAGTTAGGGGTTACACATAAAGGGGAATACAAAGAAATAAAGAATAACTTATAGATTACATTTATTTCCATGACTTATGAATTTATAGGCTTCAATCTATGTTATCCACGATCTACTTCACAACATATATTCTATGGGGAATTTTTTATTCCCTTAATAATGGTTCATAATAATCTTAAGAAATTATCAATGTATATCCCCTGGGAGTGTCGAAACAAGAGTGTAGCAAGGCCCATTTTCATGAACCAGTTCTCGTTATATTCTATCTCAAAGCTATGTTTTTGGGTTTTACCCCTAGATACATCTATGCAAGAGCCGCCTCTACTTGTTCATATCAATACATGGATGTATTTTCATGATAAACCACTTACTCTATCCTCACCCAAATATAGGTATTTTTTTATTATAAATAGTATTATCCCAATAGAATTCACTAGGTTTTTCTAATCCTAATCCCAAAAATAACTAAACCTATCCTCTGATAACAACTATAGGAAACCTTCTATTTATTACCCACTTAAACATGATTTATTAACTAAAATTTTACTTAAAACAACTCTATGGATTTAGAGGTCTAGTGTATTGAGAAATTATGAACATTAAATGAATACATAAGACATAAAATACAACATCATTATTGAAAATATATTTTACATGGAAATAACATTTATTTGTACATAGAATTGAATGAGATAACCTGGGGACATACATAAGAAAATGGTGATCTATAAAGCCCAGTAAGGGAGTAAAATGGGCATTACATGAAGAATACAATACATGTTAGAAATTAGACATGTCAATATATTATAAGAGAAACATGAACATAAAGGCATGACTTGACTTGAAGGATAAAATTTTTATTAAAAACAGTAATCCCAATACAAAGATAAGAGTCACGGGGATCTAATGTATTGCAACCCCAAAGCATTGTTTTTAACAAACTTCAATCCTTTAGTGGGAAAAGACCCCAAAGATGAGAAGTAAGAAATAGCGATGTTTGGTGTTTCTGTAGACGCCATTAAGTCTGCCACCATGTTACCCTCCCTCCAGGTATGAGAGAACTCCATGCAGGCCCCCATTAAAGCCTTACATCGCCAAACTGTATAAATGATGCTCCATGGAATCTTGCCTCTGTTTTGCAGTGCATTGAACAACACCAGGGAATCGGTTTCCATTGAAAAAACCACCAGATTTATGCACACACACATCTGAAAACCTGCGGCCATGGCTCGAGATTCTGCCTAAAGTGCATCACCTCCCCCAAATGAGGCAGCAAACTTTGCATAGACAGGTCCAGTTTGGTCAGGTATGACGCCCCCTCCTTGCATCTCCCCTCTGATATGCAAATCATCAATGTTATGTTTTAGTACATGTATTGGTGGCCACCATCTCACCCACTTCCCATGACCTGGAGGGACGTCCCAATGTTCTGAACCTCTACCAGAAGAAATGACAGGCATAGAAAGAGCCAAAGTGCAGTCCGGGCACAGTTTAAGTAGATCTAGCACTGTATTTTTTAGTATGAAGTGTATTCTATCCTGAGAAATAGAGCCTTTACTTTGGCGCTTGTTATTCTAGGCTTTCCATATGGTCCATCACCCAGTAGTTAGTATGAGCATCGTTTCTTTCCTTTCAGCACCTTGGTTTTCTGCTCCCCTAAACCATGAATGTAGAATGTTCTCTTGGTTACCATCATATCCATTCCATACAAAAAATTCCCTGAAGGTTTTCCACACCCCCCATTCCCATTCACTTTCATAAAAAAGATTCCCCACATATTTTGTGCTAGGAGACCTATAACAGCAGCACCGGGAAACCATTGGAATTCCCATTCGTTGAAGGTTTTCATCTGCTGGGAGATCCTTGTTTCGCACTCTCCACATCAAAAAATTGAATTTAGAAGGGATCACTTTGAACCATAGAATCTCTCCCCACAGATCGACGTTCACCTCCTCCCTCATCAAATTATCGAAGTCTTTGATAGAGAAATCACCTGATGAGGTACCTGTGAAAAATAACTGGTCATCATCATCATTTGAGACTATAGAGTTGAACATCTCCATTTGATTGTCATAGAGGATGGACTTGAGGAACCACATATGAAATGAAGCTTCTTTGATGGTGATATCCAGGGCTGGATATCCCGGGAACCACAGCCTCCCCACCCCCCAATACTACAGCCAGAAGATTATGTTTCCCCTTCCGACAATCCATCGAGAGTGTTATTGCAGAATTTCCAGATGCGGTTGAACCACATTCCATATCTTGGAGGGATGTCTTCTCTGGCTAGTTCCATTAATGCCATGGAGGTTCTACATTGTTCTAACTTAGAGAGATCGGCTTCATAGGACCTCCCAAGGGAGCTTGGAATGTAGTCCTTGAATGGTTGAAGACACGCTTCTTAAATTATTTCCCCCTTCTGAAAGGGGTCTATCCAACCATTAACCTAAAGACTAATGATGACGGCCTTCAATCTGCCCATCCCATATGAAGGATACCATTATTCTGTCCAAGTTTGAAATCACAGTTTTTGAGACCTTCAAGTTCGACAAAACATGCATCATCATGGAGACTAACACACAGTTAACTAGGGTGATATGGCCTCCAAAGGATAAAACCCTATTTTTTCAGTTTAGAATTCGCCTAGTAATTTTGATAATGAGATTATCAAAATGCTTCACCCTGAAACAAGATGGGATGACTGGTGCTCCAAGATAATCCATAGGGAAGAGTCCCTTACTCATATTAAACCTATCTCTTACGTCCCAATCCCTCCTCGGAGAAACACTCCTTGCTTTGAAGAAAAGGCTCTTGTCGGAATTCACCACCTACCCGCTCCACTTGTATCATTCCTTAATAATCCTCTCCAACCCCTTCACTAATATTCTACTACCATTAATAAAAAATACTGTGTCATCAACAAAAATCTAGTGTGAGATGCCCCTCATGCCATGCCTGTTATGATAGGGAAGTATTTGCCCTGTGATAATGCCCTTGTTAGTGTAGCAGCTGAAGGCATTTTGTGCAAGAATAAAGATAGTGGGAGACAAAGGATCTCCTTGCCTGAGACCTCTACAATCCTTGATGAAGCCAAAATTTTTACCGATGAACGAGGTAGATATCCACGCCGATTTGAAGCAATGAAAGAGGAGATAAATTGTCCAGTTGGATAATCCCATGCAATTTAAAAAATTTAGGAAAAACCACCATTCCATTCTATCGTATGACTTTCTCATATCCAATTTCACCACAAGATTTCCCCCAAAGGACTTTTTATTGATTCCACTTACCATTTATTGGGCCAAACCGATCACACCCTGGATTGACCTGCCTTTAATGAATCCATGTTGTTCAAGATTAATCAATGAATCCATGTGAGTGGCCATTCTCCTATTGAGTATGTTGTCCATGATCTTGTATGATGAGTTACACATGCTAATGGGCCTGTATTGGTCAATGGACTGAGGATTACTCACCTTAGGAATGAGAACCAATTTAGTTACAAAAGTAATACAAGGAAGAGACCCTCCCTGGAAGAAGTCCTGGACAGCACAAATAAGATCACCTTTAATGGCATCCCAAGTCCCCCTGTAAAAAGACCCACGAAAACTATCAGGACCCAGAGAACTATCCGGGTTCAAAGAACAAACTGGCTCATGTAAATCGTCCTCAGCCAGAAGTCTCCTCATGTCTTCATTAATGACCCCCGATAAAATACTAGGAATACTCTAAAAAACTCTTCCTCCCCCCTCAGGTATCCCTCTTCCATGCCCGGATTTGGACCAGCCATTAAAATCTGAATCTCTGCATTTTCCATAGCCCCAAATTCCTAATGATCAGAAGCGAATGATCCGTCCTACCTCCAAATTCTTTGCCTTTGTATTCTCTGACGCTCCTTAATGCAGTCATGGAAGTACCATAAGTTCCGTTCTCCCTCCCAAAGCCATCTCACCCAAGCGATTTCACTATCCAGACTTTCATGTCTCATTATAATATTAGCTAAAGCATCTATATTAGCTTTGAGATCAGTAAAGGATGGTTCATGCTATACTTGTTACAGTCTATTTTCCAGTCTGTCCACCTCCTCAGTGATTCCAACAACATTGTGGTCATGATCAGGTATGGTTTTCCTCCATTCTCGAAGGCTATTCTTGACCCGCCTGAGCTTATTGTGAAAGGAAATCCAAGTATTCCCCCAATGTTGCATGTACCATGCTCCCCTTAACTCCTCCAGGAACCCTGGTTCTTGCACCCATGATTCTGAGAAATTGAAAAGGTCCTCCCGCATTTCCCCTACATGGAGATAAATACATAACAAAGAATTATCTGAGAGACTCCGCTTCAAACGAGTTACTTTTGAATTCAGGAACATAGCAATAGCCACTTCATTCATCAGGAATCTATCTAGATGGCCATAAGATCTTCTCCCCCTGTTGATTGATACAGCTGGTGAAAATAATGCCCTCATACCCTATATCTAACAAGCCACTTCTAGCCATGAAGGAGATGAAAGATTGGCTAGAATTCCTAGGGAACACTCCGCCCCCTTTCTTCTCCTCTGAACTAGCCATGATGTTAAAATCCCCACAGACGACCCCGGGGACACCCATTGGGTTGAAACCTTCAAGATCACCCAATAACACCACACGATCTTATGCGTTGCACTTGGCATATATGGAGGAGAAGAATAACTCTTTAAGTCCCACAAATATCTTAGTATTTAGTGCCTAGACAAGAGCACTATTGAGGTCCACACATATGTGATCCTTCTAGAAGAGTCAAATGTGAGAATTGAGAGGAGACCCATGTAAAAAAACCACGAACCTTAAGATTTTGGGCATATTCAAAAATCTTACAAGGAGCGTGTTTTGGTTCCAAAAAGGCCCCCAGAGAATTTGTTAACGAATTCATTGAAAAGAAAGTTAGACTTGAACCTGGCTCCAAGACCACATACATTCCACACTAAGGCTTTAAAAATGAAAAAGGATCTGTCTGGATTTGGCCCCAGACTCTCGGCCCTTTCTATCAGAAGAAATTGATTCACATATGTTAAGTTCTGCTCTAGATTTTGATCTATTAGTAACCCTTGGTGCCACCTAAGAGGAAGGTAAAACAGAAAAGGCACAACCCCTTTCTGATACCCTGCCTATGTCTTTTGGAGAGTTAAACTGACCAACTATTCTGGTACTCTGATCAGGAGAAATAACAGGAGGCTTAAGGGGTGATCCAGTGAGTGGTGCTTGCATAATTTCATCTGCGGGAGCCACTGGGCATGTAATAAAGAAGGACTCCACTAGACATGATTCCAAGGTTAATAACTTCAGCCCGCTAGATTCAGAAGACATGCAAACCTCCAGCTCCTTCCGTCCAGAAAAAACCAAGGTAAAAGCTGGAAACCAGGGGTTCGTGGGGACCCATTGTTCTGCCAACAAGTTCATATGAAGGATAATACCTATGAGATCCAAACCTGGGTAAGAGGTTCAACTTTGAAAGCCTAAATTTGATCACCACCAACAGATCCCCATATTGGAATGAGACCACTCCTAGAATGGGCCCGTCCCTCCCTTACCTGGCTATAAGACTATTCCACAGAACCCTGATCAGGGGGCCCTGAGTCCACTGCTCCTTGAAAGTTCATAGATCCATCTGAAGGAGTCTGCTCATGAGACCTCGACCGCATACCGTAATCAGTTCCCTTTGAGCGAGCCTTCCGACATACCAACAAGGAATGACTGTAGATGGGGAAAAAGGAACAGAACCTGGGGTAGACTGGATAAAGTAGAGGTTGCTAAAGATCCTCCATTCCCTCTATCCTGAGCACCAGATGATTTTGAAGCGGTCGACTAAGATCCATCTCCATGAAAATCTGAGCCACTGAAGCCTCATCCAAATAGGTAGTGCGAAGATCCGTGCATAGGTAGTGGCCCAATGAATTCCCAATGACCTTGAGAAAGGCATCATTCATAAGGGGGAGGGGGAGGCCAGGAGGATAAATCCACACTGTAGAACTGGATCTTTCACAGTCATGATGTGCATCCATTGACCACAGTGAGAGGGAGAACCTCCAACTCCCCACAGAGCGGGGACTCTTGCACCACGCAGTGATGAAGTCCGCTCTAGATTCCAAGACGACATAGTAGGAATTGTGACCCAGATGAGAAACCGAAGTAGACATATCAAGGTCTCATCACTGAGCACAATCCAAGAATATCACTAGAGGAGGCTTGTCTACACCAAACCACGCAACAAGCATCCATTGGAGATCCATAGTCACTTCCACAATGGAAGACGCAGAGACCATCTTCACATGGGGCCCTAGCTCCAAGAAATATTCTGCCACCATAGGGGCCGCTGCCGTATCATTCTGCCCCATATCTACACCCACTGGTCATTGTTGAAGGATAACCTCTATGAAAGAGAGCATCTGGGGTCTTGCTAAGTTGACACCAGTATCTGGAGGGTCTGTAACGGAGGAAGGAGCTACCTCCAGGTTCGCAGGAACGTCGGGAGGGAGCGTATTTGAAATTTCCATTCAAGTTCAGATAATACATGAACAACAGAAAATAATGATATAGCATGATTATCATAACATGGGTATGTGGAAACAACATTTAACATAATATTTTCATTATCCAAGGCTCATTGCAAATGGATCATAAGTAAATCCTCATTGCACTTGAGTTAGAATGAGTAAACCATCATTGCACTTAAATTAGCTTGAGTAAAACCTAATTTCACATGGTGTATCGTGATACTATTCTTTACTCAATAAATTAGAGTGCTATTAGGGTACACCCTTCATAATAATTTCTTTTCATGCATAAGTGTTCCACATGGATCATATAACAAGGTATCCTTCAACATCATAAGTTATTCCAAAATTATGGAATGTGGAATAAATAAATGTATGTACCATTAAATATGTATATATTCATAAATCTGAATTCCCTTTATAGAGAAAAGGGAAAGTTATTCACTACACGATGATTTTGGATTGGAAAATCACGGTGCAATTTCTATATCATTACGTCGTCATATAAAAATTCATAAGTTGGGTTGATGAGAGAGAAATATGTCTCTAATCATTTTGAAATGAAATAGAAAGTAATGGGATCATGGAAAACAATATCCCAACATATGAAATTTAATTTAGATGCATAATATGGGATAAATACTTGAATGGAAATAAGAATAGAGAAATCCCTTATGGAATTTCAACATTGTAATGGTTGTACACGGAAGTCATTAATAAGAGAGAAAGTGGTATCTCATCATTCAAACATATGGATGGAAGTATGTGATAGGTTTTAAATCTTACCACAACATTTTCAATTGATTGTAAAAGGGTATTAAAACATAAATAATCTTGGATAATAATGAAAAAGGAAGGAATCCCTTAGGAAAATTCAGCAAGGTAATGAGTGTGCTTAAAGGATCATAGGGGGGCTTGATAAGAGTGAAAGGAATCTATAGTAATATATAAATCAAATGGAAAAGTATGGGGGGAATTTGTAGAACATAATATTCCAACATATATAAAGGAATTTATATTCATAATTTAAACTAATTGCTTTAATGTAAATGAGGAGAGAGAAATCCCTTACGGAATTTCGGCATGATAACAGGTGTACATGGGAAGGATTTGTGAGAGAGAAATGGGTCGTTCATCATTAAAACATAAGGAGGTAAGTTAAGGGGAGGTGAAAAATAATAAACCAAAATTTTTAATTGAAAATAAAATGGTAATAACAATATAAGGAAACATGGACGTAAATAAGGAAAGAAGGAAAGTGAGGATCCCTTACTTGGAGGTGTTATCCCAAAGGCCTAAGAGAGGCTTCAGAGAGGTTTATGAGAATATTGGGAGCCTTTGGAGGATTATAGATAGAATAGAGAAGATTAGGGACGTGCTCAAATGGTTTTTAGGGAATAGAAGTTGGATCTTGGGTGGGATTATATAGGAAGGGAGAGGGGAATTCTTCAATATTTCACAAACATAGATTTTTGGAATCTATATAATTAAATATTTAAAACCACAAACCAACCCAATGTTATTTCCCATGTTTTTTTTCCAAAGATGATTTTAATGAATTATTTTATAATTCCAATTTATGAATATAATAAAATGTTAGGCTTGATTATTTGGAGGTGAGCCACACTCTCCAGGAAATCATTTTAAAATGTTAAAATATTTTATATGTTTTTGAGGGTCCATTAAGGCACCATAAAATTAATAAAAAATTCATAAATCACATTATTTTAAAAGTAAAAATATATATTGGATGAAAAGCCTTTTTATATTATTTTATAACATCACTATTGGGTCATTATAATGTCATAAAACACATTATATATTTAAAGGGTATTTAATTTTTACCAAAAAATGCGATTATCGTAGAAAATTATGAATTATTCACCATTGGATAATTTCGATGACCTGATTACAAGAATAATATTTATTTTATAGATATAATTTTCTAAATATGTGAATTTTTATTTTTAAAATAAAAACTGACATTTATTGAAAATTCATGGGTTTTGACAAATATAGTTTTCAAATCGTAATAAAAATTTCAATTGTATTCAAAAAAATTGTAAGATCATTTATATATAACAAAAATAAATTTAGGTATAATATTTATTAAAATATTACTAAATTAAAAAATCCATTAATTCAATAGAATATATTTCTTAATTGAATTTAAATATTAACTAAAATTACTATTTGTGCTTTAAAACCCATTTAAAAAGTAACTATTAATAAATGAATATATATTATTTATAAAAAAAATAAAGCACATAATCATAGTTCTAGGGTATTTTTAAATAATCCCTGATAACACCCGTACAAGACATAAGGGTAATGTGTCAGATTGTGAAAGACTCTTGGGGTTGCTCGGACAACATCACTTGGGTGGTAATATTTATTAACTTCCACTTCTCTCATAGGTAGATTCATTGAAGCTTAACATATTTAAGCTCAGCTTGGGATTGGTCAAGAATGATGCCCAGTGAAGCTACCTCTATTCTGAGCTCCGGAAAATGGGATTCGTATGGATAAATTCTACTATATGATTCAATCACTTCTTTTTTCTAAGTAAATTGGATTTTTTAAAGCCCTATATTTATACTAATCATGTGATCACTTTTCAAAGGATATATTAGCAAAAAAACAATATTTTAAAACCCAAATAGATAAAACTAAGTAATTTCTTATTTTTTATATAACCATTTTACATAATAAGAAATTTAATAATATCATTAATAATTTTCATTAATAAAATTTTTGTTTGTTACAACAATTCTACAATATATTTATATTTTTCTAATATTTTTAAAAATGTTATATTAAATATTGGATATAGTATTTAGTGAAAAACTTTTGGATAACTCAAAAAAAAATTCAATTTTTTTACATTCATTGTACAAAACATTTCTAAGAGGGGATCCTTTCAAATAATTATTTATTACTAATAAAAGACCCCAAATTCCCTACATAAAAATTTCTTAGTGATTATTAATCCTTGAAATGGTAATTTATATCACTGAAAAGGGGTGTTTGTATAAATAAAAATGTATGTTGTGTATAAACTTCTATAGAATTATAACTACATAATAGATTATGAGGTTTCACATTAATTACAATGAATATATAATAACATGATTATATTTTAAGAATTTTTTAATACATAATAAGACATTGTAGCATGGAATATTTTTTATCCATTATCTAATAACTCATTCTGTTACATAATTTACTAATTTCATTAAAAAACACAAGTTCTAATGAGTGATATTTTATCATTAAAAAAGTTTCATTTAATAAAGGGTTAAAATAAAATTAAAGATTCTAGTAAACCTATGTGGAAGTGGTTTTTTAATATTTTTCATACCATTCTATATATTAAAAAAAATATGAATATCTAAACGAGTTTAAAACATTCTTTAAAATGAAAAAAAATTGGAAAATTAATGGTCTTTTATATATTATATTTATTGTTTCTATTTAGACAAACATATTGTATCATGAAAAATATCAATGTGACTATATATAACAAAATCTTTTGGGTTGTGAAAAATTTGAATGAATTTTAATCTTTTTAGTTTTGGTAAGGGGTTCATTTTTTTAACCAATAATTGGATTAGAATTATAGGGTTTAAAACATTTCTAGGAGATTTTTCAAACATAAATTGAGGCTTAAACGGTTGTTTGGGTACTATAATGGATATAAAATCGAGGATAGGTGGAAATTTTTCCATTCTATGTATATTTTATCAACCATGAGGAGAACCACGGTATGAAGAATTCAATGGTTGAGGGATAAATTCATTTGTTTGATGGTGTGGTTGCTTGGACTTTTCATTGTTAGGAATTATTGGGAAATGATGTCTTAGTGGATCCTTAATGCTCATTTTTAGGTACCATAAGAATCACCAGAACATTTTTCCTGGTGTGGAGTGATGGGGGTAGTCACTATCTAAGGCTTTTAGTGAAAAATATGTTTTTTCATAGGGGGATCACATACCAATTTTAGGATAGACCAAAGCAAGACCAACCAATTTGGAGCTTTCCATGGGGAAGGGGTGGGATCCTCTGTATGAAACTATGGGAGAGAGGATCCCTCATCATGGTCTGTGGTGTGTTAGGGGTCCCCATGTGATTTTTATATGTACACCATGGCATGGTGAAATTTTTTTATACCCTATGTGTTTTAAATTTTTATTAAATCCCTCATTTGTCATTTTTATTTTAATACACATATCCTCCTCTTTTCTTCTCACTCACATATGGCCCAGCCAAAGGGATCTATCCCCATTTTCTTCTTATATTTTTTCCCTTCTAGTTATGGATATTTGGTGGATTATCTAGTCATTTTAGGAGAGAAATATATAAATTATTTCTATTTCTTATTTACCTTTCATAGAAAATAATTTGGAAAATTTTGGTTTAGGGTTTTGAGATGATTCCACCAGAGAAAGTATGAATCATTTTGTTATGATGGGCCTTTCATGCTGTTTATCTAGAGGAAATACTAAGATGATATATATATATATGACTTCATATATTGTTCTATTGGAGATACATTTTTGAGTTATTTAATTTAAGACTTTAACATAAATTTAGTAAAATTTCATACTGAATTGGTGTTTATTATTAGATATTTTTTCCAAAATGGTGTCATGAGTAGGACATGTTCCTTCCATGAGAGGTTAGTCAGTATTTCGGTGTGACCAGATTAACCGTTTTGTTTTAGGAAATTATATGTAACAATATTAATTAATTATTTTTTCAAAAAATAATTATATATTATTGTGGCCCAAAATAGGTTCTTAAGAGTTGATATGAGACTTGGATGAGCGCAGGTGAGAGCTTTCGGGTGATACTTAAAAGTGAAAATTTTTATTAAAGAGTAAGGTGGTCTCTTAATCATAACCATTATTATATGAATTTTATATGGAATGGGCATGTATACTATCTTTAAAGATTTATTATCCATTTTAAATTAAATATCTTTTTTGTTAATATTAAATTATTATTAATGAAATTAAACATAGTTCCAAGGGTGGTGAGTGACCCTTTTTTACTAGATGTATGTTGTAATTACTATTAGAGGGATTAATTACAAATGTGTTCATTAATATATAGATACCCTATGAGGTTTAAAATTAAAGTGACTATGTATAGGTTGTCTGGGTATGTTCTCTTAGTGTCCCCAAGGAGAATAATGTGATGTATGAGAATGAATTTTTAGAGTATGGTGTGATGTAACCATTTGAAACCCTATAGCTTTGGGGAAAACTAATACAATTGTGGGGGTGTTTTTTCCCTACTATATTGTGATAACCTATATGGGTATACCCTAGGTAGATTATGATATTTTACTTTATTAAACCAAACTAAGAAAACCTTGGAATTGAGATGGTATTACTTCCATAATTTAAAAGTAATGTTATGTGGTGTATCCTATGAGGCTTGTGTGGTGGGGATTTCCTTATGAATATATTGGGGAAAATGAATTCCTTTGAGTGATGGATGATTATTTGAGACATAATACTAATACTGAGAAACCATTTTTGGGTTTTTTGTGATTTTCTATGACCTTGGGTAACCCAATGGGTACCCACATGGTGTATTGACCCTAAGAGTGTGCAAGTAGAAATTCATAGAGATGATTTTAGGAGTCACCATAAAACATGAATTAGTATTGAAATGAGATATAGTGGGATGTTATTTACCTTATGAGTAATATGGATATGATCTATGGTATCCATATTGTAATCTTGAAGTTATATGGAACTCATAGGGATAAATCCAAGGATTTAGATTATGTTTAAACTATGGTATTACTAGAGAATCAATTGAGATTCATCAACGGAGCATGATTTTATATTTGATTTATCAATATGGGATTTATTTCTCTTAGGAACTGATGGGTGATACATAACAAGGTAAAATCAATTCCCCTAGATCTAATATCTAGTATAATCTCTTGGATATGGTGGATACACATGATACTTGGAATACCCAAGTTACCTCTTATGGATTCAACTACTATATCCAAATGATGATATTATTCTTATGAAATTTCAAATATCAATTGATTATTCCTACATAGAATTATTAAGGATGTCTTAAAAAATTCCCCAGTTACCAATTATATCTTCAATTCCATAGATTTCCCCCTACGGTTCAATTATTGATCATGGTACATTTGGGATGCCTCAAACACTTATAATGATCTGGAAGTCACACATGCTACTATCATTAAATTATTAGTGATAATCCAAGGATACTTTTCTTGCACCTTTGGTTTGAATATGATTGAGACATAGGGTGGGACATATATCTCACTAATAGTAATGATTTGTTATGAGACACTCCAATAGTGGCCAGAGGAGCAATAACATATCCTATGTGTCTTGTTACAACCCATAAGATCAGTGTTGGTTATTTTTTTATGCCTCCTAGTATATGTTGGTTTAATTTTAAATTGAATTATTCCACTTATTTAAATTTAATTTTCTAAAATAGATTAAATAATTTGAATCATAATAATTAATACTAAATAATAATCCCATCTTCATTTTTTTGTAATAAATGAAAAGTCAAAATGGTAAAAATTTATTTCCAAGGCTAAGGTTATAAAATATTTATCAAGGTTAAAACCAATTGTTAGATGTAACTTTCCAATTAAACATGGGAAAATATGATTGTATGGGAGTATTTAAACCTTATAACATCAAAACATAAAATATAAAATAATTTGGATTCATTTTCCTTGGCAATGAATTTATAATGTTGTATTAATTTAGGAAATTTCCAAGTAGTTTCCAAGTGTTTACACTACCCACTTATAAAAGGGAATAACCTTTACTCTCCACTTCATACATCAAGAGACTTTTGGTTCATCCAAAGCATTCCCAATCCTAATCCTTACATCCCTCCCCATGATGAATTGGTGTAACCCTTATGAAATCCTTTTCTTTTACATGGTTTTCTATAATGAAATGTTGATGAAGATTGTTTGTATTAAAAAATTAATGATATTATTAATGATTTTTTAACATATAGAACACATCCTTATGATTTTAATTATATTATTGCAGGGTATAAAATTTTATATCCTTCCAATTCATTGGGTAGAGATATATATCTCATGAGATAAATAGGGCCGGAATGGAGAGTGAACCCAATTCAGTAAGGGACTATGTCCTCTATAATATAATAGAGAGTGAAACATTACTACTATGATGGTTTGGGGAGTGAACCCAATCAACATTGATAGTCTTGGGAATGAACCTTCACTACTAATGGAACAATTTTTTATGTTTATTTTTATTTCACAAACTTTTGAATTATGTTGATGTTATGGTCTCATGGATTTAATTCTTTGATTAATTTATGATAAATGACTTGTGAACTACTAATATTTATTCCATGACGCAATATTATGATCTATGATATAAAATGTATGGTTTTATAGTGTTATTATCGTGTTGTCATACCCTTATTCTCATGTTATTTTTAAATGGTCATTGATATCTCCTTTTTTTACCCTTACTGAGCATTTGATCTCACCCTTTCTTATGTTTCCTTTCCCCCGATTATAAAGATAGTTATTAAGTATGCTATTTATAATTAGGATGATAGTTATGTAAAACACAGGTCGAGATGATATAGATCACTTATGAACTAGTTTTTTATATATCTATATTTCTAAAGATAATAAAAAATTATGGTCCCCATGAATAGCTTTATAAAATAAATTGAATATTTTTTATATTAGTATATAATATCTATGTATTTAATGTAGGGGTATCTATAGTTGTAATCAATGGAAATGTTTAGTTAACCTATAAAGACTGGGTTGAGAAAAAAAATTATTGATAACCCTAGGGGTATGTCAATGTATAGGAAAATGTCCTGGAATTTTGGAGAAGGATAGAGGGAGGAGTTTCTAATAAATTTCATCCCCTACTAGATATAGAAATTTGATAGTTCTCTGATATAGTTATAACTGGGGGAAATATCTCTGAAATTTGTTAATTGTTCTTTGAATCAATAGTCACTTGGTTCAAAAGAATGGTCCTTTCTTTAAACCTAGTTTAACACTCTCAGGAGATATGTTTTGGAAATTCACAAACTCTTTACGATCCATCATGAATGATCTGAATAGATGATGATCATGAATGGATTAGAATAATATTAATGTGTAATATATTGTAAAATAGGAGACATAATTTATACATTCTATAATTTTTCTTATTGATTATTTGTTTACCCACTCTAATAATTGTTTCTCACTATATTATGTATAGTTTTAGTCTATAGTTATAACATAAAAGAATCATGTTAATGCCCAATGTGAAGGAAAATGAAATTATTTTCCAAATGAAAAACCAAATGATACTTTATATGGAATTAAATATCTTTTTACCATGCTCAAAGAACATTATAAATCTATTAATCATGTTATACTTCCAAACAATCAAAATAGGAAACAATATTTTGTTGAGTCCTTCATGAGGAAACATATACCTTCTGATTGTGGGTCAACTAGTCAACAGGTCCTTGAAAAATTGCTCAGTACCATTAAAAATATATTTTTTATTGTCCATTGATTATATAATGAAAAATTAATTTTATATTAATATCATTTTGAAGGAGAAGTGCGTCAATTGTGGACTCCTATTATAAATATAAGGCAATATAATGAAATTGACTCCATCATGTGAAATGAGTTTAAGATATTTTTTTTCAATAAGTAAATTTCTTGTATCCATAGTAAGGAAATGGAAATGTAACTCCTAGATCTAAATTAGAAGGATGATTAATATGTTGGTACCTATTAGTACAATTTTATATGATACTCCAGGTATTCTTCTAGTATTATCATCCAACCTGAATGTAAGGTAGATAAATTCATCAGTGGATTAAAACCAAGTCTATGAAGGGTGTCAACCATAAGAGACTATAGTAACTATGAGTAAATAATTTTAGGTTCTATCATAGTATAAATGGATATAGTAGTTACCCATTAATCTTATGGTATTGATAAAAAAATGAAATATGTAATTCCAAGGAAATTCAAAAAACCGTAGAGATAAGAAGGTGATCGTTTCTTTATGCTCGAAGTGTGGAAGGAAACATGTAGTAAATTGTATTCAGGGGACTATTAAATATTTTAATTTTATAAATGATGGTTACAAAAAGTATAAATGTTGTATTGATGGAAAAAATAAGTTTTCTAATGATGTGAATATAAATAAAGCACCATAGAATGAAAACCCCACACTTTATTTTTTCAAATGAAGGATAATAGGGATTATGCTAACTAGTGATCAAATATGAAGGTTAATATAAATGATAGGCATCAAAACCCTCTCAATCCAATATAAAAAGTGAAATTTTATGTGATCATTATTTCCGATGAGGGTAAAATAATGACATAGTGAAAGGTGAACTTATTATCCACTCTAAAACTACTAATGTATTATTTGAATATGGTTATACCCACTCTTTTATATATAAATAATTTTATTAGTGTATCAAAATACCACCTCAATGAATTTGTTTGGAATTATTAGTGAAACTCCTTAATGGATTGATGATTGTATCTCTTGTGTATGATTCTATGCTAGTTTAATTTTGTGGGATGGTGCTTTCAGTAAATCATGTTATTCTTCCACCGGATAAATTTGATGTCATCTTATTTATGGATTACATTTTACTATGAAAATATCACAATATTATTTTTGGAAGGGAAGTCAATTTTATATTCAAAACTAACCTATAATAATTTATTAGATAGATGATAAATTATAACTTCCAATGGAAATCACATCCATTGTATGGGTAATAATTCTTATGTAAAAGGGTTGTTTATCTCATATGGTTGTTGAGAAACTCAACATCTATGATATGCCTATTGTCTGGGAGTTTTTTAATTATTTCAATAGTATTTTCCTAGAATTCCATAGAATCATGATGTTGAGTTTTAAATTGAACACATACCTTGTGCTACACCTAATTCATGAAATCCATATAAAATGGCCCAAATTGAGTTTTATGGATTGAATAAAAAACTCAAGGAGAATCATGATAAGGGATTTATTCATCAAAGGGTTTCACTTTGTAATACACCTATTATATTAGTTAAGATTAAATATTGATTAATGTAACTATACATTAATTATTAGTAATTGAATAATATCACAATCAAAAAAAATTATCCCCTATTTGATATTGATGATTTTTTTGATCAAATTTTCATAGCTCAACTCTTTTACAAGATTTCCCTTAATTATAGATACCATCAATTGGGGGTTAAGAAGGATAAAATTACCAGTATAAAATTTCATACAAGTTATGGACACTATAAATTTATAGTGATTCCATTTGGTATTAAAAAATCCATTTCAATCTTTATGTATTTAATGAATATAGTTTTTAAGGATTACCTTGATTAGTTTTTGGTAATATTTATCAATGATATTATTATATAATCAAATAGAAAGTAAGAGTGGTAATATCACAAAAGTATTATACTAAATACCCTTTTTAAATTGAAATTATATGAAAAATTTACCAAGTGATAATTTTTGTATCAAAATGTTAAAATTTGGGGTCATATAATCTCAAGAAAGGCTATATCATTGGACCAATCAATGATGGGGGCTATTGAATGTTGGAAAAGACTATCCGCGGTGAATTATATCAATAGTTTTTTGTTTGATTTTATCATCTATTTTTGTCAAAATTATCACAAATTTCCTATTTACTCACTATGTTAACTCATAATGCATACATATTCATTAGGATATATAAATGTGAGTAAAATTTCAAGGAACTGAAAAGAATGTTATTCAGTGAACCAATGCGTACAATAAATTATTTTGAAGAAGGTTTTGTAATATATAGTGATCCATTGAATAATTTACTGGTATGTGTTCTCATGTATAATGATATGGTGATAGATTATGCCTCTCGGAGATTTAAGTAATATGAGAAAAATTACCCAACTCCTTATTTGGAGTAAGTTGTGGTAATTTTTGAATTAAATATACAGATGAATTAACTTTATGGAGAAATGTGTGATAAATATAATGATTATAAAATTTTAAAATATATATTCATATATAAAAATTTTAATATGTTATATATATGGTGGTCTAAACGAATTAATGATTATGACTTATCATTATATTACCACCCTGAGAAAGCGAACACGGTGGCAGGTGCTTTGTGTCAAAATGACGATGCTAGTTTATCTATGATAAGGATCATAAAAAATCCAATATTTGTGTATTTTTGAAGTATATATCTGAAAATCATGAAGGGAGGGGACAAATATTATCTTTCACAAATGACAAGATCAACCATCTATCCATGAGAAGATTAAAGAGACACAAAAGTAAGATGTAGAGTCATAAAATAAATTAAGAAATGTTCCTGAGTTAAAATTTGATAATAATAGAATGATGTGTTTCAAGAACATAGTATGAGTTCTATATATACAATTTTTTAATAGGGGATATTATAAAAAGAACAAAATTCTTCATTCTGTATTCATCATAGAAGTAAAAAATTTATATAAATTAGAAAGAGTATTTTTGGTGTGATGGAATTAATAGAGATACTAAATATCATGTATCTTTATTCATGGTATGTTATATAATTAAGGATATGAGGAAAACATATAATGGTATGGTAAAACCCTTAAATATACAAAAATGAAATAGGAAAACATCACCATAGATTTTGTCTCAATCTCCCCTAACATGGATGTAATGATATTTAGTTTATAGTAAATCACCTTAAACATTCATCACACTTAATTTACATAAAATAAGACTTCTATATAGATTATATATCTAGGTTATACATTAATGAATTTTTAATGTTTCATGGAGTTCCACAATATATTTTATCTTACCAGGATCTGAGGTTTACATCAATGTTCTGGCATAGTTCTCAGCAAGACCATGATACAGTGTTGAGTTTCAACATTTAATATCATCCTTATATGGATGGTCAGTATGTGATAACCATTAAAATGATAAATTACATATTTACATCTTGGTAAATGGATTCAAATGGTGTCTTGGGTGAACACCATCTTCTAATTTAGCTTCGTACAACAATAGCTTTCACATGACCATTCAGATGGAACTTATGAAGCCCTCAATGGGAAGAAGTGTAGAACTTTAGTATGTGGGGATTAAGTTAGGGAATTAAATCCACATGGTCCTGATACAGCTAAATAAATGGTAAAAATGTTTATATCCATTCAAATATATATAAGGGCATTAAAAAATTGACAGTAATATTATGGTAATAATCGCCAGGGTGATATGGAATTTGTAGTTTGTGAGAAATTTTTTTATGAATTTATCCATAGAAGATTGTTATGATATACTAGAAGAAGGTAAAACTAATCACTAAGTATATTATACCCATTAATATTCTTCATTGAGTAAGTATGGTAGTTTTTTACTTAGAACTTCCACTGAACCTCGCTCAATTCCATGAAGTGTTCTGTGTATCCATCCTAAGGAAGTATATACCTGATCATTCACATGTACTAAACTCAAAGCTCATATGGATATATAATGATTTTTCATTTAAAGAATATATTATGGAGATTATAGAACCTAGTGATAATGTGATATAAAATAAGGCCACTCCCGTGGTCAAAGTTATTTGGCAAAAACCACCAATTTGTGGAAGCTATATAATAACCTAAGCATATTATGAGGTAGAAGTATCCCCAACTATTTGTATCATAGTAATGAAATTTTTAAGCAGAAATTAATTTAAATGGGGTATTATTTAACAACCATATATTTTATGAAATATTTTTAGCAACTAAATTTAATTTCATTGATATATTTTCCTACAAAAAACACTAAATTTAATCGAACTGTGATATACTATTGAAATATTATTATTTAATATGATAGTTATAACCTAGCCATTAAATTAGTAGTTGTTAATAATAATAACTAAATTATGAAATTATATGGTTTACACATTTATAAAATAAATTTATTTTTTTATCAATTTATTAGAAATAAAAATAAAAAAAATTAAAAATAAAAGAATTATTTTTAAAAAAAAAAATTTATGCACAAAATCTATTTTTATATTAATAATATAAATTAAAAACTATTGATGAATAATTTTAAGGGAATTTATATATTACATATTAAATAAAAAATTTAACATTCATAATATTTTTTTCTAGCCATGCGATAAAATGAATACTATTTTATTCTCGTTGACATCATTTTCCTAAATAAGTTATCATTTCATTTTTCACACATATTATAAAATTGAATTTTTACAATTTTATAAAATTAATTTTAAATAATTAACATAAATCTTAGAATATTAATTTAAAATTTATATTAGATTCAATATTTGTGAATTTTTTGAAAAGATTAATTTTTCAATGAATAGTGAAAATATTGATTATTATTGGAAACTGCATTTTAATTTAATGAGTGTAAATCCCCAAGCATCCACGGTACGCTTCTCTTTGAATAATACAATATCATGTGTTGTATGGAACTTCGAGTTCTAACACATCACAGCCAATCAAACTAGCTGTTATGAATAGTAATACCCATTTCTGAAATTTTATAAATTTTATCTTTCAAAATGGACTTCATTATTGGATTTTTAATATCGAAATTAGATTAGGGTAAATTTTTTTATTTTTCGGAAAACGTTCAATTTTTGATGATTAGTGAAAAACATAGAGTTATAGGTTAAAATAGAATTTCTATTTAAATAATTATTTAAATTATTTAAATTTATTTTAGATCAAAATAGATACATAATATGTATATAAGTTCAATGTAATTCATTGGAGTCATTTTATTATAAGTTTATATATATAAAAATTTTATTGAACTTATTACTGTCTTTTACCCACCTCTTATGAGCTTTTTCACATTTTTATAAAACTTAATTTTACCGATTCTCTGTGTTGAATTTCAAAAATCTGAGAGACACAGTTGATATTAGTAAGTAAAATGTGGTTCAATAAGATGAAAATAATTTTTGGTGAATAGTAAATTTTTACTTTTATTTACCATGGTTAAAAGTAAATAGGGTAAATAACGGTAAAAATGATATAATTATTACCTTAAAACATGTCCTAATTCTATTGGATAAGTATAATTCAACGAAAAACAACCTTAGGAATAAAATATGATCCTTTAGGTCCACATGGATTAGATTAGGACATTTATTATTATTTTATTTAAAGAAGAGTTAAAAGAGTTAAAATCAAAGTTTAATAACTAAAACATTTTTAATGTAGGGTTATAAATTAGATAAATTTTAGTATAAATATTCATTATAATGCTACAAATATTTCCCACATAATGGTATTTAATTAAAATGGTGATGCAGTAATTACGTTATTAATGAAATATTAAAATAATTGATATTTTAAATACCCAAATAAATGTAATTTGAGACTTTTAATGAATGAAACTAATTTTATTTGTTACCATTACATGTTAGTGTTGATTAAATGAATTTTGTTCGAAGTAATAATGTTGTTATGAATTAAAAAAAATACCAAATAGTGTCAAAATTGACATAAAAATGTTTTTAAAACAAATATTATATTATTAATTGATATTCTATTCCTAATACTCTAAGGATCAGAAAAAATGACTTAGATATGGTTATATCTATTAATTACGAACCACTTGGGGTTCTCTTGGCTAGTTATAGTATGTTTATTAACCATATAATATAAAAATACAAAGAGACATAGTAAATGTAAAAATATTTAACTAAGAGTTAAATATAAATGATAAGGTTAATATGGTGACCTAAACCTATCTAAAATCTATTGGTTGAATTGATTTCTACCCATCCCCACCCTAGCCTCAAAATAAGTCACTTTGAATCCATTATAAACTGAATATGTATTTATTATAAAATAATATTTCTAGTTTTTTCTAAGGTGCCCCTCACTCCTCTTATAAAAGGGCATTCCACCTTCTCTCTAATTCACACCTTCAAAGCCATTCGTCTCAGCCAACCCCTACCCAAATATCCTCTCAACTTCTCTCACTTCATCTTAGAGGCCTTACATTATTCAGAAATCCAACTTAATGAGCCCTTTTGATCAAATCAAAAGAAAGAACCCTAAGAAGAGGTAAATATTTCATCTCCTCTTTCATGTTCCTTTCTTCTTCCACTTCCACATTCTTTGTTGTTTCCATTTTAAAATAATCACCCTAGTATCTTCTATATACTTTGATGTCATTATAAATATGGTACAGACATATTCATTATTCTATCCATCCTTGTAATAACATGTCAACATACGTGCATACGTACGGCTTATCGTCTCCACGTTTTGGTGTAGTTGTTATTCAATACAAAATTATTTGGATGGGTATAATAATGATGTATAATTGATGTAAATAATAAATATAAAATGAAAATGATTCTTTATATATGATATAATGTCCAATTATATAATATTTTAATATCAAAAGAATGATATTGTCCCTCGTGCGTACGTACGGATTACCATCTCCATGAACGCGATGAGATTTATTCCCCATCGTATCCATTCAAGAATAATTTTAATTTGATGATTTAAAATAATTTTTAAGGACATGATATAATTATAGATATGAATAATATACAACCTATCCAAAACAAACACAACATATGTAACAAAAAATATAAAACAAAACGAGTAAGTGAACACCCGAAACGACGATAATACTAAAATATTATTAACAAATAAATATTAAAAGATCATATATGATATCATATTAATGTATATGATTCTTGTATAATTTAATAACAATTATTTCACCATTATAAAAGAGTTTAACCTACCCTCGATCAAGGAAAATTACAAGGTAAGGTTTTATTTTACAATCACTTCATTATCCGAGGTTGTTTATACGTAATCATCTACTGGGACCTCTTTATCATCCACATCCATGTTTCTTAAAAATGTATTTCAAAACATTCTTACTATTTTATAGACTATGGTTTAAATTCATTTATACCATTTTTTTACTTTTTACAAGATGTTTATAAATGAATCTTTCCATTGTTTTCCAAACAATGTCCTTTTTAACCTCTTCGACAAAATTAAGGTAAGAATTCCCTTTTTTAACTTATACAGCGAGTGCGACTATTTTCCGCCATTATAAATTGTCTAAGCCTCCCTTACAAGCTTATAATAATATTTTTGAAGTAAATTTTTTCTTTTATAATTATGTGACATTTAAATGATTTCAAAAAAAAGAGATATTTCTCTCAAATAGTTTTGATTTCATCTATGTCAACATCATTTGAGGATTTTAAGATTATTTGAGGTTCATATATTATGATACAAAAATTCCATATTGTATTGAAGGTTTTGTTATATGTTTGACTATGGATGTTTTATTTTTATATCATTCATGGTTTATTGAGAATGTATTGACATTTCTTATGATAGTTTTTATACGATTGTTTATGTTATGTTTAAACCTGTTCATATGAGGAATGCATTGGACATAGTAAGTGATAGGTGGAGCCCGCTATAGATCTTCTATGCATCGGTAGGTCTCATGAGACAAACTAGTTTCTTGGAAAAAGCCCTTGAAAAAACCTTATTTGTAGTCTTGGCACAATTCCTTGACTATGTGGTTATGAAATTCTTTTATTATGCATTCCATCATTATGAAAGTAGCTATTGAAATTACATGTGATTATTCTACTAGTAGAATATCCATGTTAGTATGTAAGTGGCATTATTCTGATCATATATTTTCCATATTATACTGAAGTTCAAGTTTAAAAGACTTTTGTTTTATTTTTATACATTTCATTAAATGTTTATTCTTATTTATGAAAGTTTCTGCTATATTGTTATCCTTACTGAGCATCTAATCTCACCCCATTCTATGTTTTATTTTTCCAAGGATGCAAATAGTATATTATGAATGACCTATAGGGATATTCTATGGGATATCAGTGTTTTCTATAGAAATAATTTTGTTGTAGTTTCCATTTATGATGTAATTTAAACCTTATAAATGTATCTAGTATTTCCAAGGCTACTAAACAAATTGGTCTTTTGAGACTTTATCTTTTGTGATCATACCAATGTTATGTAATAATGCACCAACTCTGGGTAACTAGGGTTGGGGCATTATAGTTGGTATTAGAGTAAGTTTAGTACAAACCTTGGAATATTGATTTAGATAAACTCTGATAAGATCACATATCCCTAAGATATACATTGAGGATTAGTATTGAAAAACTTCCTAGAATTTTGGTAATGAATAGATGTTGTGAGTTTTCTGAAAAATAAAACCATGTCTGGATACAAGCAGGTAGAGGTGGCTCTGGCATAGATATACCTAGGGGTAAACCCCGAAAACACCACTTTGAGCTAGACTCGAACAGGAACTGGTGCACGACAACGGGCCTTGCTGCACTCTTACTTACGAAACTCCCAGGGGATATGCTTAGGATAATTCTCATTTTACTTAAAAACTATTTTGAAGCATTTATGAATATATACATCCTCAATGAAAACATTTTTATGATTATGGAATATTTCCATAAACTGTTCAATTTATGTTAAGTGTTTTAAAAGTTTGGAATTATTTATTTCGATTCATAAACTAATCTAGTTTATGCCATTGTTTAAAAATGGCGTCTAGTGGAAGGAATGGAAACTGTATCAATGAACGCACTCCATGTAGGGATTTCCCTCCTACTCAAGATAATTATATTAGAGCTGATGATGAAACTAGTGTTGATCATCTAATCACCATACTGAGACAACTCACTCAGGTTATGAATAATAACCTTACTTATATGGGGCACCGTGATCCACAGCGTGGAGGATCAATGTTAGATCACTTCATGAGGCAACAACCACCAACATTCAATGGGGTTAAAAATACACTAGTAACTGAGCAATGGATAAATTCCTTAGAGAAAATATTCCACACCTTGGGGAGTAGCGAAAAATAAAAAAGTTGTCATGGTAGTTTACCTCCTCACTAGAGATGCTGATCAATGGTGGTCATTGATTCAAAACACAAAGGAAGATGATGAAGTATCAAATATTTAATGAAGGTAGTTTAAAGAGATTTTCATAGAAAAATACTTTCCTCATGACCATCGAGCTGATATGGAAAGGTAATTTCTGAGTCTGAGGAAAAAGGAGGACGAGAATGCTGCAAAGTATGAGTCTAACATTACAAGGTTAGAAAGGAATGATGCAGAATATATATGTAATCCAAGAATTAAGATTAATAATTTCATTGATGGGTCAAAACCATTTCTCTATCGAGAATTAGTCTCACAATCTTTCTAGTCATACGAAGACATTGTCTCATGTGCTATCAAGAAAAAAAAGGAACTCTCTAAGTCGTACGAATTTAAAGCAAAGAAAGGGAAGAAGAGATCTGCTGATCACTCTGGAAATGGAAATAAAGGGAATAAGGGAAAAGTTGAATATCCATCCTATAGTAAATATGGGAAGAAACACCCCAGTACTTACTTGAAGGGAATGGGATTCTGTTACAAGTGTGGTGAAAAAGGCCACCAAGATCCTGATTGCAAGGGGACGAAAAAGATACTAATGTTCATTGCTACAATTGTAGGGAGAGGGGGAATTATGAAAATGAATATCCTATGATTCAGAGATACTTACCTCAAAAAATTCCAAGGGATCATGGCCAAGCATATGCTATCAGTACTGCTGATGTCGATGCTCCGAAATATGTGTTGGCAAGTAATTTAATGGTTTTTTAAATTTTATAAAATGATTTATTTGATTCTGGATCATCGCATTGTTCCATATTTTCCCAGTTTTCTAAGAAAATTTGATATTTCTAATTTTATTTAACAAGGTATTTATTAGTCAAAAATATTAAGGGAAGTATCATTGAAACAATGTATTGTGAATCAGTTCCCATTAATGCATATAAATTTTATTTATTTGTTGATCTCATCATCACACCCATGATGGAATTTGATATAATCCTCGATATGGATTTGATTTCCAACCATGATGCGGAAATTTATTGTAAGAAGAAGGAGGTTACCATTTTAGATAATGATAAGGAGTACCTTATCTTTAGAGCAGAAACGTCACCACTTAATTCTTATCTAGATCAACCCCTAATATCTTAACTACATTCATTTATTATGGGGGAAGAGAATAAAATAACATTGGGTGAGGAAAAAATGTTTGAATAGAGGATGTACTTATTTTACATGAATATGTTGATTTTTTTCCAGAGGATTTACCTGGACATCCTCCAGAACGAGAAATTGAGTTTTCTATTGACTTAATTCCTGGTTCAAGGCCCAATATCAAAGACCCCTTATAGAATTTCCCCTATGGAATTAGTGGAACTAATGAAACAACTAGAGGAATTATGTAATAAGGGATTTATTCTTTCTAGTGTTTCTCTATGGAGAGCCCCTGTCCTTTTTGTTAAGATGAAAGATGGATCTATGAGGTTGTGCATTGACTACAGGGAGATCAATTCTATAACTATAAATAAAAATTATCCCCTACCTTGAATTGATGATTTATTTGACCAACTTCATGGAGCTCAATACTTGTCAAAGATTGACCTTCGATCTAGATATCATCAGTTGTGTGTGAAGAAGGAAGACATTCCAAAAACAGCATTTCGAGCTAGGTATAGGCATTATGAGTTTACAGTAATTCCTTTTGGATTGACTAATTCAACCTCTATCTTTATGGATCTAATTAATCGAGTTTCCAAGGAATATCATGGTGACTTTGTAGTGGTATTTATTGATGATATCTTGGTATACTACAAATGCTTTGAATATCATGAAAATCACTTGTGCAGTATTCTAAAGACTCTAAGAAGACATGAATTATATGGGATGTTTAGCAAGTGTGAATTATGGCTTCCGGATATTTCATTTCGTGGACATATTTTTTTTAAGGATGGAATCTTCATTGATCGTTCAAAGACCAAGGCAATCCAAGAATGGCCAGCAGCAATGAGTATAACCGAGGTACCCAGTTTTATTGGTTTATAAAGTTATTATCGACATTTCATCCCGAATTTTTCCTGATTGGATAACCCATTAACGAAGATCACAGGTAAAGTGGTTAAATTTGTTTGGAAAAAATAGTGTGAATAATGTTTCTAATAACTAAAGATAATATTATTCAATGATTCTATCATGACTCTACCATTGGGGAATGATTGTTTTATTATTTATAGTGATGCTTCAAAGAAAGAACTTGGTTGTGTCCTTATGCAGAATGATATGGTTATTTCCTATTCATTACAATAGCTAAAAATTCCTGAGAGAAACTATCCTACTCATTATCTTGAGTTATCAGCTATAATATTTTCTTTTTAGATATGGAGACATTATATCTACAGTGAAAAATGTGAGATATATTCTGATTACAAGAGTTTGAAGTATATTTTCCCACAGGAAGAACTCGACATGAGGCGAATGAGATGGCTTGAACTACTCAATGATTATGATTGCACCATAAACTACCACTCAGGGAAGGAAAATAAGATCGAAGATGCTTTGAGTAGATAGGATCATGGAGTTTTGAACAAGATGATAGTTAAAAGGGATCCTATTTTCATGGATCTAGTAAAGCTGAATAATGGAATTACCATGGAAGGTGAAACATCAATAATTTTTCAAATGGTTTCCAAACCATCCTTATTAGAAAGGATAAAGAGTTCACAGACCGATGATGAAGAGTTTCAAAAGAAGATTAAAGCTATGAATTATGGGAGATTTAGTGACTTTTTTTATGAAGATGGAATTTTAAAATTTGGGAAGAGGCATTGTGTTCCCAACATACCTAATCTAAAAAGGGAATTTCTAGATGATGATCATAGTTCCAATTTCTGTATACACTCTGGTACCATGAAGATGTATAGAGATCTGAAAGAAAATTTTTTGTGGGACAAAATGAAGAGGGAGATTTCTGATTTGGTGTCAAGATGTATGGTTTGCCAACAAGTGAAAGCTGGAGGAAATAGCCTGGAGGGGTCATGCAACCTCTTCCCATACCTGAGTGGAAATGGGATAATATTACGATGGACTTTGTCATGCGACTACCAAAGGCTCCTAGAAGGAAAGATGCAATATGGGTCATTGTTGATCATCTTACCAAGTCAGTACATTTTCTTGCTATAAGAGAAGTTCTTTAACTTCAACGTCTATTAAGACTATATATTAATGAAGTTGTGAGACTTCATGGAGTACCCCTATCGATTGTTTCTAATTGTGATCCCCGTTTTACTTCAAGATTCTATAAAAGTTTTAAAAAACCCCTAGATACTGAACTTCATTTGAGTACTACCTACCACCCTCAAACAGATGGACAATCAAAACAAACTATTCAAACCTTAGAAGACATGTTGAGATCCTGATCACTTGAATTTCGAGGTATGTGGGATCAATATTTACCTTTGGTAGAATTTTCATATTACAATAGCTTCTATTCAAGTATTCAGATGGCACCATATGAAGAATTATATGGAAAGAGATGTCGCACACCAACATGTGGGGATGATGTTGGTGAAAAAAACTCATTGGCCTAGAACATGTTGAGGATATGATAAAAAGGTGATTGTAATCCAAACCCACGTCAAAGTAGCTCAATGTAGGCAGAAGAGATATGCTGATAACTGAAGGAAGGATTTGGAATTTCATGTAAGGGATCATGTTTTTTGGAAGGTATCTCCATAGAAGGGTGTTATAGGTTTCGGTAAGAAGGTAAATTGAGTCCTAGTTACATTGGATCTTTCGAAATTATAGAACGAATTGGGGTTGTAGCTTACCGTTTGGCAATGTTTCCAAGTCTCTCCAAAGTTCACGATGTGTTCCGCGTATCACTATTGAGAAAATACATGCCTGACCCAATGCATGTACTCACATATGAGGAATTAGAACCGGAACCTGATATGTCTTATTGCGAAGAGATCGTCAGGATTCTTGATACCAGAGTACAGGTGTTGAGAAACCGGACGACTCGTCTGGTAAAAGTTCTATGGAGAAACCATAAGATGGAAGAGGCAACGTGGGAACCCGAGGAACTTATAATGAAGAAACACCTGAGCCTTCTTATGCAGTAATATTCTAGAAATTTTGAGGATGAAATTATTTGAAGGTGGGGAGAATGTAACACCCCAAGCTTCCACGATACGCTTCTCTTTGAATAATAAAATAGTGTGTGTTGTACGCAACTTCGAGTTCTAACACATCACAACCAATCAAACTAGTCATTAGGAATAGTAATACCCACTTTTTAATTTTTTTTAAATTTTATCTTTCAAAATGGACTCTATTTTTGCATTCGGAATATCAAAATTAGATTATGGGGAATTTTTGGTATTTCTCTTAAAACATTCAATTTTTGATGAATAGTGAAAAACACTAAGTTATAGTTTAAAACTAAATTTTTATTTAAATAATTTTTTATATTATTTAAATTTATTTTAAATAAAAATAGATACATAATACCAATAAAAGTTCAATGTAATTCATTGGATTCATTTTATAATAAGTTTAGATATATAAAAATTTTATTGAACTTTTTACCGTCTTTTACCCACCTCCTAGGAGATTTTGCAAATTTTAATAAAACATAATTTTACCACTTCTGTGAGTTGAATTTCAAAAATCCGAGAGACATGGTTGATATCAGTAAGTAAAATGTGGTTCAATAAGATGAAAATAATTTTTGTTGAATAGTAACTTTTTACTTTTATTTACCACGGTTAAAAGTAAATAGGGTAAATAAGGGTAAAAATGATATTATTATTATCCTAACACATGTCCTAATTCTATTGGATAAGTATAATTGGACCAAAAACAAGCTTAGGAATAAAATATGATCCTTTAGGTTCACTTGGATTAGATTAGGACATTTATTATTATTTTATTTAAAGAAGAGTTAAAAGAGTTAAAATTAAAGTTTAATAACTAAAAAAATTTTAATCTAGGGTTATACATTAGATAAATTAGATTATAAATATTCATTAGAAAGATAAAAAGATTTCCTACATAATGGTATTTTATTTAAATGGTGATGTTGTAATTACCTTATTAATGAAATATTAAAATAATTGATATTTTAAATACCCAAATAAATGTAATTTGAGACATTTAATGAATTCCACAAATTTTCTAGATTACAATGAAATGTTAGGGTTGATGAAGTGATTTTTTTTTAAGTAATAATGCTATTATGAATTTAACAAAAACAAAATACAAAATATTGACAAAATTGACATAAAGTGTTTTTAAAACAAATAATTTATTATTAATTGATATTATATTCCTAAAAATCTAAGGTTTGAAAAAATGACTTAGATAAGTTTATATATATTAATAATGAACCACTTGGGGTTCTCTTGGCTTGATATAGTAATTTTATTAACCATATAATATAAAAAAACTAAGAGACATGGTAAATGTCAAAATATTTAACTAAGAGTTAAATTTAAATTATAAAGTTAATATAGTGACCTAAACCTATCAAAAATATATTGGTTGAATGGATTTCGACCCATCCCAACCCTCGCCTCGAAATAAGTAAATTTGGAGCCATCATAAACCGAATATGAATTTATTATAAAATAATATTTCTTGTTTTTCCTAAGGTACCCCTCACTCCTCTTATAAAAAGGCACTCCCCCTTCTCTCTAATTCACACCTTCAAAGCCATTTGTCTTGGCCAAACCCTGCCCAAATATCCTCTCAACTTCCCTCACTTCATCTTAGAGGCCTTCCTTTAGTCATAATGACAACTTAAGGATCCATTTTGATCGAATCAAAAGGAAGAACCCTAAGAAGAAGTAAATATTTCATCACCTCTTTCAAGTTCCTTCCTTCTTCCACTTCCTCTTTCATTGTTGTTTAACTTCTAAAATAATAACTCCAGTATCTTCTATATACTGTGATGTTATTATAAATATGTTAAAACCATATTCATTATTATATCCATCCTTTGAATGAAATGCCACTATACGTGCACACGTACAGCTTACCGTCTCCACGTTGTGGTGTAGTTGTTATTCAATACATTATTATTTGTATGGGTATATTAATGATGTATAATTGATGTAAATAATAAATATAACATGATAATGATTATTTATATATGATATACCATCCAATAATATAATATTTTAATATCAAAAGAATGATATTGTTGCTCGTGCGTACGTACGGATTACTGTCTCCACGAACGCGATGAGATTCATTCCCCATCATATCCATTCAGGACTAATTTTTATTTGATGATTAAAAATAATTTTTAAGGACTCGATATAATTCTGTATATGAATGATATACAACCTATTCATAACAAACATGGCTTATGTAACAAATCATATAAAATAAAATGAGTAAGTGAACACCCGAAACGACGATAATACAAAAATATTATTAACATAGAAATATTAAAAGATCATATATCATATCATATTAATGTATATGATTCTTGTATAATTTAATAAAAACTATTTCACCATTATACAGGAGGTTAAACTACCCTCGATCATGGAAAATTACAAGGTAAGGGTTTATTTCACAATCTCGTCATTATCTGAGGTTGTTTATACATAATTATCTACTGGGACCTCTTTATCATCCACATCCTTGTTTCATAAAAATGTATTTAAAAACATTATTAATATTTTATAGACAATTGGTTAAAGTCATTTATACCCTTTTTTGACTTTTTAGAAGATTTTTATAAAGAAATCTTTCCGTCATTTTCCAAACAGGGTCCTTTTTAACTTTTTCGACAAAATTAAAGTAATAATGTTTTTTTAACATATATGGTGGGTGAGACTATTTTTTTCCATTATAAATCATCTATTATTCCCTTAAAATATTATTATAATATTTTCAAAGTAAATTTTTTCTTTTATAATTATGTGACTTTTAAATGATTTAATAAAAGAGATATTTCTCTCAAATAGTTTTGATTTCATCTTTGTCAACATCCTTTGATGGATTTTAAGATTATTTGAAGTTGATTTATTATGATACAAAAGTTCCATATTGTATTGAAAGTTTTTTGATATGTTTGACTATGGAAGTTTTATTTTTATACCATTTATTGTTTATGGAGAAAGTATTTACATTTCGTATGCTAGTTATAATATGAATCTTTATGTTATGTTTAAACATGTTCGTATGAGGAATGTATTGGACATAGTTAGTGAGGGGTGGAGATCGCTATAGATCCTCGAGGCATAGGTAGGTCTCATGAGACAAACTAGTGTCTTGGCACAAGGCCTTGAAAAAATATTTTTTGTAGTCTTGGCATAAGGCCTTGACTATGTGGTTATGAAAGTCTGGCATTATGCATTCCATCATTATGAATGTGGCTACTGAAATTTCATGTGATTATTAGAATATCCATGTGAGTAAGTAAACGGAATGATTCTGATTATATCATTGCCATATTAAAATTAAGTTCAAGTTTAAAAGAATTTTGTTTTAGTTTTATACATTTCCTTAAATGTTTGTGCTTATTTATGAAAGTTTCTGGTATATTGTTATCCTTACTGAGCATCTGAGCTCACCCCTCTCTATGTATTATTTTTCCCAGGATGTGAAGAAGTATAATATGACTGACCTGTAGGGATAGTCTATGGGATATTAGTGTTATCTATGGAAACAATGTTGTTGTAGTTTCCATTTATGATTTAATGTAAACCTAATGAATGTATCTAGTATTTCCAAGGCTTCTAAACTAATTGGTCTTTTGAGACTTGATATTTTGTGATCATGCCAATTTTAAAAGTAAAATTAGTTAAATTTAATTATTATTAATCCAATTTATTACATTTTAATCAATTGCCTGTTTAATTTTTAAAATAAAAACATCTTATAATAATGAAAACTTTTTCATTAGAAAATTGTTTTTTTATTACGCTATGTGGTTTAGTTTTAAATTAAAATTTTCCACTTATGTAAATAGTATTAACTAAAATGGATGAATTATTTTTATCAAAATAATTATTATTATATAATAATTTCAACTTACTTTTTTTATAAGGAATAGTAAACACTATAAAAAATAATGGCTAAAGTTAATGTTAAAACCAGTTTATCAGGGGTTAAAATTTTTAAGGGAATGTTTCCCTTTAAGAAATTATAAGTACTATATTCTAGACAATTATAAACCATATCCTATCCCAACTTATAATATAATTTAATTTTGAATAAATTTTATTCGGAATGAATTTATCCTTTTCTATTCTTTTATGAAATTTCCATATTTTTTCTAAGTGGGTCCTCCCTCCAACTCATAAAAGGAAATGTCATCTACTCTCATCTACACACTTAATGATACTTTTTGATCATAAAATAAATCCTAAAAATATTCCTTAAATCCATAACCATGACTCATAACACCTAGATTGATCATAAAACCATCCTAGTAATGCTTTAGGAAAAAATCAAAATATGATCTTTGATAAATATGTGTAGTTCTTAACCGAACCTTTTCATTTTATTTATTCATACACCTCCTTAATATTTTATCCATATATGATGAAAAAATAACCCCATTATCTTGCATATATTTAAATTTTTTATGTTTATTTTATAACCCTTATCCACCTCCACCTCCACTAATATGGAAGTGTGACTTTTTATCATGCTTACAACGGAGTACTGCCTCACGAACTCATGTAATTCATTTTCCATTGTCACCTATATTATATGGATATAATTATTTGTTTAAAGTATATATATGATTTATATGACAAACATATATAATTAAAATATCACATATAACTTCATACCATCCAATTATTTGGAAAATGATAACGTATCTCATGCATATGTGTGGGTTACTGCCTTCACGAAGCGATGTGACACATTTTTCATTTTATATTGACATAGATTTTAATAAGAATTGATATAATGAATATATATGAAATATATGACATAAATAATTATTTTTTAAATATTTAATATTATTTACCTTTACTTCCTTCCATCCAATGAAAAATGGAAACAATGTTCAGTCATATATATGACCTACCATCTCCATTAATGGTGTAATTAATTTTTCTATTTGTACTTTTATGGATGAATATATATATATATATAATGAATTAATAATATATTTATATCTTTATTAACATTATTTATATAATTTAACTATAATGAAAGTAAAATTTTCAAAAATACAAAATGAAAACATAGATGAAAAAAAGTAATTATCGCGCAAAGGAGTGATTTTAATAAAAAATTATTAAAAATGGGTGGTAAAAGGTTATAATTAAATAATATATGTTATTATATATATATATGTATGATTATGGTTTTAAAATATATTTATAATGAACCTTCATTTATTATACCAGAGTTTTTAACTTGTATGAAGGAAATTGAGTCTTTAGGTAAGTGATTTTTGTCTTACCTAAATTTCCTTGTGACACATGACATATTCACAACTTATTTATTTTTTGTAGTGTATATGATATGAGAAAATGTGTTTTATGATCAATATTATAAACTTAATGGGTGTTTAAATAACCATACAAGGTTATTTCTTTCATGTGTATTATGATTCAAAAGTTATCAAAGTGGTGTGTATTTCATGTTTCTATCTCATTGTTTATAATGATTTTTTACGATTAAATTTATAATGATGAAATATTATGATATATATCTCATGAAAATAATTAATTTTATTCACTTGTATTTATTTTTAAAAAATACGTGTTTCCATTTCATTTTCCTCCCTTTAATTACACAAGGGCCTAAAATACTTTTTTTAGGAAAACCAACTATATTTATCTCTATAGTTGAAAATAAAACTTCTTACATGTCCATTTTTTCTAATAATGTTTTTAAGAATGTTTTTATTTTTTATATATGACTATTTGAGTTCATTTTACACATGTGTTAATTTTTTACAATTTTTTTTAAAGTTAATTGTATTTTATTTTTCATAATGACGTATTTTTGAATATTTGTCAAAATGTGGAAGGAATGTTTTTTTTAACATAAATGGCATGAAATGAATTTTACATTATCATGAAAACTATATTAATTTAATTTTATTTTAAAAATTTACAATTTTATTTCTAAATAAAAAAATTTCTTTAATAAATGGGAAATTGTTAGGTTTTTAATAAGTGATTTAAAATTAAAAGATATTTTCCTCAAGAAATGTTCCATGTGGTCTTTTAAAAAATCTATATAAGAAGAGATAATTTGATGTTTCCTAATATTTATTTGGGATATTATTCAACAATAACATCCATATTGTTTATTTTTATGTTTTATGATTATGATGATAATATATTTATGAAACTCATTCGTTTTCACATGTTATTATATGATGAATTGATTAAACTCTTAAGAAACTCATTTTATTTCCATAGGATATTTCATGATAAAATTTTTATGAAATCTATTTCGTTTCCTAGGTTATGATATTATGAATTATTTATGATATATCATAACAAATATATATAATTTACATTATGTTATGGGTGGTAATAGAATTATATTTCTTTCTAATGGATTGGGTAATTATGGATATCTCAATAGATAAACTTCAGTGGAATGGGGATCGGGCCCAATTCAGTAAGCGAATATATCTATTATTATAGTCATTGGAATGGCCCTTGACTACTATGTTGGTTTGGAGAGTTACCCCAATCCACTATGGTAGTCTTATTAATGAGACGAGACTACTAAGGAAATTTTTTTTTATGCTTATGTGTATTCCACAAACCTATTTGTTATGCCAATATTACACTCCCATGACACATATTATTTTATTTATTTATGATTCATTTTTTATGAAGGGAAAATATGTATTTGATGACTCATGATTATGATATATGAAATGAATGGAATCATTTTCTAATGTTAGGATAATGTTCTCATACCTTTATGATAATTTTATGTTTAAGTGATCATTGATATCACTCTTGTTTATCCTTATTAGTCATCTAATCTCACCCTTTAATTTTTTTCATTTTCCTAGGTTTTTAGGGAAGTTATTAATCATGATATTCATAATAATGGAGGTATTTATGAATAACTTAGTGGGAGATGATGTATCTATCTTATGAAAATAAAATTATTTATCCATGTTTCTAGATATATTAAACCTTTATAGTCATAATGTTTTTAGTTTTAAAATAAAATAAATAATCACCTAATAATATTTAATATCTGTGTATGAAATTTATGCGTCACTATAGGCATGAACAAGTGTTTTTATAATTTTATGCTTATGCATGATCATTTTGGTATAACATTCTGTCTTATTTTATTCTACAAACAACTATGGATTTATTTTTCCTATATGATTTTTGGATTATTTTCACTAATACTAACACTCTGGGATGAGGGTATATTCTCCCCATAGTACTACCATAGAACCCAAATTTTAGTGAGTAGCCTCTAGAATATAGGGAAACAAACCTAAAGTCATGTGGAGACCACCATTTTATACTCTAGTTGAGTGGTACGGCCAAGGGAACATTACAAAGTTGGATCATATCCTTTGTTTGTTTAACTATTTTGGGAGATGGTATACATGGAATCTTAATATTTTTCAAGTTTTTAGTGGACCTCAAACTTGTTCATTTATAACACCATTTCAAATAGAAAGTATATGTTACTTGAGATATGGTATTTCAATTATTGTTTTCTAATTTTATAGTTATATGACTTCACATAGTGTGACATAAATGAATTTTGCATTAATAATTTATTGGTTTTTAGATCATGGGAGATTAGAAAGACACATGTGTACATGAATTATTTTTTTCACAATGCTTTTATATGGAATATGTATACTTCTGTGTGATTCGTATCATTGGTGATGGGGGTTAAATTTTTTAATGTATGAATTATAAAATATATATGGTTTTCAATTATAATTTTTTGGTGTAATTATATCCATTTAAACCATAATATATTTTCTTTGGATGATAGGTCATGTGGATCTTATAGAGGGATGTTTTTTATAATGTCCATACAATTCCTCCATGAATGAAATTTCAAATAACCCTACAATGGCTTGGTACAATAATAAAATTACATTGTGATGGAACCATTGTGATTAGTTTTGGTATTAGTTCTGAGATAAAATGGGTTATGTAACATAAACTATCAATAGAAACCTATATATTGTTTTTTCATATAGCATCATAGGTTTAATTTCACATAAATGACCCTCATTTCCAAGGTATACTCAAAATGATTGTTAAGGGAAGATTCCATTAAATATATTTATACAAGATCATGGTCTCTAAGATGATAATATCATATACATATGTTTGGTGAGGATTAGTACCCGTGTAGGATTATTACATGGCATGAAATTCTTGATGTGTTTGTGTGAGAGATAGAGAGAATGTTAGGGTGGATATATTGGCACATCACTAGCCTAAGGATATTTGATATAGAAATAAGGATGAACTATGTGACATTAACATATATGAGACATGAATAATGTTCAAGGTTGTTGATCCTAGTCCTTTTAAGATGTGTCTTAAGATATTGATGAATCAGGTGATATATGAGGGTATACCACAAGAGGTATTATCCGAGGATTTTGACCTCCCTTAGAGAACATGGGTAGATTATTTGGGTTTTGAGATGATTAAATAGAGTTTTTCTCATATTTTTAGGATTAGAATAGAGATAACATGTTATTTCATGATTTAATAACTAATGTGATTTGGTATCAATGATAGGTTTTGGAGGGAATGATCAGTGAGATGACTATCCTCTATTATATCGAGTGTGGTTCTAAATTTGACTACAAATTGGGAATATAGATGATTGGATCTAAGATGGATTTGTGTAAGGTAGAAAATTATGGTTTTAGTAATAACATTGGGTGGTATGTGCTCATTTTTTTTTTCATGGAATGGGTGAAATCCATTGATTTTAAAGGGGATCATTAAGGGTGATTCTATATTGGTGATATTGACATATAATAGAGCATGGTAAATTGTTTATTCATTTGATCCTAGTTTAATGATGTATGACTCATGTGATCATTATTCAGGATTCATCGACTAGTTTCTGCAAGAACCTACACTTTTTAGGTTTGGATGAGATCAGTGTAGTATGCATTGGTAATGTGCAGTGCCATTTCTTCTATCGATTCATGAGGGGCCATATCTAGGAAAAGGATTGATGGGTTTTGTGAAACTCTTGTAGGCCTGGTGTCTCAGTGATATGGATGAGAATGAGAGGTGTTTAATAAATAGTGTATAGTGACATCATGGATGGTTGATTCAAGGGGTTAATAATATGGGTGATCATGGATCATGATGAGTGACATATGTGCGAAAATGAAATATTTCAGGGTTTTAATTCAGTAGAGATGTATAAGGAAATTCATGTGGTAGAAATTCAACAACAAGATATTGGAGAGTGTGACCCTTATTATTGATGAAGTCTGGTGGGTGCCAAGGAAATATTTTCTAGGGATTTGATGATTATTGGAAGTTGATCATTCATGTTGGCACTCAATTATGAGTAGAAATCACATGTACATGTGTTACATGTTTTTATGGGTGATGTTCCATCTGTGGATTGTGTTATGAATTGGTTTATTAGAAGGATGAAATTTTATCTGGAATTTTATGTGCATATGGATATGACTTTATCTAGTTTCCTAGTGAAAAATTTATTTTGGTGCTAGATGTATTATTTGACGGATTCCATGCATTGGAATCAAGTTGGGGATGGTTTTGATGTGATTTAAGAATGATTTAGATCATAGGAGTTTCAATACATGGCTGAGAGCATAGTGGATAGTTTGGTTTGTCATGGATCCAACTGTGGAATTATAATAAATATCATGTTTAGATTTTGGTGTGGTTGTTTATATATTCTCTTGTTTCCTTTTTAGGTTAAGGATTCATAATAAGCTGGTGATCATAGTGTACAGGTGGGTGTAACCAATTATTTACATGAATAATCATCCAAAGGAGTAATGATTGGTGTTTTAATTGTAATTGGGTGTGGAGAGATGGAAATTGAATTTATCTAGCCAATGTACTAATAAAATAATGCATTTATAGGGGATTCCAAGGGTGGGGAGCATCGTGGATCAAAATTAGCCTTTAATGAACTAAGCATTATCGTGGAAAGCACCGTAGGCCTAATACTGAGTAAGTTTATGAAAACATAGTGTATTGGGATAAAAAAATTTGGTAGGTACCATCTAATTTTTTTTGTGATTTTTATGTGAGGTGTCTTGATTTTTGTGGAATAGTGTGCATCATGTTGGGAGTTATATATTTGAAGCTAATTTGGTATTCTAATGTAGAGTAAAAATATATGTTCTTGAATTGATGATCTTGGCAGTTAAAGTTCTGGTTTTGATGATTTCTTGGGATTTTTTAGAAAGATAAGTATTACCTTATGGAGGTCTTGAAGACCCATGCCTTTTAGTTTGTTAAAATTTAAACGGAATTTGAACTTTTAATGTTGGTGAGTGGTCTATTTTTTGAACCAGGATTCAAATTCGAATAGTAAGGTTTGGAACATTTCAAAGAAATGTTTTAGGACATTGATTGAGACTTGGGGGTATTTAAAATTCTCAAGTAGACATTGGATAGTGTCCAAGTGTACATACAACCATTTTATCTATAGCTACTCTAATATGGAGAGAACCATGACATAGATTTTTCCATGGTGGGGAGAGAAATTCCTAGGTAGGGGCAGGGGTTAATGCGCTGATCATGTTGTTCACAAAGCTTGTACCTATTGGAAACATTAAGGACTGAATGTTTTAGTAGATCTTTTCTTTTCATTTTTAATGTCCACAGGACACAATTTTCCATGGTGAAAGATATGGTGTGATGGGGTAAATATCATTCCAAAATTTCAAGTGAGAACAAGGTTTTGGTGATCATATGGTGCATGTATCATCTATTTTTGGATATACCATATTTCTCCCCACACCATGGATCTTTTTGTTCTAATGTGGTGGGATCCCCTATTCAAAAAAATGGGAGGGAGGACTCCTCTCCCCATCCCTCATCATGTCGAGGGTCCTCAGGGGATACCTATAGGAACATCCCATAGTGTTCCAAGACATGGAGAAAGACATGTTTCTTCCTTAGAATTTTTTTTTGAATCCACATTTTTAAACTCTTAATTGTAATACCACCTTCTTCCAATTTTCTTCTCCCATTCTTGTGTCCAAGACAATGGGATCACTCCCCCATTCTTCTTGTTATCCCCCCCCCCCACAAATTATGGAATATTTGTGGTTTTCTTGACAGTTTTATGTATTATCTCCCTCTATCCTTTCCCTATGCTTATTTACCATTATTATCCCCTTATGTGGGCGATTTTGGTTTAGGATTCTTAGATGGTTTTGCAATATCACGGAAGAATCATATCATTATGATGGTTCTTTCCCATTAAATCACTGGAGGACATACCGAGGCAATGCATGTATATTATTTCAAACAGTTTAATTAGAGGTACAACATTGTATGGTTTTATTTATAATTTTCACATAAATGATATTAAATTGACTATTGAATCGATGATGTTTGTTATGTATTTTTCCTTGGATTGTTTTGGGAGTATGTCAAATGGATTCTATGAGAAATTGGTTGTTGTTTCAATATAATGCAGTCGATCAGTGAGTTTTACGAAATTATGGATATTTTCTTAAAATGAAATAAGTTATAAATATCTATAATTAAGTTAAATAATTACTTATAAGTTGTTTAGAATAACTTATTTTGAATTATGGTTTGATATATATTCTTTTAATATGATCTGAGACAATAATGAACTTGATCGGAGTTGTCGAGCTACATATAAAAGTTAATTACAATGTTAATGAGGTAGGTTTTCAATTGACCATACCCTTTGGTATATGAATTAAATATATTTAGTGATATATGGTTTTTCTAGTGAGGATTATTATCCTTTTTAAATTAAATAATTTTTTTGTTAAAATTAAATTCTTATAAGTGAATTAAACAACGATCCATCAGTAGTGTAAAACTATTGTGCACTATCATGGTGCCACAGTCTCAGATGGTCAATGGATTGATTATAAATGAATTCCATGAGATATATAGACACTATGAGTGTGAAAATGTATGTGAATGGATTTAGGGACCCTATAATGGTTCCCGTAGTGAATTTAAATTAGAGGAATGTGATGATTGAGAATCAGTGGCCTCATTAGAAAGGGATGGAACCATTATACATATTATGATCTTGGGTATTGTTGAGATGAGTGTGTAGAGATTCCCCCCCAACTAGAATATAAGAATCAAGGTGCGTATAGCTTTAGTAGATTATAATTGGGTGGGTGAGTATACAGACCAATAATAACCCTATAATCAATATTGTTTTGCTTCAATTTTCTAAAGGGTGCCGTATGTAGTATCCTATTAGGCCCCTAAGTTTGTGATCTGATTATGACTATATCATGGGATATGATACCCTCCGAGTTATGTGTGATGATCTTATAGGTTAAAATAGTACCTAGGAACTCTTTTATGGTGTTTATGTTATTTCTTGACCTTTGGAACCCCAATGGGTTCCCCCATAATGTATTGACCCATGAGAGGGTGTGTGTTAGAATAGATAGTGCTGATTGCATCTGTAACCTTAAAACTGAATTTATAGTGAGATTATATATCATGTGTGGGTATTTATCTACCATTTTATTTATTTATGTGCATGTGTGGGATGCCTATGGTTCCAAAGATTCATCTTTTAAGCATAAAGATTTATGAAATACCTCGAATTACCACCTAGGATTCAACTTATGCTAGATATCTATGTAATTCCAACAAGACAAACCAAGATTTTATCATGGGTCTTAATGTTATATGAGATTTAGTGGGTTGGGTAATTTTCCCATGAGTAATGATGTGTGAGAAATCATGATTCGGGTGTTATTTTCCCCAATATAATGCCCAGAATACTTCCTAGGATCTCATGGATGCACCTGATACATGGAATGCACATGTTACGTCTTGTGGATTTAGTCACTAGAGCATGATGATTAGGGGATCCACAAGAAGGTAATGATATCTAGAGAGTATGAGTATATAGGATTTCCTTGGATGTCACAAAGGAAATTTTTTTTTGTATACTGTATCTATAATTCCTAGGATGTTCTACTACAATTCATCTATTGATATTACTAACTTTGGAGTGCCAAAGATTATACCATGGATCTTGCAGTCATGCCTACTACTATCATGAGATTCAGAAATAGAATCCAAGGATCCAGTGGATACACAAATGGTCATAAAATACATGATACATGGTATAGGACATTTATCCCATCAATGGTCATTATATTATCTAATACACTTTAACATTGGATTAATCATACATAGTTTATCACGATTATCGTGTTAGAACTTAACGATCAATAGTTGTTATTTATTTATTCTTTCATGGTATTTTTTATTCATCTAATAATTCCAAATGTGTACACCCCATATTTATAGGTTATATATAGGACTATGTTGGTGGTGCCCTATTGAGTTCTACACACACCCTGCTAAGGTGGCCATGGAATTTGGGTACTAGAGTATACTTTACTAATTTCAAGTCTAGCTAGGGAAGAGGCATGGTCTATCATGATCGTGCGATATAGATCAAATGGTTTTTGGAAACTGGATGGGATGATGGTTGGGGGTGGTATTATATCCTCCTGTCATCTAGTATTTTATTTATTTCTTTATATGTGATCATCCTAGTGGGAAATGTGTTATCATATGTCAGTATGACTATGTGTCTATGTGATTAATTACTTCAACATATACAATTTGATATAGAATTGTGTTTTATTTTATTCTATATAATATAATGGATTTATTTATCAATGATTATGTATGGTCTATTTTTGTTACCAATGATACTCTATTAAAGGGGTAATATCGCCACATAGTACTAACCTAAACAATCCCTGTTAGTCGATAGACTCTGGTATAAGGGAAGATACACCTGAGTTCATTTGGAAATTTCCTATCTAAGAACTATTATATTAGTCAAACTGGTGTAATGTTATAGTTACTGTGAAGGATATAAATTATATATGAAAATTTCATGTCCAACATTATAGAGAAAATAAGGTGACCATGAAATTAAATATTGTTATTATGACTAAAAATTGGAAAAAATTATGAAGTGACTAAAATGGTTACTATAATGGCTAGTTTGTAGTCCATTTTAATTGACCATAAGCATTTACCATGTACAATATTTGATGAAGTAGTGGATATGAAATTTAGAGGTCATGGTAATCTTTTTTATATTATTTTATATTCTGTAATTATTCCTTAATGATATAACGATGAAATTTAAAAGCAATGGAGTGAAATTTATCTTGGAGATTATCCTGACTATCTTTGAACAAGATTAATGGTTATTTAAATAGAATTTATTATTCCTATATGTGAGTCAAATATTCATTAATTTTATTGGTATTGGAAGATTATTTCTCCTGGAGATATTATATATCACATCAAGATGAGATTCTTAAATGATTAAATAAGGAAGTGAAATATGATATTTAAAAAGATATTGAAAATTCTAATTTAGATGGTTTTACTTTAATTAAAATTATAAAATCATTCAATTGGGATATATTCATTTTTCAAGAAATTTTATCTATATGAATGAAATTTTATGACTATTCTATGAGAAATTGAAGAACCCATGAGAGAGAAAGAATTGAATTCAAGGGATCAAGGCATGTGAGAGACCATGGTACATAATATTCATGTCCAAGGAATGTCAAAATAGTTATTTTATGTTTTCTTTGTATCTCAAAATAACTAAAATGGGATATATAAGGTATATGGATAAAATTTCTGTAAAAAGGAAAATAGTTTTTAATTTGTTCTTAAACATTTGTTATAAATTAAACAGATTATTATTTTTCTATTAAGAAATATTTACAAATTCAAGTTTGATATGTTCCCATGATTTTATTCACTTTACATTATTATTTGAACATTTGATATTAATATTTTACCAATCACTAAAAAGACATAGTCTCCCTCCATTGGAAAGTACCTTACAAAATATTCTATTCCTATTGAATTTTATTTCCTTTTTCAAGATAGTAAGGGTGTGACAAAATAACTAGTTCATTTGTACTCAAAAAAATACACAAAATTTATTTAAATAAGAAATTTAGAAAAAACATCAACAATGATTTACACCATCTCAACGTTTCATTCATATTTTTTTTGTGGAATATAAGAGGATTAAAGTGACATAGTTACCTTTAATAAATCCATCATGGCCTCATTTGAATAATTAATAATATTTATTTTCATATTGTATACTAATGATTTATATTAAAATTTAAATTGTTAAATCCTTGATGTTGTATTAATACATAAATTAGATTTATATATTTTAAATCAATCAAAAAATAGTATATTACATTATCTTATTACCTTAGAGTTAGAAATTCTTGTATCTTATACTATAGGATTTAACCATATAGAAAAAGGATAAGTTATTACTTCTAAAAAATTGGAACATTAAAAATTATATATATATAATGAATGTGGATTTTATCTCCCTATAAGAAATGATCCCCAAAGTGTTGGGTCCGAAGAACACAAAATCTATATGGTAAAAACATGAGAACATTCATGAAGTGAAAAAAAAAGAAAAAATAGGATATGATATTGATCCATAGAGTTATGGATAATGATTTAAGAATAGATAAAATTAGACTATTGATGATTCATTCATGATAATAAATTAAATTTTTATCGCTATTATAGGTTTTGGTTAGAAGCATGAAGAATTCATGGTCATGAAAAAGTTACTACAAAACCTTTGTGTTTGTTTTAATACTAAATTCTCTACAATGGTGGATATAGATTTAAATAATTGTTATAGGATGGTATATATAGTACAATAATTATATATGATATGAGAAAAGATATAGTATTCAAAAATAAAAACAAAAAATAAACTTAAATAACCATCAGAATCGTGAATGAAAAACAAAATTTAAAGTATATGGATGTAAACCCCAAAACTAACTCTGAGGAAGAGAGTTATAACATAAATCATGAATAGATCATACTTTTTATTTAGATGAATTTTATAAAAGATAATTGTAATTATAAAGGTTATTTTCCCTTAAAATACATTAATTATGGTGTTTTTGGCCATTTTTTTTAATTTCCTAAAGAAGAGAAATCCCAAAAATAGATTATAATGGTAATAAAAAAACAAAAACAATAAATAAATACATAAATAACGAGGTTTAATTCTAAATTAATGAAAATAAATTTTTTTATGAGAATAATACATTCCTAATAAATAAGATAAAAGTTACTTGGGAAATCATGAAGAATAAAAAATATCTAATAATTATAGTGATTCAAAAGATAAAAAATTTGTTTGAGGGAGTAACTATAAAGACTCAAAAATTCTGTGGAAATTGTTTTTCTTAAATTCATGGGATTTTTCCGAGTCCGCCAAATTTTACGGTGCTTGATTCCAATGCCCGGTCTGCCAAAAATCAATTTTTGAAGTTCTGTTCAGGTACGTTCTGTTAACGTACGAGCTGGTTTTTATAACTTTTGAACCGGTGCTTCGAATTGAAATCCGAGAACATAGTTGAACTCGCAGCGCCAGTATTTTCTTAAGAGGACTTCCACTTTGATGGAAGTTGGTCAAGAATAAAAGTTAGTTTTTGACTTTTTATAAAAAAATTATAAAATAAGGTGAGATAACACTTTATTTTATTCTATCCGCCATATGGAGATTGGGCGGTTAAATTCTCCAAGTGGAGGTTGGAGGTGGGGCCACCACACCTTAACCTCCAATGAGAGGATATGGTGATGGTGCCCACCCGAACATAACCTCCCTTGGGAGGATATTTTTTGTGGGTACCTCCAAGGCTTGTAACCCCTTGGATCCCCCCCATTTAAGGTGGAGAAACTCTTCAACTCCCCTTATTTAATTTATGCCAACCCTCTTCACTTAGTTGTGCCACCACCCTTGGAACCTCTTCAACTTTATGGAGCCAACTACCCTTTAATTAATTGTGCCAATTATCCATATTAATTAATGGTAGCCCACCAAATTAATTAGTCCAATTAAAATGTTGTACCAACAAAATTAATAAGATGTTTCAATCTATTATTTTATTGGCATATTCATTTTGGTGGAACTTGAGAAGAGGAACTTGGGAGAAAAGCTCCCAACGAAGAACGAAGAACCCTCCACCAACGAAGAATGCCAAGGACAATCTTTGACTACTTCCTTGGACTTCATACCTCGAATTCTACTGACGTGGAGCGTCTTCCATAGCCGACACATCCGGGATTGGGAGTGTGTGATGATCACGACGAACGGAAAACTCCTTCGTTCTCTTTCCGCGATGTCAACGTGTGATGAAACAAAGGTAGGGGTTATTTCATGTTGGTGCTTTCTTTTTCTTTTCTCCTCTTCATTGAAAATAATCGATGCGAGGTATTAAATGATTGACGTTCAACTTCCTTCCTCTTTGTTGAATAATTGTTATCACCCCTAAATGCATAGTGTGCGGGCCAACTAACGTGGCCCGACTCCCTCCGCCGATCCTTTTTGTGACATTCTGTCGGCATGGCGATGTAGCTATGATGAGGCGACGAAGGCGGCGATGACAAAATTCGCACAACCCGCAGCCTCCATGAACCTCACAGTGCACCGAAGCTCCCAACCGGACATCGCCGGCCCATGTGGAACCCATCCTTCCCGACCTTGTTGGTGCGCTGCCCGGCATCCCGCGCGCTGCCTAGTACCCACGCGCACTGCCCGTGCCTCCTCGCAGCATGCCCGGCCACGCCGGTGCCCTGCCCGGCGCCCTCGCGCGCTGCCCGCTACCCACGCACTGCCCCGCGAGATGCCCATGCCCCCATGCGCTACCCCCCATGCTGCTGATACCCACGGGCGCTGCCAGCACCCCCGCACGCTGCATGTGCATCCCCACAGCCTTCCCGGTCCCACCAGCACCCAACTCGGCATTGCACACGCTACCCTTTCCCCACGCGCTTCCCTGTGCACTTCCCAGATCCCCCGCACACTGCTCGGCATCCCCACGTGCTGCCCACGTGCCCCTGTGGCCTGCCGCTGACCTCCCGGGCCGAGTTTCCCAAGCCGCGCCCCTCGTGGTGCTGGCCGAACCAGCCCTGGGCTTCGGGGTGAGTCACCTACGAGGCGACATCCGGGTCGAACCGCCTTTGCAGTCCACTGGGTCGGGCCCAGTGGACCAAGCCGAACTTAACAGGCTGACCCTCCCAATGGACTGGGTTAGACCCAGCGTGTCTGATCGGGTTGGCCTAAACTAGGTTGGGTCTAGTCGGTCTGACTAGGTCAGACCAGGCCCAGGCCCATTACTAAACCTTTACCCTCTTGGGTCATATCTTTGGCCCCAGATGTTAGTTTGACGAATCGTCAGTGGCGCATGTATTCATGAAACAAAGTTGTCCCTTTAATAATACCCCGCTGGAGTTTGGGTTATATTTCAGTTATGGTCAGGTTGGATCGTATATAAATTCAATCGGGCCCCCAGGACTAAATGGATAATAACTAACAGACCGGGGGTCTGATCGACGCACCTTTAGTTGCGTTGAGACCCCTATGACGTGGATGACCTTTGAGATACTTCTTCATGTCACTTCGCGACAGTTGGAGTATTTCCCAGTAGCTCAAGGAGCAGATCCTTCCAGTGATAAGCAGACAGAGTGTGAAGACCTAGTAGCTGGAAGACCAGATGACTCCTTGACCAATTTGACTCAGAGTGATTCAACTAGCCCAATGGGGAGCGCCTAGTAGTTGGTGGCAGACCCACGGTGGAGGAGGGCTCGGTAGTGGGTGGCAGACCCACGATACTCGATAGGAGGAGTTCCTCTCTAGGCTATTAGGGGGAGCTCCAGGTAGTTGGCGGCAGACCCACTGCAGAGGAGCACCTGGAAGTTGGCAACATACCCCCGATACTCGATAATAGGAGTACCTCAGCAGTCCAAGGTTAGTGAGAAGCGCATTGATGTCACGACAGGCCCACTATACTCGACAGAGGAGGAGTTCTCCAGCAGCCGTGGTTTTGATAATGAAAATCCAATTTTGAGTTGAATCAATGGATTTTGTGTTTTCCACATGATTGATATGGGTTACTAGATAACTTAGGTACATGTATGGGAATATACCTAAATAATGGTTATCCGTCGATTTTATACTTTTTGGTTTATCCTTGTCGGATTTTTAGAAGATTAAGGGTCTCAGGGTCCCTATTGAGTATCCTTATACTCTCCCCTTCACGAGCTATTCATGCACCTCATTTTGTTGGTTGCAGGCGATGGAATGTGCTGACTGAGGTAGAGATTAACAGGACTGGACGGTACCCAGAGGCGGACTACTCGGTGTCACGGTACACGGAGGAGAAATATGGATGGGAGTGCGGACGAGGCCATCTGTACCTACCCTTCAGGTAGAAACCCCAGAGGATGACCCAGTAGCTTCTTTACATTTCTTTCAGCTGTACATGCTTTCAGTTGTACTTTTAATTTCCTGTTGGGCTTGTATTTCCAGCCCATTTTACTTTCCATCACTCCTTTTGTATACAGTTCTACATAGTGTTTTGCTTCCAGTTGTGTACTCTGGAGTGTTTGTTTACATTTATAAAGGAAATTCCTTCCCAGTTTAGGGATTTACGACTTTAGTGCTTTTCACCACCCCTGGCTTATGGAATGTGGTCTTGGGGTAGTCACAATACAGGCCCAGGGGGACAGGTCGTGACAAATTGGTATCAAAGGAGTCAGTTCTACCACATAATTTAGAACTATGGTCTTTATTTTCTTTGAAGAAATAGTTTTAAGGGTAATTAGTGTGGTTTTCAGTTTAGTGGGTCCGGTGTTGGTGTGGGCAGATGAAGTGTCCATACACCAAGACTCTGACTTCTGATTTCTGACTTAGTTCACGAAAACACTGATTACGTTCGTGTTTCCCAAAGATTTCTTTTTGTCATCTCAACCAGGTCAGCTCACCAGGTATAGTCATTTGACCATGTCACTTCTGTTTCTTTTAGGATGCCTCCCCATGGACGACCAGTTAGAGCCCTGAGAGTCGTACGTACTGACAGCCCACCGAGCGACGAGGCCTCAGAGCATGGTCCTTTTCCAGCAGAGGCACCAGCGGTACGACTTCTTATTGGCCCACCGATGGCACCATCCCCAGTAGCAGATGATGCACTCTTTTTGAGTGCGTTGCAGGAGTTCCAGTTCTAGAGGCCACCTAGGTTCTGGGGAGAGATGGACCCACATGCGGCTGAGGATTGACTGGAGGCCGTGGTGAGAGTCTTCAGACTGGTAGGGACACTAGCGGACTTCATGGTTATCCTTGCTTCAATCCTCCTTCAGTCAGCAGCAGGTAGATGGTGGATCCTGATGCTCAAGGTGCATGATTAGGTGACGCTACTCTGGGCAGACTTCGAGAGCCTATTCTAGGTGGAGTTTTTTCCAGCCACTCGTCGAGAGGTGCAGACTCAAGAGCTACTGCATCTAAAGTAGGGAAGCATGATAGTAGCACATTACTCAGCAAGGTTCACCGACCTCTCACGCTACTCCAAGGATATGTTACAAGCCCTATTCTATAGGTACTAGACCTTAAATTAGGGAATTAGGTGAGAAATCAAAGCTTTGATGATCTCACTTAGCATCCTGACGCAGATGGGGGTGCTAGAGAGAGCCCACCTAGTGGAGAGTTTCCTTGTTGAGCAGTCTCCCGCAGCGAGACCCACCACTAAATGACACATATCAGAGTCTTCTGCAGCTAGTAGTAGACAGATTTTGAAGAGGTCCAAGAGAACCAGACCTACTGGTGGTCGACTGTATGACTCATGATCAGTTGTTCGGGGAACCCGGAGTGGAGACAGAGCCCGTCATGCCAGGAGTGGGCAGTGTTACTCATGCGGCGGGCATGGTCACATGGCTCGTGACTTTCTAACCCACCGTTCTGATGATCAGCAGACATTTGAGGTACCTCCTAGTCATAGGTAGAGTTTAGAACAAGTCATTATGTAGGGAGGAGGAAGATGTGGAAGAGGACCTGGACGTGCAACTAGCGGTGGACGACGTTATGTGGTGTTACCACCACCACCACCAGGACGTCCACCCCAGCCGAAGGGAGCAAGTGGACAGGGGAGTTCTCAGCTCTAGGAAGCTGAGGCTTATGATCATGGAACTCTGGAGATGATATGAGGTACTATCTGTGTCTATTCCACCTTAGCTATAGTTCTTATAGACACAGGTGTCGGTCATTCTTTTATTGCCACATCCCTTATTCGGAGGTCAAAGATTCCGAATGAGCTTTTGGCTTGATCCTTATGGCTAGAGAATCCTACAGGAGATGATTCGACGATTACGCAATGGTTCCGGTAGTGGGAACATACTCTAGGTGGTGAGAGCTTTGGCTGGGATCTCCTAGTAGTGGTGTCGAGGCCTTATGACGTCATATTGGGTATGGACTGGTTATCTACAGTCCATGCTCAGATTGAATGATTTAGGATAAAAGTGCGGTGTTTCCACATGGATGGGACCAGGTTTACCTTCACCAGTGAGAAGGGAACATTTTCTTCATTGGACGGACTTACTCGGTGGAGGGTGAAGCCGATCACTCACCAGTTGTCTTGCCTTACCCTCAGAGCAGTTGATGTGGGGAGTCCGACTTATCCTGTAGTGGTGGACTAGTATGCTGATGTTTTACCAGATGATAATCCTGGACTACCTCCTCGCAGAGCGGTGGACATATACATTGACCTCTACCCTGATACAAAACTGATATTTACTCCAGCATATCGGATGCCTCCCAGTGAGCTTTGTGAGCTGAGGGTACAACTATAGGACTTGTAGGGGAAGGGATTCATCCGGCCCAGTGTTTCTCCTTGGGAAGCCCCAATTCTATTCGCTAAGAAGGCAGATGGGAGCTTGAGGCTCTATGTCTACTACCGTCACCTAAACCAGGTGACTTTGAAGAACAAGTACCCACGCTTGAGGATTGACGACCACTTAGATCAGCTGAAGGGAGCACAATGGTTCTCGAAGATAAACCTAATATCAGGATATCACCAGCTTAGATTTCGAGATGTGGATGTGCAGAAGACATCCTTCAGGTGTCAGTACGGCCACTACAATTTCATGGTTATTCCCTTTGGCATAACTAACGCTACAGCAGTGTTCAGGAGTCTCATGAACATGATATTCCAGGATTACCTCGATCACTTTGTCATAGTCTTCATCGACCGCATTCTAATCTACTCGACTACTGAGGAGGAGCATGCCTTCCATTCGCAGGTAGTACTGGACACACTTCGAGAGCACCAGCATTATGGTAAGATCTCGAAGTGCCAGTTTTGGATTCTAGAGGTTCACATCTTGGGACATGTCATATCGAAGGCTAGAGCTGCAGTGGATATAATGAATATTGAGGTAGTACATGCTTGGGAGCCACCCAATAGTGTGATGGAGGTTCAGAGTTTCCTATGTTTGGATAGATACTACCGGAGGTTCGTTTCAGAATTCTCTAGAGTTTCTGCACCACTATCAGCCTTGAAAAATAATGAGAAACCCTTAGTGTGGTTGGATAGATGCCAAATGATCTTTCATGAGATGAGACAGAGGCTAACTAGTGCCCCCATCTTGAGGCTATCGGAGGAGGGCGTATGGTATGTAGTCTACTGCGATGCATCAGGGTCAGGACTTGGGTGTGTCTTGATGCAAGAGCGAGCAATGATTGCTTATGGTTCTCGACAGATGATACAGCACGAGCAGAACTACGCTACCCATGACCTGGAGTTAGAAGTAGTTCTCTTTACATTGAAGATATGGTCGCACTATCAGATGGGTGAACGTTTTACCATTACACTGATCACAAGAGTCTCATGTATATATTCTCTCATAAGGACCTGAACCTGAGATAGTGATGTTGGCTTGAGTTCCTTCAAGACTATGACTTTGAGATAGTCTATAATCCTGGGAAAGGGAAAGTTGTGGAAGATGCAATCAGTAGGAGGTCTGGTATACAGCTGCTAGGAGAGGAGACAGAGCAACTTGCTGCCTTACAAATATCCTTTGTGGATAGAGATGAAGCATCATTCCTAAAGTCTCTTACGGTCACTCCCCCACTTCATCAGTGAGTCAGGGAGGCACAACATGGGGATGCTGACTGTGAGACACGATGTGCTCAGATATCCATAGGGTAGACACCAGAAGGATTTTCTAAAGGTGGGGAGCACGTCATCCTCTTCAGAGGATGTACCATGGTACCAGTGTCTCTTTATGAGGAAGTGTTGAGGGAGTTCCACACATCACCTCTAGAGGTACATCCAAGAGTGTTGAAGATGTACAAGGACCTTCAACGACAGCAATGGTGGCAAGGTATGAAGAAGGAGGTAGTATATTTTGTCTCTCGATACCTCAATTTTCAGCAAGTGAAGGCGGGGCACGAGGTACCAACAGGCTTGGTAAATACTTTAGAGGTCCCATAGTTAAAGTGGGATGGGATATCCATGGACTTCTTGATGGGTCTTCCACGTACATACAGGGGTCACGATTCAATTTGGTTGATCGTCGACACACTCAACAAGTCATCCAACTTCCTACCGATCAGATAGAAGGTTTTAGTAGAGAGATTGGGACGCCTATATGTTTAGAAAGTTGTGTGACTACATAGAGTACTTTCTTCTATTGTCTCCGACCATGACACACAGTTTACTTCCCGGTTATGGAAGGGGTTGCAGGAAGCTTTTGGGACGCAGCTACATCTGAGCACCATCTTCCATCCTTAGATAGATGGTCAAACTGAGCAGACCATTTAGACCCTCGAGTACATGCTATGTGCATGTGTCCTCGACTTTGGTCATAGCTAGGAGGATCACTTTCCATTGGTGGATTTTTCTAAAAACAACAGATATCACTCCACCATTGGGATGGAACCTTTTGAGGCCTTGTACGGGTGATCTTGTAGATCACCCTTGTGATGGATAAACCCTGGGGAGTCGGCACTAGTGGGACCAGAGATGGTGCGAGCTACAACGGAGAAGATGTATATCATCCAAGAGCAGATAAAAACTACACAGAGTAGGTAGAATCTGTATGCTGATAGGATATGGAGACCTCTCGAGTTCGAGGATGGTGACCACGTTTTTCTATGGGTCTCACCTCTATGAAGTTTACATAGATTTGGCCAAGGCAGCAAGTTATCTCGAAGGTTAATCGGACCACTCTAGGACCTAAAAAGAGTAGGAGAGGTGTCTTACCACTTATTTCTTCCACCTCAGTTACACCAGGTGCACAAAGCCTTCCACGTATCTCAACTGAGGAGATACGTGCATGAACCTTCCCACATCATCGACCATGGAGATCTGGACGTCAATGATGGGATTAATTTTACGGAGGTTCTAGTAGATATTGAGGATCGAAAATAGAGGTTCCTACGTGGATGGTCGATACCTCTAGTGCGCGTTTGCTAGCAGCACAGAATCCTCTAGGAGAGCACATGGGAGTGAGAGGCTCATATGCATGCTCAGTACCCTCTTTTGTTCTCATAGATAAAGTTGTAGATTATAGGGATGTAAATCCCTGAGTTGGGGAGAATGTAAAGACCCCAAAATTACATTTAATTTTTTTTTCTTAAATTCATGGGATTTTTACGAGTCTGTGGAATTTTATGGTGCTTTATTCCGAGGCCAGGTGTACCTAGAATCAATTTATGATTTTTTCTTCCGGTACGTTCAGTAAACGTATGAGCTGGTTTTTATATCTTTTGAACCGGTGCTCGAAATTGAAATATGAGGACACCATTGAACTCACAGCACCAGTATTATCTTAAGAGGACTGTCACTACGATGTCAGTTGGTCGAGATGAAAAGTTAGTTTCTGAATTTTTATAAAACATTTATAAAATAAAGTGAGCTAACGCATTATTTTATTTTATCCACCATGTGGAGATTGGGTGGTTAAATTCTCCAAGTGGAGGTTGGAGGTGGGGCCACCACACCTTAACCTCCCATGAGAGGTTATGGTGATGGGGCCCACCCGAACATAACCTCCCTTGGGGGGATATTTTCTGTGGGGACCACCTGGGCTTGTAACCCCTTAGAACCCCCCCCCCCCATTTAAGGTGGAGAAACTCTTCAACTCCCCTTATTTTTTTTATGCCAACCCTCTTCACTTAATGGTGCCACCACCCTTGGAACCTCTTCACCTTTTTGGAGCCAACTCCCCTTTAAATAATTGTGCCAATTCTCCACATTAATTAAGGGGAGCCTACCAAATTAATATGTCTAATTCGAATATTGTACCTACAAAATTATTAAGATATTTCAATCTATTATTTAGTTAGCATATTCTGTAACGCCCCGACCCCAGCTACACAGAGTCGGTGCATTATTACATAACATTGGCATGATCACAAGAAAGATCAAATCCCGAAAGACCGATTAGTTTAGTAGCCTTGGAAACACTAGATATAATCATAAGTTTTACATTACATCATAAAATGAAAAACTACTACAACAACATAATGTTTCCACACTATTATCCCCTCATAATATCCCTACAGGTCATTCATAACTTACATCTTCACATCCTGGGAAAAATAAAACATAGAAAAGGGGTGAGCTCAAATGCCCAGTAAGGATAACAATATAGCGGAACATTCAAAAATAAGCATAAACATTTAAGGCAATGAATTACTAAAACAAAAGCCTTTTAAACTTGAACTTCAACATAGTATGGCAAAGGTAAAATGAAATAATGTCATTTACTTGTTCATATGGATATTCTACTAATCGAATAATCTCATGCAAAATCAATAACCACTTTCATAATGTTGGAATGCATAATGCCAGACTATCATAACCACATAGTCAAGGCCTCCTGCCAAGACTACAAATAAGATTTTGTCAAGGCCTTGTTCCAAGACACTAGTTTGTCTCATGAGACCTACCGATGCATCAAGGAGCTATAGCGGGCTCCATCCGTCACTTATTAAGTCCAATGCATTCCCATATGAAAAGGTTTAAACATAACATAAACATTCGTATTAAAACTAGCATACGAAATGTCAATAATTTCACCATAAACTATGAATGGTATAAAAATAGCACATCCACAGTCAAACATATCACAAAACCTTCAATACAATATAGAAGTTTTGTATCAAAATAAATCAACTTCAAATAATCTTAAAATCCATCAAAGGATGTTGACATAGATGAAATCAAAATTCTTTTTAAAGAAGTATCTCCTTTTATTTTGAAATCATTTAAGATCCATATAAAATAAAACATTTTCTTTGAAAATATTCTTATAAGCTTGTATGGAAAGCTTCGACGATTTTATAACGGCGGAAAATAACCGCACCCGCCGTATAAGTTAAAAAAACATTCTTACCTCAATTCTGTCGAAAAGGTTAAAAAGGACCCTGTTTTGAAAACGACGGAAAGATTCCTTTATAAACCTCTTATAAAAAGTCAAACAAGGGTATAAATGACTTTAACCCATATTCTTGTAAATATTAAAAATGTTTTGAAATACATTTTGAAGAAACATGGATGTGGATGATAACGAGATCCCAGTAGATTATTACATATAAACAACCTCGGATAATGAAGAGATTGTGAAATAACCCTTACCTTGTACTTTTCCTTGGTTGGGGTAGGTTAACCTCCTGTATAATGGTGAAATAATTTTTATTAAATTATACAAGAATCATATACATTAATATGATATCATATATGATCTTTTAATATTGATTTGATAATAATATCTTAGTATTATCGCTGTTTCGTGTGTTAACTTACTCATTTTCTTTTATATGTTTTGTTACATAAGTCATGTTTGTTGTATCTTATTCATATCCAGAATGATATCAAGTCCTTAAACATCATTTTTAAATCATTAAATGATAATTATACTTGAATGGATACGATGGAGAATGAATCTCATCGCGTTCGTGGAGACGGTAGTCCGTACGTACGCACGAACGCTACTTCCATTTAATTTTTATTTTAAAAGAATCGAATCCAAATGATACATAGGTATATTACTATTCCAGTATAATATAATATTTTATATATGTTACTTAAGTTCATTAACACCATTCTTTATACGTTCCATGTGTTGTATGAACGAGTCATATCATTTTAAGGGGGCGGTAGTCCGCACTTCCTCAAATGAAATTATCGTATGTATATACAACATGAAACGAATAATGGTATGAAATAAAATGGAATTACAGAAGATTATATATAAAATATATATCATTAATATCATATTTAATTACAGTTCCATCATAATGGCCACCATGAGAGGCGGTAAGATGTTTTTGAACAATCATCGTTTCGTGAGGCGTTAGTTTGCCATCCACAGAAACATTATGTTCATCATCCATTGGATGGAGTTGTGTGTATGTGTAGTTTGAATACTTCTTATAACAACATCCTAGTATATTTTGGATACTGGTGTTGTTACAAAAGAAAGGAAATAAAAAGAGTTTGGGGGTTGAAGAAGCAAAATAAATGAAAATAATTTAAGAGAAATCGTTACCTTTAATTTAGGTAACTCACTTTGGTTGGAACCAAAGGACTTCTTGAAATGCTTTCTGCCTACGGGGAAGCTTCAAGGAGGAGTAGAGGGATGTGGGGAGCTTAGTTGGGCAGAGTTTTGACGAGCCAAGTGGCTTGAGAGGTGTGAGGAATGAGTAGAAGTGGTCTCCTTTTATAAGGGAGAAGAGGGGCTCTTTAGGAAAGGGTGAAAGTATTACTTTATAATATAATTATATTCGGTTTATAATGGTCCAAAAATCATTGAGGTCGAAGATAAGATGACTCATATTCTAAATAACATCAACCAATAAGAATTGGACATGTTTTAGATAATATTTTAATCATTATAATCTTATTTATTTAAATGATTTATTAATGAGGTAAACATTGCATCACTATTGTGTCATTAATAATTTAACTTATTTGATGTCTAAAAATTATAAATAAAATATCATTATGTAGGAAAGCTTTTTAGCTTTCTAATGAATATTTATAATCGAAATTCCAACATGTATAACCCTATGTAAAAATTGTTCTTCTAAAAGATGTAAGCTTATGCCATTTTTATTTTTATTTTAACTTTATTAATATAAAGTGTCCCTACCACATACAAGTGGCTCCAAGGGGTCCCCAAATTGACCCAAGGATGCTCATGGTCGGTTATGTGTCCACCAATAAGGTTAGGACACGTTTTAGGGTAATTTTGTATTATTATAATATTATTTTTTTAACCCTTATTTACCGGATTTACCCTTAACCATGGTAAATAAAATATTTACCACAGTAATTATTCAAAATGTCTAAAAATAAAAGTATTCTATTTACAGAATTTGGACATCCTGACTCCAAATATGGAATACATTTTTATAAATTCAAAACACAGAAGTGGCAGAAATTAATTTAAAATTAATTCCCGCTGTCAAAACAAAAAACGTGTTTTGAAGAGGTAATAACTATCAAAAGATTGACACTTGTTTATGTTTGGTTTAATTGTAAAATTATGTCCAATGACCAACATTATATTAAATGGTAAAAATATATTCTAAATATACTTTAAAACTAATAAAATTCATAATTTATCACTATTAATTATTTTGATTAAAATAGTTGTTTTTAATTAAAATTTAGTAATTTTCACTATTCATCAAAATAGGAAAGTTATCCGAAAAGTACCAAAATTTCACCTTAGGATAAATTTGATATTCCGAATCCAAAAATGAAGTCGATTTTAAAATATAAAATATATATAATTTCAAAATTTAGGTATTACCATTCATAACGGCTAGTTTGATTGGTTGCGGCGTGTGTTAAAACTCAAGGTTGCATACAACACACGCTACTATTTTATTCAAAGGAAAGCGTACCGTGGAAGCTTGGGATGTTTCATTTTAAATTTTTTTTTTGATGTCCCAATTTATTCAGATATTTTAAAATATTTAATTAAAAAAATTTCACTATTAATGTTGATAAAAGTGCAATACTAAAAATGAATCTGTTCTTGCATTATGACTAAGAAACTCATAATATGGATTCTAAAATTATAAGGATTATATAAAGTTTAAAATTTAGTTAACACTATTCATAACCTCTTTTGAACAGCTTGTTTGGTAAGTCATGGTGCGATTGAACTTGGTGTTGCGTGTAGTGAAAGTTATTGAATTATTTTGAAGAAATAACACACTATAAAATCTTGGGGTGTTACATTCTCCCCTCCTTCAATAAATTGCGTCCTCGCAATTTGAAATTGTTCTTCGAAAATAAAAGCTTGAAAATAGAAAATATATTTGTGGGAAAACCCACATCGGAAATTGGGTTACTAAAATTTAGTCTTAATATGAGGAAAAGAGAAATCAAAGGGTCACCACCAAATTATGATCTCGATTAGGAGAACATTGGTGGAAATTAGAGACATATAATTGGAGGAAAAACGTAAATATTTATAGGTGGTGATTGAGGTCATCAATCACAAACAAGTGTAAAATTGAGGTCCTTAAATTCATCAATCTATGATGATTTGAAATACCATCGGTTCAACAAAACATAGGGTATTAGGATAACACATTTTTGACGTTTCAAAATATCTTAGTTGAAATCCCACATCGAAAAATGAATTAATGAGGCCTCTATTTAAAATAAAGAGTGGAAAGTATGAAGATTACCGAAAATAACACATACTAGGGTTCCATGTAGGAAAATATGGATATGGAAGAGAAATCTAACCATCAATTATCTGATGGAGAGTGGTAGAGAACATGGCTATGAAAAGGCCAACAATCCCAAAGCCATAAATTAGTGATGATTTAAGGTACCATCTAGGAAAACATTTTTGTTCTAAGTTCCTTTTCTTAATGTTGAGGAATTTATTTATGAGATTGGCTAAGATAATAAGGAGATATACTTTATAAATTTCTACCACAAACTCATCTTTCACTCTAAAAGATAATAGAATGTAATTTTTTTATTTATACTATTCGTACAGGGTTCCAAAATAAATGAATTTATAATTCATCTACCAGATCTTTTAAAAAACAACATTATTTAATCCAGGACATCTCGTGGGCCAGTGGTAGGTTATACACCCTTGTCGCCCTTCGGTTGCGGGTTCAAGTCTCGCAGCCTTGCCGGACGCGACGGGTTGCCGCCCGACCTCCGGGTTGTCCTTTTATGGTAATCCAAAATAATCCAAACTAGAACTATCCAAAACACTTATGTCCAAACTCACAGTCCAACATTTATAAGGAAGGTAAACATAATATAGATCCTTTTTACCCCGTAATAGCATATGAATACCTTCATCTTGTATTCTTTTAATAAACTGAAACATCTTGAATTACCATATTCCTTATTGATTACATTCATGCTCCCCTATTCCATATAGAATGCTGGATATACTTCATCAATCCAAAAATGTTTTAAACCCCAAAAAAATGATGGAATATATAAATCATTAATCAGTTTCAAGGTAGTCAATAATATCCAACATAATTTATCCAAATCAATCATGTATTATTCTAAAATCACTAACTCGGTATCAGAACCATATTATGGTTTATCTTTCTCTCAACCATATATTTTCCAAAAATTTATCCTGCTATTGAGTCACTTTTCTTTATTCCACACAATCTCAAGTCCTTAATGAAATAGTACTGCAGTACAATCCTTATATACTCCATAATTATTATAACAAGTACATTGTTGATACAACACTCAATTGACATAATCAACATAAGAACTCTAATCATTCCTCTTCATCTGTGGTAGTATCATAACTTGATTATTATCCAATAGCATCATTTGCGACATAGTCTGATGACTGGGGCATAGGTTCGCGTAGTGTCCAAACTCCTTGCAAATGAAGCATTGTACATTTGAAACCATTTTCTCACCCTTGCAGTCACGTAATTTGTGCCCTTTTCATCCACACTTATAACAAACTCCCATTCCTTTCAGGCAAGTTCCAGGGTGTTTCTTCCCACAGTTACCACATATGGGAAAATTCTTATTTTCCCTCTTCCCTTTATCCATTTTTCTCTCTTACATCCTTTTCTTCTCTTGCTTCCCTTCAAAGCCATAGGACTCAGTAAACTCTTTACTTATCTTATCAACACATGATATTATTTCTTCATATGATGATAATACATGGGAGACTATTTCTCTTATCAATTCTAGCTTAAGACCATGAATGATATGATCCTTCCTTCTCTTTGGATCATGTGCATTTCTGGAGTTCTCATTCCTTCTACTGGGCGCCATTTCTAAACAATGGCATAAACTAGATCAGTTTATGAATCAAAATACATAATCCCATACTTATAAAACACTTAACATAAATTGAACTATTTATTGATATAATCCATAATCATAAAAATGTTTTCGTTGAGGAATTATATACTCATAAACCCTTCATAATGATTTGTAAAGAAAATGAGAGTTATCCTAAGCATATCCCCCGGGAGTGTCGTAACCAAGAGTGCAGTAAGGCCCGTTGTCGTGCACCAGTTCACGTTCGAGTCCAGCTCAAAGCAGTGTTTTCAGGTTTTACCACTAGGTACATCTGTGCCAGAGCCGCCTCTACCTGCTCGTATCCAGACAGGGATGTATTGCTTGGAAAACTCACAAAATCTCTACAATACCAAAATTCTAGGAAGTTCTTTTATACTAATCATCAAAGTTCATCTTAGGTCTACGTGCTCTAATCAGAGTTTATCTAAATCTAGTTTCCAAGGTTTGTACTAAACTTCCTCTGATACTAACTGTAACGCCCCGACCCCAGCTACCCAGAGTCGGTGCATTATTACATAACATTGGCATGATCACAAGAAAGATCAAATCCCGAAAGACCGATTAGTTTAGTAGCCTTGGAAACACTATATATAATCATAAGTTTTACATTACATCATAAAATGAAAAACTACTACAACAACATAATGTTTCCACACTATTATCCCCTCATAATATCCCTGCAGGTCATTCATAACTTACATCTTCACATCCTGGGAAAAATAAAACATAGAAAAGGGGTGAGCTCAAATGCCCAGTAAGGATAACAATATAGCGGAACATTCAAAAATAAGCATAAACATTTAAGGCAATGAATTACTAAAACAAAAGCCTTTTAAACTTGAACTTCAACATAGTATGGCAAAAGTAAAATGAAATAATGCCATTTACTTGTTCATATGGATATTCTACTAATAGAATAATCTCATGCAAAATCAATAACCACTTTCATAATGTTGGAATGCATAATGCCAGACTATCATAACCACATAGTCAAGGCCTCGTGCCAAGACTACAAATAAGATTTTGTAAAGGCCTTGTGCCAAGACACTAGTTTGTCTCATGAGACCTACCGATGCATCGAGGAGCTATAGCGGGCTCCACCCGTCACTTATTAAGTCCAATGCATTCCCATATGAAAAGGTTTAAACATAACATAAACATTCGTATTAAAACTAGCATACGAAATGTCAATAATTTCACCATAAACTATGAATTGTATAAAAATAGCACATCCACAGTCAAACATATCACAAAACCTTCAATACAATATAGAAGTTTTGTATCATAATAAATCAACTTCAAATAATCTTAAAATCCATCAAAGGATGTTGACATAGATGAAATCAAAATTCTTTTTAAAGAAGTATCTCCTTTTATTTTGAAATCATTTAAGATCCATATAAAATAAAACATTTTCTTTGAAAATATTCTTATAAGCTTGTATGGAAAGCTTCGACGATTTTATAACGGCGGGAAATAACCGCACCCGCCGTATAAGTTAAAAAAAAACATTCTTACCTCAATTCTATCGAAAAGGTTAAAAAGGACCTTGTTTTGAAAACGACGGAAAGATTCCTTTATAAACCTCTTATAAAAAGTCAAACAAGGGTATAAATGACTTTAACCCATATTCTTGTAAATAGTAAAAATGTTTTGAAATACATTTTGAAGAAACATGGATGTGGATGATAACGAGATCCCAGTAGATTATTACGTATAAACAACCTCGGATAATGAAGAGATTGTGAAATAACCCTTACCTTGTACTTTTCCTTGGTTGGGGTAGGTTAACCTCCTGTATAATGGTGAAATAATTGTTATTAAATTATACAAGAATCATATACATTAATATGATATCATATATGATCTTTTAATATTGATTTGATAATAATATCTTAGTATTATCGTCGTTTCGTGTGTTAACTTACTCATTTTCTTTTATATGTTTTGTTACATAAGTCATGTTTGTTGTATCTTATTCATATCCAGAATGATATCAAGTCCTTAAACATCATTTTTAAATCATTAAATGATAATTATACTTGAATTGATACGATGGAGAATGAATCTCATCGCGTTCGTGGAGACGGTAGTCCGTACGTACGCACGAACGCTACTTCCATTTAATTTTTATTTTAAAAGAATCGAATCCAAATGATACATAGGTATATTACTATTACAGTATAATATAATATTTTATATATGTTACTTAAGTTCATTAACACCATCCTTTATACGGTCCATGTGTGGTATGAACGAGTCATATCATTTTAAGGGGGCGGTAGTCCGCACTTCCTCAAATGAAATTATCGTATGTATATACAACATGAAACGAATAATGGTATGAAATAAAATGGAATTACAGAAGCTTATATATAAAATATATATCATTAATATCATATTTAATTACAGTTCCATCATAATGGCCACCATGAGAGGCGGTAAGATGTTTTTAAACAATCATCGTTTCGTGAGGCGTTAGTTTGCCATCCACAGAAACATTATGTTCATCATCCATTAGATTGAGTTGTGTGTATGTGTAGTTTGAATCCATATTATAACAACATCCTAGTATATTGTGGATACTGTTGTTGTTACAAAATAAAGGAAATAAAAAGAGTTTGGGGGTTGAAGAAGCAAAATAAATGAAAATAATTTAAGAGAAATTGTTACCTTTAATTTAGGTAACTCACTTTGGTTGGAACCAAAGGACTTCTTGAAATGCTTTCTGACTAAGGGTAAGCTTCAAGGAGGAGGATAGGGATGTGGGGAGCTTAGTTGGGCAAAGTTTGGATGAGCCAAGTGGCTTGAGAGGTGTGAGGAATGAGTAGAAGTGGTCTCCTTTTATAAGGGAGAAGAGGGGCTCTTTAGGAATGGGTGAAAGTATTACTTTATAATATAATTATATTCGGTTTATAATGGTCCAAAAATCATTGAGGTCTAAGATAAGATGACTCGTATTCTAAATAACATCAACCAATAAGAATTTGACAGGTTTTAGATAATATTTTAATCATTATAATCTTATTTATTTAAATGATTTATTAATGAGGTAAACATTGCATCACTATTGTGTCATTAATAATTTAACTTATTTGATGTCTAAAAATTATAAATAAAATATCATTATGTAGGAAATCTTTTTAGCTTTCTAAGGAATATTTATAATCGAAAATCCAACATATATAACACTATGTAAAAATTGTTCTTTTAAAAGATGTAAGCTTATTCCATTTTTATTTTTATTTTAACTTTATTAATATAAAGTGTCCCTACCACATACAAGTGGCTCCAAGGGGTCCCCAAATTGACCCAAGGATGATCATGGTCGGGTATGTGTCCACCAATAAGGTTAGGACACGTTTTAGGGTAAATTTGTATTATTATAATATTATTTTTTTAACCCTCATTTACCGGATTTACCCTTAACCATGGTAAATAAAATATTTACCACAGTAATTATTCAAAATGTCTAAAAATAAAAGTTACCTATTTACAAAATTTGGACATCCTGATTCCAAATATGGAATCCATTTTTCTAAATTCAAAACATAGAAGTGGCAGAAATTAATTTAAAATTAATTCCCGATGTCAAAACAAAAAGCGTGTTTTTAAGAGGTAATAACTATCAAAAGATTGACACTTGTTTATGTTCGGTTTAATTGTAAAATTATGTCCAATGACCAACATTATATTAAATGGTAAAAATATATTCTAAATATACTTTTAAACTACTAAAATTCATAATTTATCACTATTAATTATTTTGATTAAAAAAGTGGTTTTTAATTAAAATTTAGTAGTTTTCACTATTCATCAAAATATGAAAGTTATCCGAAAAGTACCAAAATTTCACCTTAGGCTAAATTCGATATTCCGAATCCAAAAATGAAGTCCATTTTAAAATATAAAATATATATAATTTGAAAATTTAGGTATTACTATTCATAATGGCTAGTTTGATTGGTTGTGGCGTGTGTTAAAACTCAAGGTTGCATACAACACACGCTACTATTTTATTCAAAGGAAAGCGTACCGTGGAAGCTTGGGATGTTTCATTTTAAATTTTTTTTTGATGTCCCAATTTATTCAAATAGTTTAAAATATTTTATTTAAAAAGGTTTCACTATTAATGTCGATAAAAGTGCAATACTGAAAATGAATCTGTTCTTGCATTATGACTAAGAAACTCATAATATGGATTCTAAAATTATAAGGATTATATAAAGTTTAAAATTTAGTTAACACTATTCATAACCTCTTTTGAACAGCTTGTTTGGTAAGTCATGGTGCGATTGAACTTGGTGTTGCGTGTAGTGAAAGTTATTGAATTATTTTGAAGAAATAACACACTATAAAATCTTGGGGTGTTACATATTCATTTTGGTGGAACATGAGAAGTAGAACTTGGGAGAAAAGCTCCCAATGAAGAACGAATAATGCTCCAACGTCGAAGAATGCCAAGAAACATCTTCGACTTCTTCCTCAGACTTCCTCCCTCGAATCCTAATGACGTGGAGCATCTTCCACATCCGACGCAGTCGTGATTGGGAGTGCGTGACAAACTCAACGAACGGCGAACTCGTTCGTTCTCTTTTCATGACGTCAACGAGCGATGAAAAAAAGGTAGGGGTTATTGAAAGTTGGTGCTTTTATTTTCTTTTCTCATATTTGTTGAAAGTAATCGATGCTAAGTATTAAATGATTGAAGTTCAAATTCCTTATGATTTATTGAACAATTATTATCACCCCTAATCACAGAGGGTCCGGGACAATTAACATGGCATGACTCCCTCCTCCGATCCTTTTTGTGACGTTACATCGGCATGGTGATGTACCTATGACGAGGTGATGAAGGAGGCGACAAAAAATGTCCCGCTACCCGCGGCCTCCGTGAAACCCGGGGCCTCTATGAACCCCATGGCGCACCGAAGCTCCCGGCCAGACATTACCGGCCCGAGCGGCACCTGACCTACCCAACCCTGCCGGCGCACTGCCCGTCATCCCGCGCACTGCCTGCGCCCCCGAACACTACCCCGCGCACTGCCAGGCGCCCCTGTGCGCTTCCCGCGCATCCCTGCGGCCTGCCAGGCCCCACCGACACCCAGCCCGGTGTCCCGTGCGATGCCCGCGCCCCGCACGCGGCCCTGTGCGGTGCTCAGCGCCCCCGCGCGCTGGCCGCGCATCCCTACGGCCTGCCCGGCCCCGCCGGCGTCCGGTGTGCTGCCCGCGCCCCACACTTTTCCCATGCCTCGCGCGCTGCCCCGCCCCCTCTTGTGCTGCCTTCACCCCCACGTGCTTCTCGGTGTCCCCGCGCGCTGCCCACACGCCCCCGCGCCCTACCTAGCCGCTGTCGTGCCCTGCCCGGTGACCCCGCGGCCTGTCCGCGACCCGCGCAACCTACCGCTGACCTCCCGGTCCGAGTCTCCCAAGCCGCGCCCCTCGCGGTGCTGGCCGAACTGGCCCCAGCCTTCGGGCTGAGTCGCCTACGTGGAGACCTCCGGGCCGAATCGCCCTCGCAATCCGTTAGGCTGGGCCCAGCGGACCGAGCCGAACATAACGTACTGATCCACCCAATAGACGGGGTCAGACCTAGCGGGTCTGACCGGATCTACCCAGACCAGGTCTGCCCAGACTGTGTTGGGACCAGTCAGTCTGACCGGGTCAGACCAAGCCCAGGCCCATTACTAAACATTTACTTTCTTGGGCCATATCTTTGGCACTGGACGTCCGTTTGATGAACCGTCAGCGACACTAGTATTCATGGAACAAATTCGTCCCTTTGATAATGACCGACTGGAGTTTGGGGTATATTTGAGTTATGGTCTCGTTGGATCATACATGAATCACACCAGGCCCCCAGGACTAAAAGGCTACTAACTAACAGACTGGGTGTCCAATTGACACGTCATCTATTGCATTGAGACCCCTATGACGTGACGAACCTTTGAGATATTTCTTCATGGCACTTTGAGATAGTTAGAGTATTGACCAGTAGCTCTTGGAGCGGATCCTTCTATTGACGAGCTGACAGAGTGCAGAGACCTTATAGCTGGTAGACCTGATGACTGCTTGACCGATTCGACTCGGAGTGATTCGACTAGCCTAGTGGGGAGTGCCTGGTAGTTGGTGGCAGATCCACGGCGGAGGATCACCTGGTAGTTGGTGGCAGACCCGTGGTACTCGACAGGAGGAGTACCTCTACAGGCTATTTGGTGTATTTCCTAGTAGTTGGCGGTAGACCCACAGTGGAGGAGCACCTAGTAGATGGCAGCAGTTCCGCGATACTCGATAGGAGGAGTACCTCATCAGTACAAGGTTAGTGAGAAGCACCTCGGTGTCGCGACATGCCCACTGTACTCGACATAGGATGAGTTCTCCAGCAGCTATGGTTTCGATAATGAAAATCCTGGTTTGAGCTAATTCAATGACTTTTCATTTTTCCTCATGATTGAGATGGATTACTAGATACCTTAGGTATATGTATGGTCATATACCTAAGTAATGGTTATCTGTTGATTTCATGCATTATGGTTTATCCTCGGTAGATCTTGTGAGACATTAAGGGACTCGGGGTCCCTACTGAGTATCATTATACACACCCCTGCACGGGCTATGCCCACACCTCATTATGATGGTTGCGGATGACAGACATCACTAACTGAGGCAAAGAGTATCAGGACTGGACGGTACCCAGAGGTGGACTACTCTGTGTGACGGTACACGGAGGAGATAGATAGATGAGATTATTAAAGGGGCCATCTGTACCTATACTTAAAGTAGGAACCATGGAGGATGACTCAATAGATACTTTAGTTTTCTTTCAATTGTACTTGTAATTTCCTATTGGGGTTGTATTTCCGACCCTTTTACTCCCCAACACTCCTTTTGTATATAGTTCTACATAGTATTTTTCTTTCAGTTGTGTACTCTGATGTTTTTGTTTACAGTTTTTAAAGACAATGCCTTCCCAGTTTAGGGATTTACGCCTTTTGGGATTGTCTCCACCCCCTGGCCAATGAAAGGTGGGCTTGGGGTATTCACGATACAGGCCCCGGGGGACCGGTCGTGATAGTAACCTTCATCGATCATGTTGAGAAGTGTAGTTTCTAAACGATTTTTGATCCCACATGAAAATACATCAAATTATCATTTATGTTATGGTATGTATAAGAAAAAAATGTCCCACAATTTAAATGGGATTAAATATATAAATAAAAAATTCTTGAAAGCCTAAGAAGACATAACTCATCATATGCAGCCCAACCCGTAGTCCATAAATAGTTGTTTCATCTTTACTTTAAATTTATTTATATTTAATACATAATTTTTTATAAAAAAATATATTTTTTATGCATTTGATTCATATTTAACTTCCTGTAAATGTCAAAACCATTAATAGTAGGGGTTGAATCAGTGGTGATATTTTTGAAATTTATTTTCTCTTGAAATTAACCACTATAACATGTTATAGTTTTTAACATTTTCTGATTTATATATCAACTACACCCATTTGAATATATAGAAATGTTAAGATAACACATACGGTTTTTAAGGTTCACCCAGTGTGCGTGACAACATACTTTTCATGGACACTCTCATCATTCCATGAAATTTCAGTATAATATTAAGGGAATACAATTTATTCAACACTAATTAGACCCCTTCAATCCCAAAATATATAATTATACTGACTCCCATAACTTAAAATGTTTTCCTATTCTTATGATCCAAAATAATATAATAAAATTTTCCAAAAAATCACAAAAATAATTTTCAAAAATTATCCATATGTTGATATCTTCATCTTGTATATCTTATGTGATTCAATCTTCATAAAAAATGAATTCATATAGTGCACCTTAAATTTTATCTAGTAAACCTATGACTGGTACACTTTTATCTGGTACCTTTATTTGCTACACTTCTATCTCTTACACATCTATTTATTGTTTTTTCATTTCTAACCAATATATTGCCTTGTTGAAATCTCACTCTACTCTTCTAATGAAAAATTTATCACTTCATCTCTTTATATATCTAATGAATTAATTGTTTTTTTGTACAATCCCATCAACACCCTAAAAAGGCTCACACCCTCTAAAAAACCTTGAAAAATCACAGTTCTCAACATTCAATTTTCAAAATTTTCTACTCATATATCCTTCATTAGGCTACATTCAATCATTCTAGAATATATTAGATGTTTCATAAAAACTCCACATCAACGAATTTATCCAAAATTACTTATATATTATATAGATAAATTAATATTATAGGACTTACATATAATCATAATAGTTATGTAATTTACAAAGATTGTGTAAATTTTCTCATAACTCTATCCAGATAAATTCTATTTGGGTTATTACAAGAGCACATTTGTCCAAAACTGTTCTATACAACACTCATGTGTCCAATCAGAATTGTATGTTTGAATTAATCTGTAACTCTAAAAATCATCTATATAGTTCTCTTAACATTCCTTATCTATATTATAGCCTTCAAATATTTGTATCTTATATGATATTTCTGATGAGATAGCCTGTCTCTATTAAGACATCATGTGTCCACTCAAACATCAAATAGGTATTAGTTTATATGAATTGGTCTGGTTCAAATTCATTGAAGAATCTATATTATTAAATAATATTTATTTTTCCAATTACATTCCATTAATCAATACCTCATGAACATGTATAGTTAAAATATTTTAAATATTGTTCTGATAAAAATTGATCTTTATATTTGGTAAAACTCCTTGGATTTTTCTATCATATTTCCTTTATGTTCCTTCCTTGTAATTATTTGTATGATGGAATTGTTTAAAAAAATTCTATTAGAACTCTTTCTGGGATCATTAAAAATATCAATTTTTATGAAATTAATATATATCCATCTAATGTAACATTGAACATGTCCATTCAATCACCTTCAAAGAATTATTCTTATGCTAGAGATATAATTTCTATGTCAAATCAACCTTTGTCTGATGACAACCTTAGATATCAACATTCATTCAGTTGGAACATCAAAGATTCATATTTTTATTTTTTTATTTTTTTCAAATCTGTCCCATTAAAATTGGAACTTCATAAAAACCATATTCATTGAAACATAATATTCCCTTATTCAATAGACTCATTCTATTATAATTCATTCATTTCAATCTTATCATCAGTTGAAATATTCACCATATATGTGATTGATCTTTTTACAACTATGACTATAAATTATTGGAGAAACCATATTCTCCCCCTTTGTACAAACTCAAAAAAAATGTGATATACTAATGAATATCATAGTGATATTAAAAACATGAACATCAATATAGATTTATATATCATATTAGGAAAACATTATTAAACTCTTTTAGTAACTCTTATGGAATGTTTCTTAACCCTCTCCAATAACACACTCTTACCTAAAATAGAAAAAATATTCCCAAAAAATATATTGACAATATATAATAAAATCATTACAATAATAACCAAATAGATCTTCAATCACCCCCTTTGGATCTTTTAACCAGCCATCCAAATTTAAAATTTTTATTATGAAGCCATTTTAGGAAAAATGGGAAACCAAAGTTCACAAAAGGTACCACTATGTGCTGAAATAACTCACAAAATTGTTAAACACAAGACTAATATTACTGGACCCAAATACTCTATAGAGTTCCCAATGCAGTGTAATAACCTGGGTATCTAGATACTCTCTGATAAGCTCTTCAATGTTATAAATCATCCTTTCCATTGTCTGAATAAATTCCTATTAGTTGATTTGACTCTGATTGAAGCCTCATGCCAGTATTATATCTTATTTATCTAACCACACATCTTGATCCCTGTGGAATCAACTTTTAACCGACATTAATAGATTCTATTGAGATCCTCTTCTGAAACATTAGGCCGTACAGCTTGCTCAAGCATTTCTTCCTTGGATTGCATGATATGTTTCAAGCACTCCCCAGTCTCTTCTTCTTTGTCTCTTGAATGCCTACTTGATCCTTAACTTTCCCCTATTTTAGGGTTGTGATTTCCTTGTTTATACCCTTCTTGGCCAACCTATTCTCCATTGGTTTTAGAAATTTGTATTAATCCTTGCATCCCTTAGACTTTTCCCCTGAACCACGATCCCCTCCCCTGAATCTTTAATGACTTTTTTCCCTTTCATCCTTCAAGGGCTGTGAGGACCTTTCCCTTGAATTTTATCCATGTTATCCAATGAAGGATGTCTATATCTGTCATCACCTGAAGAATTGTCCTCCTGAGATAGTGAAGGGTAATGAACTTCCATTCCCTCAAAACGATTCCCCAGCTTCAATGTCGTGCCTTCTTTGAGAGGACTCTACTTACAAGAAGGACCCTCCTTACCTACCTTATCCACAAAACCAGAATTCTTCCCCCCAGCCCCAACCTATAGAAGTGCAGCAGGGGAAGCATCAAGGGTGTTTGGGTCTATGGGCCCCAAGACACTCTCAGCGTCCAGCCTCCCTTGTCCACGTTGAGGTTCTGTTACAGCCATCAAGAAAGACTCTCCCTGCACCGAGGTTGAGCCTGTGGGCTATTCATAACTGTGACCCACGGACTTTAGTTGCTTGTTAGTATCCTCCCAACCTTTTCCTTGTTCACCGAGACCTTGGACATCACCCCCAACCAAGCTTGCCTCACGTTCCTCGATAAAATTGGGTGTAGCTAGTAAATTTATCGTAGAAACTGCTAAGGAAACTTCTTCTACAACTCTATTGAGCCCCAAATCAAGATTCAACCGAGAAAGATGTCTGCAACCCACAGTTCTACCCCATTCAGCTTCACAGTATTCATGGACACTAAAGAAAACAAAGGGGGCCACTTATTCTAATTACTAGCCTCTGCACCTGAAGAATCCTAGAGTCTGACTAGAACCATGGCCATTGAAACATCCACGTGCACCTCCTCTGGCTCACCCAATATATCACTGTACTGCAACTGGAGATCCATCCCGGTATCAACCTACACCGCGGATGGGGCTCTTGCCTGCACTGAATTTGTCCCCTGAGCACCCCACCTACAAGAAAGGGCCGCGTGACCCAGTCTACGATAGGAAGAACAAAACTCAACTCAATGATCAAATACCATTGGTTGTTTTCATCTAACCTCCTCACCAGCATCAATCCATACAAAACGTTCTTAGTTATTTTAAAAATGATATAATTAATCCCATCTTTGACAACTGAATACAAAGGATAATGGGGTGGTGGGGATTAAGAACTTTATTTATTCATTATTTTATGTTTAAAATGTATTTAAATCCCCAATTTATCATATATTTCCATTGGAATATATTTGTTGAAAACATCCGCAATTTGATATTTTTTGCAAATATTCTCAAGAATAAGTCTTTACTGGAAATATTATATTATGTTAAATGATTTTTAAAATCAATTTTCTTTGATCATGAATATTTTATAGCACTTTTGAAAATATCAGTGGATCGTTTTTTACCAAAAATAATATATTGTGTTTAATCAGCAATCACCCTCAAATTTTAAAGCTTAACATTAATCCACATCAATTATGTTCAATCCTGGGTGACAGTAAAATATTATTCTTATATTATACTCAAATTAATAGAAAATTATTTATTTCTATGCTAGATCACACATCATTCAACCAAAAATAAATTTAATCCAATTTTTTATCTTCTATCATTATAGTCTCTACTAAAATTAGTATTTTTGAACCCAAGGAAGGTCATCTCATTATTTTTTTATACATCATGGCATAATTTATTGTTCATTTACAAACTATAATATTTTTTAGCTTCCTTTAACTGTGATTTCTTTGTATATATCTAATATCTTATACAAAATATACAATATATGGGATTTTCTGTGTTGAATCATTAAGATAAAATAAAATTCATATCAACTTACAAAAGCCTATTTGATTCATTTTTTCGCTATATTTATCTTTACTCAACATTACACCAATAGAAATAGATGTAGAAAATTATTTTGAATCTATCATGCCAAAATTTTATTTCAACTCCTAGGCATAATTTTCATGGGAGAGAAATATGTATCTTACATTTTTTCCACCTATAAACCTATGAATAAAGATAAATTCCTATTAATTGACATCTCAATGTTATTATTCATTTACTTGAAAAATTCATTACAAATATGATCCATGTCTCCTTTAAAAATTATATCATAAACATAAATAATGAAAGTAATTGTACTTATGGTCATATTTATCACATAATATTTTTTTATAAACATTTAGTTTTGAAATTTTCAACAACATCATGAAACTATCATTTTTTTTAAAATGAGAAAAAATGTGATTATTTAACCCACACAAAGGCTTCATTAATTTACACACCATGGTTCTATATTTAACAAGTATGAACCCACTAGGTTACTCAATATAATCTTATTCTTAAATACCTCTATTTATTAATGATATCCTAATATACATCTTATAGACATTTTAATTTCGATAAACATTACCTTACAAGTAAATTGTTTTAGTTTCAAGTATCTTAACATTGTAAAATTGTTCTTAAAAATCAACACCTTCCATCTTATGTGTGAACTTTTCAAACAAATTGTACTTTTTTTTTAAATCTCTCCATGTATGTTGAGATTATTTCTGAACACCCATTTTTTCCAATAACATTATTTTATTATTGTCATGTATTAAGATCCCAAGTTTCATTTTTATACATTTTATCCAACTATTCATCAATCGCATTTAACCATTATTTATGTTCAACATCCTTTAAAGTGGAATATGGTTCCACCTATGATATATATTACATATGATTCTCAAATATCAATATCCTTCTTTTCTAGACTGGTGCTTTTTGATTTTTGATAATGTTATTATATAAAAACTATTAATGTAAATTTTATAACTTTAAAACATTCTTCTATTCTTATTTTCCACATCACTAGAATGTTATGAATAAACTTGTAAAAAATTAGGCTCATAGTCATCCTTCTTATCAAAATAATATATTGAATTAAACAGTTTGTTATTTGTAAAATCAATCACATCATCCTCAATAACTTTTTTTAAGGTGGACTAGTTTTCAAAACATTCAAATTTAATGATTCAACCAACCCTTATAGTTATTTAATGTAGCACTTGTAACTTATTCCATTGGGTGAATGTCCCATGAAAATTCTTTCTTCTACTTTTTCATCAAACATTCCTAAATATATATTTTTATCATTATTAATCATCAACTCCCAATTACCATATTTTATTTCATTGTAGTTTTTGTAATAAGAAATGTCTCATAGGAAGTATTTTTTTTAGGTTGAAGAAATAATCCATTTAAAATATTCATATTTTTACTTCTAACTTCTCTATAGAAGAACAATTAATGATCATATTTAGTGATCATGATTTAACCCATTTCAAATAAAATTATATTTTTCCTTTCTTAAACTCTATTTTATTAAAGAGTGAAGTGATCACAATATTGTGGTTTGATTCTATATTTCTTTTTATAGGAATCGAAAGAGTAACTTGTGTACTATTTTCAATTATTTTTTCTCATCGTTAGTTAATATACACCCAACTATTTCTCAACATCTCTTCTGATTTTTTTCAACTATGAAGCCTTTGATTTATGTATCATTAACATTATATAGGAAAAATAATAAAAAATCATCAATTCAAGTAAAAATTTTGAAATATTTTATTTATCTGTCTCATTAACCCAAATATATCAGAGTGTGTGTGTTCTAGTTGTTTTGTTGGTTGAATTTAAAATTTCATAGGTCTACCACAAACCATATTTCACGTTAATAATTATTTATAAACATTATAATGTTAAATTTTTAGTAATGGTATACCATTGAAAATATATTCCTTATAACATTTTTTGATACTTCTCTAGACAATATTCCAATTTTTTTGATTCCATGTCTTTTTTTTCATCCCTAGACAACGAGTAAGTCATATTACAAGGATCTATAATCTAGAAAAGATTTTTTGTGGTTATTCCTCCCTTAGCAACGAATTTTAAATTTTTTAAACGTCATATGGTGTGGGAATGTTTTCTTTAGATTAAATCATTAACATCACAATAATGTTATATAACACTTAGTAGTCGGTGATTAAGCTCATAAAAAAATAGAACATCCTTTTACTCCAGTTTATGGACATTAATATCAACCATTCCAACTCCACTAATTTCTATGGAACTATCATTTTAAATTGTAACTACCCCAACATTTTATTATTTAAAAAAATTAATATTTTCATATCACTTATCATATGTGAGGAACAACCACTTTCAAGAAACCATGGTATATTACTTTTTCAATCTTATAGAAAATTTTCAATTAAAAAATCTATGCCTTAAATTTTCTTATTCCAATATTCCATTTCGTTTCCTTTTTATGAAAATTTTCCTAATTTTTTTTCATAAATTCTTTATCATAGTGAAATGGTTGTTCACACATTCTATAAACATCCTCCAAGATTTAAAATTAATTTTTCCTTGAAAATTTTTATCTTATGATGATTTTGATTTTAATTTTTATTGTAACATTACAAATTTAAAATATTTTATTCCACTATCTCTCCCCCTTAATTTATGCCTACTTCCCTGGAATTCCATGTTTTTTCAATAATTATATACCTTATTCCAAAATATTACACAACATAAAAAATATCTATTGAAACTCGATCTTATAAAGAAACATGGTTTTCCCTATGATGAGTTTTTGGTGGTTTAAACATATATATTGGCATATAATTTCTCATATAACGGTTAAATAATCTTATGGAGTTTATTTTTGAATTCATTTATAAAATGTGATCTTAAAAACCTTTTTCAAACCATGTTTTCTCATAGATATTTATAATACCTTTACTATTAGTGTAGTCAAATGAAATTTTATGTTTACTGAGTGCGGATATCAATTAATTCTTAGGATGATCTCTTTCAGCAGCTTGATACCTTTTATCCTTTACATATGATTCGTTCTTTTAATTATCTTTCATTTTATTCAAAGTATTTTTAGTCGCAGTACAAGACGACTAAATATTAAATAGAGAATCTTCCTCAGAAGAATGTTTTTAATCATGATCTTTCCCCATCTAGTCTTATAATATAAATTTTAGCTTGGGTTTTTGAATTTATTAAATATCCATCATCCTTTTTAAGGAATTATTAATTTCATACATTATTCTTATCACTTTCTTTCATCAACATTCTGGCTTCTTTCTTGAGTTGTGGGTTTTTTTTTCAAGACCTTCCACAAGTTCTAATATTTGTTGATATCCCCTATAGGTTTCTTCAACTTAATTTTATTCACTAACAAAAGATTAATAATTTAAATAAACATTAATAAATAAGGATATATACTTTTATGAAATTTACTCTTCTAATAGATAAAAATTTATAGATTCATACAAAACATTCTTACTTAATATACATCTTTTTTAGTGAGCTTTTTCTTTATACCAGTGGACTGATTATCTTACCAATAATATTTTCACCACATATTCTATATAATATTTTCTTTTTAATAATAATAAAATTATCTATCATTTTAAAACCCAATGATTTTAAAATAATTCTCTGTTTGACAACATACACAACACACAACACTAATCTTAAACAAACCAAGAAATATAATTATTTAAATATGAATGTTATAACATTGTAATTTAATTAGAATGTATGAGGAAATTAAAAATATATATAAAAATATTTATAATGGTTTTATATAATATATTTATTAATAATAAATAAGTAATTAATTTTTATTAAAATAATTTTAAACATTAAAAATACATTTCCTTCAAAAAAGTTTTTATTTTTCATTTTTTACATGAATTATAATTAATTTATTCCAATTTAAGAAAATTTATTTTATAGAAATAATATAATTTTTTCAATTAGAATATCAAAATTTACTTAGAGTTATTTTTTTATTTTTTCCAAAAAAGATTTATTTTTTATTGAATAGAAAAAAAATACCGTTTTTTCAAATAATGGGAATTATTTTCATTAGAAAGGACCCATCATATTTATAATATAACCATGAATTAATATATTTCTACCTTATATAATTAAATCTAATTAATTAAATCCAAATCAAAATTAAAAATTATCTTAGTATAAAAATACTTTTAGACTTGAAATTGTAATATTTTTAGAAAAAGGTCTTTCATTGAGTATTGAAGGATTATTATAAAAGATATTTACAAAATTATGGATATTTAAATTTTCAAAATGGATTCCATATTTTTTACGAACATAATTAACAATGGTTAATAAGTTCAACTAAATATTTTTTGAAAAATAATTAAAATAGTAAAAATTTATCACCATGGAAAAAGGGTAAATCAGGTAATTAATGTCAAAACAAATAATATATAAACTATAAATTGAACATAAAACATTTATTTATCCTAATTGAAGAGTGTAATTAATCCATTTACATCTATAAATTGAATATATGGCCGCTTGGTTCCATATTTCCTTGATTTCTACCATTAAAATAATTTAGTAAATGATAAAGGCAAAAATTCCACTTTCTTAATTTTTATAACTATTATATAATGTGATAGGGATAAAAACAACTTATTCTCTGTGATAAATTTTAATTTTAAATATAAATTATTTTTTATCATGATAATTTATTTATAATTTTTAGTAATGAAATAAATACCTTAAATTCTTATGTAACACTACTACATTAATTATTCAATTAATAAAAAATAAAATAAATTATTTTAAATTAGTAAAAGTGATATAACATGAAAAATTACTATGATACATTAATCTTCACGAAAAATATAAAATTTTAAAAAAAATTAATGTAATATATTTGAATTAATTTGATTTCATGTTATTTACAAGATAAAATTGAAAGTTCCAAAAATGACAATGATGTTATTTTTTAAAAACAATTTTTTATTACATTCATTAAAACTAATAAACTCATATTTCCATCCATGTTATCATTATATGTTTAAAAAAATAAATTATGGTCTATTAATGCTCTAATTATCATTTTATAGTTACTGTCTTTACCCTTGAAAAGTAGAACCTTTGTTTCAATAATAATTGTCAAAATGGGTAAATGATGGTTAAAATAAAGAGATATGGGTAATACCCTAATATAAAAATTATATTGGATGATATTATTTTGACACATACTTATACAATATTCTAATTGTATCAGTAATTACCCTTTTTTATGAAAATTAATTTATGTAAAATTAATATTTGATGAAATTATAAAAGTTCTCATCTCCATGATTTTCAAAGGGAACATTATCTACTATTTTATTAACACTTAAATAACCTTTTAATGTATAAAATACCAACCCATATACCTTTATTACTTCACATAACATTTTCTAGAGTCTTTTTTTTATAATACCCCTTATGAATTTTCATGGTGTAAATCTAAAAATGTTGTCTAGAGAAGATGTATTGTTATTAACCAAGTGATTTTTTATTATATATTATCTTACCTCCTTTAACTATTCTTAAACCATGATTATATAATTAAATTAGTATCTACCATAATCATAGATTTTATTATGTTAATTTCATAATCTAAATCCATCTCCTCTTCCATTAAATGGGAAATAAAACAATCGTAAGTGTGTAAGATGGACTACCACCTCGTGCACTTATCTAATTAATTTTTCATATTTTCCATTATAATATTTTTATGATCATGGATTTAATGTATATATATGATATCAATGACATGTTTTTTATTTTGTAAATAAATAAATAATTTTTTTCTTGTCATTCTATCTATTGAAAAATGATAACATCGTTTGTGTGTATGTGTGGATTACCACCTCAACCAAGTGATGTGATTCATTTTTCATTTCCAAAACACATTTAATATATATATTTGTGTGTATTTAATAAAATATTTTTATATTTATGGTATAATGATAACTTTTTAATGATAAAATAATATTTAACTTTTTCCATCATGATTATCGATAAACGTAAACGTTACTCATGTGTATATATGTCCTATCATCTCCATGAGTATAATATTCTACATTTTTCATATCTATATTTAATTATATATTTTAAAAGAATTATTTATGTATAAAAATTAAAATTACATCATTATTTTCATTATATAGATGATTTAATAATTAAATTTCTTATCATAGTAAACCTACTGAAGTCATTCTTGTCATATGTACTGAATATCATAAAAACATTCGACCTGAACATAAATCATAGTGTAAATAAATATGACATGGTAATAAATAAATTAAATGGAATAATAAAAATTAAATATGTTATTATGAAATTCAATTATTAACATAATTTTTTTTATTCATGATGATAAATAGTGTATGTGGCGATTTAGACCTAATATAAGGGATTTCATACCATTTTCCTTTCTTTGAGGAATATATAAATGTTATGCACCCAATTTCATTAATAAGGTGTATATGTTTCCCATATTACAATTTATATCAAAAATCCATTATAATTCATGTTATTTTAAGTTTAAATTCAAATTAGTTTAACAAATGGGATATTCCTTGAAATTTACAATGAGGAATGTTTTTCATAACTCAATTTTATTTCATTATCTTATCTAACTTATTCATCAATAATATTATGACATGATTATGTATTTAATGGAATTTGTTTTATTTATGTTTCATTTACACTTTTTTTTATTTTTATTTGTTACATATAACCACTTCATTGATTAATTCTCACTTAAAAATTAGGATCACTGTAAGGGTTATTCATCTCAATTAGTCTTCTTTAGGTGTATTTAATAAAAATTTCATATGATAAATCATGACTGAATTTATATTTATTTTATTTAAATATTCACTGAATTTATTTAGCTTATGGTCATTATAATTCAAAAGTTACCAATGGGGTGTGGTTTTATCTCAAAATCTCATCATTATTTGATATTGGTTATATTTAAGCCTATATCTGGGGAATAATATGATATTTTTATATTAAAAAAAAAAATTTAATGCTATTGTTATTTATGGAAATTATATGTTTTCCTTCAATTTTACACTCTTTAAATACTTAAGATACTGAAACCATGTTTTCATCAAAAACCAATATTATTTTTCTAGTTGGTTGGGAATCTTTTACTTCTATATCCAGATTTTCTTTTAAATGTTTTGAAGAATATTTTTTAAATTCTATAATGATTTATGAAATATATTTTATACGTTTTTTTCTTTACAGGACTATTTAAATTGAATATACCTATTTTTTATGAAATATGTACTTTTTTACATTTTTAAAAAAGTTTGAAAGAAATGTTTTCTTTCAAATTATTTATAATGAAGAGAATTTCCCACTATAATGACCACTAAATAATTTTAATATTATTTTATCTGTTTCCATGATTCTTTTCAAATAAATTTTTTTCTTTATATTCTATGAATTTTTTGTTTTAAAAAGTGATTTTCAAATCATAAGGGGTTTTTTCCTAAATAATGATTTTAATCATCTTTTTATGGAATTTATACTCATAAGTGAAAAAATACATTTATTTTATTTGTACCCAACTATGGATATGTTGTAATTATACATTAATAATTATTTATTAGGATGGTTTATGATCAGTTTTACTAGGGAAATATTATTATTTCATATCTTAGTTTTCTAATATGGATATTTATCTTTATTATGTATTCAATTTTCATTATCCCCTTTCACTTGATGAATGAATTTCATTTAGTAAGGGATGGTTAGGGCCCACTATATCCCCAAGATTCATCAATATTACTCATGAAATAAACTAGTTTTTTTATTTGGATGAGGCCTTAACCTTTTATATTAAATTTCTTAACATGGGGCCTTGACCATAAGATTATGTGGTTTTAAATTTTCAACTACATAATTATGAAGTCAGTTATTAAAGTCCATGTAATTATTTTAATAGTTATGATATACATGGATAAGTTTCATTCTCATGTGATCAGTTATATTGAATTATTTGATCATCATTTATTTCTATCAAATTATTATTCATGCTCAAGGTATTGATTAAATGGAATTTGTTGTTAGTTATTTACCTTGTAATATTGATTATGAATTATTTATTCTATGGTATATTCATATATACATAATCCTTAATGATAACTCTAACTGACTCTTGTTTTGTTTCCTTTCACTTGTACATAAACAAGGAATTATTGAATGAGTTCAAGGGTAAAAAATATTTACTTTCACAATGTTATATATTTTATGTTCCCAATTTTAATGTTAGATTCCAGTATTTAACTATATTTCCGAGACTACTAAACTATTTTATACTTTTTGGTACTATTCATTGTATCTAGTTAAAATCTAATAAATTAACCATCATCCCTAGGCTACTAGAGTGAGGGTCATTAGAGTTGATATTAGATGATATTCAGTAGAAAACATTAGATTTAGATTTAGGAAAACATAGATTAGGGGGAAAACCCTATGAATGAAATTAAGGATAATAAAATGTACATCATTACATAATAAAGGATTAGTAAGGTAGATATTATGTGGTTTTTTAGAGATACATCCCTTCTGAGATACTACAAGTGGATATGGTTTTAGAACATATGAATCTAGGCATAATAACCCTAAAAGGAGTTGGTCGAGTATATCTTTTCTATCATTATGGTGAAATGTGAGGGATATCTTATTGTCCACATGGTTTTACACCACCAGGGTTTATGGATGGGATAACTCAAATTTTATATATGAAAAATCATGATTAATATATGGAAATCCTTGTGATTAATACACTTTATTTCATTATTTATTACATAAAAACTCAATTGCTACAACCCCTATGAATCTTAAATCCTAGTTTATTTGTAAAATTAGGTACATGGATAATAAAAATGATACATTCATAAAACAACATTATTTAAAACATCCTAAACCTAATTCTAAAAATATATTTCTTTTAAAAGTATGTGGGATAACCTAGGGAAATACATAACTAAGTGGGGAGATATAAAACCTAATAAGGGAATAAAAAAAATCATAACATGGTGAAACTATTACATGTTAATAAATTTAAATTTTAATGGGACATAAAAGTGATGATATTAATAATCTTTAACAATGAGGCATGATACAATAAGACAGTTTAAAGGAAACAATGGAATGTACCAACAATATTAAACATGACCTGATAAACATTGGTCAAGGATAACCTCTAAGACATCATAAAATGGTATAAAAAGAAACATAATAGATTAGGTTTACTCCGAAATCCAATAAATTATGTCTCATGACCTTAATACATAACCCAATTCATTCTATCATAATATAATTCTGAGAACACTCATCGCTTTTATATCATAGACATGTATAAGTGTGGCACATAGATCATTCAATATGTTATCATATTTTATCAAACTTAATCCAATGATTAAGGATTTTTGAATAAATAAATGGATTTCAAGAATCAAAGAAGTGTATTTATTTATAGTTCAATACCATTGATTATAAATGGTGGTGGTATTCAAAATAAAAAATGTTTGGTGTGGAAAAAATCGCAGGATATTTTTTATGAAATAATGGGTGTATATAATGAATCATTGGAGAGACTAATGAGTGGAAAATGGGTATATAATTAGATTTAAATCATAATCTAATTAATAGGTACATTTAATAGCATAATAAAACTTGACCAGTTGAGAATAAAAATTCATAATATAAAAAGAGTGATTGAATACAATTGTGTTAGGGAAAATTGTATGATAAATTATGCAGCATTACGGGGGAAAATAATGAATCATGGTTGTGATTAATGCGATATAAATGGGATATCATCACATAGATATAATTATGGTATTATTATGTGTGAGTAAAATCATATCCCATCACTAGTAATTAGAAGAAAAATTCATTAAATATAGAAGGTTCTTGAATAAACAGGATAAGGAGAGGAACCTATATCATGAGAGGGTTTTCTAAAAGAATAGGAGGAGCTTCTTGAGATATTGGGGGATACATGGGTTGAATATATAGAGTACTGGGAAGATTTATATTAATGATACTTGTTTTTTTAGTAATGTTAAATGGGATATTGGGTGGGTTTATATATGAAAAGAGTGGGGAGTTCTTTATTATTTTTTAAACTAGGGTTTTGGACTCTATACAATAAATTAATATAAATAAAAAACCATCCTAGTTTTTGTTCCCATGATTTCTTAAAAAGATGAATTTTTTCATAACATTATAATTCCATGAATCGGGAACATTAAAATAATACACTTTTTGATGTGTAAGTGAGTCGATTTTATAGACTTACTTTTAAAATCTTAAAAAATAATATAGGTTTTGGAAGATTCATATAGGGTTTATAAAATCAATAAAATAACCTAAAACAATTTACACTAAATGGGAAATATATATTTGTACTTGGATATGTTTTATGTTTCATATTATGCCACTTTTTGGTCATTATTATGTCACGATACATACCATATATTTATATCATATTTCATTTTTACAAGAAAATATGACTATCTTAAAAAATTATAAAAAATTAATACCTGGATACTTTTTTCATCATAATTTAAAAAAAATATGTATTTAATAAAAATAATTCTATGAATATGGGAAAATAAATGATTCAATTAAAATATCCATTTATAGAAAAATACTGATTTTTGTCAATAAAAGCTTTCTGACTATTATAAAAACTACAATTTCACTTCATAAGATGAAATTATCATTCAATTTTAATTAAAAATATATTAATATTTTGTTAACATATCATTTAATTTAGATATTAACCAAAACTAATGTCTTAATTCCAATTTAATATTACTTAAAAATACAATCTAACTTTTATCATATTGAGTTATAATTTTTATGTGATACATTACATAATTATTTATAAAGTAAAAAAATAGGGAATAAATATAATAATTATTTTATTGAAAATAAAATACTAATATTCTTTCTATTAGGTTTAAGAAACATAGCCCTTTATTACACCATCGAGTTCTCTAAGGGTAAGGTGTGCGATTGTGTGATTATCTTATAGTGGTTCAGTGAACATGGTTTAGGTTGTGATCTCGATGTGGTTGAACTTCTCATTTAAATGGTTTCACTCAATAATTAGTTATAGAATCATAGATTGGGATTGAAAGATGGAAAATCTCAATTATTCTATCTCCCATGGAAACTCTAATAAATGGGATTTATAGAGTATGGTCCTACTGGTCAAGGACGTCGCTTGTTTTTTCTGTGTTAAAAAGACATTATCATAACCCTAAATATTTAATAATCAATTGATCATTGTTAAATGGAAATATTATCAATATTTATGATGCTTAATTATCTTTTGAATCTGGTAGGATATAACATATAATGGTCCATTATAACCAAATTAGGGCATGTTTTTTGTATATTTATGTTAAATAAATAAGGAATATATTCATTTAAAATTGAATTTCATTTATAAAAAACTCCATTCTTTACATTATTCTACACATCAAAAAGTTCTCTGTAACGACCCAAGCTGTTATTAATGAAAATTTATCTGGATGTAATTAAATGTCTTATTATGTAAAATGGTTATATGGCATATGAACTTCTTTTGTTTTATGAATTTTTATTTCAAAATACCGTTAAAATTGTTACCATTTATAATATAGTCGTTGAATACTGATCACATGATTATTATAAATATAGTGATTTAACAAACCCAATTTAATCAGAAAATGGAAGTGATGGCCTCATCCACTAGAATTTCTCCATACGAAACCCATTTTTCAGAGCTGATAAAGGAGTTATCATCACTGGTCTTTACTCTTGACCAAGCCCAAGCTGAGATTCTATATGTTATGGTTGAATAGAATTGTCTATGAGAGAAGTGAATGTTGATAGAAATTACCACCCAAGCGATGTTATCTAAGACTCCCCAAGAAACTATCACCGTAGTACACCTTACCCTTGGGTATTATGTAGGTATTTTAATGGGTTATGTAACAATACCATATCACTATTATTATGTTCATAGAATAAATAATATACATTCATTTTATTATTGTTACTTTCTAAATAGTTTTCAAGCACAAATAGTATTTTTTTTAGTTAATATTCAATTAAGAAATATATTTTTATGAATTAATAGATTTTTTAACTGAATAATATTTTTATAGTATTAATAAATATATATTTTTAATATAAATATTTATATAATTTTTATGAATAAAATTGTAATTCTTATTATGGTTTAAAATATGTTTTTGACAAAACCCATAAATTTTTGATAAAGGTAAGATTTTATTTTAAAATTAAAAATTCACATATTAAAAAATTTATTTAGATAAAATGAATATTATTTTGGGAATCAGGGCATCGAAATTATCCAATGGTGAATTTTTCATAATTTTTTGAGACAGTTGAATTTTTGTGTAAATTTTAAATACCATTTTAAAATATAATGTGTTTTATGACATCATAAAGACCGGTTAGTGATGTAATAAAATACTATAAATGGTATTTTAGGCCAATATATATTTTACCTTTAAAATAATTATATTTTAGAATTTTTTGGTTAATTTTATAGTGCCTTAGTGGACCCTCCAATAATAATAAAACATTTTCACTTTTAAAATGATTTCCTTAAGAAAGTGGCTCACTTCTACATATGAAACGAAAATATTTTAATAATTTAGACCATTGGAATTATAAAATAATTTTTTCCACTCCCTTCTAAAAAAACCATGGGTAAAAATCATGGGTTGGTTTGTGTTATTTATTAGTCCAATGTGTGGTGTCCAAAGAAAATATAATAAATAAATTCCTCTCTTTTCCTATATAAACCCACCCAAGCTCCTACTTCCATATCACTCAAAACCTTTGTAAATAAACCAAACTATTCACTACTCTCTCTATAATACTCCCAAGGATCCCCATGATACCAAGAAGTCTCTCTCAAGCCTCTCCCAAGCCTTTGGGATCACACTTCCAAGTAAGGGATATCTTCCTTTCTCATTATTGTCCAAATTTAATTATGTTATTATACCATTTTATTTTCAATTACAATTGTTGGGGTATGATTTCTCACCTCCCACATACTTCCCTTCTTATTTTTCAATGATGGTATAACTTTTTCTTTTTATTCTTTTTTTACTCCATTACTGGACTTTATATCTCACCCTTTTCTTATGCATGCCCTTAGGTTATCTGATGCAACGCTAAGTAGAAAAGGAATGTGTGTGGTCATGTAAAAGAACTTTTCAATAAAGATGTTTATTTCATGTTTTAAGTTGTTATGTAATGTTCTTAATCCCTAAAGAAACTATACATATTGATCTTATATGTTGTAAGAAGTGAATATTTAATGTAATAGATTATATTTAAGTGTGAAATAAAGAGCAGGGTTGTTATAGTTGGTATCAAAAGATAGGTTTGGTTATTTTTGGGATTATGATTATAAAACCCTAGTGAAAGGCTTAGATATAAGACTATGTATAATAAAAACATCACTAAATTTTGGAGAGTATTGAGTAAGAGTTTTATCCATAAAATACATCCTTGTCTGGATATGAGCTAGTAGAGGTGACTCTGGCATAGAAGTACCTAGGGGTAAAACCTGAAAACACCGCTCTAAGCTATAATCAAACAGGAACTGGTGCACAAAAATGGGCCTTGCTACTCTCTTGGTTACAAAAAAACTGGGGGATATTCTTTGGTAAATTCATAAGAATAGTGTGAACCAAAATAAAGGGAATAAAAAATTCCCATAAAAATATATATGTTGGGAAGTAGATCATGTATAACATAGATTGAAGCCTATAAATTCATAAGTTATGGAAAAGTAGATCATGTATAACATAGATTGAAGCATATAAATTCATAAGTTATAAAAATAAAAGTAATTTATAATTCATCCATTTTTTCATTGGATTACTAATTATGTTTTAACCTTAACATTCCTTTTATTCTATCCAATAGATGGTAATAGGTGGACTCGGTCTAACAACCGATATGAAGATCAATGTGACGACTATTCTAATTAGATGCCCAATCCCATAAGAGATGTAATTGTGAACTTTTTCATGATACTCTCTCAGATAACTCATGTTTTAAATAGAAAAATGGGTTAAGTGGAACATTCAATCCCACAAAGAAAGAAAAATTTTCAATTGAGAGCTTCATGAGACCAAGGCCTCCTACTTTTAATAGATCACCTGATCCCTCAATCACTAAAAAATGGATCAACTCATTTGAGAAGATCGTATCCATCCTTCAATGCTCTGAATAATAGAAGGTACTTCTGGCTGCTTACCGTGTGGAGTTTGAAGCTGATCAATGGTGGACATTGATAAAAAATACGAAGCATGGGGAGGATATCGAGGTGTTGGAATGGAAGGACTTATGGAAAATGTTTTTTGACAAATATTTTCCTCACACACTCCGATTGAAGATAGAAAGGTACTTCCTTGCCCTTAAGAAAAAAAAGATTAAGAATCCATCAAAGAGTATGAGGAATAATTCACACGTTGTGCACAATAAGCCTCTGGCTTTGTCGTTACCCTTGAATGAAAGGTTGATTGCTTCTTTGGTGGGATACAATATTACCTAAGGAAAGACCCAGAGATCCGTGACATCGAGAGCTATGAGAAAATGTTCTGTTATTCCCTCAAGGTCGAAATGGAGATCGAAAAATCTTAGGGGTATCATGGGGATAAGAAGTGTAAGGTGGAATTTAATTCTGGAGGTCCAATGGATATATTCAAGGGAGATAAGAAAATCCATCACCCCTCTTGCCAAAGGTGCGAAGAGAATCACCCCGGAAATTTCTTGAAGTGAATGAGGAAATGCATTAGGTGTGGAAGAGAAGGGCACATATCCATTAACTGACAATAAGAAAAACCTGAGGCTATGAAAGAGGAGAGAAATTCTCTATTCAACCCTCAACGCATTTTTCATTGCTTCAACTACAAAGAACTAGGACACATTGAAAATAGTTCCCTAAGCAAAGGGTTTTCAAAGGCAACCAACAACCTCCAAGGTAGGAAGGGAATGCTTTTTCCATTACTACTTCTGAGGTGAACCCTGACAATTAAGTGGTTATATTTATGCTAGTTATTCATTTAAGAATAGAAAATTGACTTCTTAATTCTAGTTCTACGCATTATTTTATATCCCAAATGTTTAGTAGAACAATCCCAACACCACCACAAATCATGGATGTAAAGATGTCGGTGAGAATAGAAAATGGGGAAATAGTTGCATCCCATGAATATAAATCCTCCCAAATCATAATTTGTGGATTGAACTTCACAGAGAACTTCGTTATACTCCTTTTGATGTAATTTGATGAAATTCTTGGGATAAATTTTCTTTATTTATATAGATCCAATATAAATTGTTGTCATCGGGAAATCAATCTCTATATAGAAAATCGAACCCTGATTCTATAAAAGTGAAAGGAGAGGAATGAATCATCTTTAGAATCATCATATCATGTTTGGAAATTACTACCCTATGAGCACATGTATCTTTCTTTGATTATTTAATCTAAGGAAGAAACCATCTTTGCATACATTCTTATTGTAAGGGAATTTGCTGAAGTGTTTCCCGATGAATTGTCGGGTCTTCCTCCTAGAAGAGATGTTGAATTCACAATTGATCTTATACCTGAGGCATTTCTAATACCCAAGAATCCATATAGAATGGTTTTTGTGGATCTTGAGGAGCTGAAGAGAAAACTACAAGAGAATCTGGATAAAGTGTTTATACGCCCAAGTGTTTCAACATGGGGTTCACCAATTCTCTTCGTCAAGAAGAAATATGGGTCAATGTGCCTTTGAATTGATTGTCATGAGCTCAACAAAATGACAATAAATAACAAGTATCCTTTACCAAAAATATATGCCTTGTACAATCAGATATGTGGAGCACAATACTTCTCTATGGTGTATTTTAGGTCAGGATATTACCATGTAAGGGTGAAGAAGGAGGATATCCACAAGAATAGTTTTCGTACAAGATATTGCCATTATGAATTCATAGTAATTCCTCTCAGACTCATTAATGCTCTAGTAATCTTCATGGACATGATAAATAGAGTCTTCAGATATTACCTTGAAATATTTCAGGAAGTAGAAATAGATGATATTCTAATATACTATAAATCCATGGAGGAGCATGAGGATCATCTAAGATCAATACTAGAGATCTTGTGAAATGACATTTATGAAAATTACAACAAGTTTGATTTCTAGTTGAAGGAGGTCCCATTATTGGGTCATATCATCACAAGAAATTGGATATCTATGGATCCCTCCAAGATAGATACAACTGAGGGATGGATAAAGTGAACATTGGAAATTGGTATCCTTATCTTCCTAGGGTTAGTTGGATAGTATCACTGATTTGTGAGAAATTTCTCACTATTGTCCAACCCCCTTACCAAGATAACTCGGAAGGGTGTAAAGTTTTCTTAGAGTTATGAATGCGAAGAGAGCATTAAGGAGTTGAAAATGTGTCTTATCACTGCACCCATCATCACTATACCCGCAAGTGGAGATCTTTTTGTGGTATTTAGTGATGATTCGAAGAAGGGCTTGGGTAGTGTGTTGATGCAAAATGACAAAGTCATTTCCTATGCTTCAAGGAAATTGAATGTTCATGATCAAAACAATACAACACATGATCTAGAGTTGTCTATAGTAATCATTTACCTAAAAATTTGGTGACATTACCTCTTTGGGGAGAAGTTTTAAATATATACGGATCACAAAAGCCTCAAGTATATATTAACACAGAAAGAGTTGAACATGAACCTGTTGAGAAGGTTAGAGAATATCAAAGACTACGATTGGTAAATGTATTACCACCCTAGGAAAGTGAACAAGGTGGGAGATTATTTAAGTAGAAATGACCCAATGATTATATCATTGATGATAATTACAAAGGATCCAATCTTCTTTGATTTGATGAAGATGGACATGGGAATCATAAATAGAGGAACATCATCAATCCCTTCGCAAATGATTTCACAACCATATCTTTTGGAAAGGTTAAAGGATTCTCAAAAAAGATGATGTGGGAATTCTAAAGAATGTGGAAACTATTATAAAAGGGAAATCATTGGAGTTAAATGTTAATGAATAATAAATTGTGATATTTGGGATAATAATATCTGTTCCATTAAATCCGGAGTTAAAAAATTAATTGTTAGATGATGTGCATTGTTTGAATTTCACCATTAACCTAGGAAACACAAAGATGTATTGAGATCTATGATATCATTATTTGGGGGATATCATAAAGAAGGATATTGTTGATTATACATTAAAGTTCCTGGTATGTTAGCAAGTGAAGGATGAGAGGCATAACTCAAAGGGGATGATGCAAAAATTACCCATACCAGCATGGAATTGGGAGAATATCACCATGGACTTTGTCACCAGACATCCAAAGACATCCAAATGAAACAATGCAATCTGGCTTGTTGTGGATCATCTTTCAAATGTTTCACACTTCATTGAAATTCAAGAGGATTTCTCATTGGATCAACTGGAACAAAAATATATCAGAGAATTGGCAAGGCTACCTGAAGTCCCACTGTCTATTGTATCTGATCGAGATCCAAGATTCACCTTAATGTTCTGGAAGAGTCTCCAACACAATATAAATACTGAGTTGAACTTCAGTACGGCTTATTATCCTCAAACTAATGTCCAATCTTAGTGGACTATCCAAACACTTGAGAACATGTTGAGATAATTCTCAATGGACTTCAATGGGGGATGAGATCAACGTATTTTTTTGGTTGAGTATTCTTACAATAATAGTGTCCACTCAAGAATCCAAATGGCTCAATATTAATCCATTTATGGGAATAGGTGTATAACATCGACATGTTGGGATGATGTTGGTGATCAAAAACTCCTAGGTCTATAAATTGTCGAAGAAATGGTGGATAAGGTTAAGACCATCCAACAACACATTAAAGCTACTCAGAGTCAACAAAAGTGCTATGCTGGTAATCATTGATGAGACCTGGTGTTTGATTTCAGAGGCATGTTATTCCTCTACATATCACTATGGAAGAGAGTTATTAGATTTGGGAAGAAGGGAATACATATTACAAGGTACATCGGACCTTTTGAGATCCTTGATCGCATTGGAGTAGTGTCCTATTGACTAGAACTCCCACCAAACCAATCTCAAGTACCTGATGTATTCCATATATCACTTTTGAGGAAGTACATAACTGACCGATCGCATGTACTCAATCCAGAGGCGGTACCATTGGAGAATGAATTATCCTATGTAAAAAAGATGGTAAATATCTTAGATCATATGAGAAAAGTTCTACAAAATAAGACAAATCCCCTCGTCAATGTGTTGTGGAGAAACCACAAGTTTGAAGAGGCAACGTCAGAATTATAGGATGTGATGAAGCAAAGTTACCCTCATGTTTTTTAGTGTGGGAAAATAAAATTTCGAGGGAGAAATTTCTTAAGGGGAGAATATTGTAACGACCCAAAATTTTATCAATAAAAATTACTCTTGATATAATTATATGTGTTATTATGTAAAATGGTTATATAACATATGTACTACTTTGGTTTTATGATTTTGTATTTCAAAATACCATTATGAAATTTTACTGTTTCTAATATAGTCGTTGAACAGTGATCACATGATTAGTATAACTATACATATTTAAACATTCCAATTTACTCAGATAAAGAAAGTGAAGGCCGCGTCTAGTATAATTGATCTATACTAATCCCATTTTTCGGAGATTGGAAGGGTGGTAGCATAATTGGGCTTCGCTACTGACCAAGCCCAAACTGAGCTTCAACACGTTAAGCTTGAATGGAACCGTCTACGGGAAAAGTTGATGTTTAGAGAGATCACCAACCGAGCGATGTTATCTGAGCCTCCCCAAGAGTTTTCCACTATATCACACCTTACCCTTAGGTCTTATGTAGTTTTTTTAATGGGTTTTGTAACAAGACCCTATCAATATGATTATGTGCATAGAATAAATAATATACATTCATTTTATTATTGTTAATTTGTAAATAGTTTTTAGAGCACAAATAGTATTTTTAGTTAATATTAAATTAAGAAATATATTTTGATGAATTAGTGGATTTTTGAATTAAATAATATTTTAATATTATTACTAAATTACTTTTTTTTAAATATAATTGATCTTATAATTTTTATGAATACAATTTTAATTTTTGTTAAGGCTTGAAAGTTGTTTTTGACAAAACTCGTGAATTTTATATAAATGTTAGTTTTTATTTTAAAAGTAAAAATTAAAAATTTTATATAATTATTTAGATAAAATGAATATTATATTCTTATTCATGATTTCAAAATTATCCAATGGTTAAATTTTCATAATTTTCTATGACGATTGAATTTTTGGTTAAAAATTAAATACCATTTTAATATATAATGTGTTTTATGGCATCATAATGACCCAATAGAGATCTAATAAAATAATATAAATGGGATTTTTGGACAATATTTGTTTTACATTTAAAATAATGTGATTTTAATTTTTTTGTCAATTTTATAGTGCATTAGTGAACCATCCAAAACTTATAAGTCATTTTAACTTTAAAAATGATTTCCTTGAGAGTGGGAATAACCTCCACATAATCATGCCAAATATTTTCATAATTTCGTCCATTTTACTTATAAAATAATTTTTTATCATTCACCATTTTAAAAAACCATGGGCAAACCCATGGGTTTCTTTTTGGTTTTGAGTATTTTAATGTGTGGTGTCCAAAACATAGATAATAAATAATTACATCTCTTTTCCTATATAAACCCACCCTAGATCCCACTTCCTCTTCTCTAAATACCTTTGTAGATCAACCATCCTCTTCCCTAATCTCTCTATAATCCTCCCAAAGGTTCCCCAGGCTCCCAATAAGCATTTCTCAAGCCTCTCCCAAGCCTTTGGGATCACACTTCCAAGTAAGGGATTTCTTCCTTTCTAGTTTTTGTCCATATTTCATTATGTTTTTATACCGTTTTTTCTATTTGAATTATGGGGTATAATTTATCACATCCCTCATACTACCTTAACTATGTTTGAATGATGAGAGGTGTGTTTCTATATCATTAATGCCTCCCATTTACACCTGTTACCATGACGAAATTCCTTAAGGAATTTCTCTCTTCTCATTTACATTTAGGAAATTATTTTCTATTGTGAATATTAATTGCATTAAATATGTTGGGACATATGTCTATATATCCCATTACTATAAATATCATGTACATATTATGAGATACCCATTTTTCTCTCATCAACCATTTTTCTGAATTCCTATTCCATGTTGTTATACTGCCGAAATTGCACCGCGGTTTTCCAAGAAAATGTCATTGTGTAGTGAATACCATACCTATTTCCCTATCAAGGGTAATCAAATTTATGAAAATTTACTTATTGATTATAGAGATTCATTTATGAATTCCACATGCCTTTATCTGGTAATAAATGATGGTGTTTTGTAGATCCATGTTATACGATCCATGTGACACACTTATGCATGAAATGAAATGATTAAGAAAGGTGGGCTCTGATAGTGCTCTAATGCATTGGGTAATGATTAGTAACATGATAAGTCAATTGAAACGATGGTTTACTCATGACAATTCAATTTTAATGGGGGTATACTCATGATCAATGTGCATTTAACTTTGTCTCATGCTAAAATCATGTTAATTGTTGTTGGGACATTTCCAGGTTTTGATAATCATGTTATATCATGCCTTTATGATCATGTTTCTCTTATTCTCTATTGATATGACTATTTCCTAACAGGTACTTTATTATTCATGTTATTCCTTTTTCACTACCTTACTAATATTTATATCTCACCCTTTTCTTATGCATTTCCTCAGGTTATCCCATGTAATGCTAAGTACAAAGGAATGTGTGTGGTCATGTAAAAGAAGTTTCCAATAAAGATGTGTATTTAAAGTTTTATGTTTTTATGTAATGTTACTAATCCACAAAAACACTTATCCTATTGATCTTATATGTTTTAACAATTGAATATTTTATGTAATAAAGTCTGTTTAAGTGTGAAATAAAGAGAAGGGTTGTTATATTCTCCCTCAAAATAATCATTTCCTATATCAAATATATAAGGGTACGCCTGTTTCATCTCTTATTCTAATTCTTAAGTCTCTTCACCAATCCTATGGTTCCTCCATAGTACTATGACCTGGTGAGTTGTCTTGTATTTTGAAACTTTTTTCATATGATCTATGATGTTTACCATATTCTCCTCATATGATGTACTATTCTCCAATGGTTCCACATCTTGATTTAGTACATGCAAGGGGTCTAGTAATTACTTCCTTAATATGGTTATATAGAACACATCATGCACATGAGATAGGTTGGTTGGGAGGTTTAGTCAATAGGCCACAACTCTAGTGCAATCAAGAATCTGATAGTTGAAATGAATATAGGATTGTCGTTTCCCTTCATCCCAAACCTCATGACTTTATTCCATGGTGATACACAAATAAAGACTTTATCATAAACCACATAATCCTGGTCTCAATGATGATTCTATATAGATATTTTTTTTACATTGTGGGAATATAATATAATAATTAATGGTTTTAACATTTTTTATCATCTCTAGGATGAGATCAGGTCTCATATGATACAACTGTACAACTTCATCCTAGAAGATTGGAGTATGACACCTCTTCCCATTTAGATCCTCATTAGGTGTCATTTTAATTCTAGAATAGAATATTTTTTTATATGAGAACTACACTTGGTGAATTTGTTGATCCCTAAATCCTTGTAGATCCTTTTAACATGATCTAATAAAATACTATAGGTTTTAAATATTCCTTTCATACTAACCATCCATTTTAGGGTGACAAGTTGTGTTAATGCTAAATTCTATATTCAATTTTTGTTGAAGACTTCTCCAAAACCTTGAGGTAATCCATATATATTTATCAAATAAAATATAGATTGGAACTACATGTATTCTTACCACTTATCTTATTTATATCTTGAAAACTTGGTCAATAATAAAATCTTTCCTGATAGAAATGAAAACCATTGATTTTTTATGGTGATAAACTACCACACAGAAAGAATTTTTCATATAGATGTATTGGAGAGTCCTTTGATGAAATAAATACTTATGTTCTCCCATATCAATAATGGTATATAAAATGGTTGCAGCATACCCTTATACATCTATCATTCAACATTTACCTATTGGAATACAAAGCATCGAGATACTAATTCGAAAATATCTTTCTTCATGTTATCCCCCAACAAATTTTTCTTCAAATAATTGTACATATTTGTGATTGAAATATGAATAGATAAGGTTGTTCTATTTAAATCATCTAGAAGATCCCTCTTCAGATATTGTTTTTATGAGATATATATCCGAGTTCTAAAACATAAAAATCAATCATTAAAAAAGTTGAACTATGGAATATTCTCTACCTTATTCTCTTGAAACACATCACCTTTATAAGCCACATTTATTCTATCAAGAATAGATGGTTGACAAGTAATTTGAGAAGGGTAAAATTAACATCCTATTATTATTCACATATCCATCCTTTTTAGGCCTAATAATGTTGGATCTCCTGAAATTTTCATCACAGATAGAGTTTTGGGATCATTTCTACTAAGATAATCTTTCACATTTTTTCTTTCCTAAGATTGCAATTGATTGAACAATATTAATCCTTTATCAACTCTAACCACCTCTATTGGTTCATATTAATCTCCCTCTATGTGAAAATATACTTGTGGATTTTATGGTCTATATATATATCACAATTCTCCCCATAGGGATAATTTCGACGAACCATCGATGTGAAGATCACTACATCAAATTATAGATCATGAGTTGGGAAGTTCTTATAATTCATCCTTAATTATAGAGAAGAATATGCTATCAATTTTTCATTTTTGTGGAGTAAAAAACCCTAGGATATTTGGATTTAATAACTATAGATCACAAATATTTCCACATTGATGGATAATGTGGGTATAGGTGAAGTGATTAGCCTCCTCAAAACCTCTTTAAATCTTTCCTCACACTCATAATTCTAGAAAAACATTACTCCATCATAAGTTATCTTGTTTATTGGACATAACACCATGATATGTCTATAGAAAATAAATTATAATACCCAGTTAATCTATGTAAACTATATATTTCAATAATTTTTGATGGTATTGGCCACCCTTTAATCATATATGTTTTTTAAGGATCCAAAAATATCTATTTTTTGGGGATAAAATTCCCTAGGAATCTCACTTTCTCAAACTAGAACTCAATTTTATTATAATTTTCATACATATTTTCTTTTCTCATGGTTGTAAGTGTAGTGTTAAAATTACCCTCATTCTCATTTATGATTTTGTAGTAGATAAGAATATCTAAAATAATGACAACCTTAAATTTTTCAAGGTAATCCTTAAATAATATAATCATCAAATCCATGATGTTTTTTGGAGAATTAGTGAATCCAAATGGCATCACTATGAACACATAGTTCCCATACCTTATATTAAAATATGTTGTGGGGATATCCTCATTCTTCACCATTACATGATAATATCCTGACTAATGATCTATCTTAGACAAATAATGGGATCCAAATATCTGATCGAAAAATTCATCAGTCTATTAAATAGGATACTTGTTATTTATCTTGTTCTTGTTGAGTTCACAATAATAATTTTAGAGGTTCATTGACACATCTATATTCATAACAAAGAGGACTAGTACACCCCATGGAGAAGCACTTCGGAAAAGAATACCTGTATCCATATTCTCTTGAAGTTTCTTCTTTGGCTCCCCAGGTTTAACAATGGCCATTCTATATGGATTATTGGATAATAGAACATCCACATGTATAATATCTATTGAAAATTAAATCTATTGGCTATTAGGAATACCATGAAATTATTAAGGAAACACATCATTGTATTCCCTCACAATGGGAATGTCTTTAAGGATTATCTTTTCCTTAATCCCAATCAATTTGAAAATATATACATGCTGACAAGGAAATATTCTCCAAGCTTAACATGTTGGTACTGAATAAGATCTATCTAACACCATTCAATTATATTGAATCATAGGTTAACTCTTGATAAAAAGTATATTTTTCTTCCCTCGACGGTTTATATTGGCTCTATATAAGATAATCCAATCCATACCCAAAATTAAATTTTCTTATTCCAAAGGGAATATAAAAATTTCTTCTAATAAGTTTATCCCACATTGATAGGAGAGGATTTATAAACATGGAATATAATAATTTATTTATTTTTTTCATTTTCACCTACATCTCTACTTCCATTCTTTGTGGTGGTTTTTGAATATTTCTTATCAAATTGTGAATAGAAAAGAATGAGAATAACTATAATCAAATTTTTTTATTATTGAATGGATAAATTATGAACATGTCACCAGTTCATTATTGGGATCCACCTCAATAGTTTTGATGGTATAATCTCACCCTTTATCTATTTGAATTATGGTTTTACATCCTTGGTTGTTCTTGAAAACTATTTATTTACTGCATTGACTAGCATAGCGTCCACATCCCTTGAATTTGAAACACTGGACAATGGGTTAAGGGTTGACTGGAGTATTTTTTTTCTTGCATCATATTGGTGGATTTATACCATAATCAATTGAAAGTTATGTTCCCTTCCCTCCCACACCTAAAACATTTCCTCATCCCCTTCAATAAATTTATAGGGTGCTTCTTCCAACACCTTTTATGAGTGGGGTGTTGAAATTTCATTCCATCACTATATTTCTCCATCACACCACCATAAATAAACTCCAATTTCAACTTATTATCCATATGAGACACTTGAGATTATTTGATACCTATTTATACATTTAGTAAACATCATAAAATTCCCTCATACCTTTGAAAGTCTTGAATGGACAAGGCTCTTCATAGATTCGGCTTCAATACATAAAAGAATCATTCAACTTTACATTCGACTATAACAACAAAGTTGTAGGCCTATCGTGTAAGTATCTTGAGGTTTTACTCATATTTCATGATAAACCAGTTTCCCTTTTCCATTAGGATAATAAATTACCTCTCTTTTTTATTCAAAGAGTTTGAGAAAAATATTTATCAAAAAAACTATAATACCATTCACTCCATCACTTTGATTACCTTCTTAGACATTATATTATTGACCAACATCCACCATTGATAATATTATCCTTCCATAAGATAATCATCAATCATGAAATTATATTAATTATAGAATTTTAGAATAGAGAATATATTTTTAATATAGTTAATACATTATTCCTCGATAAAGGTATCTGAATTTCCAATTAAAGAAAGATATCATTGTCACATAAAAGTATCAATTACAACTTTATATTTCCTTGGGGGGTTTGGGTGATTCTTATGACTCAAGTTTCAGTTCAAAAAATGAGCCAATTGACAATATATATTCATTAAGTTATTTATTGATTCTTATATCAGGTTGGGTGTTTTATTTGCGAAGTCATCACATTTCCCCTCATGTTTGTTTTTGACTCGGTTCTCCCTATTTCCAGCCATTGAACAAAATAAATGGAAAATAAGGGATGATAAATTTTAAATTATTAAACACATAAATGGGAGAATATGACAATTAAAGGGATAACTCCTAAATGGAATTTATTCTTAAACATATGAAACTCTATGATTTCAATCTAAGTTATCTATCATCTATTTCTAAATATAAAATCTTATGGGTATTTTTAGTCCCTTAAAAATGGTTCATAAGAAGATTGTGTATTTTTTAAACCATGTCCACTAGTTGCTTCAAACTAGGTGTTCAGCATGTCTAATTTTTATATACCGTACCCCAAATTATTTTAGCTCAATAAGGTGTTTTCATGGTAGTTACCCCTAGGTACATCTATGTTAAATCCACATCCTCTTATTGTTTATAGATATGGATATATTTTTTTAAAAACCACTTACTCTATACATTAACAATGTTTAGGGGTGAATTTATTTGTTTATTTTTGTGACTAATTATTTTTATAATTTATTATAATCCTAATCGTGAAAAAACTAGACTTTCCTTTTATACCAACTACGACAACCCTTGTCTTTAATACACTTTATTCAAGGATTTATTATACGAACACACACTTAGTAACACCTAAAATATCATAAATCCTAGTTTCCTGAGTAAATTAGGTATATAGAAAATTAACTTGATTCATGGATACAAAAAAATTATTTAAAACATCCTTAACATACTTCTAATATTCCAAATATTTTGAAACTGCATGGGATAAACTGGGGACATATATTAGAAAGGGGTGAGCTGTAAAACCCAGTAAGGGAATAAAAAAAGAATAACATGATGAAAGAATTAACTGTTTTACAATATTCATATAAATTTGTTATAAATGTGGTTATAATCATAAACATGAACATTGAGGCCTTATATGACATGATATCATTAATTCAACAAAGAAATGTGGAAACAACATTAAACCAAACATCATAAAAATAGGTTGAGGCTAACATCCATTACATCATAACATAGTGTAAAATTTCCCATAATGGATTAGGTATACTACATAATCCCATATATGTAGTATAATGTGACTAAAACATTATTCAATTCATTGGAGTTTTATATAATTCTAGGTGCACCCGTCACTTTCATATCATGTACATGCGTAAGTGTTCCACATAGATCATTTATTATAGGACTGCATTTCATTATATTTAATCCCACTATTAAGTGGTGTGGAATAAATATAATTAATTACCCAATAAAATAATTATATTTATTTCTACATGAATAACATTGTGTGGAAATTGAAATGGTATTCACAATACAAAGGTTTGGCCTAGAAAATCATCGGATAATTTTGGCGGCATTATAGGGGAGAAAAATGATTCATAGGAGGTCTTAATGAGCGTGAATGGGGTATATCACCTCTTTTAAATCATAATATAAGTAATAGGGATATGTAATAAAATAATAAAACATGAAAAAATGGTCATTTGAAGGCATAATACAAAATAGGTTCTTGAATAAATGTTTTCTAGGAAAAAATCATAGGATAATTTAAATAGAAAAACTGACGTACATTATGAATCATAGAAGGGATTAATGAGTGTGAAAGGGGTATGTCATCACATGTAAATAATATAGGTACTAATAGTTATTTTTAAAATAATTCCCCATCAATTTAATTAGATGAAAAATTACAATACAAAAATTTGTTTATATAATGAGGAGAAAGAGGGGATCCATTGCCTTGAGAGGGTCTTTCAAAAAGATTGGAAGGAGATTCTTGAGAGCATCAATGATCCTTAGAATGACTATAGTGAGTAAATATCAGAGTTTATTCATTTCATAAGGTTGATTAGTTAATAATAATGGGATATTATATGGTTTTATATGGGAAAAAGATAGGGGAGTTCTTTGTTATTTTCTGAACATAGGTTTTGGACTCTATATAAAAAATTAATAAAAAACCTTTCCATAGTTTCGAATAAGTATGATTTTTTTCACTATTTTATAATTACTTGTACCAATAATATTAAAATAATTCCCATGGTGATATGTAAGTGATTTATGTTTAAAAATATTTTATTTGAAAATCTTAAAATATATTATAGGTTTTCGAGGATCCGTAAAGGGTTTATAAAATTAATAAAAAAACATAAAAAACACATTATATTAAATTGTAAATAAAATTTGGTATTTATGTGTTTTATTACATGTATTGTATCACTTTTGGGTCATTATTATGTCATAATACATAGTGTATATTTATAATGTATTATATTTTTATCTAAAAATTCGATTATATCAGAAAATTATGAAAAAATCACTGATGGATAATTTCGATGTGAAGATTCCAAATAAATTATTTTATAAAAAATATATATATATACGATACATTATAATTTAAAATTAAAATCCTTATTTCTTGAAAAATACTATTTTTTTATAATAACTATTTTCTGACCCTTGTAAGAATTACATTTTCCCATCATAAAATTATATTATAACTTATTTTAATATATACTATAATAATATTCCTTAAAAATATTTTTAAATCCTGTATTAATATAATTTAATGTCTTATTTGAAATTGAGTATTACCAAAAAAATATAATTTGAGTTTTTTCCTATTGAAATATAATTTTTATTAGACTCATTATATAATCATTTATAAAGAAAACATTAAAGAATAAATAAAATGATTATTTTATTGAACATAAAATCAATATTTTATTGAAAATAAAATATACATATTCATATTATTTGTGTAAATATAAAAATACATTTATCACACTAGTGAACGATAAAATGATAAGGTGTGTTGTTATAATATTTTCTTGGGGTTGTTCGGTGAACATGGTTTCGGTCGTGATCTTGACGATCTTGAAATTCTCTTATAAATGGTTTTTCTCATGCTTTAGTTATTAAATAAAATATATGGATTTATAAACGTAAACCCTAGTGATGTTTTCTCCATTAAAATATCTAATAAATAAGATTCATAAGGTATAATCCAACAGTTCAAGGCCATAACTTTTTTTGTGCCAATGGGACTTTATCATAAACATTAATATTTATTAATCATATGATCACTATTAAATGGATCTATTATAAAAGTTTATGATTATTAGTGGTCTATTTTAATCTGATAGTATATAACATATAATGGTCCAATATAACTAAAGTAGTATATGTTTTTTCTATCTTTACATTACATAAATATGGCACCTATTAATTTAAAATAAAATTTCCTTTCTAAAAGTGTAGGTTATTACATAATTAGAAAATTGAACTGGTAGAAACCTATGATATTCTACAGTATAATGGTATAAACCTAAAGTGTCTTGGGATGATATGTATATGGTTTTTTATATATATTTAATTACATATATACCTCTTATGATGATTTGTGTGATGGGAATTTAACATGATTAATGATATTTTTGGAGACATTTATAGGAATACAACCATTTTCTTTATTATATGTTTTATAGAAAAGAAGAATTATGCATCCTGTTTTATGAAAAAAGTTGAAAGGTATTGATAACCTTAAAGGTTTTTACGGTATTTAATTATGATTTAATTATGGGTTATTAAAATATTGGAAATATGTTTTATCAGATGGATAACCATGGGATTGAAAAGTGAATAAATTATTAATGATATTTGTTAGGATACTCCAAATATTTTTCGTAATTTTATATGAAGTATATTAATATATATTTAAAAAAAGTACAATATTTATGGTTGGAAAAAACCTTTCACATCTAAAAAGGTCATGAGGCATAAACCCAAAACTGATGAGAGATAAGGGTGTAGCGCATATCACTAGCATACATGATTTTTTGGTTTGTATGAGATGATTTTTACCCAAATAGTTTTATGGATAAATAATATGTTGGATTTTGGAAATATATTATAGGATCAAATATTTTTTATTTTGATGTGATTAATGATATTTTGGGTGATGTTTAATTGGGTTAATGCATATATAACCATTAGGTTTAACATAAAGGATTATTTGGGAAGAATTTTATTATTTGTTTAGAGTGTTAATATTAAGGGTGTTAGATAGACATTAGGGTTAAAATAATCTTTAATTTTTATGTAATTGGGGTAATTTTGGATGTATGGTTATTTATTTCTGAAAAAATTTATGTTGAACCTTTGGTCATGTTATGTAAATTTTGAAGTAAAATGTATTATTTCTTCATATAAAGTATTATAAGTTTTGGGCATTATCTTACCTTGTGGAAGCTATTTTAGTTTGGTTTAATTTATAAAGACATGATGAATAACTTATTATCATTATATAGATTATTTGATCCATTAGAAGTTGATCATAGTTCATTAGGCATAATAAATCCTTCATGATTACTCATGGTTTTGAGAAAAAGATGATATTATGGTAAAAATTTATTAAAAGAATAAATTCTACTTTTCTATTAAGTATATTTATTTATTATCTCATTATATCTTGTAAATAAATTCCTCAACTATATGAAAAGAATCTAGAAATAAAAATGTTATCATATCATGATTGTTTCCAATAAATGGTTGTCATTTTCACTAATCATGTGTTTATGGTTTGGGGTCACTAAATTATCATGACCATGTTCTATATTACTATTTATTAGTACATAGGTTTTATTTTTCTCCCCCATTACCATATTATCACTTCCTAGATATTTTTCCTATTTTGAAACCTAGTTATGTTTTATTTTAGATTAGCTTTGTATTTCCTTTTCCATCTATTTAAGATTAAATTTTATTAAAAAAAATATGATATGTCTTTTCTACAATGGAATTTTGAAATTTAAAACCCTTTATTATTGAGAAACATTTCATATTTAGAGGATTCGATTTATTAAATTGAGGTAATCTAACACCTCAATATTTTAAAATAACACCCCATTTAATAGCATACACAACACGCCACATCGAGCTCAAACAAACCAAGAAGTATTTATATTTAAATATGACTATTATAAACTATTCATTGAATCGACAAGTATGAATATGTTTATCCACATTATGAAAATTTTTACAATGCTTATATATAATTTATTTAATAATAATAAATAAATACTTAATTTTTAGTAAAATCATTGTATACATCAAAAATACATTTTCTTCAAAAATGGTTTTATTTTTCAATTAGTGTGTGGGAAATATAATTAATTTATTCCAATTTTATAAATTTTATTTTATAAAAAATATAATTTTTTAAATAATTATATCAAAATTAACTTAGGTTGAAATTTTGGGATCTTTCTCAAATGTTTAATTTTTTATAAATAGTAATAAATATTTATTTTTAAAATACTATCATTTCTAATCATTGAAAATTCCCCATAAAATATTTATGTTGTTTCTAATTTATTATAAGACTCACTTGGTTATAAATAATCTAATTAATTACATATAAAACAAAATTATACTTGATCATAGTATAAATTTTGTTTTTGTTTTAAAAATGCATTTTTATCATAAAAACATTTATTCATTGTTCTTTTATGGATAATTATAAAATTAATTTACTCATATTAAATATTATGAATTTGGTAAAATGAATTTATTATTTGGATTTATCTTAATTAAAAAAATCCAAATTAATTTTTTTCCCGTAATGAATAGTGAAAGGAGAAAAGAATTATTACCATAATAAAATGTAGTTCTGGAAATTAATGTTAAAAATAATATGATAATGGCCAACATTTGACTATAAAACATTCTTTTATCCTATTTTATGAGTGTATGTTTTAAATTATCATAATATAATCAAATATATGGCCACTTGGTTAAATATTTCTTTGATTTTGACCTTTTTAATCATTAAGTAAAAGATAAAGACAAAGATATAACTTTCTTAATTTAATTTCAATAATATTTTGTGGCAAGGATAAAAACAACTTTTGTTCAGTTATAAATAGTCATTTTGAAAATAAATTATTATTTTCATCATGGTGATTTTTTTAGTGTATTTATAATGTAATATTTTTCTTAAATTCTTGCATAACCCTAACATAGTATTTATTCCATTAATAGAAAAAAACAAATTAATATTAAAATTATAAAAGTAATATATTTTAAAAGGATAATTATTTCCCTAAATTTTTTTATATAATTATAATGATTTAGAGAGTTTTAAATGGAATATATTTCAATTTATTTCTTATAATTATTCTTTCAAGTCAAATTAAATAAATATTTCAAAAAATTAAAATGATGTTATTTTTTAATAAAAAACATTTTATTAAATTAATTAAAATTACTAAAAATAAAATCATTGGAAAAGGGATTTTTATATGTCAAAACATTTCCACTATGTTTTATTAATGTTTCAATTTTATTTTTATAATAACTATTTTGACACCTGAAGTGTAAAAACATTGGAATCGTGATAATTGTCAAAAAAGGGTTCATACGGGTTAAACTTAAGAGATAAAGGTGAAAAAAATCTAAAATTTTACAAATTTTATTCCATGGTATTATATAGATCCATCCTAATTATATATTCTAATTTTATATTTCGTCTCCTTTTTTCTATGAAAATTAATTTATATTAATTTAATATTTTAAGAAATTACAAAGTACATCTCCCTTCACTTATAAAAGGGAACATTATATAATATTTTATTCATACATAAAAAATTCATCCAAATACCTACCAAAATCCATTATTTAATTTCCTTGACACATCCTAGAGGCCTCTTTTTACAATGAAACCCTCCTAGTAATTCTTTCCGTGTAAACATTAAGAGGTTGTCTGAAAAAGTGCTAAAGTTATTATCCGAGTATTTTGTTTTATTTATTATTCTACCTATTTAACATATTATTCAACCATGTTGATTTAATAACATCAGTATCCCTTATTTAATTAGATGTTATTGTCTTAATTTCATGACATACATTCATCTCCTCATTCATAAATTGGGGAACAAATACACCAATCGTGTGTATGGAAGGCTACTGTCTCGTGAATATATTTAATTTCGTTAATATCATTATCTCTAATGGAAGTTTATGATGATGGAGTTAATGTGTATATATTATATTAATTACATATCATAATTTTTTTAAATTAATATATCATATATTTTTTTAACTTTCAATTCATTGAAAATTTATAACATTATTTGTGAGTAAGTGGGGACTATAACCTCCAAAAATGATATAATTCATTTTTCATTTACAAATCACATATAAGATAAAAATATATATAATTATATTTAAATAAAAAATATTATATTTATTATATAATTATCACTATGTTATGATAAAATAATACATACCATTTTTCCATCGTGATCATTGAAAAATGGAAACTTTAATCATGCGTACAAACAACATACCATACCATGATTATAATGTAGTTCATTTAACATAATTATATTTCAGGGTGGGTTTTAATGTTATAATTAATGCATTAAAATTATAATTATTTCATGATTATTATTCCGGAGATGATGGAACAATTTCCATTTTACTATAGTCAACCTAGTGAAGTCATTTTGGAAAAGTTTACCGAATATCATCGAAATGTTCAGTGTCAAATTAATTGATTACGTAAATAAATATAACGTGGAAAAGAATAAAATAAAAAAACAAAAAATAATAAATATTTTTTGATAAAGTTAATAATTAACATAATTTTAATATTCATTAAGATAAACAATGTATGTGACAAGATGACCTAAAGTGATTGATATCGTCTCAAATTTCCTTTCATTGAGGAATATTTTATTTTTATTCACCTAATTTATTATATTGTTGTATATATTTTTCATTTTTACAATTTATATGTTGAATCATTAATGTTTCATAGTTTATTATGTTTCAATTCAAATTATTTCATCCAAGGGGATTTGACATGAAAGTTACCAAGTGGAAAGTGTTTTCTAATTCAATTTCATGTCATTGTGTTCTATCATATATTCATTGATTATATTATGTCAATATTTTGTGTCAAATGTAATTTTATTGATTTATGTTTGAATTACACATTTTTTTTGTGGATTTATATTTTTTACACATAATCACATCATCGATTAATTCTCACTTCCACATTATGTTCCTTATAAGGGTTCTTCATCTCAACTTATCTTTTTTGGGATCTATGTTATATTATACACCAATATTATTATATTAGGTGAATAAAATACTCATTTGATATGATATATTGTGATTACATTTATATTAATTATATTTAAATATTCATGTGTACTTATTTAATAGTGATTAAAATATTACCAAATTGGTAAGAGTTTATCTCACAATCTAATTGTTATTCGATCTTATTTATGTTTAGGATTCTATTAGGGGAATTATATGATATTTTTATCCTAAACCCAATATATTTTATTATAATATTTTTATTTATACCAATTATATGTTTTAAATTCATTTTCCACTATTTAAATACTAATAAGTTTGAAACCATGTTTTTAAGGAAAATCGACTTTTTTCTACATGATTGGGAATATTTTTATTCCATATCCATATTTTCCTTATAATGGTTTACAAAATATTTTTTAAATAATCACATTGATTTATTGAATGAAATTTTTACCTTGTTTTACTTTTACAAAAATGCTTTAAAATAAATCATCTTATCATTTTCTAAAAGTTTTACTTTTTGAATTTTTTTCAGAAGTTTGAATGAAATGTTTTCTTATAACTTATTTTTCATGAATTAAATTTATCACCCTCAGGTATTCTCAAGTATTTGAAGCTTCCTCGAAAATATTTGATCATTATTTTAAAAAAAATCCTAATATTCTGTGGATTTTTTGTTTTTAAAAGTGATTTACAAAGTGGAAATGGTATTTTCCTAAAGAATGATCCTAATGATATTTTTATGGAATTTATAATCATTAATGATAAAATACGTCTATTTTATTAATACTCCACCTAGAATATATTGTAATAATAACGTCCTAATTATTTCTTAGGATGGTTTGTGATCAGTTTGAATGCAAAAATATTAACATTTAATATTTTATTTTTCCAATATGAATGTTTGTGTTTATTATTTTTTGAATTGATATTATCCACTTCCATATGATGATGTAATTATACATAGTAATTAACTGGAAGGTCCCATTATATCCCCTAAATGCATTCTTAGTTCTCATAAAATAGACTAGTTTTGGTATTTTTTCGATGCCTTACCCAATTATGTAATATTTCTGGGCACAAATACATGATATTAATTTTATGATGTTTGTAGTTATGAATTTCATTATTATTAAGTTAATTAAATAAGTCCATGTGATTATTTAAATAGTAATGATATCCATGAATAAGTTTCAGGGTCATGCGATTAGTTATATATAATTATTTGATCATTATTTATTCCTGCCAAATTATTCTTCATGCTCAAGTTATTGATTAAATGTCATTTTTTCAATTATTTAAATTTATATATTGATTGTGACTTGTTTATTCTTTGATATATTTCATTATATGTAGCCCTTACTTAGCATTTTAGCAAAACCTTATTTGTTTCCATTCCCTATGAAATAAAGATGGAATATTTGAATAGGTTCAAGGATGTAGAATATTTACTTTCACATGGTTTTTTATTTTATGTTTGAAAATGTAATGTGAGATTCAATTATGTATCTAATTTACCAATACTATTAAAAAAATCAGTCCATCATGATATGATTTCTTGTATCTTGTTGTAATGTATTAATGTAACCTTTATCCCTTTGATACTAGAGTCGTGGTATTTACAATATTCCTTTTTTTAAATATTTCATAGAGAAATGTCCAATTCCTCCACCCTTGAAAGTGTTATGTGGAAGTTTTCATTTTTACTTGCCTTTACTTTACAATAAATTTTTTAGATGAGGGACATAATATTTTCAATCACTTTAGAATCATCTTCTCTATCTTCTAATTCACTATGGTTTGCTACTTCATGTTCGGATTCTTGATTTTATAAAATTATTATAGCTTCCAAATACATATATTCATTAATATTGTTTTTTAATAATGGTTATTTCCAAATTTCTTATGATATAATAATGATATATAATTTATCAAGAGATAAATCATATATATCTTATAAAATAGATTTTTTAGGATCAAACCTATATTCAATATTCCTCATCAACTATTTATCAATAGTTGTATCTTCTACAACATATCATAATACAATGTTGTTTTTTGATAATTTCATTAAATCTAGTAATATATTAATTAATAGTTTTATCTTCTAACATTATGATATCTTTATACATTCTTCTCTTGATTTGGTTCTTTGCATCATTAACATTAATATTTCCCACAAAGATGCTTTTGAGTTAATTGTTAATTTCCTTTATTTTCTTGAGACTGATCACTATTGTATATTAATTTTTTGATAAGAACAAAATAATATCGTTTAGATTATTACCCCTAACCTCAAGATTTTTTATTCAGGAAAATGATATAGGAGTATCTTTACAAATGTGTGGAAACCCAGATATTACTGCATCGATCACCTCTATGCCAATAAGAATAGGGTAGGTTATCATTTTATTTTCCCATAGATGGAACAAATTTATATAAAAGGTATAAATACCTCTTCTATTAAATTTTTTATGTCATCCATGATAAAGAAATAAGGATCTTATATAGGGAACCTGGATGCTCAGATACCAGGTGAAGTTTCTAGAAATGTGTAAACCACTGAGAACGGGGGGGGTTAAATTAGTAGTGATCTTTTTATAATTGAAATTTTCATAAACATAACCACAAAAATCTATTACAGTTTATAACATTTTAAATTATATATCTCAACCACAATTTTATGAAAATATAGTAAAGAAGATCACGGATCACAATATTTATAAGTTTCTCTCCTAGTGTGGGTGACTACGTCCTTGCCATGGTGACTCCCATTAGTCCACTAAAATTCTATATTATATAAAGTGAAGATAATTAAACCATCTCTCATTATTATCCTTCTATATATTGATAGGTAATTATATATACTCCCATCATATATAAATATATCTTATACTTATAAGGAAAAAAGATATAAGAAACATGTCAAAATAGCACACATAAAATTGTCCATAAATTCTTTTTCTGGTACAATATCTATATGGAATGACTCCATCTAGTTCACCATTTTCAGAATATAGTAAGACTCATTTTTATGAGCCTCTTCTCTCTAGTATACCTCTGTATGGAAAACATATATCCAATACCTCTATATATTGCACTTTTTTCTTCTACAACTCTCTCTGGTGTGCTTCTTCTTTAGCAACCATGATTTTCAATGTTCAGAAACTCATGATTCTATTCTAACAAAGACATTATCACTTAAACACACTAAAATTCATGAAAAAATCATTTTCATACCCTAAATTTACATATTTATATAAGAAACTGTCCAACAAAAAATCTCAAGAAACCATCACTACTGGAAAAATGGCCTATACCCATGGTTCAAAACCGTGGGTATAGCCCCCAAAACCGTGGGTATAGCTTATACCAACGGTTTTCGGAACAGTGGGCTGGAACGGCGTCGGTATAGGTCCCCAGCCTATTCCCATGGTTTTCCAAAACCGTGGGTATAGGTGTCCTTCCACCGTGTCACCGAAACATAGCAAATTGCCACAGTGTCAACGGCTTTTATCCATAGTTTCAAAACTGTGGGTATAGGTCCTAAAATAATGTCGGCGCCGAGTTTCGATCCCGCAACCTATTCTCTGCAAGAATCGCGTCAAACCACTACCCAAACTTCACATATATGTATATATATATAGTTAAATATAGTTATAAAAACCATGGGTATAGGATTCCCGCCAAAAATATTCCTTCCTGCGGAAAAAAAAAATCCCACACACACACGGGAAACCTATACCCACGGTTTTTCAAAAATATGGGTATAGGTGTTTTAGCCCAGACCTATCCCCACGGTTTTCCCCAAAACCATGGGGATAGGTACCCTTATACCCATGGTTTGGGGAAACCATGGGTACAAGTCACTTTTCAGGACCTATCCCCACGGTTTTCCAAAACCGTGGGGATAGACCCCCCCCCTATACCCACGGTTTTGGAAAACCATGTGTATAGGTCATGAAAATTCACCTATACCCAGGGTTTTCCAAAACCGTGGGTATAGGGGTACCTATCCCCACGGTTTTGGGGAAAACGGTGGGTATAGGTCCATTTTCCAGTAGTGCATGGGCACACTAAATTCCAAATTTGTATTTTCAGACACATCTCAGTATCATTTGAATACCTGTTAAATTTGTAAAACCTTGATGAAGTTTATTGAGAACATATAATTAGTTAATTTCATCAAACATCCATAGATCTTTTAAATATTAATAAATATTTAAATTATATCATAGTATCTTCATGGTAAATGACTTTATATATTTTATTTAATGTCAATCAATACTCTCTCAGGTGAATATCTATATGATTTATTTATTACAAATCCTCTATCTAGATCAATTATCACTACTGGAAAATGGACTTACCCCCACGGTTATCCAAAAACCTTCGGTATAGGTCCTGAAAAGTGGAATATACCCACGGTTTCCCAAAACCGTGGGTATAGGTCACTTTTTTGTGCGCGGGAATTTTTTTTTCTGCGGGAAGGAATTTTTTTTTGGTGGAAACCCTATACCCACGGTTTTTCAGAACCGTGGGAATAGGGGGCTCTATCCCCACAGTTTTCCAAAAACCATGGGTATAGGTACTAAAAAGTGACCTATACCCATGGTTTCCCGAAACTTTGGGTATAGGGGTACCTATCCCCACGGTTTTGAAAATCCGTGGGTATAGGTCACTTTTGTGTGCGCGGTGTTTGCAATGAAGATTTTGCAGGATCGAAACTCTGCGCCTGCATTATTTTAGGACCTATACCCATGGTTTTGAAACCGCGGGTAAAATCCGCTAACACCGTGGCAATTGGATATGTTTCAGTGACACGGTGGCAGGATACCTATACCCATGGTTTTGGAAACCCATAGGTATAGGCTGGGGACCTATACCGATGCTGTTCCAGCCCACGGTTCCCAAAACCATGGGTATAGGCCGCTTTTTCAGTAGTTTATGTCTAACTCTATTGTTTCTAATCATAATCATCCATTTTCTTGGTCACATAAACTCAGGTTCTATCCATCAAGTACTCTTCACAATACTCCGCTATTTGAGGGACTTCACATATATTAATCCAACATGATATGTTTAAAGAATCATCATATCTCCATTTTGAAATCATATATCCAATAAAACATCATATAGTTCATAGTTCACAAAACTTAGTTGGGTTAAACTTTATAAAAACGTTCATCTAATTACATGGAATTTATTTTTTATGCCTTTTCATCCTTTAAAACCTAGAAAATAATATGGTCAAACTTATGAAAAGTTCCATCCAATATAAATGGATCTTTATTTCTGGTATAACTCCTAAACATTATTTGAATGATATTCTTTGGATTAATTCCTTAGAATAATCTACCCAATGGACTTCTGAAAACTTTTGTGTATTAGAACTCTATCTAGAAATATTTAAAAACCACTATGTTTCTAGTTAACTTTATACATATTTTTTATGTAACATTTCATCTATATTTACAGTCACTTTTATAGAATTTTTATATTTCTAGAGATAGAATCACTATATCCTATCCTTATTTGTATATTAATAACTTCATATATCATCCATTTTTTAATATGAACATTAAAACTTCATATCCTTAAACATTGTATAGATTGTAACTTCATCACTTTATAGAGAGAACTTTATAAAAAATTTCTATCCAAAATCTTCTTACGCCCCTATCTAGTATATTCATTCCTTTGGCTTCTTTATTATTTATCTAGTCATTAATTTCAATATTCACCATATCAGGGCAAGAATTATGTATAGCTATATATCTAAATTTATCCCGATATGAACTTCTCACCATCTACACCAACTCAAGAAAACTAAAATAGAATCATGGATATCTCTATGATATTAAGAACTTTAATATCAGTAAAGAATCATCTAACTTAGTAAAAAAATTCTTTAATATATTTAATTACTCTTAGTGGATGTTTATTAACCTTCTCCAACAATAAAATTCTTTCTTGAAACATAAAAACATTCATCAAAAATATGTTGATGATAAATATATATGTGATTATAAAAACAAACCAAATAATATTCATATATATATATATATTAACAATTATGTGATAACTACTTGTTGTTTGATATTTAAGATTTTATAATAGTATCTGTTTTTACATAATTATTTCTAATCTTGATAAAATGAGGTCCAACCCATGGACTCATCTACTTAATATTAATAATATAGAAAACTCAATTTTCTAATATCACATTTAATTCATTAATAAATAGATCAAACATTTTTAGTCCTTGTTTATATGGGTCAAGCCCGCTCTTCCCTTGACTTTCCTGTTAAGCACCCAAATTAAGAAGGAATAAACAAAATTTACCAATAAAGATAAAGAAAAATAAAGGTACAAATATTATATTCTAAAATACTAACTAAACAGTAGTCATAATCATAATTCTAAATTCAAAAAATGTATCATGATTTTAATGAAATATATTGATAATGTGATGGAATAAAAAAATTTCCTCTAAAAGAATCTAAATACATCAAAAAACTCTATGTTTTTTAAATATATACTATTAATTAACTGAGGAACAATTTTTAACTAGATGATAAAGGGACTATTTATGAAAAGGAACTAATATAATTTCAAAATAGGCATATATATGTTTAAAACCCCAAAACAATATAATATAATACTTTTACAATAATAACGAAGTGTGGGAAGATTCATTGAAGGTTTTTATGAAAGGATAGGTTTCTAATAATAATTTACAAGTGTTTATTGAGTTCCAAATTTCTCAATCGATGTTAAATCGAGAAATCAAAATTTTTTACAGATTTTTGTTTGTCATGTTTAAAGAAAAAACTTATAAAATTTGTTTTAGAATACTAAAATTATCTAAAAATATTTAACAATACATGTTTTCATAAAATATATTAGAAAATATAGGTTAAAAATTTATTAAAACCCATATAAAAATCATTCAATAATATAAATACTTCGACAAAATTGATCTCTGAAATCAGATTCGAATAGGATAATTATTTACTTCTAAAACAACATTCTATAAATTCATGATTGAATTATTCCTAAAATAAAAAAATAAGTTATCCCATTTTTTGTGTGAGGGGTATATGGAAAAAAAATAATGTTCAACACTATAATATATCTCTTTCAATAAGAATAATAAGTCATTAAGGGAAGATGATTACACCAAGGTAGAAAAATTTGAATAGAAATAGAGAATACAAAAAAATATTATTTTTTAAATCTAGATACAAATCAAAAATTAAAACAAATGAATTAAATTTATGGAAGATATAATCCAACTAGTCCTTATGATAAACATTTATTAAAAATAAACTCAATAAAACTATTAAAAGATTGTAATGTCATGAAAATACAAATAAGAAAATGATTTATACTTTCTTTTTTACTTTGATAGTGGCCTGAATAGATAATAGTAAAGTAAAAACAAAGATAATTAAGAGTGGAAACATATCCTTTACGAATAGAGATAAATGATCTTAAATAATATTGAATGTCATATTTTTGGTTTTTTTTTATATTAAACAATGATACGGTCTTCGAGATTAAATGGGTTGGAATTACTATTGCTAAATTCTAGAATCTAATGTATAATAAAGTATTATTAATTAATGGGAACAAAATGATATTTTAAGTTAAATCCTACTCTTTGATAAAGAACATGTAGTAATTTTTTATGGAAAATAATTAAATCAAAAAATTCATAAAATATTAAATATTCATCATAATTATAGAAAGAATCATTGTTAATCTATCCTTAATTTTTAATACACCGAGTTCATACTATTTTTGTGCAAGGATGCGTACAAACTTTGAAACAAAAGATATTGTAATTTTGGATAAACAATCATGATAAAGTTTACTAAATTAAAAAATATATATACATCATCTAAAATTTATTTGGAAAAGATAAGTGGTGTGTGAAACCTTACATAAAGGAATGGTTGTACAAGAAAAACACAATAGATTTGAAGTTCAATGAAGACACTAATAGAGTTAATATATTCTAATTCATATGAACCTGTAAGGAATTAATCAACTCAAGGTGGTTCTTATTTCATTAAATTTATTTATTATTCCACCTCAATTACCATTCTAATGATCATAAAGTTAAATTCATAAGATGTTTATAAATTTATGATATTCAGAAGGGATATTAAAAACAACCTTTCTTTTTAATAAAAATTTGAAAACATAAAATGGTGAGAATTTTAGATCAAATTACATTAAATTTATCTCTTAAATAATTCTATAAAAAATTAATATAACACTCAATACACACACAAAAAATATAATTACTGAGTATAAAGGCAATTTCTTAGTGGAGACATGTTAATTTTTTACAAACCACTTTTGGAGATTTGTATGAGTTGTGTCTGTTGATAAGTGGATTTCTTTGAAGGAATTTGAGAATATTTATATTTTGAATATAGATCCCATGTCATGGTTCATGAACCACACTATATAATTTGTGTAATTTGAGAATCCTAGTTCATATCCCATTTAGTGGCGTCAAAGAGGTTTATCCATATTGTAGCCTGGTACACCATCAAACAGGACTGATGTGTATGTGTAAATCATTGACTACATAAGTTTACACTACAAAATACCCTTATAAATAAAGTTAAAATGATACCAACCAAGAGGTTATGATATAATATAACTTATCACATCATAGTCCATGTAAAGTTGAGATAATAAGAGTTTGCACATGCTATAGAGTTAAGGATTTCATTGTGGTGATAATGGCTACACCACATCTAGATAAACTATATTGTAGGGTAATTTAAAAAAATTTGGGTCCTATATACTATTTTAGGTTTCCATAGTGTGGTAGAGAAGTTTATGTCACTCTCTTCTTTGGAAAGAATGTGTCCACATTATAGCTATTACTTGCATCACAGAGGCTTATAAATATGATATAAGTAATGACTTTAGGGATCTACATTACTAAAAGAGACCTCAACCAAGTTTTGTATCCTTTTAATATCTAGTTTTGTGAGATAAGAAGTTATAGGATATTATGCCTGATATTTTCAATTGTTTAATGTAGGAGTTACTACTCTGGGAGAAGAGGATATGGTCAACTAGAAGACTCCATGTCGCAGTTTTTTTAACCACACCATACTGAGAACCAATGGGATGAAGGATGTTCCATATTTTTATGTGGGAATTCCATATCATATGAAAAATGGGTAATAATTTTTCGTAAAATAAATTCCCATGATTTAGTGAGGAAGTTTCAGTCAAATATAATTATCATCAAGAAAATAAAATAAAGGGAGTTATGGTTTACATCTCTTGTTGTTTAATTCGAATTTAATGGTGCATGATGACCCTAGTAATTATATGATAAATATTGAACAATCCTATAAGGATAAATTTCAATCATAATATTTGGATTAAAATAAAAATAGGAAGAGTCTGTTTCTGTAGTATAGATAACAACAATAATATATAAACATGGAGAATTTTTTGGAGCTAAATTTCAGTTGGTTTTCTATATCTAATCTAGAATGACGAAGGTTAAAGACGGGTTTTTTATAGGATTCTCATTCTCACTATATATAGACAATAAGTGTGTGCACGAGGAACACCAACTTCTTTTTATGTTTTCAAAATCATCATGTGACAAATGAATGATTCAAAAAATAGATAAGTGAGTTCATTATGGAAGGAGGACAGTAATCTCTCTAACTATTCAAGTTAGTAAGCTAGGATAATTAGTGATATTTCTCCATGTTTTATTAAAGGCAGTGAGATTTTAGTGAATTTGGTGAAAATATTAATTTTCATTCTTTCTCCTTAGATATATCCCAATGTTGGTGAACCAAGTAAAACCCTTTTATTGTTTACTACATTCATCACATTTTGGGAGAAATGTTATGGAGAAAATAAAGTGTTCCTCATGGTTAGAGAAAAGTAATCTCATAATAGGGATGATTTTTTTAAAACTTCTATATCCTAATTCCCCCCCCCCCAACATTTCATTTAAGCCTCTACAATAATTTAACATGTGTTATCAAAGAAGAATTAATTATTTTTATCTCTTCAAAGCTTAGAAAAGGTTTTCAACTATAAAGGTTTCCCCATATTTGAAGGAATTAATTTCTAATCGTGGAAAATATTGATGCAATATTATTTCACATCCATGGGTGTATATTTTTTATAATGTAAATTTATGGAATCACTTCAAATATTGAAATTGGATCTTTAATAGAGAGACATCATTGAAAATTGGATTGAGATTCCAAAAACATAAATACCTTTGGAATTTCTCTTTACATTCCAATTTTTACAAAGTTAATGTCCTGTAAAAATTTTTATGTTATGTGGGAAAGGCTTATAAATATTTTTGAAAGAGATTAAATGGTTTTGGATGAATTTTTTTTGGTTTTTTGGAATAAATATGATGATTTGAGGTCGAATTAAAATGATACAGTTGAGGCCTTTCCTAATCATATAAATATTTTTGTTGAATATATGTGAGGCCTAAGTGAATATCTCAATGATGATAAGATAATTAAGAGGATCATGAGAAGACTCAATCCTTGTATAAATGTAAAAAAATTGTACACCCAGACAAATATCTGAATGTTTTTTTCTCTCAGTATATTTTATAGTACTCATGCAAATTATGAAATGAGAAACAATGAAAAAAGGATAATAATTAAGAAAATTACTCATGTGGTAGAATTTAATTCCCTGAATAAACTCTCAATAAAGTATAATCCATAGGTTCATGAGGTTTATGGGGTTATGTAATTTATATCCTCTAATCGTAAGAGAGGAATAATGAGGTTTAATGGTAAAATTCCTCTTGACTTCTCAAATGTTGTAAGGTGGAACATCTTACATCTAAATCTCTCAAAAAGTTTCTATAAATTTATGAGATAGAAAAATAATCCGATAATATAAAAATGGAATTTAAAAATAATTTTTAATGGAGGTATTTCAAAAAAAATTACTTTATAAAGAATAAAATTTCTTAGAAGAAAGTGAAGTAGAATATGTTGAAATTTTTATGGATGAAGTTGTGTTGAGTGATATTGAAAATAATCCAAGAGATCATGGTAGTGATGATCAGAATGAATGAATTATAGGAAAGGGATGGTCTAAAGAAATAACTTAAGGCATAAATTGGAGAACATTATGCTTAGAGAATAAATAAAAAGATGTTCAATTTAGTGGGGCATGATTCCAATATCTACATGAAACAAAAAGAAGAATAAAAGTCAGAATTGGATTCAGACATTGAAAAATGTAGATATATAATTATAGGCCATTAAGAAAGGGAAGATAAATTGAAATATAAAATTGAAGAATAAACCTAAATCACTGATGGTTTGGATAGAGCTATACATGATATATTTAATAGAGGTGAGGATATGGAAGAATAAGTTATGAATTAGTGTCATATGTGTGAAGATAAATAATGATTATTGAAACATGGTATGATAATAGTGATTTAAAATTCATCATCATTAATTCAATAAAAATGAGTTTCTATGGAAGAGCACATAAATATTCTTTAAGTACACTGGTTCAAAGATAATTAAAAATTTGTGGTGAAATAGTTTAAACAAAGGAAGAGTAATTTGGTTGTTTCAAAACCATAATCATTGACTTCCTAGAATATGGTTGATCTCCAAAATAGTGGAAATCCCAAAAAAATCATGTTTATAAGGTGTAATATAACACCTCAAGAGTTTTATATCTTTACTATGTAAATTTGGGGAATATTTACTATGTGTTATCTATTACTAGGAATCCTTTCTAGTAGAAATCCCAACACAAATAGCAAATAGAAATTTTAAACATTATTTTCTTTTAATGGATAATATTTTTATTATAAATGTTTTGGGACTTGGTTAATAAATATTCAATCTATAATGAAAAAAATTCATCAATAATTCCTTGAATTGGGAAAAATAAAATTTCATAACCCTTATCCAAAACTATAGTGACTCAAAATAGATTTTCAGTTTTTTGGGAAGAATAAGAGTTTATATAGCCAACTATTGATGAGGTACATTCATCAGCCAACATGGGTGATAAAAGAAGGTTTTGAAAAGGATAATATTTCTGATATTTCTTTGAGGGAAAAAGACAATTCAAGATCATGGATATTGGGAAATGGATTCACTTTACATAGGACTGATAATAAATACCCCATTTTGAATTTTAATAACAGTAAATATGGTGTCGTCCATTTTGGTAATGATGAGGGTCTTAGTATTTTTTGATCAAAAAGTCAAAAATTAGAAGAAACCATCTTAGGTGAACTAATATTATTTTGGTTGAATGGATAATTAATAATCTTCTCATTTTTATCCAATTGTGTACCAATGATCATGCAGTGGAGGTCAATGAAAGGTTTTTTATTGTCAAAGATTAATATAGTTGACTTATTCTATAGGGAAGAAAAACTAAATGAAATTTACACCTTGTAAGAGAGTAATATTTAAACATGTTAACCAAATAGGAAAAAAGGATAGTCATAGTAATCTTTTACATTTTATCCAAGAATTTCTAGAGAGATTGGTAAATATCAATAGAGCACATGATGTTCCACATCTCATATATGATCACACTCTAATATGTGATTCAGGTTAATAGGGAAATATTATCAAAAATTCATACAAGACAAAGAAGATGAAGGAATCAAGGTTTCATGGACAAGTTTATGTGGATGTTTTGGGTCTAATCTCCCCCAAAGTGATTAATGGACTAAGGTATTATTCATTTTCTATTGATGATTTTATCCAAATGTAATGGACTATTCTTATCACACAAAATAAAAAAAATTCCCGATATATATCACTCTACATAGGAGGAGATCATAAAATATGCTTGGTGTGAAGATTCAAAAATTACAAACTAATAATGGGACTAAATTTAGAAATCATCAAGTAAATGAATATCTATAGAAATAAGGACTTCAAAATCATGTATTGGATAATAAAACACCCTGGAAAAATGTAGTACAAGAAATAATAAATCTCCTAATAAAAAATATAGACTAAACAATGATGCTTGAAAAATATGATTTTAGAAAGATATTGGATGTATATTTTATTTCACTAGTTTAAATCTACATTATAGTGTTTCTAAGTTGAAATGAAGGTATATCTCTATATGAAATATGGTATGGAAAGAAACAAACACTAAATTACATTCAATAGTTTGGAATTAATTTTTTAATTCCCAATAAGGAAACGAATATAAAATTTAAATATGAAGGAGATGAATGAATGTTTCTTAGATAATAATTAGAGAGTAAATATTATAGGTGTAATAATAATAGAATTCAAAATTTGATTGATGTAAATTAAATTCTGGTTGCTGAAAATGGGTAAATGAATGTATCACATTAGAATATATCCCATGAAAATAACGAAATTTATAAATTAAAAACTAATAAATAAGTACAATGTTTAGGGGAATTTAAAATGAATTAAGTTAATTTTTATGAAGACATATATTTGGAATAATTTGTATAGATTCTAGCCAACTTAAGAAGAAAAACAAGGATGGCTAAAATAATCTAAAGATGCATTATTGTATATCAGAAATCCCTGTTCTAAACCATAAAAATGAAGGCATAAAAGTACGTATACTTGTTATAAATCATAGAACCAAAATCATTTAAAGGCTCTTAAAATTAGGAGAGTTTGTCAAGGATACGAATTAAAAGCTTTAAAAAATAGAAAAAAATGATACATGGGAAGTTCTTCGCAGGAAAATTAAAAAACAAAATCATCAAAACCAAGTGGGTGTTCTAAAATATACTTAATTAAGTAGTCCAGTTGATTCAGAAAAAAATCACATATTTTGTACATGTGGTATTCCCAAATTGTTGTAATTTCAAATTGATGATATTTATTCACCTACAAAACATATTGAAACTATCTGGTTATTCCATTCCAGTTAGATTTAAAATGGTTTCAAATTATATCAATTTGAAATCAAATATCATTTCTTGAATGGTTCTCCTGTAGATGAAGTGTACACTGGGTAACCAAAAAGGTTTATTATTAATGAAGATGAATGAAAATTATGTTAATGGAATAATTCTTTATATGGCATCAAACAATCACCAAGATCATAGTATTATGGGTTTGATTAATGTATAATGAATCTTGGTTTCTATATAGGAGGAGTTTATAACAACCTTTATATAAATAATGAGAATTAGAAATAATCAATGTTTATTATCTATGTTGACAACTTTGTTTTTTGAGGCCTAGATAATAACAAATGAAAAAAAAATTAAAAAACAAATGAGTTATGAATTTGAGATAAATCTAATTGGTTAAATGTCATTTTCACTTGTATTTCTGTTTATTCAATGACTGGATGGAATATTTATCTCCTACACCTAATATGCTAAGGATATTATAATAAGATTTTAGTTGAAGGATTTGAGGCCCATGAAAACTCCAGAAGAGAAAAGACATGAATTATTAAATGATGGGTCGAATAAAAAGGTCTATGTAACCAAGTATTGAAAAATAATTTAGAGTATACTATATTTGACAACCACTCCACAATATATCTTATTTTCTAAAAATCCATCTACCTATTTTTAGAGTTATCCCAAAAAAATCATATATGTTTTTTGAAAACAATACATTGAGATATCCATCATTTGATGGACTATGGGTTATACTATCTAATGATTCAAAGATTTAGTTTTTGGTATTTAATGATAATGATTTTTCAAGTTTATTAAATGACTAATAATAAATGATAAATGGTTATTTTTATATTGGTTGTTGATTTATATCATTGAATACCAAGAAGCGTGATTACAAGTGTTTGAGTACCATAAAGGATGGGTACATTTCTACCCCTAAAGAATGAACCTAATAGTTATGGATGAAACAAAAACTTGATTACTTTTGAATTGAAGTGATTTTTCATATTCCAACTATGTGTGATAACTCAAGTGTGATCAATCTCATCAAAAATAATATCCAACATTTATAGTCCAAGCACATTAAGATCAAATATAACTTTATAATGGATAAGTTGGAGTAAGGAATTGTTGTTTTCAATTATTTATCCACTCAATATCTTGTTAAAGATATACTAAGAATGGTGTTACCCAAGGTTTTGTTTTAGAATCATTATTTATATATTAGATTCTAGTTGTATCTATCTACTTGATTGATGTTGCGATGGAACACCCACTCCCCATAGTTTCTTTCCTGATAAAGGTATGTTTTGTCACCTCAATTGTTTTGATTTATGACCATATCTTATCATATTTTCATATTATTGTTCTATTTGGATTTATTTCCAAAGAGGGAGAAAAATCCATGTGTTTTTAGAATGGGGAATGGAAGGGGGAGGAGTGTTTGAAAGGGGATAGTTTATCAATGAAAAATCAGGGAGATCTCTGACAAGACGTGATCATGACAAACTCATGACTTAGTTATTTTCTCTCACACTAAGAGTAGATAGCATGTTCAGTTAATTGATGATTAGTGGATCATTAATACACATCATGAATATAGTTTTTTTAAATTTTTGTATCCATGCGACACTAATCATCAATTTTAAGCCCACGTGATCAATGATTGTTGTCAGAAACAAAAAATTGAGGGGAATGTGTGTCAGGATCATTTTCTATAAAATATCCCCATAATTTTTCATGGACACACATATTGATAGTGGTGTTTTTTAAGGAAAATTCATCAAATCTGGGAGCATCTGGAGTATTTTCAATAATCCCATAGGGGGATATTGTTGTCCAAAACCCCTTAGGATGTTTTTATGAGTTATGTTGGATTAAAAGTTGATTTTGTGGATTTTTTTTAAGAAAATTTATGTTTCAAAGATAGATCCCACACCACAGGAGCTTATCCACACTGTAAGATATGTGAAATCTGAGAATCCTACACCACAACTCATACAACTATATCATAAATGTTTTTACACATTGTAGTGAGGTTCACCATGGCACATCATTGATGCCTAAGTGTAGATAATTTGATATGTATGGTTAGATAGCCTAATCCCCACGTGTGTAAAGGTAAATTGATACCTACATACAGGTAAAGTGGAGTTTCCATAGCTTTGGTAAGGATAAGTAGTTGAGCATATTATGTAATAGAACTTACCACATTATAGTTCATGTAAAGATGATATGTTGAATGTTTTCACACATTGTAGAGTTAATTCTTATGTCATGGAGATAATAGCTACATCACTACTAAATAAACCATGACATGGGGGAAAATCAGAGAAATTTATGTTACATAATAATATTTTAGGTGTACATGGTGCAGTAGATAAAGCTAAACCATAGTCCACTTAGATAATAAAGTGTTTATTCCATATATGCACCTTGTGTTATGGAGGGTTAAAATTCAACAGTAGTAAATAATTCTTGTATCTCAATTCCTAAAGTAAACCACATTGTAGTGTTGATTCCACACCACATCCCGTTCATTGTGAGAATCAGTAAGAGTTTATTGTTATAGTTATCATGTGGTGGTTAAAGGTGGAGTTACTATATTTGAAGAAGAATATATTTTCAACTACAAGACTCCACACCACAGTATTATTGAAAATTTCATAGTGTGACTAGAATAATTTATAGTTTCACTACAATGATGGTGGCCACGCTGTAGGATATGAAAAATATGTAATACTACACTGTACAATATAGGACCACACTAAGGTGAGGAAGTTTCAGTTTCTAGAATTGTAAACCAAAGATAAAAAAGAGAGGAAATTATGGTCTGAATCCCATGATAGAAAAACTGAATTTATTGGTGCCTGATTACCCTAGTAATTATTGGGGAAACCGAAAACAATCTGTTATTGAGAATAGTAAATGCAAGAACCTGAGATTTTAGAATGAGTCGAAATCCCGACCCTGTTTGAATTTTCGACTTGTTCCTGACAGAACATGGAAAATATGGGAAGTTCTGGAGATTTCCAGAATACACACCGTGTACTATAAAGTACATTCGATGTATGGGTTGGGCAAGTACCGACCGTGTGCTTTCCGATTACATGTCGTGTGATGACCGTGTAGGAATTTCTTACTACACGGTGTATAGTTATAGACACATTGTTTACCCTTGACCATGTGGAGTCCATACATGGTTTGTAGGCCTGTTGTGTAGGTAGAATGTTTTATCATGTACATGTCGTTAACTATTTATACACTCCATGTAGAGGGGCCATGTATGGGGATATACATGGTGTGTTGGGGATGTCGTTCGGGTAAAGAGGTACATGTCGTGTACCATATGTACATGTCGTATAGTCAGTTGGAAAGTCCTTGATGAAATATCATCCACCTTATGAACAGTAAAATGATACATGGTGTGTAGTTATAAGTACATGCCATGTACTTTATTTTTTTCGTTAATATGGGTAATTGCCTCGTTTTGAGGCAAAAAACTCAACCCTTCGATAGGTTTGAGCGGGGAGAGCCGACCAGAGCTTGTTTTTTCTCCTGATAATCCGTACAAACTCTGTTTCGATTGCCTCCAGATTCTTTAGAACCCCCTCGATATGACCTTGATTCCACTTGAGTCATTCTTTTGGTTTTTTGTTCTAGAGGGAGTTATAGGGGTTTGAGTGGTTTTGATTCTTTTGTAGATCTACCACATTTTAGACCTAAGTAGAGGTTGTTTTCAGAGGAGTATCATCATATGAATCTTAGGTAGGTGGTGAATACCTTCTTTCAAGTTTTCACATACCTTTGGGTGGTGCGGCCTATGGTGTATTTTTTGGTATTTTTGAGCGAGACCCTAATTTACCTACTATTTCATGTTTAACTATTATTTGACCTATGGGATGCCTTTGGGTATGCCCTATTACCCGTTTTTCTTGAGCAAGGTTGGGAAAGTGGTTGTTGCTCATCAGGGCATTTTGGCCAGGGAATGCCAAAATGGTTATTATTGTTTTGTATCATTTAAAATATTGAGTATAGTTTATTGAACTTGGATATGAATTGTTGGAGACCTTAATGACCTCAGTGCTGGCATGGGATAACACTTTATTTGTTCAATCCAACTATTTAGATTGTTTTTCCAGTTTATGTATTCTGTTAAAATATATTATATATGTAATTTCTGAATTTCATATAGTGGAACCTTTGGGTTGTGTTGGGCATGGCCCAGATATTCTTGAGTGATGCTGATCGTAGGTTGGGCTTGTCTCGGGTTACGTTGGGTGGTTTTGACCATAGGATTGGGCGTCATGGGCGTCGGTTTAAGGAAGTATGACTATCAGGTTGGGCATGGCCTGGGTTACAGTGATGGAAAGACTATCAGACTTGAGTGGCATGGTCGCAGGGACACGAGGTGTTAGATGTGTTGTGGATTGTGTACTATTTTAGTGATTAAATGCCTCATGGAACTATGAGTAGTTTGCACACAAAGAGACTTTGTGATGAGGTGGTTTTGACTACTCGCGTGGGTAGAGGCCCCCGTTATTTACAGTTTAGGTACTATTGGTTTTGGGGTTATTGTTATAGGAAGCCACGTGGGAGGTGAGATGCCTTCAGGGGATAGTGTTGAGGATATCAGGTTGGGGATAGAGGCTCACCGTTATTTTGAGGGAAGACATCGCTGCCCTCTAGTTACTTTATTTTGAGGGTAGACATCGTCGTCCCTTTGGTTACTTTTCTTTTGGTCAGACATCGATGCCCCTCCGGTTACTTATTTGAGGACAGGTATCGAAGTTCTTTAGGGTTACTATCTTTTGGGAGTGCCTTTGGTACGTCATTACTTGAGACACGTGGTGTTAGGGGGCACATGGTGTCGGGTTACATGACAGAGATTCTGGCGTTGGCTGAAGCGAGTGACACTCCATGGTGGCTGCTGAGTATTAGTGGAGTTTTTGTTCATTTTTTGCATCGTATTGTTTACTGTTTTCCTTATAACTACATGCATGTTTAAACACTTATATTAGGAACGTACTGTTGGGTGGTATCCTAATGAGATTCATCTCACACACTGCACAGGACCTTTGGGACGTGTGCAAGAAAGAGGCCAACATCAGGTGCTGGACTATAATAGCTATCGCATGGGGATGGTAGGGACCTTGAGGTCTTGTCTAGCAGGATTTTACTTTTTTTTTGATTTATTTCATGTATCAGCATTCTTACTTGTTTTGAAGCTACAGTTGGTTATCCATTGGCACCATTTTTATACATGGATATGTATGAACTACTTTCGATGCATGTTTGTTGTGCAGTAGTATTTATAAGTGATCAGCATGCATTTGTGTTTACTTTGTGATGTGTTTGTTTATATTTATTGCTTTTATTGTTTATCGATATTGAATATGTCTCCGCTCTGTGGGTCTGGTTCGAGTCTACTGAGTCGTTTATTCTGCTGCATCTTTATTATTATACTCAGACTAGTACCATTATTATCCTCTGAGAGGGTATAGCCTACCCACTATACCTATCATGACCCTCGAACCTAGTTAGAATCCTTTCGTGTTCGGGGAGGTTCACCTAAGGTAGTAACACCCGACCAGTTTAGCACTGTTCAGGTGGCTGTTCAGGTCCGGGTTGTTAGAAAGTGGTATCAGAGGAGTTCTTGATAGGTATTTAGTAGCAGTATTTCACTGGAAACTAATGATATTGATACTTCCCTTTTATTTTCTACTAGTTTTACTATTTGGGATATAGTAGACTGGAGATAGGTTGTTACTGGAATAGGGTTTCTAGCTTGTGTTTGGGGGCCTACAACCATATGTATGAGGGATGAACCAATTTTACATGGGTGGGGATTTCTGTTTGCTTTTTCCCATATTACAGTTTATATGATTTCACCCTTGGCGGATCACTTGGTGTGTGATGTTATTTATTTTAATGTGTAACCCTTGACCCAGTACAACAGGGGAAATTTGACCTTGGCCCGGTATGGAAAGGCATGCTTTCTTGGCTTTTGATATTCACATTTTAGGGTATTTCTATTTCATAACTGCATGTATGATTTTTGATGTGATAATAAAATGTGAAAAAATTTCAATTTCCATGCTTTATGTTCTCTTGAAATGTGATTAGGTGAAATTATTGATAAATTTGTTTTATTGCAATGTGTTATGCATTGCTTTGTATATTTATAGAATTACATGTGGGAAGGTATTTGGGTCTGGTTCTTGTACGAGTTGGAAGGTACTATTGGTTGAGGTGGTTGTGAACATCAAGATTGGGCAACTCAGTCGTCGGTTTAAGGCAACGTTAGTTTTTAGGACGGGCATGGCCTAAGGTACTTTTGATACTTGGATCTATTGAGGGCGGGTAAGGAGGCCATGAGGCTGGGATGCCATGGGAATGGGTTACGATAGGGGAGAGTAAGGGTATTTGTTTTATACTTACTCTTTACTGCTTTCATTATCTATGTTGAATATATATTGGTACATATATTTGGGTTGTCTGACCATTTATGGTATTCAATGGGTTCCTTTAGTCAACTCAGATGGAGCGTCAGGCGGGAGATGGTACAGTGTTATAGGAATAGGATCAGGTTTAGAATCCAATGTAGGTAGGATAGTAGCCGGGTTTGGCAGCATTTGGACCGTGTTTTGATGAGCAGCTCTGAGCTTGCTTGATACGTGTCTTGCAGGGGATCGATATAGGTGTGTAGGGTACAGAGCCATCTAGGGAATATCTGATGTGAGAGTTCTAGTTACATCACCCGCCACTTTTTCAGGGTGAGGGTGGTCTGCTGGTGAATGAGAATTGGATAGAAATCATGTAAATGGTCTTCAAGTATCTCAAGACGGCTCCAGGGAAGAGGTTCAAGCTGGCAACGTACATTCTGAAATGACCAGCAAAGCGTTGGTGGGATGTGCAGGTTCAGGCTCGCAGGAATGAGAGACTAGCATGGAAAGACTTCAAGGATGGGTTCTTTGAGCACTTTTACCAAGAGACACCGAGAGTAGAGATTGCTCGAGAGTTCTTGAGTCTTTGGTAGGGAGACATTTCTGTCATGGACTTTGCAGAAACTTTCACTAAGTTTTCTCTCTTTTCACTTGGTATGGTAAGCGATGACATGACAAGGGTGAGGTGGTTCGAGGATAGCTTATGGAAAGCTATTCGGATCTAGGTGAATATTTTCAGGCTGCGTTCATTTTAAGAGGCGGTGAATCATGCTCTTATATTAGAGGGAACCAAAAGGGATAAGCCCCAGGATGTTCTAAAAATGTCTCCATGTGATGGTTCAGATAGCAGTAAGCGAGGATGGGATAAGTTCAAGTAGGGAATTCAAACCAAAGACTCGGTTATACCACCTCGTAGCAGTTCAACAGTGGTTTCCTTTCTGTGTGGGCATCCAAAACATGTTCGAACTCAATGTGATAGGACTCCAAATGAGTTTCGAGCATGTGGACAGGTCAGACATCTTGAGAGGTTATGCAGGAAGATTTATTAGACAGCCAGTAGATAGGGACCAGGACAGACGGTGGAATCTGGAGTTGGTTCAGGTTTGGTACCTGGAGTGGGTAGCCGAGGTTCAGCTGCACATAGAGGACATGAGAGAGAAATCGGGACCCATCCGAGGGGTCAGTGGCTAGTGATTAGAGCAGCACCACAGGGAGGTCAGGCATCAGACAATCATACTTTAGGCCAGGTTCATGACGTGGTGCTGCTAGAGGCTGAGCAAGCTAGTGAGTTGACGACGGTTAGAGGTACACCATGAGTGTGGTCATGAATTTCTCATTTTCTATTGGCGTGACCTGCAGAGGCATGTCTGTTTTGAGTGCACGTGATGCACATGATCTATATAGATTGACTAGATGTTGGTCAGTGGGATTGGCACCATATCAGGTGTGTGATATATTATATATATGTATGAGATTCGTAGCATCAGGCTCATCAAGGATGCGGGTTACTTGAGTTGTTGTGGGCATTAGGGAATCGAGGATGCGGGTTACTTGAGGTTCTGTTGGTGTCGGGGCATCAATGATGTGGGTTACTTGAGGTGCATGGGGAATTAGGTCATTGAGGATGTGGGTTACATGTGGTGCATGTCATCAGGTTTTATTTTGAGCATCTATGGGATGAAGGACCTTGTGGATGTGGACACTGAGGCGGTGTGGGATGTGTTGGGTGTCGAAAATGTCACGGGAGCACCAAGGAGGCACAGGGGTGACGATGTGTCACGTGAGGACCATGAATCCAGAAAAAGGTTAGTGAATCCTTATTTTGTTGAGTTTTGTCAGGATGAGACCGGGTTAGGAAATTCCAATGGTGTGGATCCCCTTGAGGAATTTATCCAGAAGCCTTGAGACTCAAGAAGTCCGAGTTATTTTAACTAGGGTGGTATGTTCGGTGCCATCTCCATGTATCGTTTGAGAGCTCGGGGATGAGCTATGTTAATGTGGGGAGATTTTAAGAACATGGGTTTTAGATCAGTTCAAAATCCCGACCCTGTTTGAATTTTTTACTTATTCTGGAGAGAACTGGGAAAATCAGGGAAGTTCTAGAAATTCCCACACAGCACGCCATGTACACTAATGTAAATGTCGTGTATGGGTTGGGCGATTACCAGTCGTGTTCTCACCGAGTACATGTTGTGTGATGACCATATAGGAATTTCTTACAACACAGCGTATAGTTATAGACATGTCATGTATCCCTGACCGTGGGGAGGCCATACATGGAGTGTAGGCCTCTCGGCTGGGTAGAATATTTTAGCTTGTAAAAGTCATGTACTATTTGTACACACCATGTAGAGGGTCCATGTATGGGGATATACTTGTTGGGGGATGTCGGTAGGGTAAAGAGGTATACGCTGTGTACCATTGGTACACGCCGTGTAGTCAGTCGGCAAGTCCTCGATGAAATATCAGCTGCCTTATGAATAGTAAAATGAAACATGGCGTGTAGTTATAAGAAAACTCTGTGTACTCGTTTTCACTAAAATGGGTAGTATCATCGTTTCGAGGTAGAAACTCAACCCTTCTACAGGTTTGAGTAGGGAGAGCCATCTGAAGCTCGTTTTTTCTCCCAATCATCAATCTAAACTCTGTTTAGATTGCTGATGGATGGGTTAGAACCCCCTCGGTATGGCCTTGACTCTTCTTGAGCCATTATTCTTGATGATTGTTCTAGAGAGAGTTATAGTGGTTTAAGCGGTTTTGATTCTTTTGTAGATCTACCGCATTTTAGACCTAATTGGAGGCTATTGTCATAGAATTATCATCATACGAGTCTCGAGTAGGTGGTTCATACCTTCTTTCGTGTTTTTGCAGACCTTTGGGTGGCGCGGACTATTGTTCGTTTTCAGGTATTTTTGAGTGAGACCCTAATTTAACTACTATTTCATGTGTAACATTTATTTGACCTATGGGGTTCCATTCGGTATTCCCTATTACCTATTTTGCTTAAGCAGGGTCAGTCAAGTGGACGTTTCTCATCAGGGAATTTTGGCCTGGGAATTCCAAAATGTTTATAATTGTTTTGTATCGTTTAAACTATTGAGTATAGTTTATTGAAGATGGATATGAATTTTGGATACCTTAAAAACCTCAGTGCTGGTATGGGACAACACTTGCTTAGTGTAATCCAACTTTTTAGATTGTTTTCCTATTTATGTGTTCTATTTAAATATGTTGTATATGTAATTTGTGAATTGCATATTCTGGAAACTTTGGGTTGTGTTTGGCATGGCCCAGATATTCTTGAGTGATTCTGATCATAGGTTGGGCTTGTCCTGGGTTACGTTGGGTGGTTTTGACCATGGGATTGGGCGTCATGGGCGTTGGTTTGAGGTAGGATGACTATCAGGTTGGTCATGGCCTAGGTTATAGGGATGGCGAGACAATAAGACGTGAGAGGCATGGTCGCAGGGATAGAAGGTGTTAGATGTGTTGTGGCTTGGGTACTATTTTTTTGATTATCGCTCACCCAAAACTACGAGTAGTGTGCACATAGAGAGACTCTGTGATGAGGTGGTTTTGACCACCCATGTGGGTAGAGGCCCCCGTTAGTTTCAGTTTAGGTACTATTGGTTTGGGGGTGCTTGCTGTAGGTAGCCACGTGGGGGGTGATGAGCCCTCAGGGGATAGCATTGAGGCTATCGGGTTGGGGGAAGAGGCTCGATATTATTTTGAGGGCAGACATCGTTGTCCCTCCAATTACTTTATTTTGTGTGCAGACATCATTATCCCTCTGGTTACTTATTTGGGGACAGGTATCGTTGTTCCTCTCGGTTACTATCTCTTGGATATTCTATTGGGATGTCGGTACTTGAGACGCGTGGTGTTAGGGGGGAACATGGTTCCGGGTTACATGACAGAGATTCCGGCGTTGGGTGAAGTAGGTGACACTCAATGGTTGCTACTGAGCACCAGTGGAGTTTGTATTCATTTATTCATCGTACTATTTACTGTTTTCCTTATAACTACATGCCTGTTTAAACACTTACATTAGGTATGCATCGTTGGGTGGTATCCTACTGAGATTCGTCTCACACCCTAAACGGGGCCTTCGGGATGCTGTAGACTTTATGAAATTGTGTGTAGGAAAGAGACCAGCTTTATGAGCTGGACTATATTAGCTATCTCATGGGAATGGTAGGGACCTTGAGTTCTTGCGTAGCTATATTTTACCTTGTTTTTCCATATTTCTTGTATCAGCGTGATTACTTGTTTTGTAGCTCCAGTTGGTAAACCATTAGTGCCCTTTTTATACATGGATATGTATGACCTACTTTGGATGCATGATTTTGTGTAGTAGTATTTATAAGGGATAAAAATTCTTTTGTTTTTAATTTTTTCTCTTGTTGTTTATATTTATTGCTTCCACTCTTTATTGATATTGAATACATTTCTTCTTTGTGGGTCTGGTTCGAGTCTGATGAGTCGTTTATTCCCCTGCATCATTATTATTATACTCAGACCAGTACCATTATTATCCTCTTATAGGGTATATCTTCCTCAAAATACCTATCAAGACTCTCGCTGATAGTCAGCAACCTTTGGCGTTCAGGGAGGTGTGCCTAAGGTTGTAACACCTGACCCTTTTAGCACTGTTCGGGTGGATGTTCGGGTCCGCGTTGTTACAAAAAATCTTAATCATTGGATTTAAATAAAAATAGGGGGATTCTCATTGTATAAGATGGAAAAAAGGACTGATACACAAGAACAATTTCAAGAGCATAATTTCAATGTTTTTGTAGATCTTACTTGGAAGATTAATTGTTTAAGAATGTGTTTTTATAGGATTCATATTCTAATAAGAATTCAAATATACTTATTCTAAAGAGAAACACTATAATATTTGTATGATTTCATCATCTTTATGTGAAGAATGAAGTATTCAACAAACTGAATAGTAATTTCCTTATTGATAGAGGTTAGTGAGTTCTCTAATTATTCATTGTAGTGAACTAGGAGGGATAGTGAGACTGCTCCAAATTTTCCTTAATTTTTTGATATTTTAGATAATTTGGTGCACATGATCATTTTCATGCATGCCCCTTTAATGTATCCCAATGTGGATGAACCGGGTAAAAACCCTTATGTTAGTTACTACTTTCATTTTCCATTAAGATTGAAGATAAAGAGAAATTAAAGTATTCCTCATGGTGAACAAAAAAGATCTTCATAACAATGAAGAATTTTTTAAAACTCATATATCACGATTCACCCTCCCCCCCTCCCAGAGTGTAATACTTTATAATGGTATAATAGTAAAACTATTCTGGTAGAGTATAAAAATTTAAAAATGATTTCAATAAAAGTTGTTTTAATTATTATTATTATTTACATTATTTTGTTTATTTATTATAAATTCATATATATATATATATTTATATGAGATGTGGTACTAGATAAAAATTTCTGTGAATCACTTCAAAAAATTTGGAAGACCATTTTTTGTCAAAATTATTAAAAAATGTTTTTTAGTTTGATGATAAAGATGATGATAACACAATAATTGATTATCTATCTAAAGAAAAAGTCTTGTATGCATTGGAATATCATTTTAAAAAACTATTATACTAATGCGACATAAGAATTATGTAAATCATTCACATAGTGAGAGAGTTTCATGACAATGATAATGAAAATTCAATCCCTTGTGATATAGTGAATTATAAATAGGTTTATAGATAATAATAAAAAGGTGGAAATCCCATTGTTTAAGTTGATTCATAACATACTAGTGATAATAAAAAATATACTATTAGAAGATAAATTTTCTTTCACAAAATGATAAAAAATAAGGTTGATTACGAAAATACCATTATCATCCAAGATACTCTTTGTAATACAAAAAAGAAGCATCAAATTACCAAATGAAATATCATAGATATAAAATGTCATAGTATATTTTATGAATGAATTGAGTATAATGAATTGGTAAATTATATGAATGATGTACTTAAAAAAATTGAAAATAATTCATTTTGGGATTTTTTCAGAGGCTAATGCGTGAAAAAATTGTAGGAACTAAGTGGGGGTTCATGAATTTAGCTAATAAAAATGATATATTTTTAGAAATAAAGACAATATAGTGTAAAAAGGGTACTCTCGAACTGAATTCATATATTTTTATGATATTTTTTCTCATGTTTTAAAATCAAAATCCATTTAAATTAATTTTTTTGTTACAATTATATACAAATTAAATAAATTAATGTGTATTTTCGTTAAAGATCTCAAATATTGGTATCCTATAATAGATTTATTTCATAAATGGAAGGATTTTATTAATATAAAAGAGGAAATAAATATCTATTTTTTGATAGATAAGAATATGTATATAAATATTCATTATTTATGTGGTTGAAATTATTTATTTTTAGAGATAACGGATACTTTTGTAAAGAATTATAAAAATAGATGAAAAAATATTTTAAATTAAATATATAATGACATATATTAATATTTTGAGGAATTTAAGATACCAATGTTCATATCTTTATCTATCAATCCTAAGAAATATATGATAAATTGTTATTTAATTTTTTTTAATTTGATTTTATAAGGAATCATTTATAGTTATGGAAATAAAAAATAGATTGATAAAAAATGATGCACATCAACGTTTTAACCAAAAAGAGTACAAGATAGTAGGTGGGATTATATTGTATCTTCCTGCATCAATACCTAAAAAAGTATATGTCGTCACATAATATTCTAGATATCAAAGTGATCCTAAGTAATCACATATAAAAGTTTCTAAAAGAATACTAAGATATATCAAATTTATGGTAATTCAATGTTTGAATTATGGAAGAGAAAAACTAGACATATTTATCTTGATTGTAGTATAATTAGTAGATAATTTGGATTATAAAAAATATACTTCTAGAGACACATTATTTTTAATACATAGATGTGTAATATGTCACTATAATAATAATAATTATATCACACTTAGTGTGATAGAATTTAAGTATGTGGTGCCTTTTAAAGAATGTACGCATATTCTATGGATAGAATAGTGTTTGGAAAACCTAAAAATAAATTTAAAAAATTCATTTATAACTAGATATAATAATAAAAGTATAATAAATATCTCAAATTATATTGTAATATACTTCATCTTAAAACATATTTTTATTAAATATTATTTTTAAGGAGAAGACCAAAATTAATAGTATGATACATTAGTTTATACTTGCACTAAAATAAATTGCATATATATTCACCAAGTCTTTATCAAAATAAATGTTTCTATAATTTAGGAAGAAAATTAATTTATTGACTTCCTTAATCAAGAAATAAGAGATGGTCACTGAGAAACCTTACCCAAAAACTAATTTAGATTATGATTATCAAAGGGTGATAAAAATAATAAATCTTATATTCCATGGAATCTACAGCTATAATTATTAAAAATGAGAAGAGTTAAAGTGGATTATTATTTTATTTTTATAAATAAATTGGTGGATAAAATATTTAATGAAAAAATATGTGATAATAGTTTAAGAAATGTTACATGAAAAACTTTAGAACAATTGGTACATAAAAATATATATAAATCACAATTTGTATAGAACATTAACACAGTTGGTATAGAAAATATATCTATATATATGATAATATATAATATTATATGAATAAATAAATAACCTTAGTCAACTAAATTAGGAGTTGAAACATTTATGAAGTTGAATGATTCATGGTTTTGAAAACAAATCTTAAGGGGTAGATTGAAGAACCAGGGGACATTGAGGGATACATAAATCTATGTGAGATTGAATATCATATGGATTCATTGTAATATATTTATTTTCAAAAAATCATGAGAATAATTCATTAGAAACCACTAATGATATTTTTTATGAGTGGAGTAATGATGGGTACAAATAATAAGACACACAGTAGCTACATAAATTATAAATATTCTATGTGCCAAATAGATTGTGTGTTAATAATTATTAAAAATAATATTGAAGAAAATTTTCATGTTATTAGAAGGTTTTATAAATTCAAAATATACTAATATATTTTTAAAATGGTAAAAATTATACAATTCATCATTAATTCATTTCAATTATTGATTCTGTCAAAATAAATGATGTTAAAAATAATGACACTTGTGTGATTGCCAATATTTTTCCAAAAGAAGTGTCAATAACCAATTTTAAAAATTTCACTAAACATTAGTAAATGGTGTGTTTTTTATGTTATTGTATGTCTTAAATATGATTTTAAGTTTCATGGAAGTAATTTTAATCTTTTTAGAATAGTTAAAAAATGGAAAAGTAAGTCATCATATATCATTTATTAAAGTTGAGGTTTTTATAAAGGTGGTCACTTTATTTAAAACAGAACAATGGATGTGGTCAAGAAATTGAAAAAGGGAATTTTATATTTTCACAGTAAACTATATATATTGAATAAAATGATCCTGAATAACAACTAAGGTTACCATGGTTAAAATTCTAAAAAGTTTTAAGGGACTATGGATGTTACAATGAAGGTTTCCATGATGTATATTTTATGTGAACATGGGAATTTAATTTTTAAACTACTTATGAATGTAAAATATATAAAATTTTGATATTATGATATTCTATTTTTATTCATTATTTCATATTTCATGGAGATTACTGGAACATTTTACTATGAAATTTAAAAGTGATGATGTGACATTAATTTTAGAGACTTGTTTAACTATGTTTGACTTATTTTAATGTTGATTTAAATTGAATATATTTTTTCAATATTTGAATCAAATATATATCTATTTTAAAATGAATCGTGATTATTTTATGTAGAGATAATATACTTCATATCAATATGATACTCTTGAATATATAAATGAGTAAGTAAAATTTAAGGTCCATAAAGATACTAAAGATTCAATTTTAATGGGATTTTATTAATTCTTATTATAAAATCATTCAATACTGATGTTGACGCTGAAATTATGAGAAGGTCCACATTTGGAGGATAAAAGGGCAATGAATTAATCCGGGAGGGAAAAGGACGATTCCGAGACCTGGGAGGCGGACGTGCGCAAGATTTGTGGTAGGCACACAAGCGGCCCTCTGGCGTGCAAAATATTTCACACCCAAGGTGTTGTCAAGGGAAAGCTTCCATGGAAACCCCTCTAAAACCACCAAAGGCACTGATGCACAAGTGTGCCCGGGTTGAGCACAAGTGGTCCTCGGTGTGCAAAATTTGTGCACTCAATGCGACGTCAACCAATTGGTTCTGTGCAGCGCCCCTTTGTGCACCTAATGCTACGTCAACTGATCAGTGGCACCCAACACCCCTTTGAACATCCAATACGACATCAACCTATCCATTGTGCACATCCTCCTTTGTGTTCCCAATGTGACATCAACTGATCTATTATGTGCAGTGCCCCTTTGCATGCCCAATGAGACATCAACCGATCCCTTGCGCGCAGTGCCCCTTTTCACGCCCAATGTGACGTCAATCGATCTTTTGTGTGCAGCACCCCTTTTCACCCCTCCCCCCTGAGGACTTTGTTTATAAAACAAAGTGTAACCTCCCCTCTTGGTGGATGGTAATAGAATATGAACCGACACTCTACTGTGAAAAATCCACCTCTTCCTCTACCACGCAAAAAAACCATGGCCTTCAGATATTGGATCTTGCACGACAGGACCCCCAAGGGTCCTCTTTCAGGTGGACCCTCTCGGGCATGACCCTCCTCTATTTCCTTTTACCCAAAGGAATTTTCACGCAAACATCCCCTTTTGAGTACAATTTTCCTCTGCATCATACTTCTTTCACGCACATCTGATCCATATTGTGCACGAACCTTCTTTTTTTCTCGCAGCCTCCCCTCTTTCGCACAGCCCCCCCCCCCCCCCAATGCACTCCATGTGTCATCCTCACCTTAAGAAACCATGTCTGAGCCCCACTTATGTGCAACACACATGTGTCACGTTTTCTCTTCCCATGCGGCCCGTTAGGTTGGAATGAAGTGATTTCAAGGTCCTTTGAGAAGTGCTGCACATTGCGTTGATTCGCCTCGTGCTTCATTGCATAAGCATGCTAATTGCTATTGATTTTTCGCATATCCATGCTAAAGTGGTCCCATAAATGGATCACTCTACAACACCCTCTTACCATAATGTTTTTTATTCCTTCCCCTCCCTAAGGGTGGGCAGGTATTAGTAATGTATGTCCTAGGGGTGCCGAGTAAACCCACCTCGTTTGAGCTGCAGGATGTTAAACAGCCAAGCACCATTATCCATAGCACATGACGTTAAACAGTGACCTCGTCGCGTGTGTCATATGTGGGGTTCCCAACCTAGGACATTCTGTATGCCCACTGGTCTCTACAAGAGTGAAATCATTCCTCACATGGAAAGAGATCCTCTTTATTGGACTAGAATCTGTCTGCAGGGAAAGGGAAACCACCATGGTTTGAGCCCCTAGCCTTTATTGCAGGTGGCAGCACCCTTACTCATCTTGTCTTCCTCATTGCTGAAGACTATGGTAACGAAGCCCTCCTTTCTTCAGTGCCAAATCCCTCTCCCTTTGGGATTTGTTTCCAATGGGTCGCTAACCACGTGTAAGCCCCTGTTTCTCTTTGGGTCTCCAACCACATGTAATCCCCTAATTCCTCTTTAGTCTGCTAACCATGTGTATGCCCCACTCCACTTCCCACAGACACACCTTTGCATCGTGATCGTCAGGTACTCACTGCCTCTTGTTTCTCACACCGAGCACGACTCCCGTGGGCTTAGATTAAGCATCGACCATGAAATCCTCTCTAGGTATCCTAGAGTGTAAACCCCAAACACCGTCTCGAACAACGCGGACTTTGATCCTTGCCAAGGCAATGTACGTAGGAATCTTCCTTGAGGTTCAAGCCCAACAACCACTGGTTCCAACCCCCCTTCACGTCGGTTCCAACTCCTCCTGAACTACATGGACTTTGATCTTTGCCGACGCAATGTACGTTGGAAGCCTATCTGAGGTTCATTCCCGATAACTATTGGTTTCAACCCCCCTTCATGTCGGTTCCCACTCCTCTTGAACTACACGGGCTTTGATCCTTGCCAAGGCAAGTTATGTAGGAAGCCTCCATGTGGTTCAAGCCTACCACCTATTGGTCCCAAAAACATTTCTTTGGTTCACCAAACCTCTTCTGAACTATGTAGTCATTAATCCTTGCCAAGGTAAGGTATGTAGGAAGCCTCCCTGAGGTTCGAGCCCACCATCAATTTCTTCTTACCCGCATGTACATCGGTTCCCACCATTCTGAACTACGCAGACTTTGATCCATTCCACGTCAAGGTACGTAATAAGCTGCTCTGAGGTTCAAGCCCAACAACCACTGGTTCAGACCCCCTTCACATCGAACCACCTTCGTCCCATATGACGTTAAAGTGCATGCCTCGTTTCATCCTGTGTGATGTTAAGCTACATCCACCCTCTCCAACTATGGGGGCTTTGATCCTTGTCTCCTAGACAGGGTACGTAGAAAGCCTCCATGAGGTTCAACCCCATCCAGTGGTAATCCGTTGTGACCCCATCCAGCAGTAAGCCATTGTGCCCCACCTTCTAGCAGTAATCCAGTGTGCCCCCATCCAGTGGTAATCTGTTGTGCCTCTATCCAGCATTAAGTCATTGCACCTCAATCCAGAAGTAATTCGTTGTGCCCTCATTCAGTGGTAAGTCATTTTCAACCCAAACCCAGTAGTAATCCATTGTCGTCCCTTCTGTTAGGAACCATATCGCTGGTCCATCCTAGTGGCGTAAGACCAACCTCCGGCTGCTGACCACATGTAATCCCCTATATATCATCTTGTCGATGTCCTCTGCGCACACCCTGATTCTATACACCCATCCTTAACTAAATGGACTTAGATTCCCTACCACGGGGATACGTAGCAGGTCTCTTAGAGGCTCAATACCAAAATAACCATCACCCATGAGTAAACTCCATCCCATTCTCCAATCACATCACTTGATCATCTATTATCCATCTTGATTATTACCCAGGACACCACATCCAAGTGAGATCATGCAAATTCATCTCTTCAATTCCCCCAGCAATAACTAGGTAACTGACCACATGTTTGCCCTGATATCAGTGTTCCCTTCAGGGGTTTAACCCATGTGATCCACTCTAGTCAGTGTTCTGATCAGTCCGATCCATCTCAGTTAGACATTAAATTCACGTCATACCATGTGTTAAACATTGGAAGATAAGGAAAACCTCAGATACATGCCTATGGAATATAATTCCCCACATTCGATGTGGGGATACTCAGGCTTCTACGCCCTCAAAAATATCTATAATAAGTGGTAGAAACCCAGACGCACTACTGTTCTAGCATCCAGACATGGTAGTGATGTCCAATGTGACTACTCCCCTAACCAAAGGTTTCTATCCTCACCGAACCCCTTGGAATGTACTGGAAAAAGCAGTGTAATTAATAGGCATCCATGAAGACATGGCACTAGGAAGAGTTTCACGAACAACATCTTAGTCTATAAGGGAGACATGGACTAGGTGACGAGTTCCGAGAAGGAATCCACGGAAGGAAAAACTAATATCCCAACATCCTATTTTGATCAAGGAGTAAACTTCACTGAATAAGAGATTGATGTCACCCACCATTGGAAAGTGGGAATGTAGGGAAACAGCTACGCATATTCTACAGAAGGATGCACGCACCCCTGAGAAAGCGTCGAAAATAGAAATGGTGAGCCTGACGTGAAGGTATTCTCCTCAATGTGGAGATTAGTAGTGTTTGAGACATCAGTGGATTAGCATGTCACCATATCCAGTTATTTGGCACCAGGTCCCGCAAAGGAAATAGCAGGCCTAGCGTGAAACTCACCAGAAGTTGGGGTAGTCAAAAAGTTGGACATCCCAGTCTATGACGTTGTTATCACGGATTATTCTTACCAACCACGGAAGATGGAATGGCGTTGGGACACTAAATTTTGGTTTCGTTCTTTTAGAACTAATGTTTTAAACTCTATACTTTTAGGAACCAAGATGCTTCACCAGGAATTTGATCACCACCCACCCACTGATGCAGGGGCAGGGGCAACACCAACACGACTATCCTGTATGGCTCAATAGATTTTGTGATAGCTTCCACACCCATAGATGTGGGGAACCCATGCCTCATCCCCCCTTCTGAATTCATACAACAATGGGTGATAAGTGAGCTCATACGCCGATACGAGGAGGGGATTATCCTAACTCGGGATATGGCCTGCTAGGATTTAGAGGCATCTCTGTCTCGTCGCCACCACCACCCCCAAGGGCCGCACAGGGAGCCAATGCTCCCCATCCGAATGTACAATCATTTTAGGATCCTCTCCCTAGAATTCCATGATGACTCCCTCCCTTACGCCGACGAGGTAGGAGATGTCTAGGCCAGCCCAATCAGGATCCTGTTCCAGGGGCCCCCAAAGAGGGCCCCCACTAGGTCACGCCAGCCCCACCACCCAGTCCCATGGGCTGAAGAGTTGGTAAGCTATGTTCTTGCACCACCGAAACTAATCTGGCTAACCTGAAGCCAGTGTTGGGAACAGGCCGAGGAGGACGTCCACCAAGGGGGCATTGATGTCAGCAACTACTGTGGCTCGGGCCACCGGCGACCTGTATCATCAGACTCTTGTGCACACTGACTAGGGTAACTTATATACCTAGCCCAAACTGATTCCCCAACTTCCCTACAGGTAGGCTGGGTCAACTCTATCAGTTGACGATGTAGGGAGAACCCGCTGCGGACCGACCCACGATAGAGACACCCAGTATAGAGGTCCTCCTCGTACAACCACTGTGGAGAACATGGGTCCTCCCAGCTTCCAAGCTCAGCATGTAGGACCAACATATGCTACCTTCAATCTGAATGAGGGTCCTCCCCATGGAAGTGACACTCAGAATGACAGCCTCTCCTGTCCTCATTTAATTGGGTATGGGGTTATTCCCCCTACCTCAGACCGCCGATATTAAGATGTTACACATCCAGTAAATATTCATTATGAGGGGCTTCCACATGTCCTTAAAGCATCTAGTGAGGGCCCTACTCACCTCAGAAATCATAGGAGTGAAGGCCAGCATCACTTCACCAAATCCCAGCACGGAGGTCCTACCCATGTTCACTTTGACCTGTACAAGGACCCTCCTCATGCTGATGCTTCCAATGGAAGAAAGCATGGAGGTCCCACCCATGCTCCTATTAGCTCCGGAGGAGGTCCCCTTTGTACATCATCTGGTGGACATGGAGGTCCTCTCTGTGTTCCATTTGATATATTTCCAGGTTCTCCTCGCACCCCAGCTCACCCATGTGGAATTCCTCCCCCCCAACAACAGTATGGCCAAAGGACCTCCTCATGCCAGAAATCTTCCATGTCCCAAGGATCAATCTCGGGGTAGGAGGGAAGGTCATCTCTGCCATAAAAATAATGCCGGGTAGATTCATACTGAGATCAAATCGGTTTTCTTCATAGATTCTGAGGTGGAATATGAATCATCGATGGAACCCTCACCTGGAACCTCTATGTCAAGATTCAGGGAAGGAACAAGGAGCATCGGCCTCATAATTCCAGAATGTGAGGTCCATCGAAATCTCTCCTCCCTCTGTAGGTATATCCAAGAGGATGAAAATTTGTAAAATCAATAGGTTACGGCCGTGAAATCACCACCATCATCACCATAAGCACTCTCTCCCTCAACTAGAGATCGCATAGAGAAATTCTAGGGACCAATGGTGGAAAAGAAATAGTGGGGTACATCACTATCAATCATAGTACCTGCACTAGAAACCGCGGTTGTCATCCCATTTTACCATGATGTGGTGGCTAAGTCACTACACTCTTCGGAGGATAGCCTGATATGTGGTGGTTTTCAGCTTTCTCACTGTATTCTCCACTAGATAGCCAAAAATCTCAGCAGTTTGCATCAATACCACTAATGGTTCCCCAACCATCTCTAGTATATGAGTGGGGAAATGAAGGTCCTGACCCTAAATATGGACCAAGGATCTTGTAGGATATCCTCACAGTGTACCATTTCCCCGAGATATTATGGCCAGTTGTAGTTCTATATTTTAGGGAACCAGAAGAACCAACCTAGGAGGAGGTTGAATGTTTTCACTAGACCCTCTGGGTGACTCATTTCCACCTTCAACATCGATGAGTGGCCAACCCCAAGAGGCAGGTACATTTCGATGATATTGGAAAACAATGTCGTTTGGTTGATTTGTCTACACTCCCCATGACCCAACACCCTATGTCACCAAGCTTCCATAAGACCCTCCTACAATGATGCATCTAGAGCATTAAAGTGCTCTTCAAGATAATCAAGGATGCTTCTCCACATGTAAAAAATCCATGGCCGGGGGTAGTATGCGGCCCTCCATTTCTGTTCTATTCAGTGCTAGCCCGATTTTCCGGGCAACATATAAGATATTATTCTTGGAAGGGTCACAGTAAACTTGGATAACCAATAAGAGAAAAAGAATGATCTGGAGCTCCTTGATGAGGACTTACCCCCTGAGGAAGTTCCTCGGCTACTCAATCCATTGGGAAGCGTCACTCTCCAGTAGAGAAATCTACTGGGTCTTCATGTGCCCACTGAGGCACTAGTCCTCATCCAAAATCCCAACAAGGGAAAAGAACTCCTCAGAACCGTCAAACCCTCTGACCTGTTTGACTCAGTGTAAAAGGTAGAAGATGATCCTGAAAAGGCTGCACTGCATTAGCAACTCTTTAAATGGAAGAAGATGATTGACGACCTCCTTGCTAAATGAATTGTGGAACGACGGCTAGAATATGGTGATCCTTGGTCGGGGCAGCAGGGGCAGGCACAACATTCCCTTGGAGAACTACCCCCAGCTGACCCTGACCATCCTTCCCACATAGATAGTGTTGATGTTAGAACTTACGGAAATAGGGTAAAGTATGTGACGCCAAATCCTTCTGAATGGCATGACAATCCTCGAGACCTAGCTCAGGTTCCACCAACTACTCCATAAGTCATTCCAGCAGCCTCTCCATGAGCTGCTGATCCTGTTTATCATGTTGAATAACACACCAATTCATTTTTGGTTAGGGATCCCCATTAAGATAGGAATCCCTACCCAGATGATCCAATGGTAGCACTCATCGCCTGCCTCGAAGCCTAAGAGACTCGACAGGTGGAAATCCCTCCTGATGGAAAGCCATACCCGGGATGGGTGGATGACATGCCAGCACACTAGGGTTTTGGAAATCCCACCATTTCTCCCTTAAATGGGACAGGGGACCTGCCACATCACTTGGACCACTTTATCTCATGTTTTGGACCCATGTTGGGAACTCTAGCATAGTAGGAAGCTTCCAAAATTCGTTGTTTCATAAAGACATTGGAGGGGCCAGAGTTTTTCAGGTACAAACAGCTCCCCATCAGATCAGTAGTCGGTTGGGAGGACCTCCGTACGTAATTCTTCTACTAATTTAGTTCCACCACTCTGAAGAAGAGTATCATGGACCTTTTCAAGTGAATGTAGAGGCCTGATGAGCGCGTTGAAAACTTTGTCACCCGATGGAAAGGACTGACATACTCTCTTGACATGTCACTGACTCAATAGAAATTACCGGAGATGTGCATACAGAATGTCAAGATGAAACTGGCCCCCTCTCTGATCACCTAGAACTATCCCAGGGGATTCCGAGACTTCTCTTGTAAGGCCCAGTGCCTAGAGGAAGCCTTATAGTAGGCTAAGCAGACGTATCTTTTTCCTCCTACAATCCCCGTGAGAATGGATTCTCGGGCCGATCCTACCACAGTGGCTCAAATAGAGGCCCCCATGCAACTAGAGTTATTACTAGTGGAGCCACAGCCAAAACCTCGCATAGGCCCTCCACCTTAGGCGCAGCCTCCGACCTAGCAGCGCCCACCTCAGAATCGGAATGTTCCCCCGTGAAATGCACCACTACCGCCAAAGTGAGTTAACTAGGATCCACCTCCTTGATAGGCTTTTTTGGCCCATCATTAGGGTCAATATCCAAGTCCTCCTATCTAGATTAGAATAACCAGACCTACTCATTCAATGAGACCCATGTCCCTTATTACTTCTACAGTGCCTTGGAGCAAGAGATAGTATGTTTGCCTAAGTAAAGGAGGCCAGAAGAGGTACACCCTCAAACAGTGCTAATCGCCCTAATTATTTCCCCTTTCACCGGATCCTAGGGAACACCCTCGAACAGTGTTATGTGTTTCAATACTGGCTTCAAGGCTAGGTGGATAACGAAATAGTCTGATTAGGCCCAGCTCTGGCATATCTGACATGTTTCTTCGTGAGGCCAGACAGTAGCAGGGACAGTGAAGGCGAGTGGTATTAGGTTCTTAACCATGGTTCCCAGATGTATGATGACTAGATGGATCATAAAACATTTTCACATGCCTATAGTGTTATCTGTGCACACCTGAATTATCCAGAACCTTTAGAAGCCGCAAAAACTACTTCTATATCATCATCTAAGTCGTCCTCTTCCCAAAAGAGAAAACATTGGCAGTGTAATAGAATGAAAAGTCCCCTGCCAATGTCATCATCATCCCGTACTCTCAGTGACTTAATGCCCCCGGAGATCGTGATCCCTCCCACAATCTGTTCAGAAGTGGATGACTCAACGAGTGACAATCAAGGGTACACCTCAGTAAATACATTAAAGTAGGTAAACCCCGACATGATCTCTATGATGAGGAGTGACAGGCGGATCCTCCTAATGTCCCCATACTTCATCAGCGTCGAAGGTGCTGCGACAATATGGGTCATCAGAGTGCTTACATCAGTACTTCCATCCAAGTTGTGCATGTGACAGAAACCAGGAAGCAATCCCAGCATAGAGATTAGTATGTGCAGCCTTCTCATCTAGTGACATTAGGTACACCTACACCATCGTTCATGTTGTTTGATCAGGCAGATCCACCTCGACAATGTTGTTACCAGCCACACTTTTCTAATGGACGGTCTTAGTCATCTAGCCCTCATCTGTTAGTCACTTCGTAGGTTTTTACTAGTGATAATCGGGATATTCCTTGCACTATTCATCCATGGGCACAGTCAGTAGGGCCCACCATACCTCATGTCATAGAGTGACCTCTTGTAAGTAGAAGTTCATGCCTGGAATGGCGGTATGATGTTCTCAAACATATTTCCAAAATTCCAGCAAATCTCTCCATCCTTGATTCTCTTTTACTTTCATCAAATATGTGTGAGGCCCTCGTCGAGGCTTTCATAAGCCCCATCCAGTTTGAGATGGAGGTAGCATCCGTAAAAGCAATTCATGTTAAGGAAGTGGATAATGCTGAATGCCAGGCCATCATCCCGTTCTCTGTAGAAGATGAAGGCTCTCCCATACAGGGGAAAATTCTCCCAATATACATCTCGAGCTAGTTCAATGATGTGGAGGTTCATCATTGTCTTTTCGACATGGGATTTATAATCAACCTAATCTCGACCTGGACACTGCAAAAAATGGGATCGTCCGAGGATGATCTGAGTCTCTATGACCAAAGAATACAAGTTTATGATAGGATAGAGCTGACATAGGTCAGAAGATCATTTGAAGACCTAGTATATTGGACTAATTTCAAGCACTGAGTTTGTGGTTATCTCCCAAGACACCACCTACAATGTGTTGATGGGTTGGCCATGGCTCCACCTGCATGTGGCGGTCCCTTCATCATATCCCCAATGCCTCAAGTACTCCCTTAATGGTCTAGTGGGAATGATTCAAGGAGACGCATCCCCCTTTTCCTCTTGTGAAGACTGCTATCTAGATGTCGACTATTACAAGATCATGTAAAAGAAGATTCAGGATAATGAGGTCGAGCATGATACGGTTGTGATCGACCCATGGGTAGATCTAGATGATGAATACCTCTTTCCAATCCATCGATTGGAGGAAACAACTTAGGACATGGGAAAATGATTCGTTGTTTCTGGAACGAGCGGGAACACATTCCCAAGTATAAGAAATTCTGGAAGATCACCTAATAATCCTACAAAAACTAGGCTCAGGTGATCCTAGAGCCTCTTAGTCCCATAAGATATTGGGATGTCTACCCCATGGAAATGAAAATACTACATACTTTCTATTTTCGTCAAGCTAGAATTAACTGGCTCAAGTTGACGCGCCACTATTACTTCAATGTCATCATGTTTGACCACTTAGGCCAAAGACTAGATGGGATCAGATCAACTGCCTTCATCGCAATGGTTGTGGTGGCATTGGATTTCCCTGATGTAGTGTCCACTACCGCTCAGGCTTGTACCAGCCTCCCATCGGGAGCTGCCAACTCAGTGGAAACTCCTCCCGTTGAGGATTTCCCCTTCATAAGTGAAGAAGAGGATTTAGAGGATGCTCCACCCTCCTTTAAAGAGGGAAGATCTATCATGGTTGATGAATTGGTACAAGTGAACATTGGTAGCGAGGCAGACCCGAAACTCACATTATTCAATGATGCCATGTCCCTCGAGGATAAACAGTAGTATATAGACATCCCTAAACAATACTGTGATTTATTCTCCTAGAGTTATGATGAGATTCTAGGACTAGATCCTCAGTTATCCTTCCACCACCTTGGTCTCCCAGAAAATCATCGCGGGTTCAACCAGCCTCCTAGAAAGAAGCACCCTTCTCACGGTGCCATGGTTGAACTTGAAGTTGATAAGATATTCAGATCCAATTTCATTAAAAAGTTCCCGCACACCAAGTGGTTGGCCAAAATTGTTCTAGTAAGGAAGAAGAACAGACAAATCAGAGTTTGCATCAACTTCTGGGATCTCAATTGTCACTGTCCGAAGGATGATTTTTACCTTCATGTGACGGAATTTTTGATTGATTTTACAACTGGGTTCCAAGCCCTCTCCTTTATGGATGGGTACTCCGGGTATAACCAGATATGAATGGCCCTCGATGATGAGGAGTCTACAGGCTTCAGAAAAACACAAGGTACTTTCTTTTACCAAGTCATGCCCTTCGGTATAAAAAATGCAGGTGCCACCTATTAGCGGCCTTTGCATCGTATATTTAAGCCTATCCTCGGAATGTTGGTAGAATGTTACGTGGATGATCTGGTGGTCAAATATCACCAGTGTCAGGACCATATCAAAGACCTTGGGAAAGTGTTCGACTTCCTCCATTCCCATCACCTGAAGATGAACCCATTGAAGTGTGCCTTTGGGGTTACCTTTGGAAAGTTTTTCAGCTTCGTTGTCAAATAAAGGGGTGTCTAGATCGACCCAGAGTTGATTAAGGCCATTATCCAGATGTCACCTCTAAGAAAAATTCATAATATTTAAGGTTTCCAAGGCCACTTAGCATACATACGCCGATTTATTGTTAATTTGGCCAGAAAGTGTATGCCATTTTCTTAGCTCATGAAGAAAGGCACCGTCTATGAGTGGGATGAAGAGTGTCATACTACTTTCAAGGAAATCAAGCACTATCTGGTCCTGCCTCCGATCTTAATGCCACCATCTCCAGAAATCTGATGTTCTTTTATGTGACTACCCTGGAGAGATCTTTTGGCACCCTTCTCACCCAGAAGAACAACGAGGGAACATAAAATAGCATTTACTACCTCAGTTGCATGCTACTCAATATGGAGACCAGATACTCCCCTATCGAGAAAAGTTGTCGTGAACTGGTATTCGCAGTACAGAAATTGTGACATTACTTGTAGCACCATGTGGTATAGCTGGTGTCTTGAGTAAATCCGATGAAGTACATCCTAAACTGCCCCATGTTGACAGGCCATCTAGATCGGTGGGTAGTGATTCTCCCGTAGTTGGACATCAGGTTTGTCCCCCATAAGGCTATTAAAGGGCAAGCGCTGGAGGAGTTCCATGCTTCTCATCCATCCCTCATGGACCATTCTCTGGACCTTTATTTTCCTGATGAGTCAATTCTCTTGGTAGACCAATCTATCCGGTGTTGGAAAATGAACATCGATGGTGCTTCCCAGAGCCCCACTGGCAGAAGGCTCAATGACCCCAAGCTCAATAGAGGAGGCCTAGGTATCATCTTCATTACCCCAGCACAAGATGTTCTGTCGTATTCATTTATATTTAAATAAGGTTGCACCAACAATGAGGTAGAGTATTAGGATCTCATTACTGGCCTCGAGCTGGCCCCCTAGATAGATGTCCCTCATTTTCACGTGAAAGGGGACTCCAAACAAGTCATCAAGCATATCAATGATGACTATGTCGTTAGAAAGTAAAAGCTCATGATATTGTTGGAATGCACTCTCTAGCTAATGGCCCAGCTCCCATCTTAGCCAGAAGTCACTCATGTCCCTCGATCTCATAACTATCGAGGTAATTCTCTAGCTGGCCTAGGTGCATCATTTGTGGATCCCGAACAATATGATTCGATTATACACATGGAACACTAAAGATTCATTGCTCTTGTCACTCCAAAAGATGATGACAGCCAGCAGGTAAGCCACATTACCACTGGTGCCTCCACGTTAGGACCCCCAGGTCCCTCAGATGTAGTGATTGAAGTGGCTCCTGACTGGAGAACCTCCTTTGTTGAGTATCTTCATAGTGGTAATCTCCTGGAATATTGGGCCGAGCACGAGTGAATCTGACACTGTACATTATAGTTCACCCTCCAGGATGGCCCTGGTCATGAGAAAATCTTCTAAAAGAACGGGTTTGATGGGGTCCTCCTCCATTTCATTCAAGGAGTTGAGATTTCCCTAATAATGTATGAGGATCATGTAGGTTCATATGGGGCTCATCAAACTAGGCCGAAACTATCTCACCAGATCTAGAGACTGGGATATTTTTGGCCCACTATGATCCAAGACTTCATCAAGTTCGCCAAAAGGTGCCATGCATTCCAAATTCATGCTAACATCATGCATCAGCCTCCATAGCCTCTCTACTCCACCAAGTACTCTTGGCCATATTCGGTATGGGGACTCGATGTCATGGGAAAATATTCCCCAGCGATAGATTGCCAATGCAGATTCATCATGACAACTACATATTTCTTCTCCAAGTGGGAAAAGGTAGTTTCACTCAATGAGGTCAAGGCTCATTCTATCATTGAATTTTTGAGCTGCAACATCATCTACCAATTTGGAGTCCCTCACACTGTCCTCACCGATAATGGGACGATCTTCCGAGCAGCTGAGATGAATAAATTGTACTCTATGTACAACATCCGTTCTAACCATACATCCTAAAATCATACGCAAGAAAATGGAAAGATAGAGGAATTAAACAAAACACTCTCTAACATTTGGCATAAAATGGTTGGTCATAATAATAATAGTTGGTCGTATAATATCACCAATGACCTCTGGGATTATCAGATGAATACTCATAATTCCACCTAGGAGACCTCATATTCCATGGTGTACAGAACGGAGGTTGTCCTGCCCATCAAGATTAAATTTCCCTCACTGCACATATATTTCTATGATCATAAAGTTCTTGATAAAGTAGCTGAAATCTGTGTGGCTGAGTTGGAAGCACTCGATGAGAATAGGATTTGTGCCTTGCATAATCTAGAAAGGCATAAAAACAAGATAGCTCGAGCTTTCAACAAAAATGTATGCCTCTGCTCTTTATTCCAGGGTGACATGGTGTTGGGCCTGAGAACCCTAATTATACCTGGTAGGAAACCACCCAAGTTGGAGCCCAAATGGGAAGTACCATACATCATTCACAAGGTTGTAATACAATAGCGCATACTCACTGGTTAACCTAGATTGCGAGCGTATAACTCCTCCCACCAATTCCAAGTTCCTCAAGTAATACTCTTCTTGAGTACCTATGGTACCGCATGACCCTAAACTGTATTAGACTCCTACACTACCTTAAACTGTTCGGTCCTAAATGACCTTAAACTAGGAAATTACCCACATAACATTAAACTATGTTTCATCCTACAAGATGTTAAACTTCATCTCATGAACTATATATTTCTTTATTCCCATCCTCATTGGATATGTAGTAATGCTCGGATGCCTTGTCTTGTGTCCAGCCCCACGCTCTTCTCATTTGGAAACCCTTCTTGGGTGTTGTTCCCTTGGAGGATCTCAGGTGACGTAGCCCAAGATTCCTTGTACCCACTCATGGAAAGATTACGAAGGTCTCACCAAGTGCCCCTCTTCGTTCTTCTAATCCTTCCACATCCTTACCACATGATGTTAAACTGCACAACCCTTTCAGAACTACATATGGATTGACTCCCATCTTCATGGGATATGTAGGACCACCCAGAACTTTTGTCTGTAGGCCCAGCCCCAAACTTTGAGACCTCCCATTGGGTTGAAGCACATGGTGTGATGCATGATTTTTCCCTCATTCACATCGATTTCATCATGACTGTACCATGTTAGACAATGTGGATTCTATGTTTCGAACCTGGTCAACATCTATCTTTTTTCATTGTCACCACACCCATATGTCCCAAACATTGAGTATAATGGATCATTTTTTCCCACTGTCTTTTCAAGATTTGGTTTGCCTCGAGCAAGAGTGTGGTTATAGCTATCATACCCTTATATTATGGGAAGATCCTAGTCCAACCCCTTGTTTCCCACAAAGATTGTGGCTTACGTGGGCTTAGGAGCTGAGGTAAGGAATTACCCACAAGAGTGGTCATCTTGTTACAATTGGCCAGGATACCCAGACTTAGGTCCCTCAACATTTCGTCCCCATGGCCTTAGTTCTCATCTTAGTGTGTGTGGTGTGGTATGGACTCACATCCTTATTCATGTCGGGCTATCTTTCCACTCTCCACATACCCCCTTTGAGACATTCCTTAATTTATCATCTTTTCCGCAAGAACAGGCCCCACCATGCTATGCGAGCCTCATCATTTAGGATTCCATCATCATCTAGATCTAAAAGGACCCCCAAGTGGAATGGATGCTCAGAACAAGGGATCTCCTACCATGATGGGCCAACATCCTCTAAGATTTCAAGTAACAAATTTATACATGTCACATGTTGTGAATGCGTTCAATGGTTGATACTCAATTACTTTCCCCTAAACTCCTTTCACATAAGGGAGGATATTGTGTTGAAAACCTAGACAATAGTTTTCCTCTATCATCGTTGGTGATTTGTGGTTTTCCATAGGCACGATGATTTTCCCTCTCCACTCAGTTGTCCCATGAATATGACATTAATCTAGGAATCTATGGTTTGAGCTCTATGACCTTAAACTAAGATCACCATCATCCTCACTACAAGACATTAAAACTATGAGATGGCTGTGAAATTCTGTCGGTGGCCTAGCCTTAGGTCCCTCGGCCTTCTCAGACCCCTATCCCAAGTTCTCACTTAGGATTGTATGGTGTGGTATGAGATTATATCCTCATTCACGTTGGGTATCTTTTCGTATTATACATGTCCCTCATCGGGGTGTCTCTCCCTTATTTGTGTCCTTGCTGCATGTCGATAAACTGCACGCCATCCTTCTCTAGAACTATGTGTGGATTTATTCCCATCCTTATGGGATACGTAGGACTACCCAAACATCTAGTATTCGGGTCTAGCCCCATATCTTAGCGACCTCCCTCTCGTCTTAGCCCCTTGGCCGGATTTCTTCCAGGATAGGGGTATATGGTGTGGTATGGGCTTATGTCCCCATTCACGTTGGGTTTGAAAAAACCACTCCACATACATATCCCTCTAGAGTTCACATCTCTCCCTTTCCAAACACTCATCTCTTTGAGTCGGCTACTCTAAATTCGGGTCCCTCGACCCTCTTCGGTGATTCACCAATATGACTAGGAGTACTCTGGTTCAGAACCTGGAGTATCAGATTCTACCTGGACATAATTTCACCCATTTTTCAGGATTCGTGTTCCCCTTCGTTTGGGCTTCTAAAATCTTTCACATCTAAAGTGACCACTAAATGGCATGGATACTCAGTCCAAGGTATCTCCTACCATTATGGGCCAACATCATAGAGGGTTTCAAACAACAATATTGATACAACTCTTGCGTTGCAAATATCATCAGCATTCAACAATCATTTGTTTTTTCTATTTCAGGTCAGACGATATGGATGATATTCTTTGAACATGGTCAACTGATATCCTCCATTACCTCACCAACCCCGTCATGCATTAAATTTCAGTTACAAGATTCACATCGTTTTCCACTCCATCATGTCCAAGATGAATTTTAATATTCTCGGTACTATCCCTCAGTGCGCATTTTCATCTTAGGGGGAAAAAGTTTTGATAAAGTGTCATTCAGGGATTTGCACCGACTTCCCCTTTTACGTGTACCCCATGCATTGCAAGGACCTATTCCATGCTTGTTTCCCACACCGAGTTTGACTCACATGGGATTAGGGACATGATCGAGGTCTGTGCTAACTTGGAAGAGTTTTGATTCTTCAGTGGTCCGAGCTCTATGAACAAAAACTAAGACCAGTCCACACCCTTTCTGAAAGACGTTAAAACTGAACAACATATTCATGAACTTTTTCTATCTTGATTCCCTTGCTCATGGGATATGTATGAATACCCAAACATCTTGTCTTTGTTTCATGCTCGAGTTCCACAAATTTATCTCTTTTACACTATCTTTTAGACCCTGAATTTTGTAGGACCGCGTGGTGTGGAGTGTGTGGGAATATTCCTTCATTCACATTAGTGTTTACAATAGCCTCACAACATACTCCCCTTGTAGGAGGTAGTCCCTCTTACCTTTTTTCCCGCATGACATTAAACCGTATGCTGTCTTGCAAGATGTTAAACCCACGACTCCTTTAGAACTACATATAGCTTGATTCCTATCCTTATAGGATATGTAGTAACATCTAGTTTCCTCTTCCATAGGTCCAACATCCTATTATCTAACTTAATCCGGCCCCTAGGACCGAGTTTCCTTTCCCATAATAGCGTGTGGTGTGATGTGGAGCTCGTCCTCATTGACGTCTAGTATGCTTTATCATGTTATGTGCATTCCATCTAATTTCCAATCCATATGGTGTTAAAATATGTCACCTAGTCCCACATGACTTTAAAATGTCACGTCTATACTACATGACATTAAAATGCATGGTCGGTCCTATCACATGACCATAAACTATGACATTATCATTCTGGATGCACAACGAAAAACAGCATTGCATCGCGGTTTCCTCACTCAAGGGGACATCGTGTTTGGTATCGGTCGCCCACCATACCATTTTTTTAATACCTTCATATGTCTTGATTATTGTCGAGATTCTTGTACTTTCAATCCGAGAACCATCGCTTCACCAAAAAAACACACATTCATCCTAAAGGACAAATAAGATATATCAAATGCTGCTTCTTTTGTTGCAAGGATCAGACCCACACAACCTTATTATCTCTGGTGCCGGTATCTTACCATGTCACCTTCAAAATTACATATTGCTTGATTATCATCCTCATGGTGTATGTAGGAACACCCGGGAACTTTACCTTGGGCCCAACCTAACTTTCACTTTTGGTTCCCCGACCTAGAATTTTTTTAGGTAACACATTGTGGTGATACAGAATCCCACTTTCCTCATTCACATCGGGATTATTAATTACTTCACCACATGTATCCCTCCTTCAATTCCATCTATGGTGCGATCTCTATGACCATAAACTAATACTACTCATCATCCTTACTTCATGACGATAAACTGCACAACGTCCTTTTAGAACTGCGTATGGATTAATTCCCATCCTCATGGGATATGCAGGAACACCCAGGCATCTTCTATGTGGGTCTATCCCCAGGAATCTAAAATCCTACCCCCTCTCTTTATCCCCTTGTCCCAAATTCTTTTGAGAGCATGTTGTGTGATGAGTACCTCTTGAGTCCTCATTCACGTCGGGTTTTGCAACAGACACGCCATGTGCCTCCCTTGTCATTTCACAAATTGGTCCGAGTTCTATGACCATAAACTAATATCTCCCATTAATGTCCCACTCTATGACCATTAATTTGTAAGAATGCAACCCTAGGACCCCTTTCCTTGGAAAGGGACTTGACTCCATCTATCTGATGCGTCTTATTGTCGTACTCAGATGCATTTCAACAAAAAGACTATAGTATGTAATTTTCACGAGGACATTCCCTCATTCTATGTCTAAGCTTCGTGAGCCCATTATTTGGATCCTCATCCTCTTAACATCTGAAGGTACCCCTTTTATTGACTAGTATCATTGTCTTGCCTACCGTCTTGGGACAATGTCCCTGAGGACCCCAGATGATATTTGTGACAAGTCCCATGTTTCGAACATGGTCAGTGGTTGACCCTCATTTTTCTATCCCCATTTCAGGATATCGTGAAATGGATACTGTGTTTATAACATGGTCAATAGTTATCCCCTATAATCATTCCCCAATCATTGTGGTCCATATCTCAAGGATCATGATTCACATATTTCCACTTCCCTATGTTCAAGTGGAATTCTAACATACTCAGCATTAACCCTTCGCGCATCTAGGTGCGTCATGTAGGTGGGTCATCATTATTGGGACGTCACTCACCTAGATTACCATCATCCCTAACATGTTTATACATGTCCTAGTAAAGTCTTATTACTACTCCTTGTTTCCCACATCGAGGACCACTCACTTGGGCTTAGTAGTTTTGGTAGGATGTGCACTGGCGTAGTCATGCAACACATGCCTTTCATCATTATTCATGATGTTAAACAACACTCTAGAACTACCTACAGCTTGATTCCCATCCTAATGGGGTACTTAGGAAGATCCAGTTACCTTACCTTGGGCCCAGCCTAACTTTCTCTTTTGGTCCCTTGACCTAAAGAACTTCCTTCGAGGATACGTAGTGTGGTGCGGACTCCTTATGTCCTCATTCACTTTGGGTTTATAGCTACCACACCACATACTCCATTCCTAGGATCTTCCCTTTCACTCCATGTTCTATCATATAATGTTAAACTGCATGATTCAATAAGTCTTCAATGCATGACATTAAACTTTGGTTCTACCCTAAACAAGTTTAGGACGCCCCATGTTAATCATGGGATGCACCAAATCCCTTGCTAGATAATATTTCCCCTTCCAGCGTTGGTCTCCGGCCATTCCATGCTTATGAAGTACATTTGGCTTAATTATCATCCTTATGGGATACGTAGAAATGCATAGGTATTTCTCTTTGGGCCCATCCCCAGGGTCATTGACCCTTCTGGACCCTCGGGCCCGATCTCCGTCCAGGTAGTATGACCTTTAAACTATATGCATCATCCTCACAGTACGGTGTTTAAACTATGCGTCCATCATATTTATTGTTATGACATAAAACTACAGACCATTCCGGGTCCTTACCAGAGAGGTCTTGTTCAGATGTAGGTGTGATCCCTGATCAGACCGATGCGCCAACCTAATTTGTTTTCATCATGATGGCATGATTTCAAGAGTTTTGGTCTCCATTCAAACAACCCATCACTCTATACTCCATGATTTGCATGCCCTTTAATCAGACCCTCATCCTCTTTCACATCTAAAATAATCCCCGAACAGTATGGATGCTCGGACTAAGGCTCACCTACTATCCTAGGCCAACATTCTGGAAGACTAATGGGTAGCATTTTGAGTCTGGCCTTATGTTTCAATTATGGTCAATGGTCGGCCCTCACTTGTTATCTCCATTTTAGGCTAACGCAATAATGATACTATGTTTCGAAAAAATTCAACAGTTATCCTTAATTTTCACATCATCCCTACAGTGTTCCGAATCTTAGGTATTGTGATTCTCATTTTCCAATCCCCTATGTTGGGATTAATTCCAATTCCCCTAGCGTTACCCCACTCTTGCACTAGGGAATATTGGGGAAGTGATAGTTCGACTGTCCCGAGGACTTCATTCTCTTGTCAAGTCTTCCCTTCTCTCTTCAGAATCTAGGATGGGCCATTTCTTCCCTGGGTAACCAAAGTATGGTTATCACTCCCACATTTAAACGAAGTAATAGTGTGAGCATCCATTGTTTCTCACATTGGGAATGACCCATGTGAGCTTAGGAATGGGTTGCTATTTATTTAGGTATTGTGGTTTGAGTTATTTAAAATAATTAAGAAAATAGACTGATGATGCGTACAATTCAGAATTGGAAAATAGTAAAGGGGGATGAGTTTATGGGTTTATCCAAAATAGGGCCCTTAAGGATCTACGTTTTCAATGGACCATTCCAATGTCTCTACCTTCTGACATGTGGCTTCCAGCATCACTTCCCATCCCCTAAGATCATTCTCTTCAGTAGTAGGGGCATGGCATGACTCACTATCCTTGGCATGTACCCGTGATTGTTTAGCTCAGAGCTCAATCATCTAGAAATTCTCCTATGTTATCTGCTCTTAAGCATCTGTGAGTTGGGCCTTCAATCGCTCAATGAGATCAGATTTGTTTGCAATGAATTTCTCCCTTTCTTTCTCTTATTATTAAAGGTTTTGAAACTCTTGCTCAACCTCCCGGAAATCCTGAGTATTCTCTGAATCTTTCTTTCACTGGGAAATGTCTGAATATTGGCTATCCTCCTGTATCTTCTCGGCCTTTTAATTCTGGATCATTACATGAGAATGGAGATCATTTACCCCTACAGTGCAGATAAAGTGTATCCATGTGCGGAGTTACCCTATCTAGCTTAGCCATTCTACCCATGGCTCGCTGAGAAAGTTTTTGATTCACTTCCATGCCTTGCTCCATGTCATATGGTTCTCCTCAGTAGCATCTGAGTTGGAATGGTCGATTTCTTCCGGGACTGTGGGCCTGTATTTGGGGAAAGCAGTAAGGAGTTTGGTGGTAGGGTCTTTTTTGGTAAATCCTTCTTCATCAGTGACTTCATCCTCATTGGGTTGTAATTCCACCCTGGCAGCAATGATACCCATCATTGAAATCTCCATATCATCAAGTGTTGGGGCAGGGCCACCTAGAGTCGTTGCTTCTATATAGGATGATGTAGCTACTGGCAGGGCTCCTACAGATTTCCCTAACTCAATGGTTTAATGGACCTCCAACCTTGAAAACACTACATCAAGAATCAACATCTTGATTAGATGAATTTTACCACAAATATCAGAGCTGATGAAGATGGAATTATGGTATCCAGGTGTGGCGGTGTCCAATGCATGTGTCATAGTGGGGTCACCATCATAGGAGAGCATTCCGCACTATTCAACTCGATCACTAGAATCGGATCTTTCTGAATGGAGGGAATGGTGGGGGACTTAGAGGCCACCATCTCATCTCTTCCTTCTATCTCATCGTCATCCACTCCAGCCATAGTTGGCACTCTACCACACTTGGCCCTGAGGATAGGCTCCAAAGAATGCTCCCCAGCCTCCATAGGCACATCTTTGTCCCCTGTAGGGAAGTCTTCCTAGTCACCCTCTTCAACGTGTTCCTAAATAGGATAGAGTTTGTTTGGTTGATTAGGATTGTGAAAAATAAGGATAGTTGGAGTTAAGAGCCAAACTTACCTCAAGCTACTCAGCCAGTTCTGCGTCCAAACATATAATATCCCCACTCTTTCAAGAGTCTTGCCAGAAAGAAAGGGCTTCTGAGGTTCCCTCACCACCATGAACTTCCACCTGATGCTCCTACTCCTCTTCATCTCCACCTTCTTCCCCTTCCTCTTCTTCTTCCTATTCTCCCTCTTCTTCTTCTTCCTCTTCTTACTCCTCTATGCTTCCTCCTCGGATGGCAGATTCTATTGATCATTATTCTGGCCAAGCATCACTTACACCAGGTGATGTGGTTCTTCATACTGCTCCCTCTATCATGCGTACATATCCATGGCTGTCAGGTACGCATGTCGGTGGTGAATGTTTACCCTATCTGTCATTTGGATGTGCCCTACGTCTGGAAGATCAGGCCCGATGCGCACTAACCTCTTCCACAGCTCTTTGATGGACATTGAATATTGCAACATTCTCCAAGTGGACCACAGAGAAGGGAATATGGCATTGGAAGATGGATTTAGGGGGTACCTGATTTTCTTTCTTGAAAGTTCCCTAGCTGGCCCACAAGGATGTATACAAGACCACCCGTCCCTAAAGGGTGAGGCATGTTCTCATCTTGTGATGCTCCAACCGATGATGTACCTGTATGTGCCATGCTAGCCACCCGAACCATTTTTTCCTCTCTTCCCCCATGTCACGTCACCTACCTCCCGACTCTTCGGGCTCTGCACTGGCTGCCTTGACTTTTTGGATGTGTTTTCAAAGAATCACCTTTGGATATGTTTTCATCCAATGTTTGGCATACTCTGTTGACAGGCCTGAACTAACGTCAGTGGGAGGAGGAGTGATGATTTCTCCCAATCCATCCATTGTGAACATAATCCATTGTTGGCAGGAAATACATGTATTCCATTCTTTGTGAACCTCTATATATACATTATTCGGCATCCGTTGCATGCACCCAAACTGCCTGGAAAATCTTGTTGGCACGTATGATTCACAATAGATTTTGCCGTCAATTTGGGATACTGGTACACCACTTTGGATGCTTGGTAGGTACTCCCTCTTCTCTAATGGCCCCCTCCCATCATCTACCATTTGACCAACTGGGGTTCAAAATGGGTGGAAGTCGAAGTGGGAGTGGCTGCTAATCTTAAGCTTGATTCTCTCTTCTCTGAGCGTTAGTGGAAAGATTCTAGCAATGTTCAAGAGGGATGGTTGCATAGAATTACCAGAGGGCGAATGAAATTCAAGAATCCATACCCTCCATAGTGAGCTGCAACCCATCCATGAATAATTTGGAATGGTCTACATATCCTCCTAGGCCTAATTCCCCTAGAGATATGTCTTATAATACTGTACAACCTAGGAAACACCAGCACCCCCAAGTGAACCTTGTTCTTTGTCTCCATAATCCCTCCTATCACTAGTGTCCCTGGGCAGAACCCCATCCTTGTGTTCCTCACTAGAAACATCCACCCATTCAAGAATTCATCAAGAAACATGACATATTGCACATTTGGGTCTCGACATTCATTAATGAGAAAGCCCCACAACCGTTACTTTCCAGTCTTCAGAACTCTCCAGTATGATCTTGCTTTTCCCCTTTGAGATGTGTTCAAGCATTTCTTCCCTCAGCATGGAATCTTCATAGCAATGTCCTACATCTGGAAAATACTACACCACCCTGAATAGGATATGTATCCTTCATGATATAGTTTATTTTTATCTCTTCTTTATCCAGCTCTAGCATGTGCCATGACAAGATTGGGGTGCGTGTCCTATCCCCCCAGACATTCCCCGTCATGAGGTACTCATCATACTGGTACCCCCCAAGGGGATTCCACCGATATAGTGGATTTCACACAGACTGATTCCCACTTCTCTGTGGTAGAGGTGGAAGGTGTTGGTATCAGGGGACCAATGACTGAATAGCTCTATAAACCAATTCCTATTGTCGGTAGAAGTGAAATTGGGACGTCCAGACAACCTCAAAAATCCCAATAGACTGCAGCTCTGGCCCAAATTCCTCACATTTCTAACGTACCCAGTATACTCATGCCCATTCATTGGTGAAGTTTCCCCCGGATCTGAAATCTCATTCCTGCCAACCCTTCATCTCATCAGTAATGCTGCTTCTGAAAGTACTTGAATAAATAGAGGGAGATTCCTGAGGAAGAAGATATCTTCCCAAAACCATCCTGGTCTTTCGATTTAAGACATAGTTGGGTATTTTTTGTGTTTCCCTATCAGGATGGATATTGTTTGTAATATGGAACTGTGAATGACTATCCTCGTACGTCACCCACAACCACGGTGTGTCCATCTCAAAACCGAGAATCAGCACCTCCTCTAGAAGGATGAAGTTCTATAGTGGCAGTCTTTCACTCATGACATAATCTTTTTGATCTTGTGTAAGCTTGTTAAAAAGCATTTTGTTATCAGACACAACCATCCTCCCATGAAGAATCTGAGGGTTCGTGATCATTTGAGTCCTTCTTGCAACAGCGGAAAACTCCCTCCCGACATCTTCCTATTGAGTGGCCATTTTGGAAATCCTAAGGAATTGGTGTGAAAGAATGAATCTCAGTGCACAAAATATACAGAGGCGCGCAAGAATGGCAACTTGCATGAAAAAGTTAGGACTGCATGCAAAACCGGGAGTCGGTCGCTGAAACATACACACGGATCGGGACCATTTTCGCACATTAGAGAAAAGTGAATGTCATTTGGAAAAAGTAAAAGTAGTGCCTATGTGGGGCCCCTCAGCCTATTTATTGGCACTAACATGCCTTCCGCATGCATGAAATATGTTGGTGCACACAAAATGCATTTTTACACGCACAAAAAGATGTTTTCCTAATTTTCAGTGTACCCTCAGAATCCGACCTTCAGGTTCCCTTTTATCTATGATTTTGATGGGGCGAATTTTTTGACACTGAAATACAGATAAGGTCTACATCGGGAGGATAAAAGATAAACTAATGAATCCAGGGGAAGAGACGATTTCAGGACCCGGGAGGTACATGCGCGCAAGATTCATGGTATGCGCGCAAGAGGCCATCCGGCGCGCAAAATCTTGCAGGCCCAAGGCATCGTCAATGGAAATATTCTACGGCAACCCCGCCGAAACCGCCAATGGAATCGATGCACAAGGGATCTTGGGTTGAGTTCAAGCAGTCCTTGGCGCACAAAATTTGTGTGCCCAATGCGACATCAACTGATCAGTTGCGCGCAACACCCCTTTGTGCGCTCAATGTGATTCCAACCATTCAGTTGCGCGCAGCGCCCCTTTCCACACCCAATGCGACGTCAACTGATCTGTTGTGTGCAACACCCCTTTGGGCACCCAATGCCACATCAACTGAACCTTTTCATGCAGTTCCCCTTTGCATGCCCAATTCGATGTCAACCGATCGTTTGCACACAATGCACCTTTGTGCACCACCCCTAAGGACTTCAACTATAAAACAAAACGTACCCTTCCACTTTGGGGGAGGGTAATAGAAGACAAATTGATTCTCTACTTTCTGAAAGACACCTCCTCCACAACAGCGTGAAAAATACCATGGCCTTCAGGTATTTGATCTTGCACGACGGGACACCCAAGGGTCCTCCTTTGGGTGGTCCCTCTAGGTCATGATCCTCATCTATTTCCTTTTACTCAAAGGAATTTTCATGCAAGCATACCCATTTGTGTCCATGTTTCCTCTGAATCGGACTTATTTTATGTGCATCTAGACCATCTGGCGCGCAGCCATACCATTTTGTGCACATCCTTCCCTCCTGAGTGCAACCCCCACTGTGCACTCCATTTGTTTTCCTCACCTTAAAGAACCATGTCTGAGCCCCTATTATGCGCAACCCACCTACTTCATGTGCTCTCTTCACATGAGGCCCTTCATGTTTGCACAAAGTGATTTCAAGGTCCATTGGGCGGTGCATCACATTGTGTTGCTTCACCTCATGATTTTTTTATAGGCATGGAAATGACTATTGATTCATTGCATAGACACTCTAATGTAGACCCTTCAATGGATCACTCCATAACACCCCCTTACCATGACTTTTCTCATTCCATCCATTCCCCCAAGGTCAGGAGGGTATTAGTTATGTAAGTCCTAGGGGTGTGGAGTGAACCCACCTCGTCCGAGCTGTAGGATGTTAAACTGCCAAGCGCTGTCATCCTTAGCACAAGAAATTAAACTGTGACCTCACCCCATGTGTCATATGTAGGGTCCCCCACCTTGGAAATTTTGCACGCACACTGGTCTCCACGAGAGTGAAATCATTCCTCACATGGAATGAGATCCTCTTTATTGGAGCAGTGTCTATCCGCGGGGAAAGGGAAACCTCCTTGGTGTAAGCCCCTAGCCTTTCTTGCAGGAGGCATCATCCCCGCTCCCTCTATCTTCTTCCTGGCCAAAGAACATAGGCTATGGGGAATAGAGCCCTCCTATCTTCGGTACCAAATCCATCTCTATTTGGTCTTTGTCACTAATGGGTTGTTAACCACACGTAAGCCCATATTTCCTCTTTGGGACGCTAACCACACGCAATCCCCTATTTCCTCTTTGGGCTGATAACCATGTGTAAGCTCCACTCCACTTCCAACGGAAGCACCTTTGCACCGTGATCACTAGGTCCTTGCGGCCTCTTGTTTCTCACACCGAGAACGACTCACGTGGGCTTAGAGTAAACATCGACCAGGCCATCCTCTCTGGGAATCCTAAATTTTATGTCCCAAACACCATCCTGAACAACGCAGACATTGACCATTTCCAAAGAAAGGTATATAAGAAGCATCTCTGGGGTTCAAGCACATCAACCATTGGTTTCGACCCCCCCCCCCTTCACATTGGTTCCCACTCCTCCTGAACTATACAGATTTTGATCCTTGCTAAGTCAAGGTACGTTGGAAGCCTCTGTGAGGTTCAAGCCCAACAACCATTGGTTCCGACCCCCCTTCACATCGGTTCTCACTCCTCCTGAACTACACAGACATTGATCATTGCCAATGAAAGGAACATACTAATCCTCCCTGAGGTTCAAGACCACCATCTATCGGTCTCGAATACTTCACGTCGGTTCACCAACCATCTTCTGAACTACATGGTCTTTGATCCTAACCAAGGTAAGGTATGTAGGAATCCTCCCTCAGGTTCAATTCCACCATCAATAGGTTTTGAACCCCCTTTAAGTCGGTTCCCACTATCCCTAACTATGAAGACTTTGATTATTTCCAATAAAAGGTACATCGGAAGCCTCCCTGAGGTTTAAGACCAACAAAACACTGGTTCTAACCCACTTCACGTCGGACCACCTTCATCCCGCATGATGTTAAAATGCATAACCTTTTTCATCCGGCATGACGTTAAGTTTCATCCACCCTTCCGAACTATGTGGGATTTTATCCTAGTATCCTACATGGGGTATGTTAGAAGCCTCCATGAGGTTCAACCCCAACCAACGATAAGCCATTGTGACCATATCCAACAGTAAGCCGTTATGCCCCCCAATCCAGTGGTAAGACTTTTTGCCTCTATCCAGCGGTAATTTGTTGTGCCTCCATCTAGTGGTAATTTTTTGTGCCCTCATCTAGCAGTAAATTGTTGCACCCTCATTCAGAAGTTATTCGTTGCCAACATCAAACTAGTGGTAAGATGTTGTCGTCCATTCTATTGGGACCCAAATCGCTGATCTAACCCATTGGTATAAGAAAAACCGCGGGTTGCTAACCATGTGTAAGCCCCAATATATCTTCGGGTCGTTATCCTCCGTGAATAGCCCAATTTTATATCCCCATCCTAAACTATGTGGACTTCGATTCCGTACCATGGGGATATGTAGGAGGTCTTTTCGATGCTCAAACGCAAATCACTATCACCAACGGGTTGACTCCATCTCATTCTCCATTAACTTCACCTAACCATATATTATCCATCCTGATTCTTACTTAGGCCACCACATCCCAATGAGATAATGAAAATTCACCACTTCACTGCCCCTCGTAGTAACCCGGTAACTAACCACGCTTTATCCATGACATCATTATTCCCTCCAGGGGTTACACCCATCTGATCCACTCTAGTCATTGTTTTGATCAGTTCAATCCCTCTTCACTAGATGTTAAACTCGTGGCATACCTTGTGTTAAACATAGAAAGCTGACGAAAACCTCACATACATTCCTATGGAATATAATTCCCTGCATTCGACGTGGGATCTCTTGGTCTTCTTCACCCTCGAGATTCCCTATAATAAAGGGAAAACCCCCAGATGTGTTAGTGTTCCAGCATACAGACACGCCAGTGATGTCCAACACATCTACTTCCCCGACCAAAGGTTTCTTCCCTGACCGGACCCCTTGGAATGTCCCAACATAATCTGTGTAATTAATCGTTGTCCATGAATACATGGCACTGGGAAGAGTTTCACGAACAACATCTTTGTCTATAAGGAAGCCCGAGACTAGGTGACGAGTTCTGAGGAAGAATCCATCAAATTAAGAACTATTATCCCATAATCCCATTTCGATCAAGGAGAAATCATGCTTAAATAATTGACTGGTGCCACTCACCTTTGGAAAGCGAGAATGCGGGGCAACATATATGCGTCCACCATAGAAGGATGTGTGCGCTCTGCCGAAAAAGTTGAAAACAACTGATATATTAATTATTTTGGAATTGAGATCTATACGAATTTGACCACATTACCACTATATGAGAAAGTGCATTATTTGAGAGTTGTGGAGATAGAGAAAAATATAAAGAACTCATGTCTTGTGGAGATAATTTTAATGGGATTATTCATGTCAAATAAATATCATTACACATTGTTTATTATATTTTGATTCTCAATAAAATTCAAATAAGATATTTAATTTATGAAAAGACATAATAAACTAAAAAGAATATCCTTTTCATTATATTCTTACATATTTAGTGTAAAAAAGATAGAATCCAATATTTTTATTTGGAGATATATTCTAAGTCAAGAATGATACATTTACATTCTTGTATTAAATTTATCTATTAGTGAATCATCTATGTTTTGGGCTTCACTAACCATAAAAATAACATAGTCACTTACCTTGATAGTGAACATGTTAAGAATCATATATTCCCATTACTGTTTCTTTATTATTTCATATATATATGTTTTATATATATGAATGAATATATATATATAATTTTAAAATTATAAAACGGTTGTTTCAATGATGAAATATCCCATATCAGCAGTTGAACTAACCCAAGCTTCCCCTCGATTTTTTCCCAGTCAATAGAGGTCATTATAAACACTAAGGAAAGGATTCAAGAATTATGAAAATTAGTTTTCCTTATTTGAAATTTAACTAAAATATGGATCATACCTATGGAAAAAATAATATTACTTCTTTTCACATAGGAATTTTTTAAGATAAAAAAACTTTCAGTCAGAAATGTGACCTGTATTTCATGGGTATTTGTTATACCTTGTAGTAATATAAGTATAATTCTATACATGAATCAAAATCCATGAAATAATAATCAAAATACATACATATATACAATATACATGACATAATTGGACATGGCTAACATATATAATACCATGTAAAACAAAAATACTAAAAATAGTGAATCATAGGACCCCACATATAAGATATCCCAAAGGGTAATGTTGTGGTCATCCCATGATGTCCTCACTCATACCCTTTATCAAAATCCAAAAAAAAAGTTTTGGGAAAATTATACTCTCTAAAACATATAGACTCTCGTGTTATGGTTCTATGCCATTACCTAGATTATAGTTACCCATTTCATATTAATATAAATTAATGTTTAAATTTTGATTTAAACCGAAAATTTTAAATAGTGGAAACATGGGGTTATTTTCTCTTAGTGTTTCGAACATTAAATTCAAAGTCATATGATTCATATTAGGATGGATTTATACATTTTTTTGGCCTTAGTGGATGATCATAATTTCAATAAAAGATATAATATGGGTCGATGTGTAAAAAAAGGCTACATATGGAACTAAGAACCATTTAGAGGATCACAAAGTCCCTGATGAGGCACCAAATAAAAGGGTATCTCTAAGTGGATCATCAGGTACTCATTCGAGGGGTACAAGTTACCCATTGGATTTAGTTGGTAATTAATTAATTAATTAATTATAGGTCTTTAATTTGTTATTAGTGTTACATAATGGAAATATAAATAAAATTCCATAGATAATCTATTTGTATAATTTCTAAAAAAGGAATTTATTTGAAAATGTTATTATTTTGGAAAATTTATAGTTAGTATTATTTAAAAATATATAATGGGTAAAAATATTAGATATAAATTGAATGTTATCATAAAGAATATTCTCAATTTTTATTTATATATATATATAATTTCAACTAATTATTATAATTTGTACATATAATTACTTGATTTGGGTGTTTTGAGATATCATTAAAATTAGTTATATTATTAAATGGTGAATGAATCAATAAATATATGTGTTTAATGTTATTATTTCATAAAAAACAAATATTTTTTGTATTATGTCACATATTCATTATTTTTATTCAATTATGGATTAATTATAAATTTTATATTATAATTTTGGGGAAATAAAATATATTTTTAATATTAATATCACTTTTATTATTATCATCATAATTATATACATAAATACATAACTTATCATGCATATGGTGTCCTTTTTAGTTAATTCTTTTTTACTTTTGTTTTTTATCTTATCCCATTGTTCTTTTGGGAATTTTTGAGAAAATGTTTATTTTGGGCTGGAAAGTGGGTGGTGCATGTTAGGAACATGGATCCCATGATACTCATTGGGAATCCACGATAATGACATCACATCTAATTCATATTACAATAGCATCTTAAAATTAACAAAATATAGATCCCAGGATGCACCTATGGGTATTGACAATTCCACTATCACATCACCATATGCACATAGTCCGGGTCCTAGTAAGTAAGAGTTTTTAAATGAGGAAAGATCAAAAGTAAATGAGTGAAACATAAATAAAGGGTAGGGATTTCCCGAACTATACCTATCATCATTATCTTTTTATCTTTAGGATCACACCATTAGTATGAGTTTCATGGTCACACCTGGTAACATATTTATCTCTTCTCATGTCCAACCTCTCAAAAGGCTCAAAGGTCATAAGAGAACCTACTATATTCCCCTAGGTAACATCAAGGAATCCATGCCCTCCCAGGAAAATTTCACTAGGGAGATGGCCTTAAGAACAATCCATTTCCAAAAAAATATTTGGTTTATTAGAATACCTAAACATTCCTACAGTATCTAAAGGGTCTAACGACCCATATACTACAGCAGTATTGTGCAGTTTTGTAGAAGTTCTATAGCTGTATTTTGTGGTACCATAGCAGGTGCTGTAGTCGGTACTGTAGTAGTTACTATTCGGTACTATAGCAGCTGGAACTGTACCAGGCGGAGGCATATCTCTGGGTACTGTAGTACTACTGTAGCATACATTGTAGTAGTACTGTGTGGGGAATGTAGCAGGTGTTGTAGCAGGTACTATAACAGTTACTATTTGGTACTATAGTAGCCAAAACTATTCAGCTCGGGCCACCAGTTTGGGCTTGGAGTCCTTAAGTCATTCAGGCCACCTAGGCCTTTGGATCAGTATAGCTTTTGGGCCACATTTAAGGCTTCCGAGCCACCTCAAGGCCTTCAAGACACATGATCAATGCAGTTACCCTAGATAGACTCTACAAAACATGAGCATCCTTATAAGAGGATTTAGAGAAAGTTCACTCACCATAGTTGAACCAAATGGATTTGGAAGAATGAGAGGGTATGGCTCTGCCATCGAGACCAGTCTTTTCTTGCATGGGAAGCCTAGCTAGATGGCCATGCGAAGGTGGAGAGCTACTATCATGACGCAAATGCTGGGGAGGGGAAATTTCTTGTAGTTATAGTATGGTTGAATTCTCTAAGACCTTTAGGTCATGTAATCACTTGAGCATATGGTCCATGTAATCTCTAATCATATGGTTCTTGTAAGGTTTCCCCCTTATCCCTTTAAAGGGGGGTTATCAAAAATCAATAAAAATGAAAGTGTTCGGGCCATTCGGGTAGTGGGTATGTAACATTCACCCCACGGCCCTCTCAATGATCCTAAAGGGTCCAGGGTATCTATCATGGATAACACCATGGACTTGCATCCTAAGTCACCACTCCTCTATAATAGGATAACTATAACTAGTACCACTATGTCACATTATATTCATTTGATTTTAATTACACCCATCAATGGAATCAAGACCATAAGTCTTTATATTCAATTTATAATCACATTCATTGGTTCAAAATACATGTATCTAGTACATGAGGGTCAATCAGGGACCTCGACACTTTGTTCAAATCAACCAAATATTTAGTTTTTATTAAAAAAATTAAAACAAGTAAGGTACCTAACTAAACAGTTGAGGAAAAACAAACCACATTAATATCAGTATATTTATTATAATAAAGGGTAGAAGCATAGGGACCACCTCTATAACACCCTGATATTTTTTTGAATTTATTTATTTTAATTAATTTAATATTTTTTGTATGTTCACTTCACACAACATTGAATATTGATATTGGCTATTATATAAAAGGCATAAGTTTGTATTACGTTATACAAAATACCAAGTTATTTTTGTACTACACGCAACACCTACTTAGCTTGTGTTACACAAAACCCAGAGTTTCTTTGAAACACATTATTATTTTAATTATTTAAATGAGATAGTTATAACCTAGCCATTAAACATATTAATATTAATAGTAATAACTACATTTAAAATATTATTTATATGGTTTTATATAAATACAAAATATTTCTAATTAAATACATTATTTTTTGGTAAAGTCTTTATATGTTTAAAAATCCATTTTCTAAAAGAATTTTTTTTATGTCCTTATGAAAACAATAAAAAAATTAATTTTATAAAGTCATAGATATTTAATTTGATAAAATTAACATAATTTTTGAATTTTTATGTCAAAAATAGACTACGGTGAATTTTTAGTATTTTTCTAAGTAGTTTCATTTTTTTGATGAATACGGAAAAATACTATAGTGTGGTTAAAAACAGTCATTTCATTTAAATAATTATTATAATTTAAATTTATTTTTAACGTAACAATAGTTAAATTATACATATATTAATCTAATTTATGTCATTTTAGTAGTTTTTATAAATAAATAATGTAAAAAAATTATTGAAATTTTGAATGTTCTTTTTACCTGTCTTCTCGCCACGTTTGCGGGATTAGCATTAAACATAATCATCTTGATTCTATGAATTGAATTCTAGAAAATAGAAAAAAAAGGTTTTAATTAGTATTATATTTATATTCTAATTGGATAACCTTATATTTTTTGATCTTAGGAATAGTAAATTTAGTAATTTTTATTTACCATAGTTAAGGTTAAATCGGGTAATTAAAGGAAAAAATAATGTTATAATATTAATAAATTAAGCTAAAACATATCTTAATTTCATTGTACAAGTTTTTTATAGAAAAATAAACCTTATTAAAAAACTATAAACTTTATGAGACACTTTTTTGATAATATTACATTTATTATATTATATTTAAAGATAAGTTAAAAATGTCATACTCATATTTTTAATAAGTCAAAAAAATTTAATATATGGTTACACATAAGAGAAATTATACTATAAATATTAATTTTAAAACTAATAAACTTATCTTCATCATGATAATTCATTTTTAATTTTTACAGAAGATATAATTTAATTAATGGATTTTATAATGTTGATGTAGTAATTGTTTACTTAACAGAAATAAAAAATAAATGATATTAAAAATATTAAAATAAATATAATTAAACAAAATTAATGACTTTATAGAATTATATAGATATATTTTATATTCTAGTGATATAAATTATGTTTTATTTATAATTTATAATGTTTTTTAAATTTTTTTAAAAAGAAAAATATTGAATAGTGTCAAAATTTGGATAAATGATACATTAAAATAAATAACATTTTATAAAATAATATAAAATTGATAAAAATATAAAATTAATAAAAATAAATATAATGAGTTTATATATGTCATAAATGATCAATTTGGGGTTCTTTTTGAATTTTATAGTAACTTTATTAACCCAAAAGAGTAAAAATCTATGTTTTCATGGTAGAAGTTTAAGGGTTTAACTAAGGGTTAAAGCCAAAATATAAGGTTATTATTGTGACCTAAAAAAGTATAAAAATAATTTTTGAGATTATCTAGACTCATCCACATATTAGCTTCTAAATAAATCACTTTTTATCTATTTTAAATGAAAAATAAATTTATATTAATTTAGTATTTTATGATTTTCCTAAAGTTCTCCTCCCCTCAATTATAAAAGGGTACCTCCTCCATCACTTCTTCACATCACTTTAATCCTTAATGATCAAAAAACCCTAAAAAGTATATTAGAAACTTACCTTGTATAATTATAGAGGTTGTGGTCTTCTTAAAATACCAAATGTGGTGCCAATAAGAGGAGGACTATAGGGAGATCAGTGAAGAAGATGTAATCTCTTTAGTGACTCTTTAAAAATTGTTTATTCTTCTACTTCCTATTCACACGTTGATTAAATTATAAATTAATAACTCAAATATCACCTATATTATGAGATTTTATTATGATTACTTCATAACCATATTCCAAATTTTATTCATCCTGTGAAAAATAAAATTACCTCACATCCATACGTACGACTTATTGTCTCCACGTCATGGGGTAATCTATTTTTCATCACTAAATTAGTTAAATGGTTATAATGGTAGATATAATGGATATAAAAAATAAAAATTACATTATATTTATTTTATATAATTAATATACCATCTAATTCCTCACTCTTACCATTAAGAGAATGATATCATCGCTCGTGCGTACGTACGATATACCATCTCCACGACGTGATGAGATTCATCATCAACAATAACCATTTCAAGAATGATGATAAAAATATATATAATGAATAAATAATAAATATATAACATAATTATTCTAATTTAGTAATATATATGTACATTTATTTCATTTACCTTCTTTCATTCAGTAAGATAAGAAAATGGAAACAACGTTCATGCGTACGTACAACCTACCATCTCCATGAAAAATGTATACCATTTCAGTTATATATCTTATATATATACACTAAATATATATTATATATAAATCATGTATTAAATTTTGTAATTAATTAAATCATGATATAATTCCTATGATAAAGAATAACATGTCAAAACACATATGATAAAAAAAAGTGGTTTTTACCTGATATGATTCTTTAAATAAAAATTATAAAGAAACAGGTTATATAAATTCATAAATGAATCATCTATGATATTTTAAATATTATTATAATTATTTTATAAGTTAATAATATGTTTAAAACCGCTATACAAGAGTTTTTAAAAGTACATATGGAATCAGACCTAATTTAAGGGATTTATGTCTCACTTTTATATTTGTGGGACACTTACCATAGTCACCACTCACTTCTTTTTCATGGTTTATATACTAAAAATAAATGAATTTTATGAGTATTATTATGAAAAATATTTTGTTTTAATATCCATATATTTTTTCCTTTCATGGGGCATACAATTTGATTGATTATAAATGTGTAAGGGAATTTCATATTATTTTTTATTTCTATGAGATACATTCCTTATTCATCACTGATTAATTTTGTGTGGTCTACATACTAACCATGAATGCATTCTATGATTTTTATATATTAATTTACCATTATTTAAATATCCATTTTTTATATTTTTTTCTTGGGGTCTTAGAGTTCTAAATTTACCAAATGAGTAAGGTAGTTTTGTCTCAATTTTCCTTCATTAAGGAACGTGTTTTTTTATGCATCTTTGTTTTTTACAAGGTGTATATACATCCATTTGACATGTTATATCTATAATATAATTATTTTCTGTATATTTTATACTTTTTATAATGTTATTATTTCATTTTTTTTATGATTCAAATATTTTAAAGTTGTATGAGACACTTTGAAATGGTTAAATATTATTTTCCTTAAGAAATGTTTATAAAAGATCTCTTAAGATATTTTTTAAGGAAAATGATTTTAAAAAAATGTTTTATATTTTAATGTGTTTTTCAAGGATTCATTTAAAATTTTCCAAATATATTTTAAATTATAAAGATTTTAAATTTTTTTCACGCTTCCTTTATATTTTTTCAAGGAAAAATGTTTTCCAATTGTGTTCAATATTTATTTAAATGTTTTCATTCTTCCTTTATAAGTTTTTGGAAAAGGGTTTTCAAAAATATTTACGTTTAAGACACATTTGTTTTAAAAAATAAAGGATATTTTCCTCAAGAAATTTTTCAAATTATTTTTTCATGATTCTTTTATATGTTTTCAAATTGGTTTCATAGGAAAGGGTTTTCAATGTGTTTTATATATTAAAGAGTGATATTTATAGAAATTTTATTTTTTGAGTGATCTTTAAAAATACTTCCCCATTTAAGATAAAATAAATTTGTTATAGTTCAAGAATACCAATCATAATTTTTTTTGATTGGTTTATGTTTTTATGGAATGGTGTATGAGAAACCCTCTTATTTTCATAGTTTATGATTTTGATGAAATGATTATAAAACCTGTATCTTTTACATAGGTAATGATATGATTACTTGTTTACAACACCCATTCCATTAATTTGGTTATGATATTATTTTTTATGATCTGGTTTCACATGTATATATGATTTCATTATGATATGGGTGGGACCAATATCTCCCATCATATCCATAAGGGTAAAGATTTTTATCTCATGAAATTAAAATAAAGGACCTTATCTACCAATATGGTTGTTGGAGTGAACCATGAATAACAAGATGGTTATGAGAGTGAACCATGTATACCAATATGGTATAGTAATTTAATACATACTACTAAGATAACCTTGGAAGGTATGCCATGAATACTATGGAAAACATTTTACGTTATTTTGTTTAAGAAATATTTCCATATGTTATTCCTATGTTATTATTTCATGGATTATGTTCCTTATGTTCTTATGATTCATGTATTATGAACTTTCAGTCTTTATGACATGATTCATTTTTATGATATTTGATATTTACGTTATGATCTTCTATTTTCATGATCCGGTTCTCATCCCCTTATACTCATGAATATACTTAAATATCTCCCTTGTATACCCTTATTGAGCATCTGATCTCATCCTTTTTTATGTTTCATTTCCCCTCAATTATAAAGATATGTATTATGTTTGATGTATCTTGGAAGGGTGATAGTTTAGAAAAACCTACTGCCAGATTATATAGATCAGATATGTACTGGTCTTTATGTTTCAATGTTTTCAAGGTCACTAGACTAATATGGTCTTTAGGTTTTTTTGTGTCATTTATTAAGTATTCCGAAGAATTAATGTAATTTCCATGTATGAAAATTTATGGTTTTTATAATTGGTATTAGAGTAAAATTTTACTTATCCTTCGGAAACAAGGATGAGAAAACCTTTTTGAAAACCCCAAGGACATGTATAAGTATAAGCCTAAGGATAATAAAAAGTATAAGAAAATATCCTAGAATTTTGGTAAAGGATATAGTGAGTGGTTTCCTTGAAATAAATGATTTCCTATATACTACAAGTGGATGTGGATCTCGCATGTATGTGTGTAGGGGTAAAAACTCTGAAAAGGTCCATCAGCCCTTACTCGATCATAACCTACTGTATGACAACGGGCCTTAATGCATGACTTTTTTGACACTCCCATGAGATATACTTTGAGAATTCACAATATCTTTACAAATAATTATTAAATATTTAAATAGAAGTTGGCTATGAATAACCATAGAAATAACTAAGGTTTCATAGATTAAATAAGGTGAAAAAATTTACACATCCTATAAGTAATTTTTCATTATTATAGGGATACTCATAATGATAATTGTTTCTTAATTTATGATTTTGGTTTTAGTCAATGGTGGGAACCATAAATAATAGGATTAACATTGAATGTAATGGGAAATTTTCTAAGGAGCAGTCAAATGGTATGATCACTGGAGTGAATGATGTTGTTATCATGGAAAATCATTTTTTACAGAACATTATTAAAAAAGTATACCTTAAACAACTCTCTAACTCTCCAAATAATTTAATTACTGAGATCCATGAGAGTTCAGGTAATGGAGACCATAGAGTAAATAAGATTATATTTTATACATGTAGAGAATGTGGAAAGAAACAACCAAGTGAATGTCTCAATGGAACATGAATATGTTTTGACTTTTTAAAACAATGGCACAAACCAAGTAATAGAAAAGGGAAAATGAAAATTTAAGTTGATTAAATGGATATAAATATAGGCCTCCTTAAGGTATTTTAAAATTTTGAATGTTTTATGTTTAATAGGAAAGTGAATTATGTAAGCTAATGTCATAAGAGGAAATATCATGAATGGAATCATCAAGTTGGTATAAGTAATGGTTATATTATTGATGATGATGAGACTACATATGAAATGTAAAAGGAAATAGTTATTAAGTAATAAGATGAGGTAGTATTGTTAATGTAGTATGGATGAATTAGAATAATCAAAGCATTTATATATTTGGATTCCAAAATTATTAATGGTGAACTATATAAGTATTATCCTATTTATGTTTTTGTTATGGGTTTTAAAGAATATGTTGAATGGTTTTGACATACTAGAAAATTGAATTCATAAAATTTGATCTTTTTATTAAGAGTAGGTAAACCTTAATTTATTTTTTATATTGAGATAATGATGTTTGAATAAAGATATGTTGGATTGTAATGAATTAATTGGAAATGATTAAGGATTTTTTGAAAAGTAGTTTATGTTATCATGGATAATGTTTAAAATTTTTTATACTTAAGGAATATATCTAATAAAATTTTTAATAAGGAAAAATGCATGTTTTTAATAAGGATTTATGCTCAATCAGGTTATTGACATGTATTAATTGAATACATGATGATGGTATTCACATTATTTTAATGTGACAACCAAAAGATATATTATGATATATGGGAGATAAATGTTAAGATGATTTAGTTCAATTATTTATAGAGTTTTGTATTTTTATATTTCTGATGGATTATTGGATTATCCATTTATGGAATGTTTAAGTTAAAATTTGACTAACTTCTTGAGGTAAAATTATTATCTCAACAAATGTGGATTTATGCATATTTGTTAACTTGTTCTAACCTTTTTTTAATAAAGATAGATAAAACGGACTACCATTATATTTATGATCTACTAATGTTTCAGGAATGAAAATATCACCTTCATTTCTTGGAATAAGGGATGAAGTGGTGATTAATCGATGATTGAAAAAGTGTTGGATTATGCTGAAATTAATTAAGTACATCTTCTCTTGAAAAATCATCAACACTAGGAAATGAATCGTGATGTAAAAGTTTTTCTTATTATCTTAATTTTGTATGATATCAATGACCTTTTCTAAGCCCCTTTTAGTTATAGATTTGTGATTGTTAACTTTTTCATACCCATGTTCTCTATCTTTCTCCATCAGAAATTGATGGTAAGATTTCTCTTCTCTACTAATGTTTTCACATCCCAACTATGTTCTCCTATGTAGATACCTAGTTATGAGATATATTGGGTAACTGTTATGTTTTTAAGATTCTATTTAAAAAGGAAGTTTTAGTATTTACTTTTACGAAGTGTTTTTTATGAACATAACTTGAAAGAATTAATCCTTTGGTAACCTAGATGAATTTCACAAGTGAAATTGATTTTAATGGGGGAATAATGTAACACCCTGATATTATTGAAATTTATTTTTTTGAATTAATTTAATATTTTTGATATTTTCACTTCATGAAAAACTAAATATATATTTTGGTTATTATATAATATCTATATGTTTTCATTGCATTACACACAACACCAAGTTATGCTTCAATACACGCCACACCATCTTGGCTAGCATACACGTGACACTGAGTTTCTATGAAACAACACATTATTATTATAAATATTTAAATGAGATAGTTATAACCTAGGCATTAAAATTAGTAATATGAATATTAATAAATAATTTTCGGATATTATTTATGTTTTTTAGAAAAATAAAACATATTTTTAATGAAAATCACAATTTTCTATAAAGTTCTTATATGTTTAAAAATACTATTTCCATAAAGGAAATACTTTTTATTTACTTAAATTAATTACAATAACTTTTTTTTACACAGTCTTAAAAATTAAATTTTATAAATTAAACACCATTTTTGAATTCATAATGTCAAAAATAACTTACGGTGAATTTTTAGTATTTTTCGGAGAAGTTTAATTTTTTGATTAATAGTGAAAAACACTACATTATAGTTAAAAATGGCCTCTTTTTTTAAATAATTATTCTACTTTAAATTTATTTTTAAATTCGAAATTGATCAATTATACATATATTAATCCAATTTAGTTCACTGTAATAATTTTTATAGTGAAATTAGATATAAACAATTATTTAAATTTTGAATGTTTGTTTTAGGTGCCTTCTCACCACGTCTGAGGGGTTTTCATTAAAATTAATTTTCCCAATTTTATGAATTGACTTAAAATATATATATATAAGTGGTTTTAATTAGTATAATATTTATTTTCTAATAGGAATAACTTATTTTTTTGGAAATTATGAATATTAACATTAGTAAATTTTTTATTTACCATGATTAAGGGTAAATCGTGTAATTAAAGGTAAAAATAATATTATAAAATTATAAAATTACCCTACCACTTTTCCTAATTTCATTGAATAAAAGGGTTTTGAATAAAATCAAACTTAAAAATAAATTATTACCTTTTAATACACTTGTTTGTGAATATGACTTTTATTATATTTCGTTTAATGATAAGTTAAATATATCATACTCATATTTATAATAAGTATATAGTTTTCAATATATGTTTATACAAAATATTAATTCAATTATAAATATGAATTATAAATTTAATAAATTTTTCTTCAATATGATAACTTATTTTTAATTTTTAAAGAAAAAATAATTTATTTAAAAGCTTGTATAATTATGGTGAAATTACTGTTTAATTAATGGTAATATCAAATAAATGATATTAAAAATTATAAGATAAATATAATTTAACATAATTAATTTCATAAACAATTTTTATAGTAAACTTTTATATGTTAGTGATATATTTTCTGTTTGTTTTGAATTCATCATGTTTTTAGGATATTATTAAAAAAATATTGAATAATATCAAAATTGAGATGAATGATACTTTCAAAAAAATAATCTTTTAATAAATTATATTAAATTCATAAAAATATATATTTCGTCCAAATTAATATAATAATGTTAAATAGGTCATCAATTATCCATTACGGTTAATTTTCGCATTTTATAGTAACTATATTATCCCTAAAGATTAAAAACCCATGTTGTCATTGTAAAAGATTAAGGGCTTATCTAAGGGTTAAATCCAAAAGATAAGGTTTATATTGTGACCTAAACATGTATAAAAATCACTAGTTCAGAGGATTTAGACCCATCCTCGTATTATCTTAAAAATAAATCACTTTGTATCTATTTTAAATCTAAATTAAATTTTTATTAATTTAATATTTTAAGAGTTTTCTAAGGTACTATTGACCTCAAATATAAAGGCTACCTCCTCCCTCGCTTCTTCAGATCACATTGATCCTTCATGATCAACCAAAACCTACTCATTTCCCTTATAATATTACCTAGTAACATTATAGATTTTATGGTATTCTCAAAATACCAACTCTAGTTTCACTAATAGTAGATCTAGAGGGAGATCAGAAAAGAAGAGGTAATCTTGTTACTGACTCATTCAAAATTGTTTCTTCCTCTAATTCCTCTTTATGTGTTGATGAAATTTTATAGTAATAACTCTAGTATAACCTATATTATTATATGTTATTATAATTATGGAATAACCATATTCTATCTTTTATTCATTCGATGAAAAATGAATGTTCCATGCATGTGTACGTGCGACTTACCATTTGCACGTCGTGGTGTAATCTGTTTTTCATATCCGCTTAATTTTGATGGGTATAATGATGGATATAATGGATATAAATAATAAATATGAAAAAATATTTATTCTCTATAATTAATATACCATATAATTAGTCACCATTTTACCACTAATATAATGATATCGTTGCTCGTGTGTACATACAGCCTACTGCCTCCATGATGTGATGAGATTCATCTCCCACGCTAATAATTTCAAGAATTATTATAAAAAATGTATATAATTAATAAATATGAAATAATAATTCCAGTTTCGTAATATATATATATATATATATATATATATATATATATATTCATATATGTCATTAACCTTCTTCCATTCAGTACTATAAGAAAACGAAAATAGCGTTCATGCGTACGTACGACTTACCGTCGCCATGAACAATGTATTCCATTTCATATATCTATATTATATATATATATATATATTCTAAATATATGTGATATATAAATCCTTTATTTCATTATATAAGTAATTAAATCATGATTTAAGTTGTAGTATAAAGAATAAAAATTCAAAACATGTATGATAAATAAAGTGGTTATTACCTAAAACGTTGTTGTAACTTTGAATTGTTAATAAAAATGTGATATAAAGTCATAAATGAATCATATATGATATAACTAATATTATTATTGTTTTTAAGTTAATAATATGTTCAAAACCACTATTCAAGATTTTCGGACATGTATGGAGGTAATCAGACCTAAGGTAAGGGTTTTATGTCTCACTTTAATTTCTACGGGACACATGCCATATTCACCAATCACTTATATTTCATGGTTTATATACAACCCATAAATGTATTTTACGATTTTTTTTAAGGTGAAGCTTTGGTCAAAGACCAAAGCAAAAATTTATTGAAACAAAAGAGAGATTACATGAAGCGAAAAGAAGGGATTTTTTTACAATCTCTATCCAAAAGATGAAATAAATCAGGGGGGATAGAGTTCATCCAAGTCATGCTTTGATGAACACCATTGTTGGCAAGAGCATCAGCAACGACATTTGCTTGACGATAGGCATGAGTAGCTATAAACTCAATCCCACAGAGTAAATTGAGACAGTTCAACCAGCGAGCAGTGAGAGACCAGGATAGATGAATGTTTCCAGTCCAGATGGCATTAATGATGGTGGTAGAATCACTTTCAATCCAAAGCTTTCTCCAACCTCATTGAAGAGCAAAGTCAACAGAATGAATAACTCCGAGCATTTCCGCCTCCAGAGATGAAGAGTGGCCACAACCAACAAAGAAACAACCATGACATTGCCCAGTTGAGTCCCTGAAGATAGCACCACAACTGGAAGGACCAGGGTTGCCTTTGGAAGCACCGTCAACATTCGCCTTGATCCATCCTGGCATCGGAGATTGCCAAAAAACTTCAAAGAGGCATTTTGGCTTTGGGAAGATACCAGGAACGTGAAGATGACGGAGGATCATAAGGTCACCAACCGAGTTGTTGCAACAGTCTTTTTGAATTGAGGCTGCTTCATGAATCGCAAGGAGGATTCGGGATTTCCCTGCATTAAGATAGAATGAGTGATTATTGTGAATAATATCATTTCTATCATACCAGAGTTCATGTAGAAGTTCTGCCACGGCCGCGAGAAAAAGATTTTTAACCTGCAGAGAGGCATCATGTCTAGTACAATGCATTAAAGACAAGTAAATAGAATCAGTAATGGGCAATCTGCAATTAAAGATATCAAAGATGTAATTCCAAAGGGCAGATGCCGTCGCACAAGATAGAAAAAGATGATTGGAATCTTCCCTATGTTGGTTACATAGACGACATTTAGAACAAAGAGAGATGCCAAAAGTTTGGAGGCAAGTTTCTGTGGGTAATCTGTTGTGCGCAATGCGCCAAATAAGGATGAGTCTAGAAGGCTTGATGTAGGGTTTATTGAAATGATTCACCCAAGAAAAAATAGGTTCAGGATCAGAGAAATTATGCTTATAAAAATTTTTTGAATCCAGGATGCCATTAGGAGAAGGTTCCCAGACAAGGAAATCACCAGCAGAAGAAAAAGTATAATTTTCAATAGCTTGCATAATGATATCTGGGAAATCCCAGTCAGAGGATTGTAAGACCTCCTTTATAGACTGTTGAGTATCATCAGGAAGAAGATTCAGAGGCAACAAAGAAGTCAGAGGGTTACCACACCATTTACCACACCAAAAATTAATCGAAGAGTCAGCACTGACAATCCATCTAGAATTTTGCATGATTTTGTGAAAAGAGTCCCGAATGGAAGGCCAGATAGAAGAGTTAATGAAGTTAAGATTACCTTTTGACAGCTTAGAAAAAAATCTAAGTTTTAGAAAATCAGTAGCTTTAGAAGTGGAGTTAATGATGCGCCATGTAAGGCAGGCCTGTAAGGCATCATTGAACAACTTTAAATTTTTAATGCCTATTCCTCCATTAGCAATGGGTTTACAAAAAGTATTCCAGGGAATAGTAACAAGCTTCTTTTCAAAAATACTTCCAGACTCGATGAAGCTTTTGATGTAAGTGTTAATTTTTTTAAGAGTACCAATGGGCCATTTATAGGCCATAAAGGAATGAACCATTTTAGAAACAATGGTCGATTTGACCAAACAGATTCTCCCAGCCATAGAGAGAGACTTCCCTTTCAAATTATCTAGTTGATTTGTGATATGAGAAAGGATATTAGAAAAATAGGTAGCTTTGGGACGACCCCAAAATAGAGGAACACCCAGATAGGTGAAAGGTAAGAGACCCTCCTTGATACCCAGGTAATTAATAATACCAGATTTTCTTCTGACAGGAAAATTCTTGCCGAAATAGATGAAAGATTTGTTCCAAGAGATAGCTTGACCAGAGACATCCTCATAGTGAGATATAGTTTTCTTGAGAGCATGAAGGCTTTTTTGGTCTCCTTTTATAAAAAGGATAATATCATCCGCATATAAGAGGTGAGTAGGGGCATTTAAGTTTCTGGCTACCTGAATAGATTTGATCAAATTATGTTCAACATGGTAGTTTATGAGTCTGCTAAGATAGTCTTCAGAAATCACAAAAAGAATGGCAGAGAGAGGGTCTCCTTGTCTAACACCTTTAGTGCATTTGAAAAAGCCACGAGGAGTGCCATTAATTAGGATAGAGATATGAGCTGAGTGAAAAAGGGTCTTGATTCTACCAATGAAGGAATCATTAAAACCAAAATTCCTAAGAACTTTTTAAATAAAATTCCAATCAATAGTGTCAAAGGCCTTTCTAATATCCAGTTTGATGGCCACACAACCACCTCTAGATTTTTTAGTTAAAGCATTCGTGCACTCAGATGCAAGACAAATGCAGTCCTGAATGGATCTTCCCTTGATAAAACCAAATTGATTCCAAGAGACGATTCTATTGCAGATAGGAGCAAGTCTGTTTGCAATAATTTTAGTGATGATTTTATAGATAGTGTTAATCAAAGGTATAGGTCTAAATTGATGGATCTCAGTAGCATTTTCAACTTTAGGAATTAGAGTTAAAAATTGAGCATTGATTCCATGAGGTAAAGATCCGTGAGTGAAAAAAGTCTTAACGAGATTGCAAACATCGTTTTGAATTATATCCCAATGTTTTTGGAAAAAACCATTATTAAAACCATCCGGGCCAGGAGCACTATTGGGGTTTAGTTTAAAAACAATGTATTTAATTTCATGATCAAGGGGAGTGCTTAATAGGTGCTTATTGTCTCCTTCATCAACCAGCAAGGGAATGATATCAGGTTTAAGGTCAACATTTCTGACCTGACCATTTAAGATGTTATAAAAATATGTGATAACATGGTTTGTAATGGCTTCTTCAGAGTCTAAGACCATGTCATTATGAATGAGCATAGAAAGCGGACGATTGGCCTTTCGAATTCTTTGAAGATTGTTATAAAATTTAGTATTGCGATCACCATCAGTAAGCCATTTGGTTCTAAACATCTTTTTACGAATATTATCTTTAAAAGTAAGAAGGGAATTAAGTTTCGAGGAGATATTAGCTTCCACCTGAGGATCCAAGTCAAAGTCAGAGTGAGTGTTCTGAGATTGAAAGTAACTGAGCTCATCTTCCAGATGTGAGATGTCTAGATCAATTTGTAAGATGGAGTTTTTACACCAACCTTTGAGAGCCTGTTTAAGAACTTTCAGTTTATATAAGCAAGCAAAGTCATCCTTATGGTGCTTCATGGAGTTCCAAGTGTTAAAAATAAAAGTAGCACAGTCAGGGTTCGAAGACCAAGCATTGTTAAATTTAAAAGGTAAGATAGTTTTTCGAACATTCGTAGTAAGGTTTACAAGGATTGGATGATGATCAGAGTTAATTCTAGGGAGAGTAACACTAGATATTTTATCCCAAGTATCAAGAGTCTTCATGTCCACAAAGGCTCTATCAAGTTTACTAGCAACGTTTTTATTGTAATGCTTTCAGTACCAGGTGTATTTGGCACCGATAAGATTAACCTCAAAGAGGTTACAATCATCAATAGTAGATTTAAACTATCTAGAGGAAATGGGGAGATGAGCGGGACCAATTTTTTCAGATGAGGAAATAATGGCATTGAAATCTCCCAAGACAAGCCAAGAATCCTGAATGAGTTTGGCAATATCAAGAAGCTCAAGCCATAACATTCTCTTATCCTGATACCTATTTTTGGCATAAACCATAGTACAATAGATGTGCTAACCATTCCAAATGAAATCACAAGTAAACTGCTGATCAGAAGTTTTAATAATGTTAATGTTTTTTAAAGAATTATGACCAAAAATCCACATGGAGTCAACCTGAGGACTGTTTTTACAAGATCCTAGAAAATTGTAATTAAGAGCACCAAATTTCATAAAGTTCACTTTAAAATTGACCTTAGGTTCATCAATGGCAAAAAGGTATGGTTTATGAGTACTAAGAAACCTCCTAAGGGTAATGGAGGTGTCATTATTTGCCACCCCTTGACAATTCCAGAAAAGAACATTCATTGCTACTTGCGTCTAGGGTTAGAACCCTTCTTTTTTTGGATTTACAAGAACACTTCTTTTTTTTTTGGGATCTTGTAACAATTGAGGAAGAGGATAAATGAAGATGACCCTCATCAGTTTCAGAGCTTTGAGAGGAATGAGATTTCTGATTAGCATTTTGAATAGTAGCAGGGTCTGATGTACACAATGAAGCAGAAATTTCTAAAGGGTGGGACTGTTCTGCTCTATGAGCAGAGTCCTTTACAAGAACAGGAGGTAGAGGTGAGCTGATTTGATTAGACATAGAAATAACATCACGAGCAGATTGCTCATGTTGTGGGGGAGGCTCAGCCTCAATCTGGACAGATTCAAGACCAGCAGGATGAAAATGATCAGATACAGGAGGCATGTTATGATCATGGTTCTGGTTGTTATTAGGAGAGTTAGAAATCATGCTGTTTTCTGGACATAAATCATGGTCATGGGCAGATTCAGGAGCAGGCAGTGTGGTATGTGGAGAAGTAACAGCATAATTAGCAAGTGTGACAGGTATACTGACAGAAATATCAATATTTCCAGCAGTAACAGAATGCAAATTATCTAGGCATTCCTGCAGAGCATCAGAGGTCTGTATGTCAGTTAGGGGATTAGATCCCTCCTTCTGAACAGTAAGAGATTCAGTGTGTAAAATCAGATTAGGATCAGAAGTGTGTGATGAAGTAGGATCAACAGAACTTTCAGAAGAAACAAAAATAGATTGAGAATTAGTTATAGGAGCAGAAATACTAGAAAGGTCATATTTGACATCAGAGTTGGGAGGCACAGAGTTACCAGAACCAGCAGATTTGGTTGGAGTAACTGCAGAATCCTCAGGGGAACTTTTAATATCATTAATAGGCACAGTAGAACCTGGGTCTGCAGGGAGCACATTGCCAATATGATTTATGCTGGAAGTAACCACATTCTCCTTGACGGAAGATACTGAGTCACCCAGATTCCTACAAAAATCCTCCTTTAAACAAGAAAAATCAGAGGAAGAAGCATTGTTAACAGCATTAGGAATAGGGGTAGTGATGCTCTTGTTAGAGCATTCTCTGTTACAGTCATCAACTAACCCTTTTGAGCCAGTGGGCTTATCCTTAAGTTGAGAGTCCTCCTCTACCAAAACAGCCCAAGATTTACCTTCTAAGGCTGATGAGGGATTGGGTTTCTGGACCCACTTATCGACCTTAGGTGGGTTAGATTTGACAGCAATATTTTTCCCTTTTTTAGTATTTTTAACCTCTTGCCAATCATTTTTATTTGATGGATCCAATTTCTTTCTAGCAACCCTACAGCTGGAAAAATTATGGCCAATCAGTTTGCATACTTCACAGAAGGAAGGTTTATTTTCATATTCAATACTGAGTTCAACCCTGTGTTCAGGGGCATTAAAAATTATGGTGGATGGTAGAGGGCTAGCTAGGTTAATCTCCACCATAACTCTGGCATATAAACCCAGATCCCCATTCAAAGTTCTGTGATCGATTTTTATAGGGGATCCTAAACAAGAAGAAATGTCATTTAAGATCTTTGGGTGCCAAAAGAACCAATTCAGCCTATGAATTCTAACCCAAACATGAGCCAAATGGTTTTTGTGAGTGTAAGGATTAAAAGCAGGGTCCCAATCTGAGATTCTAAAAAAACCAGGCTTTAGGTGTAAATTACCAATCTTCCAAATCTGTTCAAGCTCAGATTGCGAACTAAAAAGAATGTGATAGTATCCCTTACCTAAGGGAACCATCTTCCAGCGTGAAGAGCTCCAACAATGAGCAATCCTATTCCTTAAATCAGAGATAGACCAAGGTTTATCACCTGTGATGTAGGAAATTCGACCGAGCACCGAGTACCTGAACATTTTCTCCCTCTGTTTCAAGGCTTCTGGATCAGCATCAACCATAAAACCTCCATCGTCCAGTTTTCTGAATAATGGTTGCCTGGGATCCTTCCCGCTACTGAGATTAGAGTCTTTTAGTGCATCGCGGAAGGAGACAGGAATATTTCGAAGTGGGATTTCTAAATTTCCAACTTCAATGCTCGTAGAGACAGAATCCACAGAAGCAGAGACCGAATGGGGAGGAAGCTCCCATTCTGGATCAAAACCAGCCATCAGAAGCAGCAAGATTCAGCGGAAATGGTTAGGGTTTGGAGTCGCCCGTTCTAGCGCAATACGAGAGCTCCCGACATCTTTTCCTCCAAACGTGTTGTATGGGTAACGAGGTATAGGGCTGGCCTGCCCACCTGCGCGCCGCACGCCCCCAGCTAGGCCCAAGGTGGCCAACCCTTGGGCTTGGGCCAGTTCCCACGGAGTCGAGGGGACGAGAGGTTCGCTGACAAATGGTGCGTGTTGCCTTTGTGAGGACTCGAACCCGGAACCTCAGCGACGGGTCGCCACCGCCTTGAACCAACTCACCCAGCCCCCGTGGGCAAACGTGTTTTATTTATTTTATATGGAATAATATTCAATTAATTCTAAAGGTGTATGGGAATTTCATCTCACATTTTATTTATGTGATATACCTTCCTTATTCACCACTCATTTATTTTGTTTGGTAAACATAATGATCATGAATGTATTATATTATTTTTATAATTTAATTTATGGTTATTTACATATCAATTTTATTATCTCTATTTCATGGGGTTTTACTTTTCAAAAGTTACCAAATGAGTAATGTAGTTATGTCTCAATTTTCCTTCTACGAGACACATGTTTTTTATGCACCTATGTTTTTTACAAGGTGTACAAAAGGCCATTTGACATGTAATATTTGGAATATACTTTTTATGATATTTTATGCTTCAAGAAATGTTACTATTTCATGGGGACTATGATTCAAATGTTTCAAAGTGGTATGGGATGCTTTTAAATGTTTAAATATTATTTTCCTCAAGGATTTTTTTAAAATATCACTTAAGTACATTTTTAAGTAAAATGATTTTAATGAAATGTTTTATGTTTTAAAGTGATTTTAAAAGATCAATTTATAATTTTTTAAAGTTATTACCAAGTAAAAATTATTTTAAATTTTTTTCAAGATTCCTTGATATGTTTTAAAGGAAAAAGGTTTCCAAAATGTCTTCAGTCTTTCTATAAATATTTTTAGGCTTCCTTTATATGTTTTGGAAAAGAGTTTTCAAAAGGTTTTATGTTCAAAAAATAATTGTTTTAATAAAAAGGATATTTTCCTTAGGAAATGTTTCGTTTTAATTTTTTCATAATTCCTTTATATGTTTTCATAGTGGTTTCAAAGGAAAGGGTTTTTATGTTTTAATAAGTTATTTTTACAGAAATGTTATGATCTAATTGAACTATTAAAATCCTTCCCTATTTAAGATGACATAGACTGTTATAGTTCAAAAATAACAATTATATTCTTTCTACGATTGGTTTATGTTCTTAATACATGATTTTTAAGAAACCCTATGATTTTCATGGGTTATTCTTTTGATGAAATGATTTTGAAACCTGTATCTTTTCCATAGGTTATGATATAATTACATATTTTTGGAACACATTCCATTTAATTGGTTAAGATAATATTTTTTATGATCTTGTAGAAATTTTTGGTAATATTTTATTTTGAGATGGGTGGGACCTATATCTCCCTTCAATAAATTAGGTAATGATTTATATCTCATGAGATAGACATTAAAAACCTAGTCTTCGAAAATGGTTAGGGGATTGAACCATGACTTCCATGATGGTATGGGAAGTGAACCCATACTACAAATAAGACCTTGGAAGTGATGCCTTTTCTACTATAGAAATTATTTTATATTATCATGTGTATTCCAAAAATATATGTCTTATTTGTATTTTGTAATTTATTAGATTATTTTATTTATTTAATTATAATTCATTTCATATGAACATCCAATCTTTATTCCATGATTCATGTTTATGATATTTTATATGTTGGTCATGATTTTCTATTTTCATAATCAAATTCTCATACCCTTACACTCATGAATATGATTACATATCTCCCATATTTACCCTTACTAAGCAGTTGAGATCACCCTTTTTATATTTCCTTTCCCTCTAGTTATAAAGACATGTATTATTTTTTATGTGTCTAAGAAGTTTGTTAGTTGAGAAGAATCTAGTGGGAGATAATGTAGATCACTTGTGTATCAATGTTTATGTTTCCATGTTTCCAAAGGCACTAGACTAATACGCTATTTGTGAACTTTTTTGTTTGATATATTTAGAATTCTTTAAATGTAAAGTAATTTCCATGAATTAAATGTGAGGTTCATTATAACCTTTCTTAAACCAAAGAAACGCATATTTTAAATGTATCTTGGTAAATCTCCTTGAGGATCCTCAAGACCATATCTTCATCATATAAAACACCGAAGGTCCTATCTCACCCTAAAATAAAACAATAATAAATTATAAATAATTTATAAATAATTATTAAATTTATATAAACAAGTAAAATTAATTTTAAAAGTTAATTAAACAATGTACAAAAGTAAAAAACTCATCAGTTAAACTTGTCTCACCATAACTACAATCAAACACTCAGCAACATATTATATTATACTCTCAATTGAATTATGGGCCCAATCCCAAAAAAATAGTTCTATGAAAATTAACAATTTAATTTAATCTAATTCAAAAGAATTTGAAATTTTCAATTGGTGATGTGCATCTTTGGAAAAATATGTGGTTGATAGAATACACCATCTCAGGATGTCCTCTATGCTAGCAAAGAAAAATCCACAATGAGCGATGAAGATTCAATTATAAATTCAATTGAATTTGTAAAAAAAATATAATAAAGGTCATGTTTGTTGCTTACCTCCATGAAAATGGGTGTGGGATGGCTGGAATATATTCATGGAATAAATATCAAATCCCTAACTAGTAGAAAGATAAATAAGTGTGGAAGGGAGGTGAAGATCAATGGTGGATAGTGATAGAGAAATTGTACCTTAAAATTATCGAAAGTCAATAAAATATACCTCGATCATGGGAAGAGAGTGGAAGTAAGTGGGTTTAGCCACAAGTCCATAAAAGAAATAGGGGATGAGAATAGGGGTTTCCTTTATCGATGTTCATGGGGGAAATCATATTTTTATCCCATTTAATCCCACTGATTAGCCAATAATGGTCCACCGACTTACCAGTGGCTACATAATGTATCCTAACTAGACCATATACCATTAGAAGCCCATCATATTCTACCAGACCCCACTTATCTCTCACTTCTCATCTAAAATATGTATTTTAGGACATTAAAACTCTTAGGACCTCATTATAAATTCTTATTCTATATTGGAATCCTATAATAATTGAGAATTAAAACATCCCGCCACTTTCCAAACACTCATATGTACATGGGGTATTACAATTTTAAAATATTATTTATTAAATGGTATTTTAAAGGTATAGTTGTAACTTTCATAAAAAGGTCTTAATATAGTAAATAGACCCTAATTTTTGTTTTCCATGTGTATGGATTTTTTAGTGTTATAGGAAATATGTGTTATATTATTCTTCTTGAGAAAAATGTTCTACTTATATAAATGGTGTTTGAAAGTGGGGGTGGGTTTTGGTACTTATTATAAATTTGTGTGTGTGTGTGTTTGTGTATATATCCTTTAGTTTTTTTTCGATTTATCACCTATATTTTGTCTCACCTTCATTTTTTTTATGGGTAACCAAGAATATCGAGGTGGTATATCAGGGATCACATATTATACTATTTTATAATCACTATATGAAATGTGGACCCAAGTGTGGTGTTCACCCAACTTTGGGATTTCTCCCCTTAGTTGGGATAAATAGTGAAATACTAGGTGATAAGGTTGTTGAATCAGATCAAGCACTCCAATAGGAAGGATTTAGATTTAATATTTACTAAGATTAACCCTTATCCTCTATATTATTCCCATAATCATTTGTTTTTTATTATATTAGGATGACTTTGTTTCCATTATTTATATATTAGTGGAATTATGACTATTTCATATATACTTTATAATTGATGTTTTTATTCTTAATCTAGTTTCCTATATTTCCACTGGTATCTCAGTTCTAAAATAACAATGTTTTTCATTTAGTTGAATTGAAAAAGGGTTTTCAAATTCATGGGTATTTCAAAGTAAGGTCTTATATGTTTTACCATTTAAAATCCTTCCTTACTCTAGAAATTTTCAAAGGGACATTTTATTTTAAAAATTGTACCTTTGTGTGTTAAATCAGTTAGTCTCAATGATGTACACGTTTTATTGTTTTTAAAAAAATAAATGATTAAATTTTTATTTATATTTCAAATAACCAACAATTTAGTGTATAATTAAATACTATAAATGGGGTATGAGGAGTATATATATAGGGAATTTATACTCATTCCTATCATTTTCAAGTTTGTTGTAATTTTTTATTTGATGTGGAATTTTTTTATTGGTTTCGAATTTGGGGTTTTCAAAGGTGGTAACTAAATATTTTTAACTTCATATATTAGAGATAGGTTCTTTCACATTTATTTTATTTTGTTATCCTATCTTTCTGATTTATATTTCCATGTTATTATTCATTTCGAAGCTTTCTTTTTTGTTTTTTGTTATAGTGGTACTAAATTTTAGTTTTAATTTGATGTTATAATTTATTAGGTATAGATATTTGGACATGTTTATTGTTTTTGAGTTATGTTCATTTTTTTTATTCCCTATATGGCTATACTTTTTTTATATGGTGGTTATTTTTTAATTGCATGGTCACCCAACATATAGAATGAACATGTCAGGATATCAGGTGGAATCCGTATTTTTTTTATTATTTATATAGAGAAATACTTCCCTATTGGGTATTATTTGGTACCCTATAACAATTTTTTATCCCATGGGGTTTTATGACACCCTTCTGACCTCGTAGAAAGATGGGTCAAGTGACATGTCTAGTCATCTTGGGATTTTTCATTAAAAATTGTGTCAAATCCATTTTTTCAAAATCTTATAGTATAGATATAATATTTTCATGATTAAATTGGTAGGCCACATGTAGATTCCTTATCACCACATTTAAGATGACACATGATTTACCAATGATATTTGGTGTGTGTGAGTATCAAATTTGATCTTTTTTGCTAGTAATTTTATTTCTTTTCTAATATTTGTTTGAGTATTTGTGTTTTAATTCATATTTAATGGTTTATATAGAGAAACTTACCTGTTTTAGAGTCAGTTGGTAGGAATAAATAATGAACACAATTTCATATTAATGGTTTTTAAAAATATGCAGTCTGGTCTGGGAGGATTCTGGTAAGACTCATATAGTTAACATATGATTTACAGACTGTACATCCCAACAATGTGTGGTTGTTGATTTTCTAAAATTATTATTTTTTAGTCCTTTTCTATTATAATTTCTCTTTTATTTTTTATATAATTTAATTAAGATATATTTTTAGTGTTTTCCTGGGGTTATTTTTGTTTTTATAGAAATATTGATTGAGTTTTATTATTTTAAAGGGGTATTATCAAATGGTTTTAGTTATAAAAATAGTTTGACCTTAAATATGGTGTATAAAAATTTGTAATAAAATTTATGAACTCATTTCTTTAATCTATTTATCTTCCTAAGAAATTGTTTTCAAATATTTCGTCAAAATCTAATTTCAAATATTGAAATTTAAAAAAATGTGAGGACACATAAAAGATCTTTTTTAAGAAAAGGTAGATGTATAAATATTTTAATAGATTCATTATATGGTTTTATAAAACTCAATTTACATCTGATAATGGTTTTTAATATATGAATATTATTATGAAGTGATTTTGAAATATTTTTAATATAATATGTAGTTTTTTCATATGTTATAAATTACTTTAAAGAGTTGACTGTAGATATTTAATAAGGGAATATTTAATGATTTTATTGAATTTTTAAATTTATGAAATGATAATGGTAGATTTGTGTGGTATTCTATTTTAACGGTTTTTTATGTGAAAATTTGTTTTATAAAATTATTACAATTAGTATTAGTTTTGGTGGTTATTTTTCTGAAAATAAAACCCATGAAGTGATTTGATTTTTAAAATTAGGTGTTATGATTCATTTAAATAGGATTTAAACCTTTTTGTAAAGTTTTCTAAATTTTTTGATTCCATTAATGAAGTTGGAATAAAAAAATTTAAAAGAAATTTGGTTTTGTGGGACTGTTTTGAACTTCTTAGTGGGAAACATGAACTTTTAATCCATGTTCGAACTATGAAATGAACATTATTTAGTTTTAAAAATGAGTTGAGATGTTTATAAAGTGTGTTTCTTTTTTAAAATGATTTTTTAAACCCTTAGTAAAATTATAGTGGTTTAAAAACAATATTTTTGTAGGGTATTCTTTTTGTTAGTTTTTCGATTGTGATTTGTATCATGGACTATATTTTGTCTATTTGATTTTAATAAGAAAACATTAATTAATTGGATTCAATTTTTTTATTATTTAGAATATGTATCCTATGAAATTATTTATGATATATAAATAGTATCTCTAGAGATGATCCTTAGGATGAATACTTCTATTTTATAGGTGTGAAACTTAAGAGGTTTTAGAAATTAGGTTATTGGAAGAAGAAGAATTCATTAGTCTAACTCAATTTAGGATGGTGATGATTATTTATTTATAGGATTATTCTTGTTAAGTATATATTATTTTAGAATTTAAGGTAAATCTTGACGAGTTTATTTCTTTAGGTATCCCTTTGTTTATTTCTTTTTGTATGGTCGTTATTTGGGAATTCGTGTGTTTTAGTGTTCAGTAGTGCTTGTTTTGGTTTTGATTTAATTCTATCCATGTGATGAGGATTTTGATTTGAGGGGTTATACATGGTTATTATTGGTTTTGATCTTGACTAAATGGGATGATTTTTATCCCTAATTTATATTGTGCTCTAAATAGTGTTTTGTTTTTTCTATCGAATTCACCCTGAGTTAGTGTTCTAAGAGTGAAGTCTTAGGTAACACTCTCTTTCACCATTTATCTAGGGATAAATCCTATGTTTTTATTGTGGGGGATTTTTTAATTGAGGTTTATTTTATTTTGTGATATTTTCAAATATGGTGATGTAAATATAATTTTAGGTTGAATTTCCTTTTAGATTTTTAGTCTATTTTCTTAGAGGGCTACTTTTTGGCGATACAGAAAAATTATTCACTTAATTGTTTAATTGAGATAGGTTTTTCTACCATAATTATTTTTCACATTGGTTATTTTAATCTTATCTCTCCATTTTTAGTTGAGTTCCAAAATGGTGGGGAGACAACAATGTATGTTCTCCTTTTTCTTCACCATTACATTACTTTTTGTAGGTGTATAAGAGTATGGCTATTGGGTGAGGTTTCTAGTTTCTATGAATGAACCTAACCTATGATGGGTTGTATTTACTTTGAATTTGTGTCCTTATGTTATCTGATTTAGGTTCCATTATAGTTGAAGGAAATGGGAAGGAGTTGGGTGAGAGAGGTATGTTCAACTTTTATATAGAGGATATAGTACTCAGTTTTGGTCCTCATTTTTTATCTTCTATAGGTAATGTAATTTACTTTTCTTGAATTATTCTTATGGTTAACATTGTGAGAATTTTATTTTTAGGTGACAGACTGTTCCTTTTTTTTAATTTATGTGATTAGGATGAAGTTAAACCTCATCCATTCATTAATAAAATATAATAATGATTTTAGAGGAACAAAGTGAGATGATGGGGGGGAATCATCACACCTTGACCTTGATATTTCAGATATGTTTATTAATTTATCAATTTTTTGTTATTTTACTTTATTAACAATATTTTTTCAACTAATGTTTTTAGGATTGTGTGAGTTGCACACGGTTTGTGTATGGTTTGTGATAACCATGTACCCAATCATGTAGAAATAGTAGCATGATTAAATGGGGTGTGTACAATTGGTGAAAGGTTTGACATACCATGTGGATAAACTATGCATCACTCCTCAATCCCATGAAGGTGCATCCATATGATTCGTTCATAGTTTGATAAACTATGAATCCAAACCATACAAACTATCTAGGAAAATAAAAATTTCGATTTTATTATTTTTTTCATTCATATATTAATGACCTTGGGGATTCTCCTTTCCTTCCATTCAACTCTGTCAACCACTTTTCACGTTTACCCTTCAGTTTCCATCTCATCCATATTGATTTCCATACATTAATTTATGATTTTAGGTTGTTTCTTCTAGGTAAATTGATTTAAACCCCTTCCCATAAATTTCTTCTTTCTCTCTCTCTCTATATCTTGGCCAAGAATAGTCTTAATGGCCTATGATTTGTGTTGGCTCAAATTTAACTTGGGGAATTCATATTTTAGGCTTTCTTATGGTCTTATAAGGGTCTATATTTCCTTTTTGTGGTTTTTTAGTGTCATTCATAGTGGAAGTGACATTTTTTATATAGGTTTCTTCATCCATTATATTTCATATTTATGTCCATAAACTTCTTAATTTTTTGAACTAATTATTTTATCCCCTTTAAATTTATATTAAATATTTAAAATTATCCCTTATTAAATAATCAATTTTTCGTATTTCTATGTGAGAGACTTATTTTTATATAAAGTGTGAAAACCTAGTGTTTATTTAATTCCTAATAGGATTTTTCTAAAATCATATAATTATTAATGGGATGTATTAGATTTTAATATATTTATAAACTAATTGAACCATATTTTAAGTATTTATTTTTATATAAAGGGATGATGGGGTCACTTTAAATTTTTGGGTATGTTTCCTTTTTGAATTAATTTATGATAGTTTCATGATTTGTTTTTTAAAGGTGTTTTAGAGCTTGATTTCTTAAGGGATATTTCCAAGGCTCAGCTGGAACATTATGGAAGGGGTTTTATTATATTAAATTATCCCTTGATGTGTTCCCCCTTTATGTTTTTGTGAAATTATATGTAATTTTCCTTATTATAAAGAAAGAATTATATTATTCTCCCTTTGAATAAAAAGGCTTCTTATGTGAAGGGAGTTCAATGGTGAGGGTGAGATTAAATTATTTTTCTATATAAATATATTTTTTTTCTATTATTCAATATCTCATCTCCATTATAACTTAAATCTATTTTTTTACATCATGGGAAACTGAAATATCTTGGTGGTAAATTCAGGTCTATATGCTACACTAGTTTATGATCATGTTGTAGCTAGTGGACCGAAGTGGGATGTTCACCCAAATTTAGGATTTGCCCCTTAGTTGTGCTAGAAAGGGTTAAAATTTGTTTTATAGATATTTAATTTCATCAAGAGTTCCGATAGGTTGGATTATATTTTATTATTTTCATAGATTGTCCCTTGAGCTTTTAGGTGTTCCCATGATCATGGGTTCTTGGTTATATTTTGATGATTTTGTTTTCATTATTCTTGTGGTAGTGTGATTATGATTATTTAATATACCTTTTATTATAGTTGTTTTTATTTTTATAATTTTTGTTCTTGATTTCCACTGGTATCTCTATTTTGAAAGAAAATTTTGTTTATTTTATTTCAAATTAAAAATGTTCTACTTGGGCATGGGTATTTCAATGCATGGTTTTCTAATATTTTTCTAATTTTAAAGGATTATTTACTCTTTACAAGACTAAAGGATATTTTTTTAATATTTTATATATTTTGGTTTAAATAAAATAGTTTTAATGATGTAATCATTATATTATTTTTGAATTAAAATTGAAAATCATTGATTTTTACTTATATTTAGAACTAGAATGAAATAGTTTTATCTTTGAAGTTTATGCATGGAGTATGGGAGGATATATACTAGTAATTTATTATCATCCCTATTATAATAAAAATTTAGTATATATTACTCTTGGATACTTAATTTGGTTGTCAGTTTTCAATTTGGGGGTATCAGAGGAGTAAGTAAACACTCTTCACATAGTGCATTAAAGTTGAATGGTTGTGGCTTTGTTTTATTTTCAATGTTCTACTTTTTTATTTATCATGATATGTTATCATTATTTTTTTATCTTCCATTTCAATGTTTTTTCAATGTTTTAATTATATTTTTGTATTAATTTAATTTTCAGATGTATTATATATGGATATTTAGCCATGTTTATTATTCATGAGTTGTTTTATTTTTTTATATCATGTTTGGATATGTTTATTATGGATTCTACTTATTTTCTATGAATGTTCATATTATTTATAGAATTTTCATGTTGGAATACTATGAGGAGTTATTATTTTGGTTATTATTTATTTAGATAAAATGTTCCTACATTTTTATTATTTGATTCCCTAGAACTAGTTTCCAGCTCATAGGGATCAAGATTACTCTTCGGGCCTTGTGGTGGTCCAGGATGAGTGACATGTTTTTTCATAATTGGCTGGTTTAATACATTCCTTCTATAATAAAATTAATTGTTAAAAATATCTGTAAGAATTAATTTAACATTAGTATAACTTTTTTATAAAACTCAAATATTTATTATTTTTCCCTAATTTTAAAATCTTTTAAAAAACAATGTTCAACTATGGTGGACTTACACAACCTAATTTGATAATGATGTCTTATTTTCACTATTTTATTTGGTAGATATTATTAAAAATTTATTTCATGATTTAATATAAAATTAATGATCAAGTAATTTCATGATCAAATAAGAGTTATAAAAATGAAATTCAAATTAAACAATCCTAGACATTTTTAAAAATCTAAAATAGATTTTCTGAAGAAGATTATTCGAATTATAAAAATTTACTAAACTGTTAAAATAACTTACTTCTAGAATGACATTAAAATTATACCATGAAATTATGGATACTAAGTAATCATTATAAAATGACCACTTACTGTTACCACTACATTAATGTTGAATTAGAGTTATGTGCTAAATGACCTCAAAATGATTTAATAAAACATTATTAATTTAATATATGGATTAAAACTGATAATAAATTGATTATAGAAATGAAATATATATGAATTTTTTTGAACCAAGTAATTAATGAATGTAAATTGGCTATTTATAAGTTTAGCGGAGCGTCCAAAGTAATTTAGGACTTGAATTCAGGCACCTTTATAACTCTTTATTATTCTTTATGTTAGGTTATCCATCACTATCTATCTCTCTCTATTCATAGTTACCTATTTAATTTTTGTTTTATAATATATATATATATATATATATCATTGTTTTATACCATTCCATTATTCTTTTCTTTTCTTGGGATATGCATATCTCTCTAGTTATTTTTCATTCTTTTCTTTAAATTTAACCCACCATGGTGAATGGTTATATTTATTCTTCATTTTATTGTATAAATATTATAAATATTTTTTTATAGGATCTCTAAAAAACCTCTTATTTAAATATTTATTTTTTAGGTTTATATCTAATGTTTTATAAATCTAGTGATCTTATCATATTTAAATATTGGTCTATTGATATAAAATTTTAATAAAGTAATCTAATTTCATAACTTCTTATTCATATTTTCTTTTTATTTTTCCATAAAATTGAGATCTATTTCCATAGCCCAATATCCATTTTTTAAATTAATTTCAAGATGACATAGTCCCTTATTTTAATATTATTATTATTTTACCATTATGGATAAATATTTATAGATTTATTATCTTACCTATTTAATTATCTAGGTTTGTTTATTATTTTTTATTTATGTATGTTTCTCTTCTATGTGGAACTCATATGCATGAAATATTATGATTTTGGGTTGGCATAGAATTATACATCCCCACAATCTTTTGGGAAATTTATTAAATATCACAAGATAATTATTCATGGGAATGGTGCAGTTACCTTTGTCTTTAAATTTATGCATGGGCATGATGTGGTTAGATTTATCTATTATTTGTTAAAATAATTATGGTAAGATATGACCTATATTTTTGATTTCATTCCTTTTTTTACATAATATTATTATATTTATTATTACCTTGATCCTATAAAATTTTTTCTCTTATTCCATGTTTATATGTGAAAGTTTATGATCCCTTTCATATATGATTCCATGTTATGATTATTTACACATATGATATCTCATCCTATGATTATGATTTTTTATTACATTATTAGTATTTTTAGAACAACCCTTATTATATATATACCCTCAGGATGCCCCATGTAGTAATAAGGGTAAGGTGATCTCTTAGATAAAATTATGAAGATAGGAATAAATTATTGTGTTGTTAATTTAAAAATGTTTTATGAAATACTAATATCTAAAATATATTAGACCTCTATATTTCAAGGTGAGACTTATATATATATTTTTAAATGACATAGTAATATGGGTAATAAGTGTTGTTATTTATAGTTAGTATAAAAGATAGTTATAGTTATTTCTTAGGGATTATTTTAACTAATATTATAGGATATAAATAATAAATATCCAATATTAATACTTTTTAAATTATAAAGTAGGTTTTACATGGGATTTATGAGTTTTAAATCATATATTTGTAACTTATTTCATATATTCTTATTAATTTAAGTATTCTTATTGCTATATTTCCTTTGTTTTAGTACACAGATATATATGGGAGGAATTGTGTTAGAAACCATTGTAATGGAAAATGTAATTGTTGTACAAATGAGATGCCTAATATGATGGGAGTATGAGTTTAAAAATTTAGGGTGTTACTTTCTCAGTTCACTCATGTTATAAATAATTAATTGAAGCATGTGAATCACCCAAATCACATGAATAAGGATAAAATTGTACTTGGTCCTTTTTTGTGACAACAAACACTCCATTTTTGGATCTTTAGATCTATTAATCACAAATAAATTGATAAAATCAATCAATAAAAAATTCTCTTGGATTCATTGCTCTGATAATTAGAAGATGGATTGGTCAATTTTTTGATTTTAGGGATGATAAAATCAGTGCATGACAATGATCAACAATACCAAGACCACATAAAACGTGGACTCTATAGGATGGAAATAATTCATGGAAATATTTTTCCATAAATAATTTGCTTCAAATATTTTTATTATAGTCGAGATTGAATTTATTAGACTAAATAATTTGGACCAAGGATAAATTAGGTCATATGGGGTAAAGTTTATATGGAAATTAAGGTATGCCTATGGATTTTTTTTAAATTGAATGTATGGTTAACCACATATTTAGTAACATAAAAACAAGTCGTAGAAAATATATAGTTATTTAAGACTTTGATAAATATGAGGATGTAGTCAGATGTAACCTTAAGGGGGAAATGTAGATCAGAGAGTCCCAATAGACCAATGGTATTGGATATAAGAAAATAATAATAGATTTTAACTCTAGAGGATCGGCTGATAAACCTCACATAATATAAAAGTTTCAACTACCCATATGTGAGAAGTATGGGAGCAATTATCTTGGAAACACTATCAAAGGAACAAGGATATAACACCCCAAGCTTCCACGGTACTCTTCTCTTTGAATAATAAAATAGCATGTGTTGTACGCAAATTTGAGTTCAAACACACCACAACCAATCAAAATAGCCATTATGAATAGTAATACCCACTTTTTGAAACATTATAAATTTTAAATTTCAAAATGGACTTCATTTTTGGATTCGGAATATCGAAATTAGCTTAGGGTGAATTTTTGGTATCTTTCTGAAAGCTTTCAATTTTTGATGAATAGTGGAAAACACTGAGTTATAGTTTAAAACTGAATTTTTATTTAAATAATTATTTATTTTATTTAAATTTATTTTAGGTAAAAATATATACATACTACCTATATAATTTCAATTTAATTCATTAGAGTCAGTTTATAATTTTTTTAGATATATAAAAATTTTATTGAACTTTTCATCGTCTTTTACCCAACTCCTAGGAGAATTTGAAAATTCACATAAAACATAATTTTACCACTTATATGGGTGGAATTTAAAAAATCTCAGAGACACGGTTGATATCAGTAAGTAAAATGTGGTTCAATGAGATGAAAATAATTTTTGGTGAATAGTAACATTTTTGTTTTATTTACCACGGTCAAAAGTAAATAGGGTAATTAAGGGTAAAAATGATATTTTTATTTACCTAAAACATTTCTTCATTCTATTAGATAAGTATAATTCAACAAAAAACAACATTAGGAATAAAATATGAACCTCTTTAGTCCACTTGGTTTAGATTAGGAAACTTATTATTTTTTTTATTTAAAGAATAGTTAAAAGAGTTAAAATCAAAGTTTAATGACTAATTTTTTTAATATATTGATATACATAACATAAATTCGACTATAAATATTCGTTAAAACAATAAAAATATTTATTAAATAATTTTATTTTATTTATATTTCTTAAACGTTAAATAATTTAATTTTTTATGGCATATTGATGATGCAATAATTACCTAATTAATGAAATATTAAAATAATTGATATTATAAATATCCAAATAAATGTAATTTGGGACTTCTTATAAATTAAACTAATTTTATAGGTTAATATGACATATTAGGGATGGTTAAATGAATTTAGTTTGATGTAATAATTCTGTTATGAATTTAGCAAAAACAAAATACCAAATAGTGTCAAAATTGACATAAAAGATTTTTTAAAACAAATATTATATACTTAATTGAAATTATATTCCTAAAAATCAAATGTTCTTAAAAAAGACTTATATAATTATATTTGTATCATTAATGAACCACTTGGGGATCTCTTGTAAGTATATCGTATGTTTATTAACCATATAATATAAAAATACAAAGAGACATGGAAAATGTCAAACTATTTAACTAAGAGTTAATCTAGTATCATCTATATACTGTGCTGTAATTATAAATATGGCACAACCAAATTCATTATTCTATCCATTCTTTGAATGACATGTCACCATACGTGCGTACGTACAGCTTACCGTCTCCACGTCGTGGTGTAATTGTTATTCAATTCATTATTATTTGGATGGGTATAATAATGATGTGTAATTAAGGTAAATGATAAATATAACATGATAATGATTCAGTATATGTGATATACCATCCAATTATATATTATTTTAATATCAAAAGATTAATATTGTTGCTTGTGCGTACATACGGATTACCATCTCCATGAACACGATGAGATTCATTCCTCATCGTATCCATTCAAGACTAATTTTCATTTGATGATTAAAAATAATGTTAAGAACTTTATATAATTATGGTTATGAATAAGATAAATCCCATTAATAACAAATATGACTCACATAAAAATGAATATAAAGTAAAATGAATCAGTTAACACACGAAACGACGATAATACTAAGATATTATTAACAAAGTCATGTTAAAATATCATATATGATATCATATTAATGTATATGATTCTTGTAAAATTTATTAACAATTATTTCACCATTATACAGGAGGTTAACCAACCCTCAACTAAGGAAAAGTACCAGTTAAGGTTTCATTTCACAATCTCTTCATTATCTGAGGTTGTTTATACGTAATGATCTACTTGGACCTCTTTATCATCCACATCAATGTTTCTTAAAAATGTATTTCAAAACATTCTTACGATTTTATAGACTACAAGTTAAAGTCATTTATACCCTAGTTTGACTTTTTATAAGATTTTTATAAAGGAATCTTTCTGTCATTTTCCAAACAAGGTCATTTTTAAACTTTTCGACAAAATTAAGGTAAGAATGCATTTTTTTAACTTATACGGCAGGTGAGACTATTTTCCATCGTTATAACACCATCGAAGCTTCCCATAAAAGCTTATAAGAATATTTTAAAAATAAATTTTTTCTTTATAATTATGTGACTCTTAAATTATTTCATAATAGAAAGAGATATTTCACTAAAAAGGGTTTTGATTTCATCTATTTCAACATCCTTTGATGGATTTTAAGTTTATTTGAAGTTGATTTATTATGATAAAAAAATTCCATATTGTATTGAAGGTTTTATGATATGTTTCACTATGGATGTTCTATTTTTATACCATTCATGGTTTATGGTTAATTTATTGACATTTAGTATTCTAGTTTTAATAAGAATGTTTATGTTATATTTCAACCTTTTCATATGAGGAATGTATTGTAATTAGTAAGTAATAGGTGGAACCCGCAATAGATCCTCAATGAATCGGTAAGTCTCATGAGATAACTAGACGTGGAATTGGTTGAGGCCCTTTCCCTATTTGATATGTGGTTTTGGTTAAGGCCTTAATAAATTTTAGAAGTCTTGGATTAGGCCTTGAAAAAATGTTTCAAAATGTCCGGAATTATACATTACCTCATTATGAAAATAATATTGATGGTTCATGTGGTCATTTGACTAGTATAATACCCATGATTATGTTTTATTATGGCATTATTTACTCAGCTCATATTCCTGCCATAAAAGTATTCATGTTTATTATTGTTAAGGGCATGTGGTTTCAATTATTTTCCATGCTTCATATTTATGTTATATGCTGCTATATTTCATACCCTTACTGAGCATTTGATAACACCCCATTTTTATGTTTCATTTTCTTAGGATATGAAAAAATTTGTTATGAGTGACCTCCAGGAATAATCTTGGAGGCTTGGATGTTTCTAATAGAATAAATTTGTGTTGTATTTCTTTTCAAGTTGTAAAGTTGAACTTATGTATGAATATTGTTTCCAATAATACTAAACTGATTGGTATTTTGAGACATTATTTCCTTGTTATCATTCTAATGTTGTGTAATAATGCACCGACTCTGGGTAACTAGGGTGGGGGCATTACAGTTGGTATCAGAGGATGTTTAGTACAAACCTTGGAAACTAGATTTAGATAAACTCTGATTAGAGCACATAGCCCTAAGATAAACTTTGAGGATTAGTATAGAAGAACATCCAAGAATTTTGGTATTGTATAAATTTTGTGAGTTTTCCAAAAAATACATCCTTGTCTAGATACGAGAATGCAGAGGCAGCTTTGGCGTAGATGTACCTAGGGGTAAAACCAAAAAACACCGCTTTGAGCTAAAATCGAACGGGAACTGGTGCATGACAACGGGCCTTGCTGCATTCTTGGTTACGACACTCCTGGGGGATATGCTTAGGATAATTACCATTTTCTTTACAATCAATTATGAAGGGTTTATGAGTATATACTTCCTCAAAGAAAACATTTTTATGATTTTGGATTTTATCCATAAACAGTTCGATTTATGTTAGGTGTTTCACAAGTTTGGATTTATGCATTGTAATTCATAAACTAATAAAGTGTATTCCATTGTTTAGAAATGGTGCCTAGTGGAAGGAATGGGAACTGTATCAATGCATGCACTCTATGTAGGTATTTCCCTCCTACTCAAGATAATTATAGTGGAGCTGGTGATGCAACTAGTGCTGATCAGCTAATCACCATACTGGGACAACTCACACAGGTTATGAATAATAACCTTACCTATATGGAGCACCCTGATCCACAGCGTGGAGGATCAATGTTATATCGCTTCATGAGGTAACAAACACTGACATTCAATGGGAGTACAAATCTATTAGTGGCTGAGTAATGGATAAATTCCATAGAGAAAATATTCCACGCTTAAGGGAGTATAGAAAGGGAAAATGTTATCATGGCCGTTTATCACCTCACTGGAGATGTTGATCAATGGTGGTCATTGATTCAAAACACAAAGGAAGATGAGGAAGTATCAAATATGGAATGGAGGGAGTTTAAAGAAGTTTTCTTATAAAAATAATTTCCTCATGACCATCGAGTGGATATGGAAAGACAATCTCTGAGTCTGAGGCAAAAAGAGGATGAGAATGTCGCAAAGTATGAAGCTTACATTACAAGGTTAGCGAGGCATGCGGCATATTATATACATAACCCACAAAGTAAGATTTGCCGTTTCTTTGATGGGTTGAAACCATTTCTCCATCGAGCATTAGTATCACAATCCTTCTCATCATACGAAGATATTGTCTCGTGTGCTATCAAGACGGAAAAGGAATTCTCTAAGTATTATGACTTTAAAGCAAAGCAAGAGAATAAGAGATCTGCTGAACACTATGGGAAAGGAAATAGGGAAACATGGAAGAAGGGAAAAATTGAATTTCCACCCTGTGATAATTGCAGAAGAAAGAACCGTGGTGCCTGTCTAAAAGGAAAAGGAGTGTGCTACAAATGTGGATAGAACAGCCATATTACAGGTGATTGTAAGGGAAATAAAGACTCTACCAATGTTCAATGATAAAATTGCAGGGAGATGGGACATTATGCAAATAAATTTCATAATCGCCAGGGACACTTACCTCAGAAAAGGCCATGGGATCAAGGTTAAGCTTATGCGATCACTACTGGTGAGTTTGAAGCTCTGAAAGACGTAGTGTTGGGTAATTTAATGGTTCCCCCATGTTTAGAAAATGAATTATTTGATTCTAGATCATCGCATTGTTTCATATTTTCTCAATTTGATAAGAAAATTAGATATTTTTAATTTGATTTAACAAGGGAGTTGTCAGTCAAAACTCCTAAGGGAAGTATCATTGCAATAATGTTTTGTGAATCAGTCCCCATTAGAGCGCATAAATGTTATTTATCTACTAATATCATTGTCATACCCATGATTGAATTTGATATAATCCTCAGTATGTATTGGATTTCAGACCATGATGCTAAAATTTATTATAAGAAGAAGAAGGTTACAATTTGTGATGATGATAAAGAGTACCTTATCTTTAGAGGAGAAACGTCACCACCTAATTCTTATCTATATCCACCCCAAGTAGCTCAACTAAATTCAATTATTGCGGAGGAAGAGAATAAAATAATTTTGGTTGAGGAAAAGAATGTTCAAATAGAGGATGTACTTACTGTGCAAGAGTATGTCGATGTATTCCCAGAGGTTTTACCTAGACATACTCTAGAATGATAAATTGAGTTTTCCATTAATTTAATTCATGGATCACGGCCCATATCGAATACCCCTTATAGAATGACCACTTTGGAATTAGTGGAACTAAATAAACAACTAGAGTAATTAAGTAATAATTGATTTATTCTCCCTAGTGTTTCTCCATGGGGAGCCCCTGTTCTTTTTGTTAAGAAATATGGATCAATGAGGTTTTGCACTGAATACAAGGAGATCAATTCTATAACAATAAAGAACAGGTATCCCCTACCTCAAATTGATGATTTATTTGACCAAATTCATGGATCTCAATACTTTTAAAAGATTTACCTCAGATCTGGATATCATTAGTTGTGTGTGAATAAGGAAGACATTATGAAGATAGCATTTCGAACCAGGTACATGCATTACGACTTTACAGTAATGCCTTTTGGATTGACTAATGCACCCTCTTTCTTCATGGATCTAATGAGTATAGTTTTCAGGGAATATCTCGATGACTTTTTAGTGGTATTTATTGATGATATCTTGGTATACACCAAAATCTACAAAGATCACGAAAATCACTTTCGCATTATCCTAAAGACTCTTAGAAGACATTAATTATATAGGAATTTTAGCAAGTGTGAATTACAGCTTTAGGAGAATTCTTTTCTTGGCCATATTGTCTCCAAGGATTCAATCTCTCTTGATATTTCTAAGACAAGAGTAATCGAACAATGGACAGCACCTATAAGTATAACTGAGGTATGTAGTTTTATTGGATTAGTAGGTTATTATCGGTATTTTTCCCAGAATGTTTCTTAATTGGCTAACCCATTAACAAAGCTCACACATAAAGGGGTTAAATTTGTTTGGAAAAAATACTGTGAATAATGTTTTGAAGAACTGAAGATAAGTTTAGTCAATGATTTTATATTGACTCTACTATTGAGGGATGATGGGTTTGTTATTTATAGTAATGCATCAGGACTTGGTTGTGTCCTTATGCAAAATTATAAAGTTATTGCCTATTCCTCACGACATCTGAAAATTCATGAGCAAAACTATCCTACCCATGATCTTGAATTAGAAGCTGTAATCTTTGATTTGAAGATATGGAGACATTATCTCTATGGTGAAAAATGTGAGATATATACTGATCACAAGAGTTTGAAGTGTATTTTCTCTTAGAAAGAACTCAACATGAGGCAAAAACGATGGCTTTAACTACTCAAGGATTATGATAGCACGATACACTACCACCTGGGGAAGGAAAATAAGGTGAAATATGCTCTGAGTAGAAAGGATCATGGAGTTTTGAACAAGATGAAAGCTGGAAAGGATCCTATATATATGGATCTAGTAAAAATGGATATAGGAATCATCATGGAAGGTGAAACATTGATACTTTTTCAAATGGTTTCCAAACCATCTTTACTAGAAAGGATAAAGAATTCACAGACCGGTGATGAAGAGTTTCAAAAGAAGATTAAAGCAGTGAATGATGGGAGATTGAGTGACTTTGTGTATGAAGATGGAATTTTGAAATTTGGGAAGAGACTTCATGTTCCCGACGTACCTAATCTAAAAAGGGAATTACTGGATAATTCTCATAGTTCTAATTTCTCTATACACCCTAGTAGCACTAAGATGTATAGAGATTTTAAGGAAAATTTTTTATGGCACAACAAGAAGAGGGTGATGCTGATTTTGGGTCAAGATGTGTGGTTTTTTAACAAGTGAAAGCTGGAAGGAAACAACCTAGAGGAGCCATGCAACCTCTTCCCATACCTGAGTGGAAATGGGAAAATATTACGATGGACTTTTTCATGGGACTACCAAAGACTCCTAGAAGAAAGGATGAAATATGGGTCATTGTTGATCGTCTTACCAAGTAAGCACATTTTTTTGCTATAAGAGATGATTTACCACTTGAACGTTTAGCAAGATTATATATTAATGAAGTTGTAATACTTCATGGAGTACCACTATTGATTTTATCTGGTCATGATCCATGTTTTACGTCAAGATTCTAGAAAAGTCATCAGAAATCCCTAGATACTGAACTTCGTCTGAGATCTTCCTACCACCCTCAAACTAATGGACAATCAGAACAGACTATTCAAACCATAGAATACATGTTTAGATCCTTCTCACTCAACATTCAAGGTATGTGGGATCGATATTTACCTCTGGTAGAATTTTCCTATAATAATAGCTTCCATTCAAGTATTCAGATGGAACCATATGAAGCATTATACAGAAAGAGATGTCGCACACCAACCTATTGGGATGATGTTGGTGAAACAAAACTTGTAGGCCCGGAACTTGTGGAGGAAATGATGGAAAAGGTGAAGGTAATCCAAACCCACATCAAAGCAGCTCATAGTTGGAAGAAGAGCAATGCTGATAATCGAAGGAAGGATTTGGAATTTAATGTAGGAGATCATGTTTTCTTAAAGGTTTCTCCATGTAAGGGTGTTATATGTTTTGGTAATAAGGGTAAATTGTGTCCCAGGAATATCAGACCTTTTGAAATTCTAGAACAAATTGGGGTTGTAGCTTACCGTTTGGAAATTCCGCTAAGTCTTTCCAAAGTCCACGATGTGTTCCACGTATCACTATTGAGAAAATACATGCCTGACCTAACACATGTACTCACCTATGAGGAATTAGAACTGGAACCTGATCTATCTTATTGCAAAGAGCCTGTCAAGGTTCTTGATACAAGAGAATAAGTGCTGAAAACCCGGATGACTTTTCTGGTAAAAGTTCTATGGAGAAACCATAAGATGGAAGAAGCAACGTGGGAACCCAAGGAACTTATGATGAATAACCACCTGAGTCTTTTTATGCATTAATACTCCAGAAATTTCGAGAACAAAATTATTTTAAGGGGGAGAATGTAACACCCCAAGCTTTCATGGTACGCTTCTCTTTGAATAATACAATAGCGTGTGTTGTACGCAACATTGAGTTCTAACACACCACAACCAATCAAACTAGCCATTATGAATAGTAATTCCCACTTTTTGAAAATTTATAAATTTTAACTATCAAAATGAACTTCATTTTTGTATTTGGAATATCGAAATTAGCGTAGGGTAAATTTTTGTTATTTTACCGAAAACATTCAATTTTTTGATGAATAGTGAAAAACACTAAGTCATAGTTTAAAACTAAATTTTTATTTAAATAATTATTTATTTTATTTAAATTTATTTTAAGTCAAAATAGATACATAATACTTATATAATTTCAATGTAATTCATTTGAGTCAGTTTATACTAATTTTAGATATATAAAAATTTTATTGAACTTTTCACCGTCTTTTACCCACCTCCTAGGAAAATTTTCAAATTCACATAAAACATAATTTTACCACTTCTTGTGGGTGGAATTTAGAAAATCCGAGAGGCATGGTTGATATCAGTAAGTAAAATTTGGTTCAATGAGATGAAAATAATTTTTTGGTGAATAGAAACTTTTTACTTTTATTTACCAAAGTTAAAAGTAAATAGGGTAATTAAGGGTAAAAATGATATTATTATTACCCAAACACATTTTCTAATTCTATTGTATAAGTATAATTCAACCAAAAAAACCTTAGTAATAAAATATGAACCTCATTGGTTCACTGGGTTTATATTAGGACACTTGTTATTATTTTATTTAAAGACGAGTTAAAAGAGTTAAAATCAAAGTTTAATAATTAAAACATTTTTAATATATTTTAACACATAAGGTAATTTCAACTATAAAAATTAATTTGAAATCTAAAAATATTTCCTACATAATGGTATTTTTTTTATTTTTTTTAGACATTAAATAATTTAATTTACTTATGACACAATGATGATGCAGTAATTACCTAATTAATGAAATATTAAAATAATTGATATTATAAATATCCAAATAAATGTAATTTGAGACTTTTTATTAATTACACTAATTTTTAGGTTAATATTACATATTAGTGTTGGTTAAATTAATTTTGTTCGACGTAATAATGCTGTTATGAATTTAGAAAAAACAAAATACCAAATAGTGTCAAAATTGACATAAAAGAGTTTTTAAAACAAATATTATATTATTAATTGATATTATATTCCTAAATATCTATGGTTCTTCAAAAATACTTATATAATGATAGGTGTATCATTAATGAAACACTTGGTTTTCTCGTGAAATTATATATTAAGTTTATTGACTATATAATATAAAAATACAAAGAGACATGGTAAATGTCAAACTATTTAACTAAGAGTTAAATATAAAAGATAAGGGTAAAATAGAGACCAAATCCTGTCTAAAACTTATTGGTTGGGTGTTTTTAGATTCAGTACCACCTTATCCTTTAAATAATCTATTTTGGAGCCATTAGAAATAGAAAATTATTTTTATTATAAAATAATATTTCTAGCTTTTCCTAAGGTTCCCCTCACCCCTCTTATAAAAGGGTACTCCACCTTATTTCTAATTCACACATTCAAAGCCATTTGGATCGGTCATCTTCTACCCAAATATCCTCTCAACTTCCCTCACTTAAACCTAGAGACATTCCTTTATTCAGAAAGCCAACTTAAATTTCCCTTTTTATCAAATCAAAAGGAAGAACCTGAAGAAGAGGTAAATATTTCACCACCTCTTTCAAGTTATTTTCTTCTTCCACTTCCTTTTTCTTTGTCGTTTCCATTATAAAATACAAAATCCTGTATATTCTATATAATTTTATGTTATTATAAATATGGTACAACCAAATTCATTATTCTATCCATCCTTTGAATGACATGTCACCATACATGCATATGTACGGCTTACCATCTCTATGTCATGGTGTAAATGTTATTCAATACATTATTATTTGGATGGTTCTATATATATGATATACCATCCAATTATATATTATTTTAATATCAAAAGAATGATATTGTCGCTCGTGCGTACGTACAGATTACCGTCTCCACAAACGCGATGAGATTCATTCCCCATCATATCCATTCAAGACTAATATTCATTTGATGATTAAAAATAATGCTTAAAGACTTTATATCATACTGTATATGAATAAGATAAATCCCATCCATAGCAAATATAACTCGCATAACAAATAATATAAAGTCAAACGAATCAGTTAACACCCGGAACGACAATAATAGTAAGATATTATTAATAAAGCAATGTTAAAAGATCATATATGATATCATATTAATGTATATGATTATTTTATAATTTAATAACAATTATTTCACCATTATATATGAGTTTAACTTACCCCTAACCAAGGAAAAGTACAATATAAGGGTTTATTTCACAATCTCTTCATTATCTGAGGTTGTTTATATGTAATTATCTACTAGGACCTCTTTATCATCCACATCCATGTTTCTTAAAAATGTATTTTAAAACATTCCTACTATTTTATGAACAATGAGTTAAAGTCATTTATACCCTTGTTTGACTTTTTATAAGATGTTTATAAAGGAATCATTCTGTCATTTTCCAAACAAGATCCTTTTTAACCTTTTCGACAAAATTAAGGTAAGAATGTATTTTTTTAACGTATACGGCGGGTGTAACTATTTTCCACCATTATAAAATAGTCGAAGCGTCCCTTAAAATCTTATAATAATATTTTCAAAATAAATTTTTTCTTTATAATTATGAGACTCTTAAATGATTTCAAAATATGAAGAGATATTTCTCTAAAAAGGTTTTTTATTTCATCTATGTCAATATCCTTTGATGGATTTTAAGTTTATTTGAAGTTGATTAATTATGATACAAAATTTCCATATTTTATTGAAGGTTTTGTGATATGTTTCACTATGGATGTACTATTTTTGTATCATTCATGGTTTATGGTTAAAGTATTGATATTTTTTATGCTAGTTTTAATACTAATGTTTTGGTTATATTTCAACCTTTTCATATTAGTAATGTATTGGACTTATTATGTGATAGGTGGATCCCTCTAAAGCTCTTTGATGCATTGGTAGGTCTCATGAGACAATTAGACATGGAATTAGCTGAGACCCTTTCCCAATTTGATATGTGGTTTTGGCCGAGGCCTTAATTATTTTTAGACATCTTGGCCAGGGCCTTGACAAAATGTTTCAGAATGTCCGACATTATACATTCCCTCTTTATAAAAATAGTATTGATGGTTCATGTGGTCATTTGACTAGTAGAATGCCCATGATTATTTTTTATTATGGCATTATTTTCTCAGCTCAAATTTCTTCCATAAAAGTATTCATTTTTATTATTGGTAAAAGCATGTGGTTTTAATTATTCACCATGCTTAATATTTAAGTTATCTTCTACTGTATTCCTTACCCTTACTGACCATTTCAGCTCACCCCTTTCTTACGTTTCATTTTCCCAGGATATGAAGAAGTTAGTTATGAGTGACCTGGAGGTATAATCTAGGAGGCTTTGATGTTTATAATGGAATAAATTCAAGTTGCATTTCGTTTCAAGTTATAAATTTGAACTTATGTATAAATATTGTTTCCAATAATACTAAACTGATTGGTCTTTCGAGACATTATTTCCCTGTGATCATGCCAATGTTATGTAATAATGTACCGACTCTAGGTAAATAGGGTCGGGGCGTTACAAAGGAAATCCTTCATGTTTGGAAAATAATTTCATGTATCTCAAGAATTACAAATTCACTTCAAGAATCCAATTTATGTGATTAAATAAAATATGGTTCTTCTCAATCCTACCCCATGATCCAATATTAAAATAGTAAGTAGCATGGATAATATGTAAATAATTACATCAATATAATGTTCATAAAGGATAATTAATAACAAAATCCTCCAAATCAAAGGGAACAAGGAATAGATTATGAAATATCTACTACTGATGTGGATCATGATTATTAAATGGTGATAGGTTCACTTGTTATTCATTCAATAATATCATGTTACCAATTTTAATCTTGGTCTACACATTTTTTATGTCATGTATGTTTTCTATAAATATCCAAACCCCACTTATATACACAAAGTTTGAGAAATATATGAAAAAACTATGTGGTGAATACATTTCATCTCGTATCTATAACTCTTATTCAATTAAAATTTATGCTAAAAATGGTTGTAAATAATGTTATTTTTCCTTTGGTATAATTATATGTTATACACTAGGATTGTATTGTTTTTTCTTATATATATCTAACATCAACTGTTGGGTGATGGAAATCACTTCCCATATCCTAAACCATCCTATTATTCTATACAAGTATAATTAGAAATATGAATATCATTTTGAAACTCATTCTCAAGTATAGACACTATTTCATTTTTATCAAGTTATTTGGTTCAAATAATTGATACAATAGAAATAATATTCCTCAAATTCATGCACATTATAAGGGAATATACTTGTGCATTTGTTTTGAAGATTTTTTTGTCCGTCCACCAAATTTATATGTTGATTTCACTATATAAATTTTATCTTAACCTCTTCCCATATAAAATTGTCTCTAATGAATGTCCCCCATAAAACTATAATATTTAAATAATTAACTAAATGAAATTTTGGACAATGTTTTTATACACCCCATTTCTTCCCTATGGGGTTCCCTAGCCCTATTTGATAAACATAAGGATGATTCAATTCATAAATGTGTATATTGTTATGATTTTAATAATTTATTAATCAATAAAAATAATTTTTTAATAAATTTATGGCTTATTTGATCAACTAGGAGAGACTCAATAATTCTATAAAGTGGATCTTTGACTGAGATGACATAAATTGATGGTTAAAAAGAAGTATACTCTCAATACAACCTTTTGTATATGATATGGACACTATGAGTTTATAGTTATTCCATTAAGACTCACTAATACTCTATAAATATTTATATACCTGAGGAATAGGGAATTTATAAATTTCCTCAACAAATTTATAGTGCTCTATGGAGATTACATTCTTATATATTCAAAAATTAATTAAGATCATAATGTGGATTTGGATATTATGTAAAATAATTTAAGAAGAATAAGTTGTATGTTAATTATATTAAATGTGACTATTGGATGGAGAAACTCCCATTCATGGTGAATTAAAAAACAATAAATGGGGTAATTTGGGATCTGTTAAAGAAAAAGGAAATTGAAGAGTGAAATAGGCCAACAATTATGATAATGATCCATAGTTTCTATAGATTATTATGGTCGGTCAGTCGGAATGGCTTGAAGGCCTTCATTTTTTTTATTTTTGATACTCCACCATTCAAGGGGTGAGGTGGGACCCTTACTAGGCCCAAAGTCTTAGAGACAATTACATGGCCCGTAGGTCTTTGAGGGAGTCACCCAGACAAGACAGCTTGGAACAGCTTCTCCCCAGCACATGTCATGATATCCACACACCACCTTCCCAGGGCTAGTCGATTAGTTGTCCTATGAAAAGTTGCACAAGACTGGTACTGATGAAAATTGCATACCCCCTCATTCTTCCAATTCCAGTTATCTCTGCTATATTGAATTTGCCTTCCCCAAATCCTCATCTGAAATCTTGTCCTTTATAGCTGACTGGTACATCTGCATTCATACGGTCTAAATCATCATATATTGCAAACTCGTTTCAATGAAATTAAGTGTGCATAATTACAAAGGATTTATCATAATAAATAAATTATGAAACATGTAACCCCCACCCATAATTTTAGAATGACCTCTTCATAAATTAGATAATCACAATGAATAGAATAATTATATTTATAATAAAATTGAAACTAAACTAGAAATAAGTGGGTAAAAATGACTCACCAAACAATAAGTATAACCAACACACAACCAATCATACCAAAATCACTAAGATTTATCATTAATTATAATAATAAATGTAATATAGAATGGGAATTAGAGTAACAAGTATGATGTGGCATAATACACAACATCAACCAATAACACATCAAAGAAGGATCTAAAGGGAAATCCCAAACACTTATCTACAAACATAAAATGGATAGTAATAACTTGACACCTCCATTACACCGAGACCATAAAAAGTATCATATTATACATCCAATATAATCCTATAATAAAATTTTAATATGGTAGTTATGGAAAAATAATTCCCAGTAGATATCCTCTCTAAGCACTAAGAATAACCTTTAAAAGTAACAAATTTTTATTCAAGTTTGAAATAAAACTATAATGATAATATAATTATAATTTTTTAAAAAACATTAACATGAATTCATTACATTAAACCATTTAATCAATGGTATTGATGTTACACTTTCAAATATAAAACAAACTCAACAAAATTTTAAAAATAAAATGATTTTACAAGTAAATGATACGTTTTAAAAATTTTAATTAAAAAAATACATTCCTAATGTGTTTTGAAAAAATACCAACATAAAAAAATTTATTTTAATTAAGGGAATATGTGTTATATATATCTATACCATTAGTTTTATATAAAAATATACGATCATTAAATCATAGAAAAAGTGGAAGTATTAAAGATAATAATATCCAACGTAATAATAATAGAAATAATTATAAGGGAACATCATGGAAGAACCATAATCAATTACCATAGGAATAGAAATCACCATAATTATGGGAATGCCTTAGAGATCTAAAAACAATCTAAGATAACACCAAAATAGAATTTTTATAATCTATGCCCATTTTAATTCAACTACCTAAAAACTTAGTTTTACCCTACCTAGCCTATTTGATAAAAAACCCTAAATTAGATAATATACCTACTTAAGGACACATTCTATAGTGAAATAGTGAACTTGTGTGGTACTCATACCAAGATTTTCCACCTATCTACATATGAATTATTGTAACACCCTAGTTTCTTAAGAAGAATACTCTCTATAAACAATATTATTATAATTCTAAAAAAATGACAAATTAAAATATATTAGTTAATAATTCAAAAAAGATAGTAATTAAAATAACAACACTTATCCATTCATATTAAATAATTTTATCAAAATCACATGAAACAAAGTATTACACACCATAAACTATAACATCATTTAAAGGTTAATAAATTTAAAAGGGTAAAATAAATAGAAAATAAAATATTTAACACTGAGATTTCCTAGATCATTATCACACTTGAGGTTCAAAAATATCCATAGAAAAACTATAATTAGTAATTACTTTTTTAAAGGAGAAATAATATTATCATATATAAAAATGAAAACTATTGAAATGATAAGTATCACTTATGAAGTGTAAATGGAAGAAATGAGTTTAGTAAGGCTTCTTATATGAAAAAATATAGTAATTGTAAATATGATCATTAGAAATATGGTCATTGGATATATATTTATCAAATATGTATACTGGATTCTTTTATTTTTTGTGGTAGTTTTAAAATAATATAATTCATTAATAATTAATAATCAAAGAAAAGTATAATATTAAAATATTATATATATATATATATATTATTTATTCATTTATTCATTACATATTTAAATATTTATTATAAAACTATGAGATGATGTATTTATAAAATAAGAGGAAATATATTAATATCAAATGTGTAACATCCTATTACCGTCTTTTATGTACATCTTAACCCTTTCATTGATTTCATTTTTTTATTTTGGTGTGATTCGATCCTTGTGGGAATGGATAGAATTTATTGGGGGAAATGACCTAAAGTTTAGGGATGTGTGATTATTTGAATTAATGTATTTTGGATATAAATTTGGAAAAGGATATGAAGGATATCATGATGTTGATGGGAGTTTTTTATAAGGGACTATATTTGGTGCCTCCTATAAGAGATATTTAAGTAGTAAATGTCTAGATTATTGTGTAAGTTTGGTGTTGGGCATATGTTGTGGAAACACTTTAAGTCATGAATCCTTTTTCCATAAAATGGTTTTAAACTGTAAAACCCATGATTATGATGTAAAATCATTTCCTGAAATAATTTAACCCAAAGAAATAAGTGTTTCGGTGTATATTCATTATGTAGGATTTACAGTTTAATGCTGGTATTTATGTAATAAACTCTTTATTCCTAGTGGGTTTTATTCTCTACCTGCATAACTCCTTTTTGTCTCATCATTTAGTGGTTCCCTTTAAGAACTATTACTATACTAGCTATTTTCGGTGTCTCTTCTACCTCAAAATTGCTTGGCATACTGTGGTTGATCTCCAGTGTGGTGGGTTGTCTTCCTTTGAGTATTTGTGATCTCCCTTTCCTTATTTAGTGTTTTTTATCTTGGTTTGGCTGCAATGTGTGCTGATTTTTTGATGATTGGATAATCAATATGAGACCTTGATTGATCCTTTGTAGTTTTCCCTCATGCCTTGTCTATCAGAGGTCAGCCTTCTTATTTCCAATCTCAATTACAAAATGCTCTTAGGTTTCCTCAATTCTTGTGGAATTTCTCTCTAAAAAATTGTTAATTATTTAATTTTTGTATATTATTTTCAATACATTTATGTTTATTACTTGAAAATTAATGATTTGACATTGGAATGGTATTTTTGGATGATATTCGTGTTTTTAAAGGATTTTTCTTTAAAACTAATTTTCACAAACCCAGTGTTTGATTAAATACTTTGAATAATGGTTTTTATTTTGAAACAGGTACTTAATATTAGAAGACGCAAGTATTTTATGTGAAATTTTTTATTAAATTTGATCATGGTTTTGAAATGGATTTTGAAAAACTTAGAACATTGGGTAACCATGGGTGCATCAAAAATATACTTGTCACTCATTCTGTATGTGATACCACAAGAGATTTTATGTCAATTTAGTGTGCTTAATGAAACTAGAGGTTATATTGGTTTGATATTCCTTGGTCCCAGATTTGAGATTTTCTTTCATCTCTAGTATGTATACTCATAGGTTAGCAAGCACAAATGGTGTGCTTTTCATTTAGGATTGGTTTATCACATTATAGTATATTTTATGGTTTTTTTACAAAATAATGATCATATAATGTATCCATGGTTGTTTACCTATTTTCATTATTACTAGACATACTCCAGGATTCAGTGAGTATGATATGATTTTATTAAAATATAAGAATTGTTTTATAAAAATTGTTTTACTTTATGTTAATGGTGTGTAAATTGGATTTTCAGTAAATCTGGAAGATATGAAGACTTGAAATTATAACATATATAGATTCTTTGGTGGTACCATATAGGTATTTATTCTCACATATTACATTTTCCTTTAGTTAGTTATAGGTGTTTTTTTGTAGGACTGATGTTAGGGGAACAAAAATATGCATCATGCCAGTTTCTCTTGTTATTGTCATCTTTGTAGTACACTACTACAATATTGGGCTTTGAATCCCACTGACACGGGTGACCGCCCCTGGCGGTCACTGAGATTTTCTAAATAAAAGGGGGGCTTCGACGCCCCCCGCCCCTCGCGAGCCCTCCTCTCCCTCACCCTCGACCTCGACACACGCCCTCCCCTGTCGTCGCCCTCTGCCCCCCCCCCCCCCAACGCACCCTTGCCTCCCTCCACCACTCGCAACCCTCACCGCCGTCCACCCTCCACCCTCTGTCAGCCCTCCACCCTCTGCCCTCCGGCTCTGCCCGCTCTCCGGATACCCTCCACCCTCAGGCCATCCTCTGCCCTGCCCTCTGGCATCCCTCCGCCCTCTGGCCTCCGCCCTCCAGCCTCCGCCCTCGGCCCCCAACCTCAAACATCCCCCCCCCCCCCCCCCCGCACCCTACATATCCCCCCCCCCCCTCGCACCCCGGATATCCCCCCACCCACACCCCTCACTTCCCCTCCCCCGTCCCCCCCCCCCCCCTCTTCGTCCCCCTCCCTCACCACACCACCGCCGCATGTCCCCTCCCTCATTGTCCCTTTCCGCACCACTGCCACCCGGTCCCCTACCTCCCTACACGGTCGATACTCATCCCCTTGCTGATGTCTCCCATCCACTCTGGCTCCCCAATGTCTTTGGTCCCCTCCCTCGTCATCCCACCCTCATTACACCATTTCCACCTCACCGCCTCCTCTCCTCCGGCTCCCTGCTACCTCCGCCTCCCATCATATCCCTCGTCGCACCACCTCTAGCTCTGGCTCTCTTTCACTTCCTATCCTCTCCCTCACAGCACTGCCTTCGGCTCCCCTCCCATCCAGGTTTGTAGAGTAATTAGGTATGACATGGGATTTCACTTACATTATTATTTCATCAATGTTTCACAAACAATTGATTAGTATTTATTTTAAATATTGTTGATTTGAAAAATGAAAATGTAATAAGTATTGTGTGAATGTTTGTTATATAGATATTATTATGGATAAGAGTTGGATTTATCTTCTAAATCGAACATATATAGAATATTTCAATGGAATTATTCAGTTTATTGACTTCACCAGAGGATTTGAAAGTAACTGTATTAGTTTTCCATGTAGAAAATGTGCTAACAGATATCAATTCACAAAAGATACTATGAGGGAGAACCTATTATTTAATGTATTTCTGAAAAACTATAAGAGTTGGACTCGTCATGGAGAAGAATATGTTCATTTTCAAAATACACATGCAGTTTAGATGGATTTTGATGCAAGGATGAATGATCCAATGCATGAAATGCTTACTGAAATGGTACGTGGGTTGGATCCTGAAGGCATTGAAATCCAGAATCTTGAGACCATTGAGATAAATCTTCACTCTGGTGCAGATCATGATTCAAAAAGGTTTTATGAAGCACATGATGATGAAAAAATAGAATTATATCCTGGATGTACTTCTTACAATAAACTGTCATTTATCGTGGAGTTGTTTCATTTGAAGACATTGAATCATTGTTCAGCCACATCATTCGATATGCTTTTGGTGTTATTGAAAAAGGTTCTTCCTGTCGATGCTAAGATTCCCGAGTCGTATTACCATGCTCATAAGTTGACAGAGAACTTAGGTTTTACATATGAGACCATAGATGCATGTGCAAATAATTGTATGTTTTTTAGAAAGGAAACTGCTAATTTGGATATTTGTATTGTTTTTGGTGCTTCCAGGTGGAAAGAGAACAGGGGAAATCAGAGTCCTCAAAGTTAGATTGCGATACAGGGGAAACTGATTTACATAAAGAAAATGCATTACTTTCCCCTTAAACTGAGGTTGAAAAGATTTTTTATGTCATCTAAAGTTTCTAATTTAATGATATGGCATGCATAAAGAGTTCATGATAGTTATATGTTAACCCACCCAGAAGACTCTCATGCATGGAAGGATTTGGATTAGATACAACCTGACTTTGCTAAATATGTTCGTAATGTATTATTGGGATTGGCAACAGATGGTTACAATCCATTCAATTATATGGTTGGTGCAACTCATAGCACCTGGCCCATGGTGTTGGTTCTGTATAATCTTCCACCTTGGCTTTGTATGAAGCAAAAATTTATATTAATTTCCACTCTTATTGATGAACCTAAAAGTCCGGGGGATAATATTGATGTTTACCTTCAGCCATTGATTGATGAGTTGAATGAATTTTTGGATGATGGTGTGATGACTTATGACTATGAAATGAATGAAATGTTCAAACTTCAAGCTGCTTTATTGTGGACAATGAATGACTTCCTAGATTATGAAAATTTATCAGGCTGGAGTATGAAAGTGGAATTTTCTTTCCCTTGTTGCAATAAAAGTAAAAAAATTGTATGGCTTAAACATTTCAAAAAATGGGCATACATGGGTCACAAACATTTTCTCCCCCCTCAGCACAGGTTCAGAAAGGACATAGTGGCATTTTATGGTTCTAGAGAGTTCAGCCCAGCACCAAAGATCATGATAGGAGTCGAAATGTTATCGCGGATTGAGGAAGAAAACATCCGCATGGTATATGAAAATCAAGGATTTGGTTGCTCCTCCAGTACATAATATTCATGCTGCAGGTAGGCAGCGCAGTCACAATTGGAAAAAGAAAAGTATTTTTTATAGTCTTCCGTATTGGAAAACCAACATGATGAGGCATAATTTGGATGTCATGCAATTTGAAAAAAATGTTTGTGATAACATATTGTGGACCATTTTAGGTGTCAGTGGAAAATAAAAGGATCATGTTAATGCACGCCGTTATTTAGAAGAAATGGGTTTAAGGAAATAGTTTCATTTATAGTTAGCTAAGGGAGACAAGGAATATATGCCTATTGCACAGTATACGATAACTACAAAAGATAAAGAGACATTTCTTTCCATTTTGAAGATGCTCAAGGTTCCTGATGGTTACACTTCTAATATTTCAAAGTGTGTGAATCTGACGAGCACGAAATTGCATGGGTTGAAAAGTCATGACAATCACATACTACTTCATCAGTTGATTCTAATCACAATTTGTGATTTTTTATCCCCCAATGTTGTTCATCCTTTGATTGAGATGAGTAATTTTTTTAAACATCTTTGTTTAATAAATCAATGAATGAGTGATTTAAAAATTTTGTAGGACCAAATTGTACTTATGCTTTGTCACTTTGAGAAACTATTTCCCCCCTCATTTTTTGATGTTATGGTCCACTTGACGGTGCACCTAACTGTTGAAGTAATGTTTGCTGGTCCAGTGCAATTCAGGTGGATGTATCCAATTGATTGGTATTTGAGTACATTGAAACGATTTGTACGAAACATATCTCATCTGGGGCGTCAATAGCCAATGGTTTTTTGATGGATGAGTGTACTAATTTTTGTGCATAATATCTTAGGGATGTTGAAACAAAATTAGATAAGCCCTCTCGGATTCATGATGGTCCTGTTGGAGAAGGAACCACATTTGATACGGACAACATCGAGTGGATACAAGCACATCGATATATCTTGTTCAATACCCCATCAGTTGCACCATTAATGCAGTAAGTATCTTATCACTTTTATTGTCATACTTTTTCATGATTTGATTGCATAATATAATCATTTAAACATCGCATTATCATTTTACTGAAACACATTAATGAGATAAAATAAGAGATGTATCGTGCGAATGAGTTGCAAATTCAACAATCTCATTATGCGTCATTTCATGATTGGTTCAAGGATTATGTATGTATACATTGATTTTCATTACGAGTGAAGTATTATACTAATTTCTTTCTGCATATATCAGTATTGAATTTTATAAATTATGTAGGTTCATAAGATGAGGGAGTTAGGGGACCCCACGATAACTGAAGAATTTATCCAACTAGATGAGGGTCCATCTATAACGGCTCATCGTTATAAATCTATAGATGATAATGGTTTTTTATTTCACCTTAAAGATGTTGACGAAAAACAAGGAACAAAAAAAGTGGCATCGGTTGTCCATTTTTTGATTCTAGTTATCACTATGGTCAATTGATAGAAATCATTGAGGTTGAATACACACACGGGTTAAAGTACATATTGTTAAAGTGTAATTGGGTTTATCCAGTGCATGGATGTAAAGTCAATCAATATCAGTTTTCATTGGTGAATTTTAACTATATGTTATACAGAAATGAACGAGTTTATAATGAACCATTCATTTTGACATCACAAGCGGAACAAGTATTCTTCATTACTTTGCCTTCGAATCCAAGTTGGCAAGTTGTCTTCAAAATGTCTCGGTGAGGAGTTTTTTTATTTGAAGAAGATGAACCTGAGACTTTTCTTTTTGTTTCCTAAGAGTTTGACCAACATATCATAGTTCAATGTGAATAAGATATTTATTGGGTCAGAGTGGATGTTGAAGGAGAAACGGTCGATTTGTATGCTTAATGAAAGGTTTAATTGTTTTCCCGCTATTCAGTATTGAATTTCCTAGGATATCATAAATTATCTAACCATTTTATAAATCCGTGTAAGTTTTAATACTCACTTTTGGATGTTTATTCAGTTATAAATATTTAGGGTGATTTAACTCGTGGTATATTGATTTTATTGTCAGTGTATCTTCCCATTGAGGTATTCTTCATCTGGTTCATGTGCTGCTTGAATTTTTATTAATTCAATCTGAAATTTGGCTATGCATTGATTGGTTTTGTACATAATTTGTATATCTATTTTGTCAACTTTCTGGTTTTTTAAAATTCATTTACAACTAATTATTCAATCCCTTTTTGTTTTATTAACAACTATACAAGTTTGATTTTTTAAGAATAATCCAATTTATCTTTTGGACACTTTGGATAGTCCCCTTACTAATGTTTTTTATGACTTTAGGCATGTCAGGGGAAGAGGTAGTAGATCCACATCATCCATCTGAGGCATCTACGTCTCAAGGTCGAGGTATGTTTTAATGTCATTGTCTCTATTTTTTATGTAATTTATAAACATATAAATATATATTTATATTTATATCATCTGTAAAATTATATATAAAACGGTTTTTAATAGGATCAGACTCAATTGTTTCTTCCTCTTGCTAGAGAGGCCCTAGTCGTGGAATTATATCATGGAATTCTGACATGACGTTTGATGTTTCCTTTGATGAGGTATTTCATCCTCTGGGACTGAATGCCCCTTCATTTCTTCGCCAGTTGGGTCATATCATACATTACCAACATCTATTTCTATTTACCACACGTGACTGGGATTCTATCCCTCAGGACACATTAGATCGTCTTTGGAGGGAGGTTCAGGTAAGAAGACCATTTTACTTGATTCCATATGTATAAACAATATTAATATTTGTGATTTTTTCCTTTATTAGCAAAATTTTAAAGTATTCCCTGACGAGTTTCGGCGTGTGTTTATGAGAAAATGTCGTAATATGTGGAAAGAATATAAAGGAAAAGTGAATAGGGACCCTCGGTACCAAATGTGGGTGCCCCAGACATTCTGGAAAAAGTCCCGAGAGGTGTCCCCCCGGTTCAGTGGCGTGACTTAGTTGCATATTGGTCTACTGAGGGTGTTTCAGTTTGTATATTTATTTTGGTATATATATTTTCAAGAATGTGTGATTTTTTTGAAATTTGAATGAAATGAATGTAGGAGGTTTCAACACGCCATTCTGAGAATCGAGCGTTGTAGGGACCACCTCATAGGCTCGGGACTCATCAGGTGTCTCAGATCTGACATGAGGTATTTATTATTCATTTTTTAATTTATTAATTAATATGGTTTTTTGTTTATATTCTATTCATATATTTTTGCGGGAGCAAGGTGCACCGACTAATAAAATATCGGTGTGGATGGGGACTCGTGACCGCAATGATCCAGAGGCTGAAGCATTGATAGTAAGTGCTTGTACTTACCAATACTTACATAAATATATATATTAACATATATATGTATATATATTTAAATATTTAATAGGCTCAATTTAAAGCTGAGTTAGAACATTTTCTAGAGGACCAGCGATAGCTTCCCATGCAAAGGGATGAGATCTTTCATTGCATTGTTGGTCGGGACGGGCATGGATATAGTTTGACCTATGGAATAGGGATTCCTCATTCTGTAGTGTCATGCAATGTGGTTTTCGGTCCTAATGTTGCTCAGATGACATAGTAGTTGTCAGATTTCGAGGCACGGCTGCGCACTTCTGAGGAGTTAAATGTGCAATTGATCACTAAGGTTAGAGTACTGCGGGAATATGTGTGTCTAGGTGATGGTGTAGGGGATCATATGACTCAGGTTTATACTATATTTATTTATTTATTTTTTATTATTTTTGTTATGAAAATATTCTTAATGTTTATTTGTTGTAGGCCCCTGGCCCACCGGATGGAGGTAGCAGTCATGACCATTCATGACGCATCATATTCACAAGGTGTGATTCTATTTTTACTGGTGGGGTTGTTATTGATGTTTAGGTTGGGTTTCTAGTGATATTTTTTGTGATTTGGGGGTATCATGTGTGTTTTTCCTAATGCAATGTTTGTGCGCATGAATTGAGAAGTAACCATGAAACTGATTAATGATTTGGATATTTTTTGTTCATTTAATTCTTTAATGTTTTAAATAGAATGTTCTGTAATAGTTTTGAAAAAACCATGTGATTCCTAATATAAAACATTAAACTTTTTTTTGATGATTGAGCTCGGGTTCACTATTTTTAGTCCCCAAATAGCCCCCCCCCCCCCCCCCACCACCCCGCACCCCCGGACAGCCCCACCCACCCACCCCACCCCCCCTGGACAACCCACCCCACCCCCGAACAACCTCCCCCCCACACCCCGGACAGCCTGACCCACCCCCGGACACCCCCCCACCCCCACCCCCAGACAGCACCCCCACCCCGGACACCCCCCCCCCACCCCGGACACCCCCCCCCCCCCAACTCCCGGACAGCACCCCCCACCCCGAACAACCCCCCGGATAGCCCGCCCCACCCTCGGATTGCACCCCCACCACCGGACACCCCCCCCCCAAATTGTGCAACTATACAATAGAACAATTGGCCGTTAGGCTGTTAGGACATTAGGGAAATTGTCCAGTTGACCAATTGTTCAATTGGATGTTAGAACAAATGGCCATTAAGCCATTATTCCATCATTCCAATTGTACAACTATACAATAGGCCAATTGGCCGTTCGGCCAATTAGTCATTATTCCATTATCCCCTTCAGAGAAAACATGATCTCAATGACCTAAAACCACATGAAAACAATAAGAATATTATTCATGACATGTAATAGGATATGGCACATCCATCGGACGTGTGGTGTGCACGGTACGACCGAATGTGTCATTTTTAGTAGTTCGGCTCGCTCTAAAAGGGCGCATTGGGTGGTCAAAATCACCCAAACGACCTCAGAATACCATTAAATCAAACAAAAATGACCTTGGTGTGAATTTCAAAATTATATTGTAGGCGGAATGTCAATCGGAGGTGTTGTTTGACCGTGGTGATCAGAAACGTGTTTTCGGAGTCATAAAATACCTAAATGGTGCATCGCAGTCGAATTCAGAGAAAACGTGCTCTGAATGACCTAAAACCACATGAAAACAATAGGAATATTATTCGTGATATGTAGGAGGAGAGGGAACGTCCATCGGATGTGCAGTGTGCACAGAAAATATTTCTTTTTAGATGAAAAAACACTTTTAGAAACTAAATCAAAGACTCCAAAACAAGAATTTTTTTTTAAAAAGATAACATTTCTTAAATTGGTGGTTTTAAATAATTATTGCACACATAAGATGTCAGATTTCATTTTATTATATGCATATAATAACTAAATAAATATGTCATATTTATTTTTGTTTTGTTTTATTTTTTTTCTTTGTATCTTATTGTAGGTTTCTAAAGCATATCGTTGGGGATCGTTAAAGCACATCTATCATTTATTTTTTATGATGATATTTATGTTTATGGTGTTTGTATTTGTTTTCCATTTTTTATGATTTATATGCTGTTTTTTATTCTGTAGCATGAAATTTTTTTTTAAAAAAATATTTTCAGTTTGGAGACTGCTGCAGGCAATCGCTATAGGTTGTCTACTAACCTCAATAGCGACCTCCATTGGATGTCTCTTCAGAACAAATAGTGACCGCCAGTGGTGGTCACTATAGGATGGAATTTCGGCCATCTTTAGCTACCGCTATTAGCAGTCGCTATAGGCCTACAGCGTCAGGACTAAAGCGACCGCCAATGGCGGTCGCTATAGGCCAAATGTTTAGTAGCGGTGGTATGATTTGGTAACGATGGATGATCACATTGGTATTTTTTTAAACTTGTCATGTTTAATCATTATGGTTTAGCCTATTGATCCTGACTTTTTATGTCTCATTTATATGTTCTGTTTATTATGTGTTTTAATATGTTGCATTTTTTATTAAGGTTTATAATGACCCATGTTTCTTCCACTTTGTTGTACTTCACCATGTGGTAGACCTTCTTGGATGAATTATCTAGCTGACCCATGTTGTTTTGTTATAAATTGGTATCATATATATTACCCATCCTAAATTTTTGAAACACTACTTGGGTTTGGTTTAGTGTCTGGCTATATAGAGTTTGGACCATCAGAATTTGTATAGTAAGTGTGGAAAAGGGTTCTATCCAAATCCCTTCTATTACTTAAATTGAGTTGCCATGGGTGGTTAGGGATTTTTTACAAACTTCAGACCTTGTGGTGGAGGTCATTTGAATGAACATCATATTGTGTTTATTTAAATGGACATATTCCTTATTTTTGTTCAGTATTTTATTATTAAAATATATATCTACTTTAAATGACTTTTAAATGCTTTTTTATAGATACTTAAAGTCTGTCCATTGACTTTGGAATTTGATCTTAATCTGACTGGGCATTGTCTTGTATTTTTTTGATAAGGACTCATATAAAGATATCTTCCAAATCTGAGTGAGGAATCTATGAGATAGTTTCTACAGTCATATTTTCTGGTGAAACCTTTTTTGGAGGAAGTAGTAATCCACACTATTCAAACACTATGTCAAATGGGAATTGGGAACCTAGGTTGAGTGTTGGATCGTGGCTCAGAATTTACTAAAAAAATACACACATTTTCCATAGTAATAAATGTCACTAGTTATTTGAGGAGTTTATTATGAGGATCAAGAGGATATTCAACTTTATAAAGACTCTTGAGGACAATAAGGTGGGTTTCTCAAATATATTATTGAGGTATCGAGAGGGAAATAGTGGGACACTAATTTCTATATTAAGTTTCATTTCAATATTACCTATGATTCATTCAATATTATATTCAACTGGAAGTTTTATTTGAAGACATTATGTATAGAAAATACATGGGGATTTTTTACCTTTGAGCTAGGGTAGAATACTATTCTAGATTATTCCACTAATTTTTCTGAGTTTGTGCATTTGAAACATAATATAGTCCCTAATGATTACACAAAGGAACTGAGGTTTTAGTTATAATTTAGGGATGATATTTAGTCAATATAAATTCTCATGTTCTTTCTAACCTTTTTAGATGTAGACGATAAGGAATATTTTGTATATGAAGATATATCTATGAAAAAAATATTAGAAAGACATTTAATTAGTAATTTTGTTGTCTATGGTGTATCTATTGGATAGAAAATTATGCATAGGGGAGTTAGTTTTCATCAAGACTTATTTTAAGTGATTATTTAGGATAGTAGTTGGTTGTCTACTATCCGTGTGTAAGGCTTGTTCATACCAATCCTAATTGTATGAAGGTTCCCAGTACTTTTCATTATTGTGGAATATTTGTTCATATATGGCATTTTTTTAAAAGGAAATATCATGTAAGTAAGGCTTTATCCACTCTTTGAAAGGGTTCAAAGATTATTATCAATGCTTTCAAGGGTGATGTGTCCTATCCCTAGGCTAAAGGGATGTTGTTGAGGAAAATAAATCATAGGGAGGATCTCAAACCAGACATATTGTTGTGGGGGAGTATAAATCATAGGTATCTAAATAAGGGCTAGCTACTGTTAGAGTTATATTGTTTATTACATATTATATGGTGTTATCATTATTTTATATGGGTTCTACTAATTATTCTATATCCTAAAAGTTATTTTAGATTTTAGGATTTCAATTAAATCTTATGGTATTCAGGTTAGATCTTTCCATGTCTTTGGGAAAGAGGTCCAAATAAGTTTTCATGTGATCCACTTATCGAGTGATGATAGCCAATCTGGAGGTTGAGTGAAACTTATTGTTTCTTGATCATTATATCTTAAGTATGATTATTTTTATGGATATTATGATTATAGTTAAGTCCTAGATTAACTATTATCATAATCAGGTTCAATTTTTATCTTTGGAGGGAGTCACTCATGTCTTCTAAAGAGAGTGGGATTCTTGCTCTGGGAGAGTAGGAAATGTTTTTTCTTATGTTTGGTTAATCTCATGTTAGTTTTTGAATATTTATCTAGATTTCAATTTTCTTTTTTTAAGATTTCTACTTATTAGGGATGTTTGTGCATACCTCGAGGTCTTTCCGAATAATTTTTCTAGTTTACCGCTAGATAGAATGGTCAATGTTACTACTGACCTTCTACCTAGTACAATTAACATTTTTATTCCATTTTATCATATAAAACCTTCTATTTAAGTGGAATTTAAGGTTGAGTTTTCAAACCTCTAGGATATGGAATTTATTCATCCCAACATGTCACTGTGGGCTTTTTCTATCCACTTTTCTAAGAATTCATATGAGCGCCTCAAGTTTTTCATGGGATATCAAAAGGTATATTAGTTTACCATCATGAAAAAAATATCCTTTAAATAGGATTTATGATCTATTTGATCATCTTAGTTGGTTTCATTGGTTTTTAAATATTTAACTTCTATCAGGGTTCCACCAGTTGAGTGTCTAGTAAGAGAATATACTTAAGACATCATTTATGATCTAGTATATGAATTTCATGTTTCTAGTTATTTCATTATGTTTCACTAATGATTCTTTGATATTTATGTATTTAATGAAACAGATATTTAATCAATTATTAAACTATTTTTTAGTTTTTTTCTTGGATTATTTTTTTGTGTCTTTCTTTTCAAATGAGGAGCACATGGACCATTTTGATATTATTATTATAAAACTTGGGTAACATCATTTTTTTGGTAACCATTCCAAGTGTGAATTAAGGATCCAAGAATTGAACTTTTTGGGGCCTGTTATATCTTATAGGTTTGTCTCAGTGGGCCCTAAAAAGGCACTAGTAGTTATGTCTTGGGAGCAGTTTAGAAATATTTTTTTGATTCAAATTTTATTGGGGTTAAATTGTTATTATAAGTGGTTTGTTCTCTAATTCTCCAAGAATTAATATTTGATGACATATCTAAACTATAAGGGTGTAAATTTTTATTATAATGAAAAAAATTAGAGATATTTTGTGGAGATGAGGAAGTGGTTGAATTCAACTCTATTTATTATTCTTTGAAAACAAATTTTAGGTTAAAATAGTTTTTGTGAGGCTTCCAGTATTGGATTGGGTTGTGTCTTGATGTAGGGAAAATAATAAGTGGAATAAATCTCTCATTTGTTATCCCTCATGAGAAAAAATACCCTAACCACAATCTTGAGTTATTAGTGTTTATGGGTGAACTCAAAAAATGGTGTCACTACCTCTTTGGGTAGAAATTTACATTAAATTATTATCATAAAAGCCTGAATTATATTTTCACTTAGCATGATATGAACATACTAAAGATATTTTGGTTCGAGTATATTCAAGATTTTTATTTTGAAATTTCATATACTCTTATGAAATGAAATATTCTCACTAACACATTGATCATGAAATCACTATCATAATCCTTAAAGGAATCAATGGAAGAGTGGCCTTTGATTCTATTATTTTCTAAAATGATCTTGTGATTGGAAGAAGCTGGTGGGAATGTGTGGTTCGCTTAGATAAAGTTAGAATCACCATTTTATGAGTGGGTTTTCCTTGACAAAGTAGCTGACACCAAGTACCTAATATTTAGTGAAATCCTAAATAATGGGGAGACCATGGGTGAGTGGTATCGATCTCCCAATGGCACGTTGTGTTTCCAAAGTAGTTTAGTTATTCATTTTTCTTTGAGGCAAGATTTGATAGAAACTGGACACCATTCTTATTGGTCCATGCACCCTAGGACTATCAAGATGAATCATTAATTGAGACTTCAGTATTCATAGTAGTAGTTGAGATGTTTAATTGGGAATTTTATATCATGGTGTATTATACATCATAGAATTAAGGTGGAGTATCATATACATGTCAGTTTATTACATCTTATACCCATTTCAATATGGAAGTGGGATGAAATTTCTATGGAATTCATCATTGGTTTACCTCGAACCCCTAGTGGGATGGATTTTCTTTGGGTGATCATTAATTTACTCAAAAATTGGTGTATTTCCTCCCTATTAAAAAGCTGAAATAAGTTGAACATATTATGGAATTGTTTGTCTAAGATTTTTTTAGAAATCATGAGGTTCCCTCTATGATTTTTCATAAGATGAGCATGTATTTCACATATTGGTTTTGAAAAGGTTTGTAAGATATGATGGGTTCCCAGTTGAAATTGAGCATAGTATATTATCCACAGATGAATATACATACAAATAGGGATATAAAAGTTCCTAAGGATAATCTCTGAGAATGTGTTCCTAATTTCAATGGTTCTTTGAAATATCATTTTCCTCTGTTTAAGTTTTCATAAAAGAGTACTTATCAAGACTCAATTAGGATATACCCTTCTGAGACATTTTATGGGTGGCATTATAGATCACCCATATTTTGGGAATCATTGGGATATCAATCCTTGGTTGGTATGAGTATTGTTCATGAAATGACAAAAATTGTGCATTTGATCCCGAGGAGATTATTAAAAACAAAGATTCATCAAAAAAATTTATCATACCATTATAGACAGCCACTGGACTTTGAGGTTGGTGATCAGGTTTTTTATAATGTTTCACCTCACATGGGGCATCATCAGTTGGGTAGATAAGGAATATAGGAACCTATGTTTTTTGTATCCTTTTAGGTTGTGGAACATCTTAGAAATATGGCATATTTTATGGAATTTTCATATCATTTGACTTCCATTCACAAAATGTTTCATGTTTCCCAGTTGAGGAGGTATCAACTAGATCCTTCCCATGTGATTTAATGGGAGGAAGTTTATCTTGATCTTGATTCTAATATGGTTTAGAAACCAATTAAGATTATGGATATTCAATAAAATTAATTTTGTGGTAAGACAATTCTCTTGTTCCATATACTATGGAGGTACATATAGGATTTTCTGGAGATGTGGGAGTATGATTCATTAATTAGGTTGTAGTGGCCTTCAGTTTTTGTGAGTCTAGGATCTTGTGGATTTATTGCAGACAGAAAGTGTTTATAATGAAGATATTTTTACATCCAATAACCATATTTCAGGTACTTATTAACTCTTGATTTTATTTCCCTTTTGTGTGAATTTTAGCCCTTTTAGACATGGATAGAATTTTTTAAGGAAGATGACCCAATGTTCAGGGATTCGTGTTTTTTTGGGAATAAATAGAGTTTGTGAATAAATTTGGAAAATGATTTAGAGGGAACTTATAAGTTGATGAGTGTTTTCTAAAGGTGTATATAATTAGAGAATATTTTAATATATATTAACACCTTAAATTTCTAGATAATTGTGTAATTTTAGCATTGGGAACAACATGTTGAAATTATTTGGTCTGTAAATGGTTTTATGTCATAATATTTATTATTCTATAAAACTCATACTTAAAATCTAAAATCATCACTCTAGATAAGTTAACTCAAGGAAATGGGTTTTTAGAATTAATGTTATATTTAAAATTTTGGGTGTAAGATTGATATTTACACCATAAAACTTCATTCCTATTGAATTTTATTCACTACTCATGTAACTCGATTTTCTCATCATGTAGTAGTTCCCCTTAATCCTTTCTATTCTCCCAGGCATTTTGGGTGTCTCTTATTCCTCTGGATCACTTAGTTTGGTGCAGTTGAGCACTAGTGTGGTCATTTATCTTCCTTTGGGTATGTGTGATATCCATCTACATATTTACCTTTATTGATCCTAGTTTGGTAGTGATGTATGCTTCATTTTTCAATAGTTTGATAATTGGGATGCGATCTTGATTGATCCTTTTTAGTTTTACCCCATGTCCTGTCCATCAAAAGTTGATATCCTTTTTTCAATCTCCATTGTCGAACCTTCTTAGTTTTCCCCCGTTCTTGAGGTGGGTGTCTCTATAAAAGGAGTTAATTATTAAATTGATGTATTTTATTTTCAATTATTTTAAGGTTATGAAATGAAAAAGATTTATTATAAATTGGAATGGTTTTTTAATGAGATTCATTTTTTAAAGGGGTTCTCATTAAAACAATATTTCCCCACACCAAGTGTTTGATAAAATGATTTGAATAGTGGATTTGGTTTTGAATAATTTATTTAATATCAGATTCATAAATTCTTTAATGTGAAAAATGTTTTATTTAATGTGATCATGGTTTTGAAATGGATTTTTACAAGCTTCACAGATTGGGTAACCTTGGGTGCATCAGGAATAGACTTGTCACTCTTTGTGTGCCGGATGCCACAAGATTTTTTATGTCCCTTTAGTGTGTGTAATTATGTTATATTGGTTGGATCTACCTTAGGCCTAGATTTGGTCTTTTCTTCCATGTCTAATATGTATAACCCTAGATTAGATCCCCAATGGTGTGATTTTTCATTTATTATTGGTTTATCACATGATGATATATTTCATGGTTATTATCTAACATGATGATAATTTGATTTATCCATTATTTTTTACATGTTTCATTTATTATTGTACATATTACTAGATTTCGTGAGTATGGTAAGATTTTATGGAAACCTAAGTAATTTTTTATAAAAAAATTAATTTATATTAATGCTTTGTAAACTATATTTTTTTAGCTATATAAATGATGAATTATATATATTAGAACTTGTATATATGCATTGGTTATATATTATAGGGATTTTTTCCCACGCCCTACTTTTTCCTTTAGGTAATTATAGATTATTTTTTTCATGACTTAGGTCAAGGGAAGAGAAATATGTATCTTTATGGATTCTCTTTTTGTTTTCATTTCATAGAGAGATGTTTTGGTGGTGATACATGGCCACACAATGAATTTTTTAGACTTTTTAGGTTTTATATTTCGAGTTTTTCATGTTTGGGAATGACTTTTTATGTATCCTGGATATTTTTTTTCTTGCTTCCACATTCTACTCTATTGGTTTTCCTTGTTTAGGTTTGTTATGAGACATATTGTTTATTCTTTTTTATACTTCACCATGTGGTGGACCTTATTGGGTGACTTTTATACCTATCTTAGGATGGTTCGTTTTAAATGGATTATGAAAATAATTATTTAAAATATAAATGTTTAATTTTAATAGTATTTATTAATGATTATTTATTTTAAAAGTAATATTTTTCAAAAATAATTTTTTAAAAATTGTTTTATATTTTATCCGAATTTATTAAATTAACAAATTTTAAAATATTTTCTTTGGAAAAAACTGAGCCCCTACCAGAAAAAAGGGCCCCTATATTATATATTAAAAAAACAAGAATCACACAAGTATAAAAGAAGGGAAATTACATTTTTCCCTAACAACAATAGGGAAAACATACAAAGGAATATAGTCATACCAAATAAGACTATTATCACCAGCACCTTTGTCGGCAAGACTGTCAGCCAAAGAATTTCTATCCGTGAAAACATGATTAACAATATAATAAAAAGATTAGAGATATTGTAAACAAGAAATCCATTAGTTAACCAGTTTCAAAAGAATATGATCAGAGGTAGATCTAATATAATGAACAATAATAGTAGAATCACACTCCAACCATATCTTATTCATACCTCTTTTTTTAGCATGATCCAAAGCAATGATAACACCTAGTATCTCTGCTTCCAAAGAGAAGAAAATTCCACAAGAACTATATAAACAACCCACCACATCCCCAGAACTATTACAAAAAAATATCCTTGTATCCTAAAGGACCATTATTACCTCTAGAAGCACCATTAGTGTTAATCTTAATCTGAACAATAAAAGTATATTTCTAAAAAACCTCTATAGTTCCCATCAGAGGCTGAATATTACCCTTAATATTAAAACGCCTATGAACAGAGAGGTTATGTATAGAGTTCCAACAGTACACTTTCCAAGGGATTTTAACCGTCCGAAGAGTAGCAAAAATTCCTACCAAAGCAGCCTGGGGGTCGAAGACCACCCTGTCATGAAACACCTTTTCCTCACTAATAAAATGATACTCGCTAATTCCACTACTGCAAATTGGATAAGAAATATCATAAAATGGTAAAGGGGAAGAAAAAACAGACCTTCAATTAAGTCTCAAATAGAGTCATAACTTGGCTGACAAACTTCAAACTCATAAAAGATTTCCTTCAACATATTTTAATTAGTAACACAACTTATGAATAAATTTTCCAAATCCTCATGATGTTGATGTAAAAGAACACAGATAGAGCACAAAGAAATGCCACGAGCCTGGAGAGAATTATCGATGGGAATTTTCCCATGCACCAACCTCCAAATCAGGGTAAACTGAGAAAGAAAAAGAATGTTTCTTTTAAAATTTCATATCCATTGAATACCCAAAAAAAGATCTATGGATTGAGAATAAAAAGCCTTTGAGAAAATAAAACCAGAAGAATTCATCTCCCAGATCCAAAAAAACCAACATAGGAAAAGTAGAAATCATTGACAACCTGTTTAATATGATCCGAAACAACATCAATGTTCGAAAACTGGTCCTCTATTGAAATATCAATATCAATGTTGGGAACCTGTTGATTGAGAGAATCTAGAAGAGGTTCTCCAATGAAGTTGGACTTATGAAACTAAAGAGAGGAGTCTTTACATTTAGACCAGTGAGCATTAATGTCAATAAGAGAAAACAAATTCTTAAGATAACTCTAAAATGTGGAGTCCAAATGATTAGAAAACCCAGACATGAGCCTATTAAGAAACCTAGCTCTTAAAAAAGCAGTGGCATCAGATTTTTCATTAACCAGCCTCCAAACAATACAAACCTGCAAGGATTGATTAAAAATTCTGAGATTTTTTAAACCAAGACCCCCATCTCAAAAGGCTTGCTACAATTATTCCAAGCCACACTAACCAATATTTTTTCCAATATTCTACTGGTCCAGATGAAGTTCATAATGGACACATTAATTGTTTTATGAAGTGAATCCAGACATTTATAAACCATAAAATAGTAAACCAATTTTGAATTCATAACAGCTTTGATATGGCAAACAAAACCTTCCATAGAGAGGGATTTACCATTCCAAGAAGATAATTTCATTTTAATCCAAAAAAGAATTCTAGAAAAATAAAAAACCTTTGGAGGACCATAAAACATAGGCTCCCCAAGATAGGTAAAATGAAAGGTTCATTCCCTAATCCCAAATTCATTAATGATGTCAATTTTCCTAACAGTGGAGATATTCTTACTAAAATAAACAAAATATTTGTTCCAACTGACTTGTTATGACAAGACTCGCCCATAATGCAAGAGAACCTTCTTGATATTTTCAATGTTACTCTTAGTCACTTGAGTGAATAAAATAAGATCATCTTCATAAAGAAGATGATTTGGAGTAGAAATACCTCTACTATCACCAATGGACTTCATTTTTACATTAATAGCCATGTTGGAAAATAATTTTCTAAGACAATACTCAAAGATGGAGAAGATAAACTATGAGAGGGGATCACCCTATCTAGCCCCTGGAACAAGAGAAATAGCCCTTTAGAGAGCCATTCACAAGCACAGAAACACGAGCAGATTCAAAAATAATCTTTAACTAACCAATTAAAGTATCATTAAATCCAAACATGTCATGGATTTTAAAAATAAATTTCAAATCCATCATGTCAAAAGCCTTATTAATATCAATATTTAATGCAATATACCCTCCTATAATAGGATTTTTGAGGAGATTGACACTATTTCATATAGAAAAAATAAAATCTTAGATTGATCACCCTTTGAAAAAACCAAACTAATTAGAGAAAACAATTTTACTAGAGATAGGTGCCAATATGATAGCAATAATTTTTGTAATAACTTTGAACAAATTATTTATTAAATCCATTGGCCTAAAAAGATGAATTTCATTGTAATTATCCTCTTTAGGTATTAAAGAATGGAATTGACCATTTAAACCTTGAGGAACACGTCCTCCTCTGAAAAAAATGAAAAACAATCTTGAAAACATCATCTTGAATAATCTCCCAGTAATTATAAAAAAAGAAGTTACTAAAACCATCCGGACCTGGGAAATTATTAGGATTAAGTCTAAACACCATAGCTTTGATCCTTGGTTCTAAGGGAATGGAAGTAACTCTTGAATTCTCCTCTTGATTTACAATATTTGGTGTAACACCATCCATAGGAGAAAAAATAGTGTTAGAACCATTGAAGAGGCCTTTAAAAAAATAAATAATTTTCTCAGAAAGATCATATCTATTATTCAAAATTTGATATCCACTCATAAGATAAGAAAGGGGCTGAGAGGTTTTCCTAACTCTTCGAAGGGAGATAAAAACTTAGATTTCTTATCCCTATCCTTAATCCAATTTTCCTCGACTTTATCTCTTTTTATGGAATCTTTCATGTTGAAAATATTATTGAGTTTAAAAGTAAAATTAGTTTCCAACAGAACACTACCAGAAAAATCATTATGAGAATACTTCATCTGAAGACACCGAAGGGAGGTTTCATGGTTGGAAATATCATTATCAAGGTGAATAAACCTATCCTTACTCTAAAGTTTGAGATTCCCCTTTATAATATTTTATATTAGTATGAAAGAGAAAACATTACTCTTGCAACCCACTGAACGCCAAATATCACTAACAACTGTATCACAATCAGGATGTCAAACCCAAGCCTTATAAAATCTAAAGGGAAAGGGGGGGTTATAATATTTAACTATGAGGTAAACCATTAGGGGATGATGATTAAAATTGAGCTGAGATAACGCCATGCAAGAGATAGATTCCCCAGAACATAGAGAAGACTCTTTCACAAAGGACCTATCAAGTTTACTAGCAACAATACCTCTTAGATGTCTTCTATACCAAGTGAACTTCGATCCAACTAGATTGACATCGGTTAGTTCATTTTTCTCAATGCATTTAGTAAACTCTATTGATGATATAGAATTATTCATAGGTTCCATTTTTTCATCATGGCTAAGAATTGAACTAAAATCACCAAGAATGATCCACAGTACATAAATGATTTTTTGAGATAAGTAATATCAGACCAGAGACTTCTATGATCCAGATAACTATTATTGGAATAAATGATGGAATAAATTTTATTCAGTCCCATCATATAAATGGAACTAATAATATGGTGAGAAATAGAGTCAACCAGAAGAGGATGAGAAAGAGAATAAGGATCCAAACCCCATAAATTCTTGACCTCTGGTAAATTTTTGTTCACACCAAACAAAGTGAATACCACAAGTTCAAGGCTAGAACGTTTGTTTGAAAAACTAGTTTAAGGTTCAGCAACCCCCAACAAAACAGGTTTATGAAGCTGAATATGGAGATTAAGAGAACGTACAATATCATTTAGATCCAATCATGGAATTAAACCCCCTCTTATTCCCATATCCCTCATTTTTTTAATGATTTCCAAAGGCCTCTATTCCTTCTTCATAGTAACCATTGGATTTTGAACCAAACTAGTGACGTACACTGGCTTAATCTGATTATTTGCCTCCTCTTGAACATCCTTAGTGTTAGCCCCACCTGCAGACTGAGAAGAAATATCATGCATATCCTATCTAGATTTCATGGAACCTATACATTCATGAACTTTAACAACATTTAAATTATCGATGTATAAGGTTTGGGAATCACTTATATAGTCATTATTATTTTTTTCCTCATCCTAGAGATTATTGGTGTCATCCCTAACCAAAAACAAAATAGAAAAATCCTTCAAATCATGTACAGATCCCTTAGAACCTGCAATATCTTACACGTTAACTACATTGAGCTCATCCTTGTTCAAGAAATGCGAAGCACTGATATAAATACCATTCTTTCCAAAACCATATTCTGATAGGCCTATTGCATTTAGTTGAAAATATTTAGAAGAATCCTTAAAATCATGTACAAATTCCTTAGGACCAGAAAACTCCTACACTTTAAAAGTACTGAAATCATCCATGTACAAGGAATGTGAATAACTTATAAGAATAACATTCTTTCCAAAACCATAATCAAAAAGAGCAGTTTTATTTAGCTGAGATCCTTCAAAGGTCAAAGGGGAAACATTTTCTTCAGGCACCTGATTCAGAATGATGGGCACATGAGCAGAAATCTGAGAAGTGTCTGAGAGAAATAGTTCCTTATGAATCCTTTTAATTATATCAGTGATATCTTTAGAAATAGAGATTAAAAGAGAGTTCTCATAATCACTCAGTTTCATGTTGTAAAACAAATCAGTAATATCTTGAGAAATTTCAAAAGCTAAAAAATCATCATTGATAACACCTCCAGCAAGCACCTGGATCACTGGAATATTTGAAGGAAAGGGATGTGAATGAAGAGAATATTCTTCCTCGGTGATCTTAGATCATGATTTATTCAAAGAGAACCTTAAGGATTGAGGGAAGTCTTATGAATCTCGCTCCAAATTCTACATATCAGGCTTCTTCCCAAGGATCTCACCTTTGTTTCTTTGAGAATTTTAAACTTCCTTCCATTCATTAACTTTAGGCGGCACCCTTACCTTCTTTTGAATCACTCTAAAGGTCTCCATGGAGTTTCCCACAATCTTGAAGAAGTCAAAAAATGTAGGAACTTATTCTAACTCATATTTCACTTATATTTTCCGATCATTTGAAATCCGAATGATGGACCCTGGATGTTCAACATCCAAATTGACATCAATAAGAATTCGATCATACATTCCAATTTCGCCTTCCAATATTATTTGATCCAATTTAACAGGGATTCCAATACATGAAGCTATATCATTAAGAATATTAGGGTGCTAATACATTGAATGTAATCCATGGAGTCTAACCCAAATTTGGTAATTTGATTATTTCTGATTGAAGGGATCAAAATTACAATCCCACTCAAAGATCTGAAAAAAAAAACCTAGTTTAAAATGAATATTTCCACTGGAATGATCCATTTGTAGATCATCCTCATTCTAGAAGACAATATGGAAATAACACTTTTCTAATTGGAATAAGTTTCCAGGCACTTATACCCCAAGAGATCGATATCTGATGCTTAGTATCATCAAACGACCAAGGCTTTTCCCCCTTGATAAAATCATCTACCCATGAAGAAAGAAAATTTAGAGGTTAAATATTTGTTTCAAAGAATCCTGATTTTCCACCACCTAGAAGCTTCCATCCTTTAATTTATGAATATAAGATGGAATGGGATCAACGGGTTTTACCGGATCTTGAACACTTGAAAGCTCCTATGAAAAAGAGACACCAATCCTTCTGTGAGAAATATAATTAGAAATTCCACTGATAGAGTAATGCGAAGTGCTATTAAATGAAAAATCTCATTCTATATTGAATGAGTACATGATAAAACCAAGATATTAGACTGAAGATAATTTCCATTTCAAAGAGGAAAATCACAATTCACAACGTAAAAAATAACTATCTAGTCACCTCGGTTCTAATATTTCATTAAATTTTAAAATATTATTATATATTAATTTATATAATAAGATTAATTAAATTATAGATTTATATTAAAAAATAATAAGAATACTCAATGTTTAAAAACATTATTTTTTTTAGTAAAAGTTGTTTTTTTATATATTTTTAGTTATTAATTAAAAGATAAATTTATAAATTATAGAATTTTAATTTTGTAAAAATTATTTAATTTCTGAATCCATAATTTCATGTTTATTCTATGAATATTTTTTGGTAATCTTATAAAATATTTTATTTTAAATTGAAAATTGAAAAATATAGTTTATTTTGAAAATTGTAAATTTTGTGAATTTATTAACATATGAGCAAGACCTAGAAGTTTATAACACCCATCTATTAAAAAGTAATTTATTTATGTATATGAATATGTATTTTAAAATATTATTTTGAAGTTATGAAACATATTCTTATTTTTTAGAACATAAGTAACATTTTTCTATAATTTAAAAATTGTTTTTAATCTTTTATTTTAATTAATTATTTTTATGAAAAAAATCATTATCGTACTACTTTTAAAAACACAAAAAAAAAGACATTTTTTATAATAAAAATTTTTATGTCATGTAAGTTAAAAAAATTAATAATTTTATAATACACATAGATTTTAAGATTAAAAACACACTTTAAAAGAAACGAATTTTCTGTAGTATGTGCACTAATATGAAAATTATTTTTTAAAACCACGGAAATTTTTTTTGATTAAATGATTTTAATATTTTAAATTATCATACCCAAATTATTAAATAATATTTACTTCAATTTTTTCAAAAAAATTAGTTACTAACATTAATAAATAATTACCATGATAAAAGGATAATTATGGTAACAGACAAAAAAAAGTAAAAAAATAGCCTCAAATCAATCCAATTTGTCATAAAAATGAGTGTTAGGAAGTATTATAATAAAAATAACTATATTCACTTCATATTTTACACTTTTTTATATTTTTACCCATGAATGGTTTCATTCCATTATTGAAAAATAATTTATATTCACAAAAGTGGTCTTTTCTTCACATATAAAAGGAGAGACTTCCAACGCTTCATACCTCCTTTATTCCTTCAATTTTAATTTCGAAGATCTTAAATTTTATATAAACTATTACCCTATCCTTTTTTATTTAGCCTTTGTATTTTTAATATTTCCCAAACCCCTTAAAAATAGAGGTCTCTAATAGAAGATTAATTATTCCAATGTAAGTGTCTCATTTCTCTTTAGTATTGAATCCTTATATTCATATATTACTACCCCAAAATAAATTATAATATAATTAATTAAGTATTATTAATATGATAAAAATATATATTATTTTAAAAAAATTAATTATTCCTTCTCGTCCACCTATAAAAACAAAAGAACGTAGGTCGTGCGTATGTGTAGACTGCCACCTCCATGAAATAACATTTTTCATTTTTCATATAGATTTTCATTATTTATCCAAACCAATTATAATATTATTCAAAACAATAAAAAATATAAAAAATATAATTATTATTTTATTATAATAACATTATTTCAAAATAAAAATTTTCTTAATCATACTCACCTGTTTATTTATATCATGTTCTTGTTTGTGTCGGTTTGACCACCTATATAAACGATTCAATAAAAATAATTAATGGATGAATATGGGAATATAAATAAAAATATTATTATAAAAACATAATTAAAATAATTATTTATTAATGATTATTAAATTTTTATATTAATCACTTAATGTATTTTTAAAATATCATCTTTGAAGAATAAGATTATCACAATAAGCCGACACTAATTCTATATTCACACAACATAACTAAAACAGTTATCAAATGTGATAAGAGTTCAAAAATAAATATAAGTCATCTTTTCCAATAACATAAATTACCTAGTAATTATAAACATAATATCAAATAATGGGTACTGAAATTTATTTTATAAAGCATTCATGAAACCATTAATGATACAAACACACAATGGTAAAAAATTGAAATAAAAAATATATCTTATGACAAACTAATTTATAAATAATAAATGATAATAAACGATGTATATTAAATTTAATTTATATGAATAAGGCTATGAAATTTGATATTAAGATATATTCTTTACACATTATATTAGAGTTCATTCAATTAAGCATGGAAAAAATGTAATGATTTCTTGTCTCAAATCTCATTTATTAAGACAAATTTATTATTATAAACCAAGTTTTATTTGGGATACTATATATAATTACACTTTGTTATTTTATAATATGATCCACTAATTATTCATTATATTTTATTTTTCATTTGAATTCATATCCTTCAAGGGGTTTTGATTTGAATGCTTCAAATTTCATAAGGTTAGTTTATCTAAAATTTAAATTCCTAGAGACATGTTTATGTTATTCACCACGTTTTATTTTGTATGGTGAAATTATTTCCCCATTGTAATTTTATGTATTGATTATATTATATTTCATTATATTCCATGTTATGTTCCATGTTCTTTCTCTAATTATTTTTCTGACATAAATTTTATGAAATTTGTAAGGGTTTTTTCATTTTAAACTCTATTCTTGGAGATGAAAATGTTTTATGAACATAATTTTAATTATATTTATACTACATGTCTAATTTATTATTCCATGAAAGATCATTTATTATTATTTTTTTGATTTAAATTCTAATATCTCCCTCATTCAATTGGTTTCAAGTTAATTTTTAATGGAGTTTTAATACATTTTCCTACATAAAATATTTCTTCTTGAGTCATAAATTATCTAATTGGTTAGGATATTATATGACCATTTTATTGTTATGTTTCCTTTTTCCAGTTTTACTTTCAATTTTTTATTTTATTATTTTCATTATTGTTATCTTATTTGATAAAATATATTATCAATTAAAATTTTGACATTGGTTAGAATAAATATCATTCTTTCTAAATATATTTCTCCTACAAAACATTTTTGTTCAATCCCACCCATGTTTTCCTATCATTTTGAGATGTCCAATAAATATTAATTCATGTGATCCTATTACTTATCATTAGAAATTATCAAAGTATGGTTTTGTTTCCCTATTTATGATTTTGGTTTTCAATAAAGGTGTCTCAAAATATTAAAACTTTTTATATGTCATGGATATATTTCTTATCTTGAACTCTACATTTTATACATAAAACATTTATGTATTTTTTAAGACTCTGTTATTATTTATTTTAAAAAAATATCTTTTTGTATACTGCAACATTTTTATTTCTAGACCTTTTAAAAATTAATTTTCAAAATAAACCGAAATCGTTTTTTCTTATAATTTCTTTATAAAAATAAGAATTGAATCTTTTTTAAAACATTTATATAATAATGGATTTCCTATTATTTTGAAAATTATTTAATATGTTTCATGGTTGTAAAAACTAAATTATTTTTCCATTATTATATGGGTCTTATTTAAAAGGTTCTTCATAAATAAGGTCATTTTAAACATGCTTTTTAATGATTTTTTTTATTTTTAAAAAAGTATAATTCTTCTACTCATTTATTCAATGCCTATGTTTTCATATTGTAAAAACATTAAATATCATTAAGAGAAATGATACACCGCTTTCTTTCTCTTTCATAATAATATTCAGAGTATAACCATAATTTTTATTTCAATTCATTTACTCTATGAATACCATATTTATTATTTTTTTATTGAAAGGTGTTCACCTATAAACCTATACTCCAATTGATTGTGGAAATTATTAACTTAACTTTATACCTGTTATCTATATAGTGCAAATAATATCTGATATATTATCTTATTTTAAGGGTATTTCTCTAAAAATTACTTAATATATTTAGATACACATTTATTTTCCCTATATATATAATGTTAAAATTATTGATGTAAATATTAATTTTTTATTTATGAAATTCCATTTGAAAAAGGATATGAAACCCATTCTCTATAAATGGGTTTTTTATATGATGAGAGTTTTATTTTAATTGGAACGCATATGAAAGTATGATGGTCGGTTGAGTCATATATTACCCTTAAATTCATTATATTAAGTTTATATATCATGATATACTTAGGTGTATACATAAGGAGTGCATTCACATAAGGATGGGAATAATTAGTTTGCACACATTTTTAGGAATGGACAAAATGAGTTTGTTCACATAGTTATGGAATAATTAGTTTGATCATACGGTTTCCTATTTTTATGATTGTTATGCCTTTTTATGTTTCTTTTTAGGCTATTATACATTCAATTTTTATTCCTATTTTCTAAGATATCATACACATTTATGTTATTCCATTCATTATGATAGGATTTTTTATATATTCCTTATTGGGTAAAAATTTCTTATGTATCCTAATTATACCCATATTCTCAACTTATGCTCACTTATGATCTTTGATTTTTATCAATTATGTTTATATATATTGGGAATCTGAGTTCATCCATTTATTATATTTCAATTTCCCAAGGGTATAAATATATTTATAATAAATAATAATTTTAGAGGGGAGGTTAGTGTGGCTCAGTTTTGGGGAAATGTTCATAAGGGTTATTAAATAATATTCTTATTTATCTAGTCCTAAAATACACTAATCCTTTATTTCATGAGATTTTGTGATTATTTTTGAGTTTTAATGTTTATCATATGAAAATGGTGAAAAAAATATACGTTTAGTATAGGTCATAATAGTTGAAATCAGAGTATGTTTTAGTTGTTTTTGATGAATTTTTTAGATATTTCCATGTATTATAATTAGATAACATTAGGGAAGGCTTTAGGGACAATCCATTTATATGATAACATCCTATGTTTTTGTATACTAAATATTTTTTCCCTAGAAATTACAACCCTACCTAGACACTAAAAAGTGAATATTGATGTAGAATCAATCCACCTAAGGGTAATCACCATAAAAAACTATTGATTATCAACTCAATCTTCACTCTATTTCACAATGAGTGTTATTAATCCTACACAATAAGATAAAAACTCTTTAGGGATATTATCTAGTAAATTCTAATTCACATTACAAACTATTATAAAGTATTTATTTCTTGAATACTTTAGGGGATTAGGTTAATAAGTATAAGAGAGAAAAATTAAAGTGACCTATATTGAACCAATTTATTTATAGGATAAACCCATATGACATAGTATCTTTGGTCGAAATGGAGGTGTAATTGGAGATTAAATCATAGGATTGGGTGTTCATATTGATATGATCATTTAATCTAATTCCATTATATATTATCATAAGCCTTTTTGGTTTTAATATTTCTTTTGAATAGGATGTTCAAAATGATGTTGTATAATGCATGTCTATAGAAACTCTAATGGCGTATCTATAGATCTATATTTGGAATAAATGGTTGAGAATCTTAATAAACACCTTTTATAAGAGGAAAGATATGTTACCTAGTATTTCCTACGATAGAAATATTTTTATCTCTTAAAATATATATCTTGAGACATGATTATATTTAGATACCATTAAGTATTTATATTAGTAAGAGATAATTATAATTGGGGGGATCAAATTTATTTAAGGGTATGAATGTAATGCCTTTTATTTTTAGGGATTGTACTCTTTATATAAACTACATGTTAATTATTCTAAACATTTTAGGGGGAAATTGAAATAGATTATCTAATAAGTCATATAAGATAGGAATTATACTCTCACTATTTTCATTCATAGTAAAACATTATAAAAAAACATATGAAACCGAGTATTAAACATCCTGGGTTATTACAACCATTAAATTTTCATTAATTTAATGGGGACAATAAATAGAAAAGTATAAAATCTTCAATATTATGAGATCTATTGGATCATTTTTTCTTAGAGGATCTCCAATACCCAAATAAAAACTATATTTACGAAGAACATCATGAAATTAGAAATAATATTGTGAGATCTAAAAATGAAAACTATGGAAGTGAGAAATGTGACTTATGAAGTATGAATTGAATGAAAGAGTATAGTAAGACTATATGTAGGAACAAAATCTAGTCATTTAAAATATAATCATTAGAAATATGGACATTAAATATACATTTATCCCATAATAATACAGAAGTCATTTATTTTTATTATTAAATTTAAAATAATATAATTTACAAATAATAAATCAGTGAAATAAAAAATATAATATTAAAATATTTTTTATGTGAGTGTATATTACATAATACATTTTTTATTATTAAAGTATGATTAGATTTATTAATAAAATATATAGAAAGATATTAATATAAAATTTTTTATAATATTATTTTCATAGAATATAGATAATTATATTTTATGGTATTTGGTAAATATTATTTAATATAAAAGAAATATTTTTAAAAAAACTCTTCTTTAAAACTGTTATATATTTCATCCTAATAAATTAAATTGGGAAATTTAAGAATATTTTTCTATATTAATTTTTATATTTACATTATTAAAATTTTATACTGATTTGAATTAATATTAGGAGAACTTAATACTTAAAAATGACATTTTTTAATAAAACCAATTTTCTGTGTATAATTACTTTTTATTTAAATTATAAATTTATAAAATTTAGAATTTTAATTTTAAAAAATGAACAAACTTTTTTAATAGATAATTTCAAAATTATAACAACATGATTTTTAATACTTTTTTGAAATAGTTGATTTTTAAGTGAATTGTGAATAATACTGTTTTTACCAAAATTGTAAATTTGATGGATTGATCAATATTTGAGAAAGACCTAGAAATTTAAAATAACACTTAATTTCTTAAATATTTATTTAAAGAGTAAAAATTTGTATTTTAAAATAATATTTTGAACTTATAAAAAATATTTTTTATTTATAAAAGTTAAGTAACATTTTCATCAAATTTAAAAATTGTTTTTATGATTTTCATTTAATTAAACATTATTATTGTAAAATTAAATCTTTGATTTATTTTAGATAAAAAAATATTAAATAAATTATTTAATGGAAGTTAATAACATTTATAGTTTTAGCCTAAAAATAATTTCTAAGCTTAAAAATAAACATTTTCTAAAAATCATTTTTACATATTATGTGTGCTAATACTAAAATTAGTTTTTCTAACCCTTAGAAATTTCATTTTATAAAATTAATTTTAAATTTTAAATTATCATATACAAATTATTGAATTATTTTTATTTCATTTTTCATATTTCAAATTAATTGCCAATGTTAATAATTAATTTCCAAGGTGAAAAAATTAATTATTGTTAAAAGTTAAAAAAAATGTTTAAAAATAAGAGCCATAATTCACTGCATATTGTCCCAAAAATGTGTGTTAGAGTGAATTATTAGACCAATAACTATATATATTTAATATCTTATATTTTTTAACCTATTCCACTTGATTAGTTTCATTCCTCTATTAAAAATTAATGGGAATTCATAGAAAGTGACATTTTCTTCAATTATAAAAGTGGAACACTTCCATCCATTCAATCCACCATTATTCCTTATAATTTATTCTTGAAAATCACCCATATTACATAACCCATTTCCCTATAAAATTTAGTTAAGACCATGGATCCATAATATTTCCCAAACCCTTCCAAGAATCAAGGATGTTTCCAAGAGAATATTTACCTCTTCTATGTAAGTGGCTTACTTCTCCTTAGTTTTTCTTCCCTATTTTCTTATTTTACCACCACCCAATAAAATATATTATAATTAATTAATTATTATTTATATTGTATAATTTTATTATATTAATGAAATAATAATATTTTATTCCCTCCCATCCATTGGTAAAAACAAAATAACATAGATCATGCATACTTGTAGATTATTGCCTCCATTAAATTAATTTATTTTCAAATAGATTTTAAATATTATAAAAAAATATTAGAATATGATTCAAAAAAATAAAAATATAAATAAAATAATCATTATTTTTTATAATAATTTTATTTCAAAATAAAAATTTTCTTATCCATACTCACTCATCGAATTATATCTTGTTTCTGTTTGGGTCAGTATAACTAAAAACATGAACAGTACAATAAAACTCTATCACGTATGAATATGGGAACATAAATACCAATATTGTTTTAATTTAATAATTAAATCATGATTGTTTTATGTTTTTTTACAATTTATATAATATATTAACTTATTATTAAAATAATAACTTTGATCTCTAAAATTACCAAAATTAACTGACATTGAATCCATTTTCATGTCACATAAAAAAACACTTTTCTAATGAGGTAATATATTTATAAATTAATATTCGTTATATGTAATATTTCCTTAAATAATATAGGAATGATGAACTAGATATCAAAAAATGGGTTATGAAATCGACATCATAAAGCAAGCATGAAACAATTAAAGTTATTAAATAAATAAAAATAAGGTATTCCAATCTAATATATTCATAAATATTTGTCATAAATGAATAACATAAAATATAATTCTTATTAATAAGTTTATTAAATATAATATTATGATATTTATTTTTTTATAGTAACATAGAGTGCATTTGACTAAGCGGGGAAACAAGGTTAGGTTTTCTCATCTCAAAATTAATTTCATGAAACATATGTTTTATTAGACGTCCTTTTTTCCGTGGAATGGTGTATCTAATACCCATTAAATATTCCATATCATTATCATATAATTATTCATTATATATAATGTTTCAACTTAAATTATATCCTTTATTGGGTTTTAATTTAATATTCTTTAATATAATAAAGGTTCTTTGTCTCAAATTTCAATTCTTTGGTACATGTTAATTTTATACACTATGTTTTCTTTTATATGGTTTTCACAATGAAACATTTTGATTTTATATCATGATTTAATTATATTTCATGATATTAAAATTTTTCCATGTTATTTATCTTATGGAGTTCTGAATCACATGTTACAAATGTTGGGTGGGGATTTTTAACTAAAACTCCTTTCTTTAAGATGTGTATGTATAATACACCTAGTTTTATTTATATGGGGTACATTCTACCTATTTGATTTATTATTTCATGAAATTTATTTAATTTGTAGTATTTTGATTTAAATTTCATGATCTATAATATAATAAGGGTTTTGATTTAAATTTTATATGAGTCATAAGAGATTTCCTGACTCAAATTATTTCTCCTTGAGAAATAAATTATCTACTATTTATGGTCTTTTGTGACACTTTTATATTTCCATTTAATTTTTCAAATTATAATTTATTTTTCCAATTTTATTATACTTTTTTTAATCAATATAGACTTATTTTATGAAATTCCCTCTCAAAAAAAGTGTTTGCTGTTAGTAAGAACAACTCTCAATCTTTTCAAAAAATATTTATCCTCCATGTAAATGTTTTCCATCACAATAATTTTTATTCTCTTTTTTAGAACTAAAATATTGACTAATTAATTTGATATAATTACTAATTATAACCAATTTTTAAATTAAAATTTTATTCCCTAATTTATTATGATGGATTTAAATAAATGTTCTTCAAAGTATTAAATGGTTTTACATATCATGGATGTATTTATAATCTTTCACCCCATGTTTTCTCTATAAAACATTTATATCTTTTTAAAAACATCATTATTGGAGATTTATTAACAATTAACATTTTAATTTAGCTCAAAATTTTCTTTCTATCCTTTTTTGAAATGACTTTTCACATTAAATTGGTGACTTTATCATTTAATATTTTTCTCTAAAAAAAATAACAAATTTATTTTTATAACATTTTCACAAGATTGTATTTCTCTTAATTTTTAATATTATTTCCCTTGTTTTATATTTTGAAAAACTAAATTATTTTTTTTATTATTCGATGCTTTTTATATACAAGTGTTTTTATAAAGAAGGTTCATTTTAATCATGCTTTTCAAAGTAAAATTATTCATACTTTTATAAGATTATTCTTCCTCTAACCATTAATTCATCATCTATGTTTTGAAAAATTAGTAATGTTAAATATCTATAAGTGAAAATATCAATCACTTGATTTTTATTTCTTAATATTATTTATAGTGTAACAATAAATTTTATTCGAATCCCTTTACTTTATGAATACAAATTTTCTTATTACTTTGATTAATGGGTGTTCACCTTGAAACCTGTAATTCCATTGATTGGAGAAATTAATGTTTTAATTGTTTACCCATTATCCATATGATGTGAATTTTATATGATCTATTATCATCATTGATTATTATTTACGTATAAAGTTACTGAATAGCTTTGGATGCTCATTTATTTTTCATAGGTATATCATGTTAAAATTATTGATGGAATTATAAATTTTTTCTTTTTGTGATTCAATTTGGAAAAGATATGAAACCTATTTTCATTCCATAGGTTGTTATGATATGATGATTGATTGATTTTAAATGGAATGAATATGTATGGATGATTATCAGTGGGGTCTTATATCTTCATATAATGCATTGTAATAAGATGATATCTCATAATATAGTTGGGAAAGAACATAAGGATTTTGTTCACATGGGCATGGGAAAAATGAGTTTGCGCACATTTTTATATGTGGATATAGGGAATTAATTCACATAAGTGTTGGAATAATGTGTTTTCTCATGTGTTTTTTTATTCTTATAATTGTACCAATTTTCTATATTTCTTTTAAGTCTGTTAAATTCTATGTTTATCCCTATTTTCTAATATATATTTCACTTTCATGTTATTATATAACTCATACTATGATTTATGATCTATGATTTATTGGGTATAATTGTCTTGTGTGTCCTAATTATTCCCATGTACTAATATTATTCTCACTTATGATATTTAATTTGAATTAATTATATTTACCCTTATTGAGAATCTAATATGACCCCTTTCTTATGTTTTCATTTACATGGATTATAAAGATTAGTATATAATATAATAAGAATATAAGGGAGTATAGTATGGATCAATTATGGAGAAATATTCACAAGGGTTATCAAATAAGATTCTTATATAGCCAGTACTCAAAGACACTAAAACTTTCTTTCTTCAGATTCTGTGATTATATATGAGATATAATCTCTATCTTATAGAAGTGATGTAAAATGAATATATGTTTATCATGGGTCCCCATAATTACCATGACATATTAACGGATGTGGTAAATTATAAAGTGATATATAACAATAAATATTGAAAAAACTAATCGTAACACACCCTCTACTCTCATAATCTTTCAGAAAAGTAATCCATTTCATCAATAATAATATATAATAATGAAATCCTATAATAAGGATAAATTCATAAAGTTTACACATAATTAATATTATCATTAAATATTTTAAATATGCCATGAAGGGGATCACCCTAAGGGTGTACCTCCATAAAAATTAAATCTTTTATAATGTGAAAACTTATCATTAAAAAGATATTTTGAAAACAAACTACCTTTTGAAAACCAAACCATGGAAACATAAAAATTCAGTTTTATTCCAAATAAAAATTAAAGGAAAAATAATTCCCTTTGATATTGAATAAATAGATAAATTTAGTACAATCTTTAAATATTTTCAAGCGAGGAAAGAAAATAATAAAGAACTCAAGCTTTTAAGTTTAAATTAAATCCATATAAAAACCTTTCTTGAAATTTTGAATTATTTTCTATTGGTGTTAAGCCACAATAAATTTTATATAATCCTTTATAAGACCATTAGGAACCCTAAAAAATATAATTGAAAAATAAAAAACATGAAACTAAAAACCCATTCCTTATGACCATCATAGGGATACAAATGAAAATGAGATGGAAATGGGAGGGGGTAAGATAAGATATTTTTGGAATTACCCTAAATAATCATTATTAAAAGAAGAATATAGCCATTAATAATTAAAAGTGAGAAATGGAATATTATAGGTGGGAAATTCCTAGAGACCTGCGGTTGAATGGGGAAAAAGAAACCCAAAAAAAGAACATATATTTAGTGTTGGAAAAAATGATAATATATAATTTTAAAAACATGGATGCTCAAATGGTTTGGACACATGGTTTGAGAAACCATTAACTAACCATGTAACAAACACTAGATTCAAGTTGTGCACCCCATACAATTAAGTTTCATGGTTCCTTATAACTATTTGAAAATAATGTGTTAGACACTGAAAACCACACCATACATATGATTAAACCACATGATTACTTCCAATTTTGTTCCAATCATGAACATATACATGAACTAGAAATATTATACATATAATTAAATTGTGTGGTTTTAACTAAATATATATATTATAAATCCACATGATAAATTATAACTATGAAAAAATCATGTAATGGATTCTAAAAATAAATCATCATGTATATGATAAGTTTTCATGGTTACTCTTAAGCATGAACTAACCATGATATGACTCATAAATACACAAAAAATATCCAAAATGATGAAAAATAAAATCTTCTACTTCTCCATGTCCACAAAAATCAATAAATAAATAAAACATTAACAAAAAAGGACACTGAGGTGTGACAATTCTACCCATGATATCACTTTATATTTGTATAATATTTTAGTAAAAAAAATTATAAAAGGAAAAATTAGGTTAAATACTCCCATTTAAGACAAAAACATTAAATATGTAATAAATCCAATAAACTGAACAATGTATGTTATAACAAACTAACTAAATTTTAAATCCTTAATAGAGACCTGAGGTTTTCACAAAAAATTACATTCCTCATCATTAATGTGAAAGTTGAGTGTAAAAAAAGGACCTCAATCATTTATATACAGCTATCCTCAGCAGACTCTAGATTATATTACCTAAGAAGATTTAGTGATAATAAATCATTGACTTATCACTTGGGTAGGGTCAGTTTATTAAATTAAATACCTTACTAAGTTTTCGAAAAATTCTAACATCTCATGGAAACAAAGAAAAATAAACCATTTTAACAAAAGGAGATCACTTATAGTGGTATCCCCAATATATTAATGATAATTATTACAAAAAAACTCCCAATGTATATTTATTTCTCTCAAATCCACAAAACAATAGAATGATACTTAATAAAAATTCATCATCTAGTATCATTCATCACCTAGGTGAAAACCTATATAACCACATCAATGACACGAAAATTTCATCTATAATTCCTTATAAAACATAACTAATAATTTAACATTGATTCCTTAATAATTTAACTACTAACATCAAGCTTTAAATGTTTCGCGACAAATAGATTCCTATAATATCTACCATCAATAAGAACATCATCTTATAAAAATGTCATCATATATAAAACTATACATGATGAGGAAAAATATAATAATAATTAACTCGAGAAACATTATTTTAACAATATGTTAAATAAGTTAAGGTAAAGGATATTCTAGAAGGGTATTTTTATCTCTACCTATCATATGTGATTCTCCTCTACAAAAACTTTCATAGATATTCCAAATGGCCCCAACTATAGTAGGTTTTTTAGATTCATAACATGAAGGATTATTATGAAAAATTTTACTAGACTAATAGTATACTTAATAATTATTCATGGATGATTTCAATGAGAAGATAAAATATATCCTCTTGATACCACCAACTACCTGACTAGACATAATCAATTTTTCATTTTTGTTATTGGAATTCCCTTCGTCGCCTCTAGATATATAAGAAATATCAATCACTATAGTCATTTTAGTCATGGATTCCTCAATTATGATTTTGGGTTCACCAAATTTACTTAATAGGTTAATCTAAACAATCTCCCCATCATATAAATATCAAAATGAAGACCCATTATAAAACACTAGAATTTTAATAAAAATTACAAGTACATCATAATTAAATATGATACTATCTCACTAAAGTGATGATCATACCCCAATAATGACTAGTCATTATACTATAGGAAATAAAATTCTATCATCTTAGTCAATTTCATGGGTTATGGAAATATTATTTAACAAAATATACTTGAAAACTTCCCATGAATGGTCTTGTTGTGTATTAGTCTGAATGATGGACTTGCACAAATTCAGACTCAAACCTTCATGAATGAATGTTGTGGAATCCATCATAAGAGACTCTATAATATCAATAAGTGTGAAAATGCACTCAATATTCTATAACCAATCATATTATTCATGGGAACCTTATTTCCCATGGAAGAGAGGATAACAAAAATTTCGACACTCTTTAAAATTGTATCAAGGTTAAACTAGGTCAAGAGGATAAAAATGCTCCATATACACGGGAAAACAAATATAGATAAAATTTGATAAACCTAAGAGTTTACTTGTATAGAACAACTCACTGATCCCTTTTTAGAATATATAAGTACTTAGTGGGTGAATAATCGAAAATACTAAGAATTAGAAATAAATCGAAGTATCAAGATTCAAGACTTCTCAAAACCCAATATTAACAATTTAATTAATCTAAAAATACCATGGGAAATACATTTACACTATAATAATACCCAATATTCACTTATTAAAATAAAAAACATAATAAAACCATCAAATTATTCTTATCAAATCATCATAATCACCTTTTGAATGTACTTTATAATATATAGAAAATCCATTTCTAACAAACAAAAATTTTAATTGAAAAAAATAATGAAATTTTATATTTCAATATGTCACTATAAATATCTAAAAACACTATATAATACTTCAAAACATAGAAAAACAATATTTTAAATCATCTATAGTACAAAATATTTTAATAAAATTAATGTAATTTTATAAAACCCCAAACAAAAAATCTTAAAATATTTTTTATAACCCATTTATTCTCTGCCATAACATAATATTTATAACACCAAACCTCAATTTAAATTGAAACTTTAACAAAACCCTTAAATATATAAAATTGAATCCTTTAAAAGTGATACAACAAGGATTTAATCATAAAACATCCAATAAAACCAACCATAAAAACAAAAAATAACCCTTATAAAACACTTAAAATATTCATAAATCAGAAATGGGAAAGAATAAACAAAATTAAGGTCTTAAAGAATCAAAATTTAAAATCAAACAAATTTAAAACAATGCATGATTTAGCCACATGATCTAGAAAACCAAACACTAACATCACAATGTTTAGTGAGAGTTATCCTAAATATGTTTTATAGTATATTCATGGTTTTCTTGATCAATAATAGTAATTTTTTGACCCTAGTATTCTTCCTAGTTTCCACTCTAAATCGTGGGTTTTCTCAAAAGTAACTAAAAAATCATCAATATAACACAAAAAATACTCAAATAATTACTAAACATCTTGTATGTAACTGAGAAAAAATATCAAATTTGAGACATAAACATATCAAACAACCTGTTAACTCAAGGTTCAATATGAAAATAATTGTAAAGACACTTACTCACACCTATACCTTGACCTCTGACAATTTTATCTCTTTTATACCATGACTTACCAAATAACAGCTGAGCCATGATGCTATTTTTTCAATAACCTTCCTAGTTTGTCCTAACATGATACCCAGTCCATCCGTGATAGGACTTTAGGCATCTTACCAATCACCATGGGATAGAAAATAGTGTTAGTGAATCTATTTATAAATCATATGAAATTATTTTTTCCATTATATAAATATCTAAACAAGGAACACCCACTCAAAGCATCGGCATGGCCACTCTGAAACTCATAGGTCATCCAAAGTGAATAATAATATTCAAAATAAAATTGAAACTAAACAATACATAAGAGTGTAAACATGAATCATCTAAGAATAAGTGTAATTAAAATACACCAAACATCCCAATATCACTAATATTAAGCATTAATTACAAAAAAATATAAGACAAATGAAAAAAATTAGAGAAAGAAATATAAAGTCACATATGACAGAACAAGAACCAAGAACACAACTAAAAAATATCCTATAAGAAATCCCAAATACCCATTTACATTTTTTATATGAATAGTCATCACTTCTGACCTCTAATACACCAATACAAAAAAACCAAGAATCATCTACTATATCCATGCCAATAATTTACTAATCATATAATATGATTTGTATGAGTAAATAGTTCATATTAGGTATCCTCCCCTAAAATGATAAATTACCATTAAAAGTTTATAATTTTATACTAGTTTTAAATACAACATTAAAGATAATTTTTACATCTAAATTTATAAAAACCCAAATACCCTACATGAAACCATTTATACTAAGATATCGAGGTTTAAATTTGAAAAAAAAAAACATACCTAGTATCTATTTAAAATAAAAATACTTATTATGTAGTTTGAATAATTTAAAATAATTCCATATAAATACCAATGCCAAAAATTTAAATAAAATATCCCAAATTTAAATTACCTTTCAAATTTAATGAGGAAATCAAGTATGATATGTATCTAGACCATTAGGATTATGCTCAAATGGATTATTATGAAATCATTTCCAAAGTGGAAATATTAAAAATAACAACATAAAATATATTAAGTTTAAAAATAATGACAAGAAACCAATATGTAATAACCTTCAATTATTATGGGAATAAAAATCAAATTTTTCATGTGAACACCTAGGATCTATGGAGAAAATTGAAAAAAATAGACTCCGTATAATTGGAACCTAGTGTGATTCAACTTCCTAGACACTCAATTTTACCCTATCAATCCAAATCAATAAGGAAAATACACTAAATAGAGTAGAACACTATGTGGGCCATTATCTAGAGAAAAATCATAAACAAGTGCATTATCTATACCTAGATTAATATCTTATCTATATGTGGTTTTCAATGACATATAAATAGATGGGATAAATAAATAATTTTAAGTTAAAAATAAATGAAATAAACAATAATAATAACACTCCCCCTCCCTCTGATCACCCTTCAAAAAATTAGCAACATTCATCTAGAATAACATGTAATAATGATATCCTCTAACTGTGATAAATTTAGAAACATAAAACAACATCAATATTATATTTAACTTTTTAAAAAAACAAAGGGTCTCACTTCAGGGTTGTATATATATCAAGAGAACTCATTTTGTAAACTGCTAAATATGCCTTTGGATCAGCATTAGAAAAAACAAGTTATAAAAACACCTTTTGAAAATTAAACCATAGAAATATTATAATTCCCTTCAATTCAAACTAATAGTTGATAGGAAAACTGATCCTCTTAGACATGGAATCAATGTATACACTTAATGTAGTATTTTTAACTTTCATAGTGGGGATTGGAAATAGTAAATCACTTATGGATTTATGTTAAATGTAAATTTATATACAAACCTACCTAAAACCATTGAATATGTTGACAATAATGTTAACTCATTAAAAAAGTAAAGGGAATCCTTTCGAATACCATTAAGAACCCTAAAACACAAAATTCCTAAATGAAAAACTTGAAACAATAATGAATTAGTCATCATGACCAAATTAGGATTGTAAATAAAGATAATTGAGAAAAACAGAGGATATTAGAAGATATTTAGGGACATACATAGAGAATCTTCACCAAAACAAGGAGAAATATCTGGTGGAGGAAATGGGGTAATGGGAAATTAAGGGGGGATGATGCACAAAGGCCTGATTGATGAATGGGGAAAAAGGGACACAAAAAAACATAAAATGCATGAGGGTAAAAATAAAATTACATAATTTTAAAAACTATAAAGGTTTTATAATTTGTGAAACCATGAACCAATCATGAAATAGATACTGGAATTTATTATTCTCATATATGTTTAGTTCATACAATTATTATTAACTAAGAATAAACCATAAATTATACATTGAAGATAATTCCCCATGTATGATTAAATTTCATGGTCACTCCTAACCATGAACCAACCATATGCCTTAACATGAACTAGAAATATCATTTATAGGATTAAATCATAAAATTTATAATAACTATATGTATGAAAAATATTAATTGATACTTCTAACCATTCACAGTCAATGTGATAACTTCCAAAAATAAACTATCCCTTGTATGATTGGATTTCATGGTTTCTACTAACTATTCTCTAACCATGTAATGATCATCTAACACACAAAAAAATTCCAAAACACTACAAAATTCAAACCTATAATTATCTAAGTCTATGAAATTTAATAAATAAATAAAACAATATGAAAAATTTACATTAGTTCATGAAACTACACATGTATGTACACTACCCTCAAGTGGGGAGTATTTTTGATATACAATTATTATTCAAAGAACACCTTGTTTTTTTAAAAAATTAAAAATGATAAAGTGATATCTTATGCCTCAATGCAACTAATGTGACCTGAAAAAATTTACCAGATTCAAGATCTAGAGTTGAAAGTGGTAATATTATCCATAAATTTTTAGAGGGATTATCTCTATGGAGAAAACTGTTCCATAAAAATTAATCATAAAAGAATAAAGAATATATTCAAATATAATTATCTAAAAATGTTTTAATAATGATAGTTATATATGATCAAATAATATTAATGTATAATCTATAACTATGTTGAAAAATTAAATAAAGTGTCTAATTTTCATGTATAAATGATCTTGTAACCTTATCCATTATGAGGACTAAAAGGGATCAATTCTTCTCAGACATTCAAAGGATCAACATGGGAATTATAAAGGAAGGCATGACATCATAATTTTATCAAATGATTTCTAAAATATATATCTTGTTTAAGATTATGTTAGTGTTGAGCGATGATGTAGAGATACAAAAGAAGGATGAATCCGAAAGGAAGAGAAGAATCTCATAGTTCAATGTTGATACATATATATTTTTATCAAATGATTTATAAAATATCAATCTTAGTGTTGATTAAAGTAGTACTAAGGGATGATGTAGAGATACAAAAGAAGGTTAAATAAGTAAGGAAGAGTAGAATATCATAGCTCAACATTGGTAAATATGTAGTTGTAAGATTTTTTATATGTCTATGTATACTATCTAAGACTGAGATAAATTAAGATCAATAAGATTATTCTCATAGCTCAACATTTTTAATCACCTAGGAATCAAAAAGAGGTATAGAGATCTATAAAAATACTTATGGTGAGATGATATAATGTAATATAATTTTGAATATTTATCAAATTTATTTTTATTTTTAAAATTTAGTTAATAATGAAAATTTTATTAGGGGATGATGCAACCATTACCCATAACAACATTCAGGTGGAAGAAAATCTCCATTAATTTTTTTATAGGTATTCCAAAGATATCTAAATGAAACAATGTCAAATGGGTTATAGTGGATTGTCTTCTAGAGACTTTCCACTTCATTACAATTCGTGAAGACTTCTCAATCGATCAAATTTTCAAGATATATACCCTTAAAGTGTAAGGTTTTATGGAATAAAACTATCGATTGTATTAATTCAAGTTCCAAGGTTCAATTAAATGATTTGGAGGGTCCATTATAAGGAATTAAACATTGAGCTAAACTATAGTAAAATATGTCATCCTTATACATATGGTTTGTTTGAAAGGACCAGTAAAACTCTATAGGATATGGTTTGGCCATTCTCTATAGGCTTTTAAGGTGGTATGGATGAAAACCTTCTTTATGAATTAGTTCTCATAAAAAATAGTTTCCACTCAAAAATTAATATGGATTCATATGAATAAGTTTATAAGGAAAAATATAAAACTGAAATACTCTTGGATAATTTTAGATAAAAGAACCTATTTGATCCAAAAATAGTGGAAGAGATAATAGATAAGGCCCAATCCACTCAGTAACATATCAAAAAATCTCATAGTCAACAAAACAGCTATTCTAGAAATCGATAATGTGACCAGAAGTTTGTAGTTAGAAATTGTCTCAAAATATCACCATGGAAGAGAGTTATTAGGTTTTTTAAGAAGGTAAAGATAATTTTTTATTAAATAATATACTTTTATTTTTTTATCATGTTATAGATATGTCCTATATACTTTACCTTACAAAAATCATCTCTCAATTAAATAACATGTTCTCTATTTCCCTTTTGAGAAAGTACATACTCGATCCCTCACATGTACTGAATCCATATGTTATATAATTGTAGCATAATCTTTCTTATGAGAATAATTTTATGTAAATCTTGGATCATAGAGATAAAGTTACATAAAACAAGGTAATTCATTTGATTAAGGTATTATTGGGATATCATAAGAAAAAAGAGGAAAAATGGTAACCTGGTGATATAAGGAATCAAAAGTAACCTCAACTATTGTTTCCATGTGGTTTGAGTTAAAATTTTGAAGATGAAAATTTTTAAGGGGGAATAATTTCATAAACAAAGTATTTTAGATATATAAAATATCCTTACCTAAATATATGTGCATTATATTCAATTATAATATAAAATAAAAATCACATACATAATAAAAATATAATTTTATTTTATAAACCTAAAAATTTACATATAAAGTATAAATATACTCCATAAATTAAAAAAATTTATAATGTAATGACAAAAATATATATATAGCCTAAGTAGAGTTGAAAAGTCCTTAGTGTTCGGGTTTATTAGAAAAATGATCTCCATGAGAAACACTATAAATAGAAAAAGAAACATTATAAATATGATTTCTATTTTTTAAATTAAATGTAAATAACATTGACAAAACTTGAGTGAATTAATAATGAATTAAATAATAAGTATTTATATGAATTATAATAATTATATGACAATTATAATAATTAAATGACTATTGAAAAGGTAAACTAACAATAAAAATTAGTAAAATTCCTAAAAATGATTATCCTAAATGATTAAAATAATTACTTATAATTTCTAAAACCCTGTAAAATTAATTCACAATTTACATGACCTAAAGGATAAATAAATATACAATTTAATAAGGTATAATCTACCTTATTTAATAAAAAATTAAATTTTATGTTAAAATTATACTATTATAAATTTATAAATTATAAATTTATTTTTATTATAAGATATATTATAATTTATTATATATCATATATAATAAGGAATAATAAAAAAATTTAATCACTTATTATAAAAGGAATGTGATTTATTCGAGATAAAATTGTTTTTCAATGTTTTATATAATTTTATATAACATTATAATTTTCAATATTTTGAATGTAAATTTAATAAAATAGACTCCATTTATAGAATCAATATGTCAAAATTATATAAGGATGAATTTTTTTATTTGCAAAAAAATGTACTAGAAGTTACTATATTAAAATAGAAGAAAAAAACAATAGTTTTAAAGAATAAATTTTAAAAAAATATATATTTAGAAGAAAGGTGGTATCTTTTTAGGGAGAGTCATATAGGATATGAGGTTTTAAAAACATATCCCTTTGTTTTCTAACCTAGCAATATGAAATTAATATTTCTAAAAAAATTTAATGATGAACTAGTTCATTCCAAACTGCACCACTAACACTATTGTAGTAGATTAACATTCATACCAGATATTGTTCCATACATTATGTTGTTCCTGATTAGTATATGCCGCATAGACAATAATGACATTCTATAATGTGCCCGTTATGGTCTCTTAATATAGCACCAAACCCCGCAGGACCAGGATTGCCTCTTGAAGCCCAATTAGTATTGCGTTTAATATATCCAATGAGTGGAGAAGTCCATACTTTTTCAAGTATTTTTTCTAGAGTAAAATAATTACCTACAATTTCAAAACTTCTTTGGACCTAAAAATCATGAATTGAATTATTTCAATGATTGTTTTGAATCAAGTTAGCTTCCCAGAAAGCCACTAATATTTGGGCCATAGCAAATTTCATGTTGATAATAGGGTGTCCATAGTTGATCTTGTTTCTGCTATCCCAAATGATATAAAGAACCTTAATATAGGTCATGGTGAAAATATTATTCATTTTTAGATAGAGTTTTTTATAATAGAAATCCTCAGTGAATTTATGCATATAAGTGGATTATAGTGGATAGATCTAAAATAAATCAAAAACCATCTATCAGGGAGATGAAGAAGTATTGAAACTAAGAGAAATATGATTTATATCCTCTTAATGATGATATCATATATTATATTTAGAACATTTATAAATGTTGATAGATTGAAGATCTGTATCAACCCGGAATTTGGAGAAGGCAATATTCCAAACAACGGTGAATCTATTTGGCATCAACCATTTCTTGTTGAAGGTGATGAGTCACATAGGATCATTTTTATGATTCAAATTCTTATGTAAAACTATTTATATCAACATTACATTCATGGTGGGTTCCCAAATAATGATATCCTCCTAGATGTCATGGTCATGAAAGTTGATGAGATCCACAAGAGGCGTACTTGTCAAATTATCAATCCAAAACATCAAATAATAATTAAAATTTACAAGCCAATGAGTGTTTAAATAAATGATAGAAAAAATATTTTTGAAGGCTTGATACACCAAAGATTTTATATAATTCATTTTATCCAATTTCATACTATATCGAAATATGGATCTTATAAAATAAATAGATTCTGAATTCTCATTGATCATTGTCCAGAATAAATTATTCTTGTATGGATTAACTGAATTTACAGAGATTATTGATCCTAAGCCCACATAGATATATAGTCTTAGGATAATTATTCCATAGACCAATGATGAGTTTCCTTTGTAGTATGGATCCACTCCAAAATATATATTTAAGTGTTGATACTCTTAATCATTGATATAGGACATTTATAAACTATTTGATTAGAAAATTTTAGAGACAATAATATGATTAATATTACAAACATTACTGAACAATGAAAGTGATTTACCTTTCCAAGTGGCCAAGATAAATTGAATATGTCCCACAGTATGGTTGAAATAAGATTCATGCGGCCTTCCCCAAAACCAAGTAACACTGTGATAATTAAATCGGAGCACCCTTCTTTTAAATTTAGAAGATTAATCATTTCCACTTTACTTGTAGATGAAATGTTTTCCCAAATAAAAGAAATGACTTATTTCAGCTGATTTCTTGTCTGTATACTTTTTCATAGTGGATGAGAGAATTATAAGTATTTATAATATTTGTTTTATCACCTTTTTTGAACAAGATTATTTCATTAGCAAAGAAAAAGTGTGATGGGTAAAGTAAATCTTTGGAAACTCTACTGAATTTCAACTTTCATGTACTCACCATATTTAGGGAATATTATCTGATTTAATATTCTATAATTTCAAATATAATAGATGATAAAGGATCACCTTATCCCACTCCTCTTGATCATGTGAAGTAACCTTCTAGAGAGACATTATTAAGAATGGAAATATGTACTGAGGGGAGCAGGATTTTAACCCAAAGTATAAATCTATCATCAACTACAAAGTTAGAAATAATTCTACAGATGCACCCCTAATCCATGGTGACAAAAAAAATTTAATGTCAAAATTCAAAGTAATATTTTCACCTAAGTAGGACTACCTTACAAAATTTACACATTATAAATCCATGATTAGGAATTCTTATATGATCCTCCCCTCAAAAAATAAAATTGTCTCCTAGATATGATTTTGTTCTAAATTTTGGTTAATCTGTTAGCAAGAATTTATCCTATGATTATACGAATGGTGTTCAAAAGATCCACTGGAATAAAAGAACCAATATTTATATAATTTTATATATTTGTAATGTGAATAAGAAATTTAGAATAAGGGCCACTTGTGAGAAAGACTTCTATGAAAGAATTTTAATCAAATTACATGCATCATGTTGTCAAATATTCTAGTACGTTTGGAAGAAAAAATTGTTGATACCATTTAGATCATGTGAACTACCAGTGATCAGCATAAAGACTAAAACATTAATATCATGATCCATAAGAATTAATGTTATCATGGAATTATCTTCGTCATTCACCACTTTTGGGATGATATCCTCCATCAAGTTAACTTTATAGTCAGGTCTATTAAAGATATTTTTTTAAAAATCATGTTTTGAAATCGGTATTCTATCATTTAATATCTATTCCCTATCAATGATTTGTGAAAGAGGTTTGTTAACTTTGCTAACCTTATAAAGATAGTTTAAAACTAGTTCTCCTATCACCATCATTCAACCTTATAATTTTTAAATTCTATTTTTGAGTCTTTTCTCTGAGATTTTAAAAGGGAATTGAGTTTTCCATCCATATCAATCTCATTATCAAGGTTATATGTAAAATCATTACTATAATTACACTCCAGAATGACATGAAAATTGAATCCAAGATAATCAATCCACATGTCCAAGACGTTGAAAAAGTTTATGCTCAACTAATTCAACTTATCTGAGAGATTCTTGATCTTGAAGAGGAATTCCAGTAGAGTATTCCCATGAACATTATATTAATTTCTATCATTGGAAAATATTATCACATTCTAGATGAATAAACCAATAATATTGAACATTAAAAGTTGGGGAGGTTTAGATTCATTTCCCATGAGTCTCATGATTATGGTATGATGATCAATTTTTAGTCTAGATAATGTAGAATAATAAATATAACTTCATAAATTCATAGAAGCTTCATTATAGAAGGCTCTATCAATCTTTTTAGCCGCCATTTTGTTAATAACCTTCTAATACCAAGTGGATTTTTCATCAATAATATTTATTTCAAAGATTATATTTCTCTTCATGAAGGATATAAATTCTATTGATCATATGGAATTTTTTAGAGGCCCAATATTCTCATCTTAATATAGAATTATATTAAAATATCCAATTAAAATACATGGTTTAATAATGACTTCTTAAAAAGAGTAAATCTCTAACCATAAGGTTTTGAGGTCTTTGTACCTATTATAACCATAGACAAAGGAATAGAGATTAAAAATACCTTCCATTTAAAACTATATGTAATCATTTTTTCACTCCAACTATAAACAATAGGGTCTTAAACACTAGAATAAGCCAGCACTCACATCCTCTTGTTTTCCAAGCTCGAGTGATAGATGTCCAACACATGGTATCTATATCTCTCTATAAAATAAAATCTGGAGGAGAACTAGATTTTATTTTCATCCAATAAAATCAACATTAGATTATGATTTTTAATAAAAAGAAATAGGGAATTAATAGTATCAGGGTTTTCTAGATGATAACAATTCCAAAATAGAATCTTCAATTTGTTAAATTTATTAGGGTGTCACCCCATGCAACTTTCGCATTCATTTTCTGAATCATGTTTGACCATATAAAGTTATATTAATTTCAAGAATCACAAGAATATTTCATGTGATCCTAACCCTTAGTCATATCATTTGAATTCATTATTGCTGACATGAGTTTGGAAGGCATGACCAAGTGTTATATGTCATCATAGGGGCCATCATCCCCATTCACTATATGAACAAATGGTTTTGGAATAAATAAATCCCTACTTATATTAGAATAAATATTTGGTTTTCATATAGTATATACTTCTAAATCCACTTATGTGTAATCATTTTTAAATAAATTTGATTTTCAGATATATTTAATTCCATATGTTCTTATAAAGATTGTATTGTGGTAACCAGCAACATGATTTACATAAAAAAATAATTAAATAATTTAGAATCACTGACCTTCTTGTGAGAGAGTTTTGAACTCCTTATAGCATATTTGGGTGAATTTTTCATATCTTGATGATATATAGAGGTCACTAGATTATTAACGACATTAGAAGATTCAACCGCAATATTAGAATTAGAATATTTAGTAACAGATCTATCATCTTTCTCATTCACATTCCCCATAAATTTACAATCATAACCTTTAGTAATATAATCAATATCATTTTTCATTTCTTCCTCTTCAACAAATGATCCCCAACAACTTCTAGTGGTAATTTCCTTGTGTGGGACCTCGACCAATACTTTAGAATCCTTCTACTTCATTTAATATTCCTTTTGTGAGAGAGAGGCATTGTTTTTTCTACTTTTATTGAATTTTTTCCACTCATGGAAGTCTTCAATCGAATTAATATATTTCCCAAAAATTATATTATTTACTATAGAGTGTCCAACAAACTTTTATAATTTATAAAAAAGATGCATAAATTCACATTATACTTGAATTTAAATCATGCAATCATTCACTACAATACTGATCATTTTTGGGGGCTTAGTTTCCAATTTGACATCAACGAGGATTATAAAATACATACCAATATTCCCATTAGGAGAGAACTGGTAAATCTTAATAGTGATTCCAATACATGACACCAAATCATTAAGGATTTTTGGATTCCAAAAAACCCAGGGTAGTCTATAAAGCCTAATCCAAAAAAGATAATTACAATTCTTATGGTTAAATGGATTGAAATTCATATCCTAATTATAAATTCATATAACTCTTGTTTTGAGCTAATATTTCCAAATAATTTTTCCCTCACCAAATACTCCTTTGATTAAAAATATAAATCAAAAAAAGTATTTCCCAATTGCAATTGATCTTCAGTTGAAAACATTATAGCATTGTATGGTGTGGGGTTTGGGATCCATGTAAGACCACGGTTTTCCACCCTTAATATAAGAGATTCAACTGTGAAGAAAAAAGATACATTCAGTTTTTTATTTGTTTAAATGTCAAATAACCCTATATCGTTTAATAAAATGCTAATAAGAGTTATAAGAATAAATATTTTTCATTGTCTTAAGCATAAATAATAAATATTTCATACCAAGATACCTCTTCCCCTTGGATTTATAAATGACCCTCTTTCACCCCTTTTCCCTCACTTAAAAAACCATTACATTCTTAAATATCTACTGAATTAATTTTATAAACTCCCTTATCCACATCCCTAAGGCCTTTTTCTAACCAAAATTCACTTCTCTAAATGATTTAGAGTTAATCTAATAGAAGGAACATTAAGAGAAAGGTTAGGATTTCAAAACCCATATACTCTCATCTCAATCTTACTCGTATCCATTCTATATTATAAATAATTATGTCATAAACACCCCCCATAGATACCCTTCTTGGGATGACAGTGAAGATAAGAGTGACCCCCAAATCCCACCCTAATATGATTCAAGTTGGAGACTAGCACAAAGGTTATAAAACACCCATATTCGAGGAATTACCCTCATAAATCCAAGGAACATAAGTTAAAACACCAATAAACCCAATTTAATGTAAACTAAAAACTAGTCCATAATGCATAAATACATGACTCAAAGTCCCCAAAATAAAATACAATGATGAAACTCTTATAAAAGTTACTCCACCATTTCCAATTATCAACATGAGTTAGTATAGTCCATCCCAATCATTCACTCCCTCTTAGAAGCCTATATACGAGGTCACATACAGATATACTCTATAGGGTCCTCCCCAGAATTTCTCATGATATCGTGGAAGAAGCCTGTTAATGCCTTAGTAAACAAACATTTGAACCAAATCAATAGTTATTCCTAGTATACTATCACCCATAATAACCAAGTCTCAGTCACCAAATAACACATATAATGATAGTAACATAATATCAAAAAAATTTAAGAAGGAAGACCACAACTATATCCACACTAAAATAGTCACTCTCATGACTCAATGATATATGTATAAGTGCTCCCATTCCTTCGATAACCACATATCTACATACAAGAACACAAATAACTATCATAAACACATCCTCATCATCATATAATATCATATATCCATATCAAAAAAACCCAAATTCTATTTCACCACATCACAAATTCAAATCACATCCTTATCATAGTTAGTTAAAGAAAAGTTGAAGGATATCAATCTCAATCTCTCCTCCTACCACACACATCCATGAACATGAATTATACCATAACCAAACTATAGTAACTCTAATCACAAGCAATTAAATCCCATTAATTATAACATCAGAACATTATAGTCTATTATATTCCTAGATTATAAAGTAGGGTGTGGGAGTAGTTATCCATCCATTCCTGTTATAACCAAGATGTTTTTGAAACTCATAAAACCCACAAAAATTTGGAAATCAGTAATGGTATTTGACTTAGGTGGTCATACATAAGGAATAATACAAAAATACAAGATATAGTATAGAAAAAAACCCATCCTAATAGACTATAAAATAATTCAAACCTAATACATCCCAGAATATTAACCTTCACCACATTCTTTCACCAACACTAGCTACCTCAACTATCCAAAACCCAAAAAAATCACATAGATACTACACAATTGATAGAAAACATATAAAAAATTCCATTTTATGTAATTATATAAAATATATAGTTTTACCATTACTATTCATATTACATTCCATTAACTTCATTTAATTTCATATATGATCATTTATTAGTCACATTTATTCTATCCATTACCATCCCATTCAAATATTCTATTATACATTTCATTGAACAACCCACTAAACACCAATTATAGCTCAATAAAAAAATGCATGATAATTAAAAATTTTATAATTTTAAAAATGAGAAATATCATATACATTACCATAACAAGTTCTTTAACAAACATTTCATAATAAAAAGAAGGAATCAGTGATCAAACCCCACCAATTTCGAAGGGATCCACCATAAGGACTAACCAAATCAATATATTATTATAATTTTAACCAAAATATAAATAGATCAAAAGAATTTACCCTATCATACACTCCTACAAAAAATAATAAATGGAAGTAATAGAGGAAGACAAGAAAAGAGGGAGAGAAATGCACCTCGTATTATAGAATCTCATCCACACAAATACAAAGACCAAATAGCTACCAAAGGATGACCCAAAGGAACTCAAGATGAGCCTCAAGAGGCCTAGAGTTCCAAAAAAAATCAATGAAATATGATATAATCAAATAAGGAATCCAAATTCATAATTAAAATTAGAGAATATATCTTAATTGAATGGTGACCATGGTTATACCACAATGGTGGGCCAATACATACTTCATGATGTGATTATCCCTATACATCAGGGATTCAAACCAATTAGATTTTATTGAACTAAAGAAGGTTATATAACACCCTAAACATGATGAGGGATTATATGTTTTAAAATTTTACCTAACAATGTGTGTTTTATGGTTTTTAGTTGTTATAGGAGTTGATGTATGTCATGAGTGATTATTTTGGGGGGAGTTTACCTTGGTTAATTCTAAAATTTTCCCACTGCTAGAAGGTCATTACTCAATAGGTGGTGTTGCGTCCTAGTGAGGGGATGGGTAAGATTAAAATTTTAGAGTTGTATATTTGAATCACTAACACGGGTATTGTAATTTGAAGGCACTCTTAATAGGATGGTACAATATCATGTAAAATTAAACAACACTATATTGGGTGGCCATGCTTTTTTGGTATTTCCATAAAACATTCATTGTGACATAATGAATAGGATCATGATACAATATGAACCTTGGATAGAGTAATTATGGTATTCAAGTTCTATATAATAATAGGGTTTTTCATTGGATGGAACATTTCCAAGTTTTAATGATTGACTTTGGTTTTTATATGTTCCCAATGATGTGGTGTTACACCATAACACATGAGGTCATTCCCAATGTGGCCTTGTATAACTGTTGGGATTACCTAGCCAAGGGAATTACACATTGATATAGGGGGTTCATGTAACAATTTTAACCTATTATGATATTTTTCATTGGATTTAAATTGGGAACCCTTATAGGGTATTTTGGTCTAGCCAATCAAGAAAATTGGGTAGCCAATATCCATTTTCATTCATCTCACTTCTCTTTGATCCTTTGATTTGGGAAGGTTTGGGATTGTTATTTATAGAGATTATGGTTATTATACCTCTATATCTTTTTCCTCTTTCTTTAAACTCCCATTTAATTTTATTTTTGGATAAATGGTTTTGGGTTTTTTCACTGATTCCACTAAATAAGGGTGGAATCAGATTTATATGATGGTTACACGGTATAACAAAACTAGAAGAGTCTTTTATAGGATTAATGTGAATGGTTAAATGTGGTTTAACTTAATGTATGAAAATTTCCAAATTAAATGATGGGTTTTAACCAAATTGGAATGGTATTTCTATAAAAAACATTATTGGATCTTTGGTTGGTAGTGTATTAATGGGTGTGTCAGAGTTAATCCACACTCTATTGCTCCGGGTTTTGGTGACAATATATCAATAGTGAGGAATTTCTTGATTATGAATCACTAGGTTAATTATGGATTATTATTGTAATTAATTATGAGTGTTTTATAATCATTAAAAAAAATTAGATAGATTTAAGGCCTTTTAATGTAGAAGATGGATGAGATGGACTTGGTTGAACTTCTATAAGGATGAAGTGATCATGTTTAAGGGTTTGAATCCATCTTTAAGGTAGTTGGTGAATAATTTTACTGTATTATTTGTTTTTTCATGTATTTCATGGATTGTAAGTGTTGGTAAGAATACGTGGGAGACCTATCCATGGATTTTTGGGGGATTTATATTTCTGGTGGAAGGGACAGGGGTTTGTTGGGACTCTTAAAAAGATCTTGGAAGATATTTCTTTAGGATTTAGATATAAATGGATAATTAGCCCATATTAGTGTCACGGTTAGATGATATGTAATCATGATGGAGGTCTAATCTTTCATAAATTTATCTAATGGATTCTGAGGGTGGTGTAGTGGTATGTAGTGCTCACCTAAATTATTGGAATGGGGTGAGTTTGTAATATTGTTATAGAATTGAAAATAAGAGAAACGGGTTTGGGAAATTATATGAGAACAACCTGGGTAAGATCCAAATGTATTTCCATTGTCTCTTGAGTGAGAGTTGGGTTACTTAATTAAAGGTAGGCCCCATGATCCTTTTTATAGAATTTTTCCATTGAGGTACATAAATCCATGGGAAGTAGTAATATACTTGAATAATAGAGCTATGAGGGGGTGTCCTAATCACAAACCTATTTTCTGATCCTTGTAAAACATTTTATAGTGTTCTTTGGAAATTAAAGTTGACCATACCTCATTCACTACCATTGTTGATAGTTGATTCCTCATCCATCTAGTGAATCCTAATTTACCACTTCGTGATGGGTGATGCCTCATTAACTAGAGACATATCAATAACCATGTTAGTTTTATGGTGGTAAATCTTTCATGTAGGTTTGTTCTTAATGATAGTTCATACACCATGGATATTTCTTTGGTGGTATATCATCCACTAAAAAATTTATATATGGGGATAGAATTTTTACCTCTTGAAAAAATTTTCTCCCTTTTTTATGGTCATATTGGTGATATATTTCTCACTTAAAAATACATAATTCACCCATGTTGTTGTGTTGTGATACATTATTCATCAAGAAATGCCTCATTTTCCATGTTGATTGGTGGTTCTTCATCTACACTTGATGACAGATGCCGATATCTTATGCAGATAATAGATAGTCCAATTGTGTATAATTCCCATTGACTAGGATATTTTTTATTCAACATACACCAATGTGTTTTGATATAGAGATATATCTTTCTTTCCAAATGATGGTATGATGAGTAATATATTTTTCACACTCATGTTGTGTTTATAATTTGGGTGTGTCTTCCCATTCTGGAATTTTCCAAAGAAGGTATGTGTTGACCATTAGGGTGAATCACTTTGTACCGAATAAGGTTACTAGTTTATTAATGAGATATTACATATTAATTTAATTTAGTAAATTCATGCACATATATTATATTTTTTATTAGGAACGCCATTGGTGGTGGCATATTGAGTTTTATGATCACACCCTATATGGGAACATTGGTGTGTGTTCATGCCTTATATTTGTCATATATGTTGGAAGATGAATAGAGTACTAGTTGATGAGCAAGTAGAGATTAGTCAGATAATAGAGATAGGTCTGACTTGAGGCTGAAAAATTGTTGGTTTACATTTATTTATTATTGGTTTTATATTAATTATATATATTATTAGTCATTTGGTGGTCTCAAATATTTTTTATAACGATATGACTTACATGTGTACATTATTTATATATTGGATATGTTATTGTTATGGTTGATTTCTATTATAATTAGATATTTTTCACTTATATTTTATTTCAATCATGGTTATTTTATTAGCATAAGATATTGATTATGATTATATTAGAGGTTATAGTCTTCCTATATAGTTTATCATGACCTAGTTACTAGTTGAAAGCCTCTATCATAGGGGGAAGTATTCCTGAGGTCACATGAAACCCTCTAATGTGAATCATTATAGATGACTGGTTTGTGGATGTTATAAAGTGGAATCATCTCTTTTATTCCTATCTTACAATTTTAGGATATGGTAAATGGAGTTAAGATTGGTCTAAACATGGGTTGGATGTTATGCATGTGGTTTTTTGAAACATTCATGAGCTACAACATATGTTTCTAGGGAGATGGGATTGTTTTTCATGATTTTCACTATTACATTTTAGTTGATTATTTCTAATAATAATTTCATGTTTATTGATTTTTGTTTATTATATTTTGAAGGGATCCAAATATGCATGATTTCATTTCTCATAGCTAATACATAGGATTCACATTACATTTGTTTCCATGGGTAGAATTGAAATTTGGATAATGAGGAGAGTTAAGTTGTTTAAAGTGTCAAAAAATTAAATTTTGTTTTATAATATAACATTTTTTGTATAATTTTACTATGTTGAATATTGGATTCTAGTTCTTGTTTAGTGTATTATAAATATTTTTTTTGACCTTTTTGTATTTGATACTTAGCATTGAGAGTGGGGAGGTTGGGAAAGAATTATACCCATGTGTTATGAAACCCATTATATCATAAGGTGTGTACAAAGTGGCGAGGTGTGTTTTCTACTATCACCTTTCCTCTATTATATTATAATTTAAATCAATAATAACACTATAGAGGATAGTATGGGTTTGTAAATAATCTATATTGATGAGAGTCTTAGGTTCTGTAATGGAATATTAATTTTCTTGATGTAAAAGGTATAATCATCAGGGTGCTTCATGAGTTCTGACCTACTACGGTTTAGTCCAAACACTATGTCAAAGGGTTTATTGATGATGAGATATGACTTCCAATGTTGATGAGTCATTCATTTTAGTAGAACAACATGGAACCAAGATAATTTTTTTGTGATGAAATGTGATATGGGAGGGTATCCCTAAATAGTAAGTTTTACCTAAGGAATATTGATTCCTTTAGTGATGAGAATAATAAGTAGATGCTTCATATTATGGGATAGATTCATGAGAGGTGAGGTTGGGTATATGGAATAGGAAATTGAGTAATTCCTTATGTATTGGAAATAAATTCCTAAATAGCACTTCATGTGAAAATATGTGTCTCAAAATAGTGGGATACATTGTTAGTTATGAATAAGGAATGTGATATTTGGAGAAATGGAATATGAATCAGGGTGGAATGAGTCATGTAATGTGACAAGGTAGAACTATAGTTCACACCTTATAGTTATGCATTTTTTTATAGTGGACGCAGTTATGTGCTATTATGAGAGGTTTATTGAATACTCTATTACTTCAAAAATGTGAGAATAAGTGTTCACTCAACATGTGTTGTGTGAGGGATGTTATGGACTAAACATAGAATTTACAGTGAGCATACTGATTTTATAGGTATAATAATCTTATAATAACATGGGATTACATCAATGGGTGGATTTTATAAAATCTCTGGGATAGCGAGGTTGAGTTTTGGAGGTCACGTGACTCTTGGAGGTTACGTCATGGTGACAATTTAATTACATAGTGATTGAATTTGAGTTATTTCTATTATGTTGGATAAGACCAATTATGAAACATTTTTAATCCTTTGAGACCCATAGGTGAAGATGACCTTGACAGGTTTACGTATGTCACAATGTTGTCTAAGAGTCCTTCATTTTCCTGACTTCTTGGAGCTATGTAGTGGGGTGTCGATGAAATTTTTTAAATATTCACATTTGGGATGTGATTAAATATTATGTGATGGTATAATGGTTTGGGGGAATGTTTTATATATTTAAAGGGGTAAGGGTGTTATTAATTACTTTTGTATCATGCATTGTTCGGAGGGGTGGCTGCATTGGAGTTGTTCATGTGTGATTAGCCAATGATAAAAAATGATTTGTGATATGAATGGTGTGTGAGAAGAGATATCTATAGATAAATGCTGATATTAAAAAGGGTTCGTGAGAATTATTATCATGTTGAAATGGTTATCACATATGAGTTATGAGTTATTACATTTTTTGGAATTTGAATTTCTCTATAATTAACATTGGGTCCTGAGAGATGCTAAGGATCTGAATTTATTGATTATATTGATTTGGAATCAATATATTGCCTCAAGTATAGATATTTGGGCACCAATGAGATAGAAAATACACGTTTTTATAATGTTTGTTCTATGGATAATTGTAATTTGAGGGTTTTAAGATGTTTAGTTAGTTAATATCAAATATTTTATTGTCAATACATTGATGAAATTAATTAGTAATGGTATAGTAAACTGTGATGTTCTAAAATAGAGTAGGGATCACAGTATGGTTTCATTGGGATATAATGAGTATATATCATGAGTTTCAACACTTATATGATATAATATTTTAGGAATGATACTACTAATTGAGTGAAAAAAAAAGATAAATTTTATAGTGGGGACCACACCATGGATGGAGAGATTATATGAAAATCCTCTCGGAATAATGTTGGTAAATCTATAAAGTGATGTGTTGTTAGAATGAACATTAATATTGTTGTGGTTTTTTATGTCAGGGTTTGGTTTAAATCAGATCATTATGTTCAGTAAATATATAATACCTAGATATGGGTATTGATCAATGATGATCAGGTAAAGTTAGTACATTTTTTAATAGAGTGGAATGTGTTTTTGGGTTAAATTCTATTAGAATGAACATGTATGAATTTCTGAATTTGAATGGTAGAATAACCGAGTCTATAGTATATTAGTTCTTCTGAGTAAGTATTGTAGTTGTTATAACAAAGTGAGGATTTTTGTTATGAGAATGGTCTTGTGGGTGAGACTATGAGGTCTAATGAAAATAGTCAAGTTGTTCTTGGTTATGGAATCATGTATGTGTTGGTATGGTAAAGACAAATGAAATAAACTATTGTAATATGAGAATAGTAAATAAAAATTTAAGAAACCCTCTAGAATTTGGGAATCATTATGGATTTGGTGGTTTTATTTTTCCTTATATTGTGTGTTTAGTATGATTTTTTAGACACATTCTGTGTGTCGAGGTATTAGCCTATATGTTTCTTGTCATATCAAGCATAATAGCTTGTTTAAGACAAACTCATTTAATTTAGGGTAATATGAGTATTTATGGTGATCTATAGTGAGATATTTCTAGGTTTGGGGGATATTCTGCTAGTTCAATTGTGTTTTCCACATTAATATGACCATTAGGATATTATAAATTAGGGTGTTTATCAGGTCCCAATGACCATTGTGCTTAATGAAATATTCATGCAGATACTTGTTGGGGATAAAAATTGTCGTGGTGGGGATGTTTTTACTCCCTTCACATTATTATTTATGAAATTTTTTAAAATTCCCCAAACCATATGTGTTTTTATGGATTTCAACTATTGGATGAGTTGGTAGAGGCCAAGGTTTGATATTTTGGGGAGTTATCCATGGATCGGATTGAATTTTTTATTATGAAAAAAAATCATGTTGTAATAGGAGGCATTGTAGAATATTGAGGGGGTGTTTAAGATTAAAATTTTATATGAGGTGATTATTTATTCCATAAACCATGCATTGTTCTATTAATGTGAACTTGAAGGGATGGGATTGTGTCATGAAGTACCCAGCCATGTTGTAGTGGGTGGTCATGGTTTTCTAGTACTACCCTAGATTGGGAATTACATCATGATAAAAAGGTTAATTTTGTAATATAACCCTAGGTTATGGTGGCTGGGGTTTTTTTTCTTCCTTGTAATCAAGAATTTTGTTGTGGGGAATATGGTCACACTTTAATAATTTGATTGGGTTTTGTAAGGTTTCTCAGTGATGGATATTTTGTTGGGACGCATGATGTCACATCACAATTCACCCATGTGTAGTTATATATATTCCCAGGGTAGGGAAATTCTTTCTTGATAGAGGGGGTAAGACCATAATGGTTCCCCATTGTATTTTAAATATATATATAAATTGGGAACCCTGTTTTTCTATGCCTCCCCCTCTCCTTTCTCCTTTAATCCGGGAATATTCTTTGTCATTATTTGTATTGATTAATGCTATTTATCATCCCACTATTCATCCTCTTTAATTTATCTCTCATTTAATGTCTTTTATGGGTGAATGGTATATGGTTTTGGTATCAATTTCACCAAACCATAGTAGAATTAGGTTGATATGTGGGTAATGTTTTATGTATTGACTAGATAAGGGTCTCGGAGGATGAATGTGTAGGTTTTTATACAATTTCACTTGAGTTAAGATGTTTCACTAATTAACCCCTTGTTTTACTCTAAATTGGAATGACTTTAATTATGAATTGTTGTTTTTTGTGGATTTGGTTGAAATTGTATTTGGGTGTGTTCGAAAGGTGATCATCACCCCATAATTTAATGATGATATGTCTTTGGTGAGTTATTTCTTAAATATGAATAATATTATTAATTATGTATTATTGTAATAATTTTATTTAGAGTGTTTTATAATCATTTAAAATGGATGTTTGATGGGGTTAGGACCTAATAGATGTTAAAAAATTGATTTTATGGGATTGGTCAAACTTTACTGAGGATGAATTCATGTGATTTCATGAATTATATAGATTTTAAGCATGGGTAAGAGGGTATAAGAAACCTAATTAAGAACCTTGAGGGTTTCTAATTTTTAGGGAATGGATAGGGTGTTTGGTGGGACTCTTGGAAATCCATTTGAATTTATAGATTTATGATTTAGATATTGATGGATAATTAGTCCATGTAAGATGTTTGGTTAGAAGATATGGAACTATGAGGGGTTTCCATTCATTGAGATATGGTTCTCATGACCTAGGAGGGTCATGTAGTGGAAAATTCCTCCCATATAGAGTGGTGGGTAGGCTAGGTTCTATTATATTAGTATTTAATTGGTTATAAGAGATACAATATTGAGTGGGTATGTGAGAATGACCCTGGCTAGATCCAAATGTGGTTCCTTTATCTCTTGAGTGATAATTTGGACTATAAAGTCTGTGGTAGGTCCCTTGATCATTTTGTTCTAAGAATGTGACCACCAATGGCCATGAATCCTTGGGAAGTGAAAAAATACTTCGGGAATATATTTTTAAAGGGGTATAAAAGTCCCAAATTTATGTTATCATCCTTTTATAACATTATTGAGTAGTCGTTATGGATTGAAACTCACATATTTGTTAGTTAATGGGGTTATCTTGACTTTGTGGTGATACTTTAGTCTAATATTAGCCTATATGGTGCAACCCATATAACATGGGTGATTGTTTGAGATCATAGGTCTTTCCAGGTGAGGCCAGTATTGATGTATGTGTACTATGTGTGCTATTTCATATGAATTATTAGCCTACATAAATATCATGTTAGTTGGAACAATGCCTAGGGTGATAAATCATTCACTAAGTCTATGATATGTTTTAATATGAAATGATAAAGTGATTATTCATTCACTATATTATGTTATAGTAGTGTTTGAATATTCACCTTGTATGTGATATCAATGTTAGATAATACACCATGATACTTTTTAATTGGTAGTATATCATTTTCATTAAATATTATTGTATATATATCATTTTAATTAGAGATTTTGGATGGGTGATTCCTCATTCTCCTAGTGATGTCATTTTTTCCACCATTATTCGTGGGTGATTCCTCTTTCACCTAGTGATGCCTTATTCACCATAATTTTAAATGGGTGATACCTCATTCACTTGTGATATATTGTTCTCCACATTGGTTATGAGGTGTTAGATAATCCACATAGGGCTGTGCTCGGTGATGGATAATTCTTCTTGGATATTATTTTGGTGGTAGATCATCTTCCTTGAATATATTGTCTAGTGAAACTCCATTTACCTAGAAATTCATTGTTCGCCATTTTTTATGTTCATATTGATGATATATCATTGTCCTAGTGATATATCATTTACCCATGTTATTTTGTGGTAATACTTCATTCACAATGTGAGGCCTCATTTTTCTTATTGATTGGTGATTCTTTGTCCTCCATTTATGATATATAGTTATATATTGTTAACTTAAGATATGAATCTATGATATATCATTCACTTTGACTAGTTTATGGGTGATATATCATTAGACCTTGTGTTATACTAAAGATATAGATCATTACCCTTGATTCATGATATGAGTGGTGATAGATCATTCACACTCTGGATTTTTTAGACTATGGGTACATCGACCCATTATGAAATTGGATGAATCAAGCATGTTTCAAATGTAAGGGTGACTCATCAAGTGGACAATAGGGCAGTTGGTGTATTAATGAGGTTTTATAACTTAATTTCATTCATTACAAGCTTTCACATATATACTAGTTTTTATTAGGGTCAACATTGGTTGTGGGATACTGGTTTTTATACTCACACCCTACCCTAGAACTTTGGTGTGCATGCAAACCTTATATTTGGATTGTAGGTTTAGTGATGAACTGAGTACTGTTTGATGAGTTTGGAGATCTTAATAGAATTTTGGAGATAGATTTGATTTCATGTCAAGGATATTGTGGGTCTCTTTTTGTTCTTTTTATTTATATTTATGTATACGTGTGATTGGTCATTGGGTGGTCTTGCATCTGTTGTATGATTATATGACCTGCATGTGTACTTTTTTTATAGCATGGATATGTTATTTTTATGGTCATTTTTTTCACTAAAATTCCATATTTTTTACTCTAATATGATTTGTGAAATGTTTCTTCTGTTAGTGGATAGTATTTTGTATGGTCATACTATAGGGTATAGTCTACCCACATGGTTTATAAAACCCTGACTTCTAGTCAAAAGCCTCTGGTGTATTAGGAGGTGAACTATATTTCACATGGTATCCTCCAAATGGTATTCATTTGGGATGAACAGGCCAATGATGATATAGGTCATGTTGAAATTGGATCCTTTAGGCCACAATTTCAAATTCCCAAATTTTTAAAGTGAAATTCTCAACCTCATCATAAAAAAAAATTTCTCCCCAGATTCACACAATGATGAATCACAACCCACCATAGTACAATGACCCCCAAAATGGATTAAACATGAAAATAGAACACTCAGGTTTTTATGATTCAATAATTATAGTCATGCTGGAATATCCAACTTATAATATTATCCTCAAAACATCCCAAGACTTTTCACACCATAACACATGTGACTATGCTGCTACTAAAAAATACCATCCAACTACAATGACACCAAAAAATATCCAACAAAACCACATGCCACAAAACACACCCTCACATAGATACCCAAAAATAACATGAAGTGTCACACTATACTATAGTAACTTTCCTTATTTAGGATATTAATCATGATACAAAATATATGGTCACAATGTAATAAATTTTATGAGCTTAAATTTCTACTGATAACTTCTCTTTCATTCCATGTATCTCCCCCAAACTCCCTCTCAAAAACCCCAATATCCATGAGAAATAATTTAAAGATTCAAAAAAATCACAAGTCGTTAAAAAATATAATAGGTAACCATAAAAGGTTTTTTATTTATACTTTAGTATTTTTATAAAACACAAATATTTATTTTTTTTCCTTTTTAAAAATCATTTAAAAACATTATTTGTCCATGGTAGTTTCATGATACCTAATTTAATAATGATATTTATTTTTCACTTATTAATTTTATAGATATTTATATAAAAATATTTCATAATTTAATATACCATTAATAATAAAATAATTTCATGATAATATTTTAATTATAATGATGATATTAAAAGTAAACAATTGTAGTCATTTTTAACCATCTAAAATAATATGATTGGGGAAGGTTCTCGAAATTGTGACTATATACTAAACTATTGAATTACCTTACTTATGGAATGACATTTACACTATAAAAAGAGATTTTTGAAGCTTAGGTCACATTTTAATAGTGACTAAAAACCACTACCATTAAATCAAACAATATTTTGAGACCTGAACTAAGCAACTTCAAACTGACTTATATAAAAATATATTAATTAAATAAATTTATAAAATGTGATCATAAGTTGATCAGATATATGAAATAAATATGAAAATTTTTATTAATTGAGTAATTAATGAATGTAACTTCGATTTTTAGAAGGTTATTGGAGCATCCATAGTAATTAGAGATTCATGGTAAGTATTCCTTTCTACTCTTTCTTATTCTTGGGTTTATGTTCTCTATCACTATTTATCAATTTCTATTAATATTCACCACTTTTATTTATAAAATCTTTATGTTTTTTTATTCAAATCATTTCATTCTACCTTTATTTTCAATGGATATCCTTGTATCTCATTTTCCCTTTCAAATATTCTACTTAAATTCAACCTAAAAAGGAGAATTTTATTTATTCTTACTTTTCATTTTCCTCTCTTATAATAATTATTTTATTTATTTGATGTCTAAAAAGTCTTCTTGATTTAAAATAAAATATGCTAGATAGATTCTGGTTTTGGTGGAACCTTATTCTCTTATCCATTTTAAATATTGTTTCCCACTTGTATTAAATGTTTGATAAATGAGTTTAATTTTATAACCTATTTTTAGACTTTGATAATGATTTTTACTTTAGTTTTGGATCTATTAAAATGACAATAGATCTTTTTTGGTAATTAATTTCAAAAAATATTTAATATTTATTTACTTGTTATCTTATCTGATACATTGATGATTAAATATTTTTTGTATTTAATTTTTTACCCATTTTTCCTCATAGGTTCATTTGATTTTTATTCTTTGTGTATGTTTCTTTTCTATGTGTCATATATATTTGTTTGAAAAAAATATAAAAATGTGTGACCCTAAAATTATATACCATAAAATAAATTTGGTAATTATTTATATGTTATGATATATTATGTATGGGGATGATGTGATTAACTTTGTACATAATATTATTCATGGTAATTATATGGTCATCACTGCCTATTATGTTATGATATCTTATTTTTGATCCTTTACCTATGTTTTTTATGGAATTCCTTATGTTTGATCCATATTTTTCTATTCTCATGATTATTGTGACCCTATTATATTTTTCCTTTTATGATTTGTTTAAATGTGATTGTTTATGATCCATTTATTTTATTATTTCTTGTTATGATATCTCACCCCATGTTTATCATGTTTTATACACTTACATGGATTTTAAAAGCACACATTTTTAATGTATATCCCCATAATATCAAATTTATTGATATAAGTATAGTCAGTTAAAGGATACAATCATGAATATGGAAATAAAATATTATATAGTTCATTAAAAAATGTTTTATGATGTATCTAATCTCCTGAACACACTATACCCCCCCCCCCCCGCCAAATTTATGGGTGTTATTTAAGTATATTTATTTAAAAAAAATATGTAATATTATTTGTAAGAGATTTCAGTCATTATATGTGTCATGATTAATCATGTCTGCTTTTCCATCAAAGTGACCATGTTTTGGATGAGTATTAAATTAATACGATTTAACTAAGAATATAATGTATGACTATGAAAAACAAAGTCAAAATGCAATACTAATAATACATGATAAATTAAAATAGTTATAAAATGAAAATAATTATATATCTCATTTCAAAACCAAACCATGTTTTCTCACGAAATTACACATTTTAACAAAAAAAATTCAACAAATAAGGTTCATCAATTTTCGCAGGAAATGTTTTCTCCAAAAAACACACATATCAGAAAAATATGCATTTTACCAATTAAATTAGAAACTAATTGTTTAAATTTTTAATAGAAATTCCTTATTTTTGGAAATATATCTTCATTCTATGAATTTTTAATATCAACAAATAAAAAAATCCATTTTTCTACGTTCCATAACTAGAAATATTTACCAAAGTATAAATCCCCAATCATACATCCCAACTAAAAGCATTGTGATCATTGTGTTTCAACCCTAATTATCCCAGTTGTTTCTCACATAACACACAATCCCTAAGATACTCATCCCCATGGATGAGACATATAAGTTAAAAACGTGGTTTTAATAAAAAAAATTAAAACATGCCCACACCTTGTGTAACTTATCACAAATCCATGTTCAAATGATCATATTGTAATTTAATCCATCAAAATAAATTTCTTAAAATAAATTTAATACAAAATCCCATATATTTCATAAATTAAATTAAATTCCTAAAATAAAAATATTAAAATTAAAACTTTACTTAAATTATAAAATAAATCCAATTATTAATCATTTAAAACCTCATTTCAATTTCCAAAAATTCAACTAATTTTAATTTAAAAAACATTTTCAAAATTCAATTAAAATTCAATTCACTTACTTTAAAATATCTATTTTCAAATTCAAAATTTCATTCCAAAATATTTTTTTGTAGAAGAGCTTGAATTTTAAATAAAAATAAATTATTCAGAAATCTTTATTTTATATAGATTAAGAATTCAATTATAATTTAATCCAACCAATACTTAATATGATACAATTAATTAGCAACATGCATTGAATTAGACAATTCATAAGTGATAAGAGACACCTAAAAAGTCATGTTAATCACATAAACTCAATGGTCCAAATATCATTTTTAAGGGAGGAATCCATAAGTAACATTCAAGAAAAATAAATACCTTCAATGAAAGAATATAGATTCCATGATCTGATAACCATGAGTCTTTATCTGAGATAGAAAATAAGGGTAAATAATAAAGAGAAAGTAGATCTTGGGTTTTCCTAAGATCCATCATCTCATAGAATAACCAACACCTTTGATGAATTTATAAGAGCATTTAGATTAATTAATTTTTCTTAAATCAATAAATAAATCACCTAGGTTTTTTTGGGGAAGAACAACCCATTTTAGAGAAGTTTTTTGTGCTAAATTATGGATTCATTCCACTGAAACTCAATTGTAGGGTCACCATGAATAGTCTTAGGGACCGTACTGGTCTCACATCCACAAAAAACAATTTTATAGTCCTTAGGACCATTCATATATACCAACCTAATAATTAACAACATGTATGATCTTTGGGGTTATTCAAGTATTGTGAAAGACATGTTGTATCTTAATAAAACTTCTCCAAACTTCTACCTAAAATCCATGTTAACACAAGATTGAGACCATAAGGAAACACTCTATTATAAAATCTAATAACACAATCAAAACTCACATTAGATATCATATATATTCCTATTTATAAAAATATATTAAATTATATTTAAACAACAATATTACATCCCATATCTATAAAAATGAATCCCTAAAACCTGGGTATTATAATTCTCTATACTGTAGGACCTTTCATCCCTAAAAAGCCATAGGGAAATATTATTAATGTATAGCTCTAACCAATAATTTCACTAATTAGCATATATCTCCCATGTTTCCTCCTAGATAATCCTATGTTTCCTTAGAACTCATACCACTTAAATATTATACCCCTATGAGAATATTCTCCCATTGATCCATAATCCAAATCTATTTCTCTACAAAAGATACATCAAGTTTCAACACTCCCATATCAAAACAAGATATGGGTATAGTTAATATTTATTCAACTAGGAAACATAGGAAATTTTATGAACTAATATATAATATTTGGGTAAATAAATTCTATAATTCACTTTTCTAATCAACTCAATGATCTAAAATGGACCCACATACCATGGAAAAAAGTATCTATTTTCCAATCTATCAGCTCCCTAATCTAAGAGTCCCCTTAAATAAGATAAAATACAAAAATTAAAATATCAAGTTACATTTTTTATAACTAATATAATATTTCTATTTAGATAAGTATAAATCATTCACCTTTAGGTCAACATAATCTACACCATTGTCTCCTCCACCAAAGTGGTTCCTATGAGATTCCCCTCTCTTTTTTCAGTTGAACATAATGGATTCTTAAATATATGTCCATAAAGTGACTCAAATGGATACATATGAATTGAAAATTAATAATATTTATTGTAAAAAAACTCCACTAATAGATGGTTATCCTACCAAGATCTCCTAAAATCATGTTCTCACACTCAATACATGTCTTTCATAATATAAGTAATACATACTTTCTACCTATCCTTTTGAAGAGGATACGATGAAATCATATTTAAATACATACCCAGAGTATTAAAAATTTATCTCTATAATATTTATATAGATTTTGGGTATCTATTCAAGACTATAGACTTTAAAACTCAACAAATTTTGATAATATATTTCTCTTAAAGCTTCCAAATCTCATCAACTAAAATAATTTCTCATATCAGAAAGAAATGAATTGAATTATTGATACAGTAAACTATCACTAAAACACTGTTTTGAATTTAATATGACCTAATAAATAAATAATAAAGCTTATATATATTTCATATCATTTCAATATCAAAACTAGTAGAGTCTATAATAACTCCACTAGTCCTTAGTTATTTTTCTTCACCCATTGACAAATCAAAAATGAGAAACAAAATTATCAACTTCTTTCATCACTATTATCCAAAAAAAATGATTCATTATTCTATAATACTTATAGTTAAAACCAAGATATACCAACCAAATAAAATTATGGAAGTCGTTTAACACATCACTCTAGAAACATGTAGCAACCACCATCCATCCAATAAAATAAATGACCAAATCCACTTCGAACAACCATACATAAATTTTATCCCCAAAATTTAGTGTTTCCTTGATCCTATTATATTTCTCATTAAACATATTACTCACTTTATCATGATATATAAATATATTATTCGCATTGAAGATAAATATAAAAACACCACAAGTCTTATCTATCACCTACATGTATAAGTTAACAAAACTATTATCAACCACTACTCTCTTACTTCCTTCACTAACTAAGATGGAGTTTTTTTTTATTTTAGAATTCACCACCAAATTCAATTTTCATTATGTCAAATGAGTTTCAAATCAAATGTTTGAATATATTCTATCTAATTACAATATATTAAATTTAGTATTCACTAAAAATATATACTTCAAACTCTTAGGAAATATATATACTAATAGTTTCTCAATAAAATCATAATGCATATAACCCTTTATATAATAAATAATATTAGCTAGCTATAATTCATAAATAGGGTAAACCTTATCTCTAGGCCTTATCCACCTATACCCATACTCCACAATTATACTTCCTTTCATAAAAATACACCCCAATCCCATTCCTGATGCATCACAATTAACCTAATACATATCTTCTAGTTTAGAAATAATTAGAGTCGGTGTTCAAGTAAGATATATTTTCATCTCCTCAAATTCCTCCTAAAATTTCCCATTCCATTGAAATATTTCTCTTTTTAGAGGTATTTTTTTAGATAGAAGACAAATTTGAGTTTTCTTGAATGAACGTTGATAATATAAATCCAATTTATGAAACTTTATATCTAAAATAAATTATTCATCATTTCCTAATATATTAGTCCCATTACCTTCTATATATTGATATAAATCCATATATTGGAAATAATATGACTAAGAAAATTCACCACTTGAATATAGAAATGAAATTTAGATAATATAGTGTATATCCTATTATCATATAGAATATTTCAAAAAAATCCAGTTTCCCCCTATGAACTTCCTTAAATTTTAAGTAAATAAGGATCTCATCAAAAAAACCACCATAAATATATTCGAGTATCTATATAATATATTATTAATTAATTCCATGAGGACTACAGGTGCACTAGAAAAACACTGAAAGGCATAACAAAAAATTCATAGTGGATTAATCAATAATATAAATAATTTTTTTTGAATGTCATATTTTTTACTGATAACTAAATATAACCAAACCAGAGGTCGATTTTGAAGAACCAATGATCTCCCTTCAGTTAGTCAAATATATTATCAATGATTCAAGGGATGTATATTCATTAATATCACATTGTTTTCTTCTAATTTTTGATACCAAACCTCAATATACCAGCAAATTTATTTTCAAATAGAATAGGAACTACCCAAGAGGAAAAACATGATCGAATGAAAACCTTATACTCTATCTCATAAAATTGTACCATCATCTCATTTAACTCTACTGGTTCAATGTGATCTGATGGTATGATATATGTCCCATATTATTAAATAAATCAATAGAAATATAAATATCTCTATTAGTTGTTAGTTAAGATATGTATTTTGGGGAAAATATAGATATAGATAAAAACATGTAATTAGAGGTAGATTACCACCCCCCCAATGAATCCAAGCACTAATCCAACTAACTAAAATAAAATTTATTAAACATTACAAACCATTGGTACCTTTTATCTTTATTTAATATCCTAAAATCCCCTAAAAGTGTGGAGAGTATCAGAAGAATCCATAAAAAGAACCCAACAACTATAAGAGTATATTCGATCCATGTTAGATCACATAAAGGGTGATACACACCAAGAGAGGGAATGAATCAGTGTGTATGGTTGAGGTGACCTAATATTTACATATATAAATATTACATCATTTTATAATAATATTATATCCTTATTATAACAATACATGCCCCAGAAACATAATTTTTTAGTGTATTTGTAGACTATATATATAATCATTTTATTTTATGAAAGTTATATAAAATCTCAAATTAAGTTATTATAACATAAAAAACATATGATTCATACCCTAATTAAAACCGTTTTATAATTGGGGAAAAGGAAATATATTAAAGGGTAAGCTCAAATGATAAGTAAGAGTACACATGTGAGATATTAATCAATGATCATAAGTAATAATAACATGAGTATAAGGTTATGAGAATATGAACATAACATGTGAATATAATGGACTATAATTCATAAATCATAATCATGCCATACATATTTGGTAGTTATTAAGGCATAAATCATATAAGAATTAATTATCACAATCTATGAGATTATATCACATGCATAAGAACATTTCATGGAGAATGGAATAAAAAATGTATCATAATCATAATCACAGAAATCATATCGAAAGTATTATGATTAGCCACTAAATGAGGATAATATTCATTGAAAATATATATAATATTCATGTGATTTAGTATTCATAAACACTATTTTAGTGCATTTTACACTTTGAACATCATTTCACATTATGATTGTAATTCCTTCTTAAAATGCACTATTATGTGTTACATTTTTTAACATCATTTAAAGTGACCAATGATCTTGATTTTATTTTCATATTTAATTTTCAGGTTCATAATTATATTTTGAAAAATTCATATTTGTGGAGTGTTGGTTGATCCACATTGGAAGACCACCAAAATGGGATTTCATGCAAACAATTCTGGAGAAGGAAGATTGGACACCAGACCACTAATGATAATGTGGGTCCCCACATACAAGCCCAATAAAAGCGCATGTTTCTTCAGATTATAGAATACATGTATAGGAACAAATAAGTCTTAATGAGAGAGTGTTAATTCGGCTTCTATGGTGGTTATTAAGGCGGTCTAATTTGGAGATAAAATTTTAGGCCAAATTCTGCGGCCCAGAAAAAATCCTATCAATCTAATCATATATCGGAATCAAAAACTCCAAATGGAACCAAATTTCACAAGATGTTAGGATACATCATGGGATTTATTTTCATCTTCTATTTCACACTCTAATTAGGCCATATAGAAGGTCATCCAAGCACGTCTGTTCGGTGGTTGCAATTTGGATTCCACCTCGGGTCAAGAGTGGAAAAGTCCAAGTTACATAAGCTTTCCACCACCCTAGGCCTACCATAATCAAGTGGGATGCTTAGTAATATTGGAGGCTCGACCCAAGGCTCCCAAAATTACTATTTAAGGAAGTGGTGATGGTGGATTTTTTTCATCTTTGAGCTTTGGTTTGATCTTAATGTTATGCTACCAATTTGTCTTTGTAAAATTCTTCCTTCACATGTAAGTTGTTTTAATTCATCCTAGTTTTTTAATAAAAGTTCTTCTTATACTATTATTATATTCTTCTACATCTCGCATTGATATCTTCTCCTCGTGGTGTGAATTTATTCACACAAAACCTTGTGAAATTATCCACACAATGGTGGAGTGATCATTTTCTTTTTATTGTTTTCTTTACTTCTTCAATTCCTCCCTCATGAGTCTACATACCACTTCCTTTCAAAACATAGCATCAATGGAGGGATAAACCACATATAGGTTGATCAAAGGGAGTAGAAAGAGGCTATATTGGATGTTATTTATCACCCCATTACTTTCTAATCACTTATTTAATTGAGAATTCTATTTGATGAATTTTAAACTCCATCGTCCTTATTGAATTTAAGGCCACACACTTCAAGTGCTAATACGATCATTTACCTTGAAGTTTTCAAAACATTGATCCTTAAAGTATATAGGTGATTAGTATTAAAATGTGTAGGTATTAAACTAGTAAGTGAGGATGTTTTTTGATCTTCTTAAATAAACCCATCTCAAATATAATAAATTGAAATAGTTGAAAAACAATTTCATCCAATCCACCCTGAGCGATAACCTAGGATCAACTCATTTTTTTAAATTTAATTCACATAAATCTGTTAGTTATCCTTTAAACCCATCTAAAATCAACCCAATTTGGCCACTTAATAGCCAAAAATAGTCCATCGAATGTACGTGTCTGTAGGTTTCTTCTTAGGTCTCTGAGGATTGGACAACCCATGCTAGAATACAAGGATCGTCCTACCTTCTTCTGTTGGGTAAATTTGAGCATGAATCAAATTTTAGCATCATTTCCAGAAACCCAAGTAATTCATCTAAACACCCATTCTATTCTCCCCAATTTCTTATTTTCTCATCCAAATTCTCTTATCTTGTCCCTTTCTCATTTTTTTTCTTTTGGAACATGTCCGCCTACACCCATGATCAATCAAACTGTCTAGTTAGGGTGGATAGTCCTGGGGTTGGGGATTCAAGTACACCAAGGGAACTCTTTACATTAGATCCTAATCTTTCTAATACTCAAGAGTCCAAAATTAAGCCCATTTAAATGGAAGGTCTTCAAAGAAACCAACTCATAATCCCTGGTGGAAACCAAAATGGAAACCCAAATGAGGCAGCCCCAAACTTGGGGAATGTAGTTGATCAAATCATGAATGACTACATCACACCTTCATGGACCAATGCCCCCTCATACATTAGACAAAAATCCCTAAGAGATTAAAACTACATCTTTAAACCCCATTTCCTAAACCATCTTCCCACATTCCATGGAATGGAGTCCGAGATGCCATACCTTCACATTAAGGAGTTCAATGACATTGTGGAAACCATGTGTCCCCCACATCAACTAGAATCATCTAAGATGGGGCTATTTACTTTTTCTTTAAAGGATCAAGCTAAAAATTGGATAAACAATTTGAGTCCATCATCCATCAACTCTTGGGACCAATTACAAAAAGAATTCTACAAAAAATACTTTCCCCCCCACAAAACAATTGCACTTAAAAATAGAATCCAAAATTTTTTTGAAAAAGAGGGAGATTCATTCTATGAAAAATGGGAGAGGTTCAAGGACACTCTAAACATGGTACTACACCATGGTTTTTATATTCCTGAACTAGTGAGAATTTTCTATGAAGGGTTGGGTCCGGGGAATAAATAATTCATTGATATTATGTGTAACATAACCTTTAAAAAAATCCCCAAATGATGCTTATGAGTATCTAGAAATCCTTTCTAAACAAAACCAAACATGGGGAACTTCACCTTATTCTGAAAAGAAGAAAAGAACTACTGGAATTCATATAGTTAAAGAAGAGGAAATCCTTAGGGCTAAACACGCAGCACACTCTAGGAAGGTTGAAGAGATAGACATTAGGAAAGTCCATGAAATACAAACTGTAGACCCTATTTGCACAATTTGTGACAAACATTACCATAAGACAGACAACTTCCCAACCATTCCATCCATCAAGGATGTCCTTTTAGGAGGACCCCTAGTGGAAGTAAATGCCTTGAACTTTCAAAATCCTCAATACCAAAACACCTTCAACCCAAGGTATAATGACCACCCATTCTTCCACTAGAAAGATAACCAACAACCTAGAAAACCACAGGGACAAAATACTTACCCCCATTAAAACTACCAAACCAATTACTAGTTCCAAACCCAACCTATCCAACACAAATAGCCACTGGTCCAATTTCAACAAACCATCCCACCTATAAAATACCCCTTGGGATAAACCAATATTCTCAAGAACCAACCCAAACTGTTCCACAAAACCTACTAGAACAACTGTGCAAAAAAATGGAAAGGATGAACTCAGAAGTTTCTTACCTAAAAGAAGAACTTCAAACCATCAAAACTGGAAAGGAACCCACACCTAATCATGCGATTCCATCCTAAACTTAAAGGGGAGAGTAAAGTTGTAGTCAAACAACTCATGAACAACAAAAGTTTGTGATTATTTTAAGATGTGGGAAATCAATTGAGAAACCTGAACAACTAATTCAGAACCCATCCGAAGATTCAATGTTGGAAGAATATTTAAATTAACCACAAGATCAAACTGATGAAACTGATAACAATGTGAAAGAAACAACTGTTCAAGAAACAACCCCAAAACCTGCACCATTTATTCAATGCATGAAGGGGAAAACCAAGACTGAATTGAGTGAAACATTGAGGGAAATATTCTCAAAATTCAAGTTGAACATTCCCATTATCGATGATATCGAAACCATACCTACCTACTCAAATTACCTTAAGGACTTGTGCACTTTTAAAAGAAAATTTTCACATAAAAACCAAGTCCTTTTGGCTGCTAATGTGAGTCCTACCATTCAAGGGACCTTTCCTTCTAAGTTGAAATACCTGATTTTCCCTTAAATCAATGTTGAACTAGGATAGATCAAAGTTGTCAAGGCCTTATGTGACCTAGGTTCTAGTGTCAATATCATCCCCTATGTTGTGTACTTCCAGTTAGTCCTAGAATAACTCCAACCCACATCTATCACACTTCAACTTGCTGATCATAGCATTAGGGTTCCAAAAGGGATTTTAAAGGATGTTCTAGTAAATGATGAAAACATCATCTACCCTGCTAACTTTGTTGTCCTTGACAACTGTATAAACTTAGGAAATAAAGAACAAAACCCATTAATCCTTGTTTGTCCCTTCCTTGCAACAATCAAATCTGTTATCCGAGTCCGAAATGGGAACATGACCATCACCTTTGGAAATGTGAGTCTAGACTTGAACATCTATAATGAAATCTCACAAATAGGGGATGATGAGGACATTCATGAAGTAATCATGATAGGAAGCATTGATAATGAATCCATAGAACATCAATAAATATTTGATGGATGTTTATGTGAGGATGAGATTGATTTACTTTGTTCACATGATGGAAGTTTATCTCGTTGTCTTGAATCATTTTCAAATTTCTCTTATGATGAAGTCTTAGGTCCAAAAATCAGTGAAACCTTTCAGCAAATCACATTCATAGAGACCAATCAAACATCATTCACTAAATCTGATCAAACCAATCATGTATCTGAAACTTCTATATGTGGGGAATCAATCCTATAAAAAACTCTAAAAAACAAAATTAATATTGATCCAATGTCCCAATATTCTTCTGAAATTCAGAACCAACCTGATCTTGAATTGAAGGAACTTCCCACTGCACTCAATTATGCCTTCCTAGGGGACAATCAAACACATATTATTGTCATTTCTTCTTCTCTTGAAGCCAATAATGAGAGGATGCTTCTAGATGTCCTTAAGAAACATAATAAATCCATTGTTTGGACTATGTCTGATATTCCTGGGATTAGCCCACTTATCGGGACTCATAGGATTGTTCTGGAATCTTATTCAAAGACATGTCGTCAACCTCAACGGTGACTCAATCCTAATCTCATGGAAGTATTGAGGAATGAACATCTAAAATTTTTAAAATATGTTATCATATATCCCATAGATGAGGGTGAGTGGGTGAGCCCAATCCAAGTGGTTCCCAAGAAGTCAGGAATAACAGTGACAACCAACAAGAATTGATAGATTCTTCCAACTAGGGTGAGTAGTGGTTGGAAGTTCTGCATTGACTATAGGAAGCTAAACTCATTCACTAAGAAGGACTATTTCCCCTTACCATTCATTGACCAAGTCCTTGAAAGAGTGGCAGGTCATTCCTTCTACTATTTCTTATATGGGTACTCGGGGTACAATCAGATTGAGGTATCCCTAGAGGATCAACAGAAGACTACATTCACCTGTCCATTAGACACCTTTGCCTTCAAACGCATGCCCTTTGGTTTTTGTAATGCCCCTGGAACCATCGAGTGGTGCATGATGGGAATATTCTCAGACATGGTAGGGTATTTTCTTGAGGTCTTCATGGATGACTTCTCTGTGTTTGGGGATACATTTGAGGGATGTCTGCAGAATGTAGAGAGAGTCTTGTCAATATGAGAAGAAAATAATCGGGTCCTAAACTGGGAAAAATCCCTTTCATGGTTAAAGAGGGACTAGATCTAGGACATCTAGTCTCGGGTAGAGGGATTGAAGTTGATAAATCCAACGTTGTCATCTTTCATCACCTTCCATCACAAAAACTATCAAGGAAGTGAGGTCCATCTTAGTACATGTTGGTTTCTATAAAAGATTCATCAAGGACATTAGTTAAATCTATCGTCCCCTTTGGGCTCTCCTAGTAAATGATGGTTCATTTTTTTGGACAGAAAGATTTGAGGGTTCATTCTCAACCCTCAAATCATCTCTCACCTCTCCTCCCATTATGAAATCTCCAAATTAGAACCTTCCTTTCAAACATATGTGTGATGCCAGTGACTGTGTTGTAGGATCTATGTTACGACAACGTTGTGATAAAACTCTTTATGTCATTTCTTATGCAATAAAATCCTTAAATGATGCCCAAATAAATTACACCACCACTGAAAAGGAGTTCCTTTCTACTGTGTTTACCTTAGAAAAGTTTAGGTCCTACCTCTTAATATCCCCCATCACTGTGTTCACTAACAATTCTTCACTAAAATGCCTCTTCCAAAAACAAGATTCTAAGGCCAGACTGATTAGGTAGTTCCTTCTCTTGCAAGAATTTTATCTCACAATCAAGGATAAAAAAGGGCATTGAAAATTTTGTTGCTGATCACCTCTCTAGGATGGAATTCAAAGACATTTGAAATCACCTTTTGGTGTCTAATTCAGTTCCTGATGAACACCTATACTGTGTGAGTGACTGCCCTTGGTATACTGACATAGCCAATTTCTTGGTTACATGAGTCATTCTAAAATTCTTCGGGTCTCAAGATCAAAGGAAATTACGTTCTGATGTTAGACACTATGTGTTTGATGATCCATACCTCTATAAGTTCTACCCTAACCAAGTCATTAGGAGGTGTGTCCCATAATCTGAACAAGAGTCCATCCTTAAATTTTGTCATAGTGAGGCATGTGGAGGTCACTTTTCCTCTAAGAAAACATCTTCTAAGAATCTTCAGTGTGGTCTCTTCTGGCCCTCCCTATCAATGGACTCCTACACATTTTTTCAAAGCTGTCATAGGTTTCAACAAGTATGGTCCTTCATAAAAAGTAATCAAATGCCACTAACTCCCATATTAGTGGTTGAAATCTTTGAATATTGGGGAATTAATTTCATTGGTCCCTTCCTAAACTCTAGGGGATATATTTACATTATCTTATCCATTGATTAAGTCTCAAAATGGGTTGAGTCCATTCCCACAATATCCAATGATCATCAAACTGTGATTAGATTCCTAAAAGAAAGCATCTTCTCTAGATTTGGAATTCCTAGGTCCATCATTAGTGATCGTGGATCTCATTTTTGAAATAATATATTCTCGTCACTCATGGACAAGTATGGAATTTCTCAAAAAGTGTCCACTGCTTACCACCCACATATCAATGGTCAAGATGAGTTAGACAATCAAGAAATCAAACAAATTCTTGAGAAAACTGTTAATCCACCTAAGAAAGATTGGTTGATCAAACTCTTTGATGCCCTTTGGGCCTACCGAACAGCATATGAAACCATTTTAGGAATGTCCCCATATAGGTTGGTTTATGGTAAATGATTCCATTTTCCAGTGGATATTGAACATAAGGATTTTTGGGAAATTAAGAAAATAAATTACGACCTCTCATTGGCCGAAACAAAAAGAAAATTAGATCTCAATGAACTTGAGGAACTTAGGATGGAGGCTTATGAAAATTCAAGGATCAATAAAGCTAAAGTACAAGACTACCAATCTCTAAATCTTAAAACCAAACACATTGTACCGAGTAAACCTATTCTTTTGTATAGTTTTAAAGTTCATTTACACCCTAGAAAGTTGAGGTCTAGATGGTCAGGTCCATACATAGTGCATAAGGTGTACCCCCATGGGGTTGTAGAAATTCAAGATCCCACCAATGTTCAATCCTTTAAAGTTAATGGTCATAGAGTCAAATCATTCATTAAACCATTCCAAAAAAATGAAGTTGAAGAAAACTTGAGTGAACCAACCTTAGATGATTAAAATACTTAAATAATTAAATGTCTAAGTTGAGCTAGAGACATTAAACCAAAGCACTGCACGAGAGGCAACTCGTTATCTTCATCTTTCTGGATCTTTTTTTTTAAATATGATTAATGAATCATTTTTATATTTTAAAATAAAAATATATTGTTGACATGTTCTTCTATTAAGAGTATGGATGGGTACAAAAGGGGAGCACCATATTCATCTGTGTCACGTAGTGTGATCCTTGAGTAATACCTTACACAGAAATTTAAAAAGAAGACAATGTATCATCAATTTATTTTATGTTTTTGTAGGTTAAAAAAATACAAAAAAATAAATAATATAATAATAATAATATTAAAAAAAAGGACACGTCATGGGACTTGGGTAAAACTCCATCACAACTGACAAAGTCACGGGGATTCGAACCTGGGACCGAAGGGAGACAGGGGCGCGCACTTACCACTAACCTATGGGTTTGTTTGTGCTTACTTATTCTATAATTTTTATATATATAATTATATTTTACATTATTTATTATATAAATATAAATATATTTTTTTCCACTAGGGAATACTCAGAATGACATTGAGATCAAGGGACTAAATTCAAGCATGAAAAACTTCAACTTCAACCACCAGGTGACTTCATTCCATGATCCTCATATTTCAATTTACTTTTTGAACATCCCTTATCTACCTCTACTCCTTCTAAATTTTCATTTCTTCAAACACTAGGGACAGTGTTATTTTAAGTTTGGGGGGAGATAAAATAAAAAATGCTTTTGTGTCAAAAAAATGAATGATTTGAAAAAAAAATGTGTAAATAGAAGGAAAAATTCCTTTAACTTTGAACATGGTAAAACACATTTCACACTTTCAAAATGAATATCAAATAATTTAGTATGCCCTGATTCTGATTTTAATCCTTGTATAATTTCATGAGTATAGATTTTGTAAAGTGTGGTTGTCCAATGTTATATTTCATCGTTTATATTTTCATCCAAATAAAAAAAAGATCACAATGCACATCCTTTGGATATTGGGACATTAGTTTGAGTTTATGGGGTCCCCCAAATAAATAGAATAGGTTTGGTGATCATTTTAGTTTTAATATGACTATTCAATAAAAAAATTAAAAAAACAATAAATTTGCGCGTAGAGAAATGAAATGACCTAATGCATGGCTTTCGACACTTGGGGACCGTGACTCCATAGTTGTCTTGCCCAAAGTTAGTAATTTCATCTCTATTTTTGGTAATTTGAATTTGTTTTTGACTGAGTTGACTCGAGATGATACCCGAGTATGTGGGCTTCACTTGGTTCCCTAAGGTCTTTGAGTGTGGGAGTCATCGGCAAAGTCTCGCTACAGGGGTTGACTCTCTTGAGTGCAATTTCAATTATCATGGAAAAATTACAAAAACCAAAAAAACCCAAAAAAAATAATAAAATAATTTTTTTTAATACTCATCTTAATATTGAAATGTGATTCCACCTAGTGCTTCCGTCACTTCAACCTTGAATAAATATGAACCCCCATGTCTATTGTGATGCACAACACATCCTCATACTTAATTGATAGTGGATAAAATATGGAAATTAATTTGAACAAAGGAATGGGCTTGGGATTGAGATATGCTTATGAAAATATCATGTATTAAAATACTTTTATGGGATTCATGATTGTTTGGTATAAGGGTTTTTGGTGATCATTGTGTATTAAAATGTTTTTGGAAAAGGGAATTAGAATTTCATATTATTGAGATATATTTTGCTCGGGACTAGCAAAACTCAAGTTGGGGGTGTGATTAGCCACCAAATGAGGCTAATATTCATTGTTAATATATATAATATTCATGTGCTTATTATTCATAAACACCATTTTAGTGCATTTTACACTTTGAACATCATTTCACATTATGATTGTAATTCCTTCTTAAAACGCACTATTATGTGGTACATTTTTTAACATCATTTATAGTGACAAATGATCTTGATTTTATGTTAATATTTAATTTTCTGGTTTCTAATTATATTTGGAACAATTCATATTTGTGGAGTTTTGGATTATCCACATTGGAAGACCACCAAAATGGGATTTCATGAAAATAATTCTGAAGAAGTCAGATTGGACACCAGACCACTAATAAGAATATGGGGCCCAACAAAAAGGTTCAATGAAGCCCAAATTTTGTGAGATGCTAGAATACATCCAGGGGAACAAATAAGTCTGCATCAGGCAGTGCTAATTCGGCTTCCATGGTTGTTAGTAAGGCGACCCAATTTGGTGATAAAATTCTGGGCCAGATTCTGTGGCCCAGAAAACATCCTACCAATATAATCATATCTAGTAATCCACAACTCCAAATGCGACCAAATTTTACAAGAGGTTAGAAGACATCTAGGAATCTATTTTCTTATTATATTTCCCCCTCTACTTATGCCATCTGGAAGGTCTTACAAGTGCATCCATTCGGTGGCTGTAAGTTGGCTTCCACCTTGGCTCAAGAGTGGAAAAGTCCAAGTTCCATAAGCTTTCCACCACCCTAGGCCTACCATAATCATGTGGGATGCTTTGTACTGTTGTAGGCTCAACCCAAGGCTCCCAAAATGCCTATTTAAGGCAGTGATTATGGAGTAGTTTTTCATCTTTTATCTTTTTTTCATCTTAATGTTATGATGACAATTTGTCTTTGTAACGTTATTCCTTCACATGTAGGTTGTTTTAATTAATCTTAGTTTCTAAATAAAATTTCTTCTTATACTATTATTCTGTTCTTATACATCTCACTTTGATACTATTGCCTCAATGTGTGAATTTATTCACACCAAACCTTGTGAAATTATTCACACAACGGTGGAGTGATCATTTCCTTTTGATTGTTTTCTTTACTTCTTCAATTCCTCCCTCATGAGTCTACTTCCGACTTCCATTGAAACCATAGCATCAATAGAGGGCTAACCTACTTATGGGTTGATCTAAGGGAGTATAAAGGGGCTGGATTGGATGTTATTTATCACCCCATTAATTTTTAATCACTTCTTTAATTGAGAATTTTTTTGATTATTTTTAAACTCCATCGTCCTTGTTGAATTTAAGACCACACGCTTCAAGTGCTAATACGATCATTTACCTTGAAGTTCTCAAAACATTGATCCTTAAAGTGTATAGGTGATTAGTATTAAAGTGTGTAGGTATTAAACCAGTAAGTGAGGATGTTGTTTGATCTTCTTAAATGAACCCATCTTAAATATAAGAAATTGAAATAGTTGAAAAATAATTTCATCCAATCCACCCCGAGCGATAACATAGGATCAACTCATTATTTTAAATTGAATTCACTTAAATCTGTTAGTTATCCTTTAAACCCATATAAAATCAACCCATGTTGGCCACTTCAGAGCCAAAAGTAGTCCATAGAATTTATGTGTCTGTAGGTTTCTTCTTAGTTCTCTGAGGATTCGACAACCCAAGCTAGACTACAAGGACCGTCCCACCTTCCTATTTTGGGTAAATTTGAGCATGAATCAGATTCCAAACAATAAATTATTCAAATTTTATTCTTTATCTAATCACTTGTGTACCCTATTTTGGATTGGGATAACCACCTGAGTACCCTCTTTTGGGCTTGGTATAATCTCCAATGTACCATTTTTTGGGCTTCAGCTAACTACATTTGTACCCTTTGATCTCATAAAACATTAAAAATTATAAAATTAATTATAGTACTATAATGTAACCATCCATCACATTATTATAATACATTAATATTTATACCAAAAGAATATGAAAACATTTATCATTTCATCATAACTTGACTCATGAAAAAGATATCAAGTTTCATCAATATTTCATCATTATAATAATAAAGAATCTAGATAATGAATAAATATAGTATCATTTGATCATATCCCATATGAATCATCAGTAAGATCAATGGATATTTTTATAGATAAAAATAACTTTAAAAGATCACAGGAATATCTCTTAAGGAAAATAGAATATTTATTTTGAAATAACTTATTTAAAATCTAAAAAATTCTATAATAATATGAGAAAAAATTTATTTTTAAATAATATTGTAAACTTGTAATTGGAGATTCAACTTAAATAGTAGTCATGGTGGTAGGATAATTCTTTCATGTGGTAAGTGTTAATAGAAACATTAAATTCAAACCTTTAGAAAAAAGTACCTCATTCAAAAAATGATAAGAATGTTCATTTTTTAAAAAAAATTATAGAATGTACAAAATGTGTAAAATTTAATTTAATAAATAATTTTAGAATATTAAAAAAAATTAAAACATTTTAAAGAATGTACCAACATGGAAGAAAAAAATTCCCGCTCGAAGAGATAAATAAAGTCGGTTTTCCTTAAAAACAATTTTTCAGATTTTATGTAGTTAGAGAGAGGAAAAAAACTTAAACCACTTAATATAGAAAAATATCTATATTATAAGAAAATATATAATTTTTATGAGATATTTATAATATAAATTAGTCTTCATAAATTTAATCACAAAAAATATCTTTAAATAGTGAAATTGTAAGATAAAATCCTTACCACTTCGGTAACATATGGATCATAACCCCCTTGAAATAAATAACTTAAAATTAAGCTTTAAATATCATAAATGTGAAGTTATTAATGGTATAACATGTCAAATAGGTATTATATTCACCACATAAAATAAAAAAATGTTGAATATGACATGTTTATTATAAAAACATAAGTGAGATGAGAAAACCCTTACCCTAAATTTGAATTTCATTATAATTCATTTTAAACTCCTATATAAAAAAATTGATTTTATTATACTTATATAAAATATAAAAATATTCATAATTATAATCCCATAAATTGTTTAATTATAATATCTTTCCACCCATTTATTAAAAATATTTTATTATCATCATCATTTCGGGTGTTAACTACTTCTTTTCTCATTTATGTTTCTATTTATCTATTATATTCCTTCCATATTGAAATTTTTTTCATCATATACAAAATTTTAATAATGATATAAATATAATTTATATTCATTATATACATATTTAAACCATAAATAAATTCTAGATATATAAAAATGAATTACACGGTTCATGGATATGGTAGTCTGTACGTATACATGAACGTTGTTTAAATTTTATAATAAAAAGACGGAAAAAAAATGTAATTTATATTTTTTAATTAAATAATAATAATTATATAATATATATCACATATATTTATTAAGTACATAATTATATCCATCAATGTGAAGTGGTGATGAAAAATGAATCATTTAATTTCCCAATTGATGGGAAAGATGTGGAAAATGGTTGTCCTGTAATCATAATAAAATATGTTATTATTTATTATAACTTATCTATTTTGTTAGTATGGATAAAAATATTTCTATGAATTATAATAATAAATAATCTTTGAATTATTTGGGTAATATAATTAACTCTTCTTTGAGAGACCACCTTTTGATTACACATTAAGACTTATTATGATGTTATTAAGAGAATAAAAGAAGCTCATGATTGAAGTTAATTTACAAAATAAGTTTTTTGGGTTATTCTTAGATGATCTATATAGCTTATATTTTTGTGAATAATGGAAGAAAATATGTACCTTTTATAGGCGAAGAGAGGGACACGCATGAAATTACTTAAAATGTTCAAATAATAGAAATTCATTATATTATGAAAATTTAAAAATGGATAATATTTAAAATTAAAGATAATATAATGGAAAAATATCTTGAAAATTTTATCTTTAGACAAATTTGGTTTCATTTTTCCCTTTATCATTTATTTTAATCCCCACTGTTAACCTGTTTTAACCCAAACTGTGGTAACAATTTTTTATTATTTTTTACTGTTAAATAAGACCAAAAATGAAACTGATGTCATTAATAAATTTTCACATGTTTATTCAAAATATTTAATATATTTTATCAAATTCTATTTCTATAAGTGGTAGAAATTTACATTAAAATATGTGCGTAAAAGGAAATAAAAACTTTTTTCAAAAAAATCATTTTCAAAATAAAATTGAATTTATTATTACTCATTTGAATATAAAATTATTAGATACATTTAAAAAAATTATTTAACATATTTTATATATATAATTTTAATTATTAATAAAATTTTATTGAATCTGATTTTTAAGACAAAAAAATATTGCCCACATAATAACAGTTTCTGGAAAATTACTCTTTTTTTATTAGAATGATTTTATCTTCATTCTAACCATTAGATAACTTATTTATTAATTTTTATTCATAAATTACCAATAAATTTTTAATATTTATAAATTTATTTTTTATGTAAAAATAAATAAAACATAGAAAAATACAAGCCCTCAGAAAAAAAAAATTGATGCGCTGTTCAGGAAATGATTTCATTAAAATTTAATTATTATTTCTTAGGAATTAATCCTTAAATTTGAATCAAGGAAATTATTTAGATATATATTTCACAATTTTCTAATCCTATTTATACCCATCAATAAAACATATTTGTTATAAAGGTTATAATATATCATGGTTCATTTAGACTCGTGGTTGTGTGTAAAGAATGTAATTGAATATTTCAAAGTTATTTTGAAGGAATGAATATAAAATCTTAGGTTGTTAAAATGGTTATTTAAACTCTCTTTCAACTCTCGTGATTAATCAAAAAAATATCTCTCAATATACTCACTAATTTCAAAAGAAAATGGGAACAACATGTTTATTAATGATTTTCCCTACCTTTAAGGATGACTACATCCCTAATGTATCATGGTTAGGATCCAACACACATATCCTTTATTATTATCAAAAGTAACTTGAGAAAGTATTTAAACATGAACTCATAAAACTTATATCACCAACCAATTATAATATCACATCAAAATAACAAACAACCCCTTATGAATAAATATCTTTAAAAAATGTATGAGACTCCACATGGACTCTAGAAATATTGATATTATTTATCTTTCTTACAAAAAAATCTTATATGGTCTTAATCAATACTTCTTCATTTCATTTTATTTATATTAACCAAATATTACATGAAAATGATTTTTATAATATTTATGTAAATATCCTCAAATCATAATGGAATGAAATAACTCATTTATACACATCTAGAGATCATTTATGTTCCTCCTTGTAATATACCTTAATAAATGGTTTACATATTTTCACATGATACTTTAAATATCATTATATTATTATAAATTCTCTATAAAATTCAGGATTTTAATGTCTTTTCAAAACTTACACATGTGCATGACAGTGTGGCATAGCATCTTCCAAATATAGATCCTCTTTTTATAGTGTGGAGATAATATCCATACACTATGGAATATATCTTATAAACCCAGCATCTCCCTTTACTGGTCATTATCTAATATAAAGTTCATGATCATTATAAATAATCATGTTGTTTAAATCCAAATATAATATCACAACAACATCATCTGAATATTATCTCTCTTTTATTCATTATAAATGAATTCTAGGAACTCATCATACCATGACATAGCCTATAGTTTTTATGTTTCCCTTAAATCGGTCTATATGACCATTATATAACTCATAGAAACCATGGATTACCTTCCGGAAAATCAATATGGCCATTATATAGACATTATATTTTCTTTTTTACCTTCACATAGGTCCTTATATTCACATTTACATTGGAAATAAATTATATTTATGTACCTCTAGGTCACCTTTATATTGTTTTCTAAATCATATTATCCAAAGTAATATTATCATTCCTTTCTCTAGAAGATATAATCTCATATATTATGCTCTCTAGAGTCTAATGATGAATTATTTTGACGGTAACACAAATTTTTTTGATTGTCTCAAACACTTATAGTGAAGTCATATGATTAAAAAATTAATACACTAAAGACTTACAATCTTACAAAATTCATATGAAAATCAGGGTGACATGTTGGTTTAGAAATTTTTATCTCTAACTCAAAGTAATATAAACAATAATCAAAGACATAAAATCATCTTGGAGTTGTATGATTAGAAATAAAAGATATAAAATTATGCATTTTTTTCATTTTTTATTTCTAAATCAATAGTTCTAGACTTATTGAAATTATTCCAAGAATTATTAAAAACAAATGAAACCCATCTAAAACTTCATTAAACATCATCCAAGGTATATTAACATTTTATTAGACAATGCTCTCATCTCCATTATAATTTTTAACAATTTTATAAAGATAAATTCAACGTTCATCCCACTTAACATGTATAAAACAATACAACACCATCCTAAAGAGGTTTCGGCAATCTCCACCCATTTATTTATTTCCAATATCATAGAATTATCTCACCCTTATTTATTGTAAAACCTAAATGAAAAGTTGTTAGGGATCAAATCATACTTAAAAAATCATGTAATATTTTATAAATCACCTATAACTGTGTGTGAGATATATCTTTAATGAAATTAAGAATTGATAAAACAATCATTAATGTTGTTCGTAGAATAACTGAAATCAATTCTATCATATCTTCATCCATTCAAAACAATAAAAACTAGTAAATTATTTTCTATATTCTTTCCTGCACAACTCAATACATACATTAAAATGGATCAAACACAAGATGATAAATTTTATCCCCATTCAGGAATCATATCCTAAAATATAAACATGAAAATTTAGTAGAGGAAAGTCAAAAAAAATACATACTTTAGTGTGGGGGATACTACTTCACTCCCAGGTATAGCCTCAACTTCTCAAAATATTTAATTTTTTAGTGGTTTGGTGATAATATTATATAATAATTTCTTCAAAAGAAAGAACACAAATTTCAAAATACCTTATATACCCTTAAATTATTGGAATCTATACATAATATTAATGTTTTGGGTCTAGAATTATATACATGATTTTTTTGACATATTGATAGAAATATGATTTTGATAGACTAAGATGAAAGGATACTTATCTTACAAGTTCAAATAAATCAATTGTTTATTCATCCACATCATCTACAAAACGTTCTTATTTTTAAACATATACTCAAATTTAGTTTTACTCAAAGTAAGTTATGTTTTATTCTTTGAATTCTATGAAACACATCATCTTCCAATAAATAACACTCCTCTATATGGGGACTTCCAATCATCAATTGATCTTACCCACTCAACATTAGTAAATCCTCTTATATTAAGATTACATTAATTCTTATACATCATCATATAATTGAGGTTTTTTTACATTTATATCAAGATATTATTTTCTTCAAACATATGTGATTCAATGATATTGGACTGGAACCAAACACAAAGAGAGATAGCATATTTAATATCATGTCCATTGGTTTTCAAATACAAAAGACACATTATCAAGATTCTGAACTACATCCCATTGACTGTTTTTACATCATCATCCTTACTCAATTTTGTACCCACCAGAATCAATTTTAACATAACCCTGTATTCATGCATTTCAAATTTCTTTAAGATCTCTCCAGCATTATTTTCTTATGAAATAAAAATCTATCCAGATGCTTGGTTAAAAAAAACCTTAGAAAATTTCTATTTTTCTAAGAATTAAAAAGCTAAATATTTCATTAATGTGACTTAAATAATAACAATTAATATTGTGGTATTGGTGTTTATTATATACAAGTTGTTTTCTACTTGTACTTTAATAATTGTAATACTCTTCAGATATTAATTAATTTGGAAATATTAATCCCTTTGAGCCTATTTTAAACCATAAAGTACCTTTTTAAATTTAACACTTTGTTCCCATAAAAATAAAATCATAAATCCTTTGAGCTTATCCATCATTCTAACCATTTAGAAAATCAAACATAATATAAATTTAAAAAATATATTCTATGAGGTACTATAGAAAAAAAATATTCATATTGAATCAAGTTTATATACTAGAGGACAGGTTTCATCAAAGTCAAACTATTCAATTTGTGAGTATACCTTGAAAATAATTCTAGATTTTTTTAGACACATCACCATTATCATCAATCTTATTTCTAAAAACTCATTTGTCTCTAATCACATTCTTTTTATAGTGTTTAAAACCAAGTTCCCAAGTTTCATTATTTTCAATACGGTCTAGTTATTTTTTTCAAAGCCTGAATCATATGCATATATTAAAGATTTTCCTCTAATATCTTTGGTTCATCCATTGATATAATATTAGTATGGCCAGTGGCCACAGGATGGATTCTTGCCCAAACACTGTGATTTTAATCCCCAATAATGTTTTATTCATAAACATGTTTTCTTATAATTGTACTTACCCCTTTAGGATTTAATTATTCATCTTAATCACTAAAAACATGTAGAATTTTCTCCTTCGATATGATTCAATATGTTTTCATAATTTTATTCAACTGGATCAGAATATACAATATCATCCACAACATCCATAATGAATGTGTTTCTGGTTACTTCTTTATTTTGAAGGAATATTCCATCATCACTAACAAAAATCCTATCTAAATTCTTATTGTAACATCTCTTGGATTTCCCATTTTTTTATATCAAAGAAAAACCCAATATTTTTCATTTTCATCAAATTTCCCTTAACTTATATCCATATTATTAATTAAACATAGAGTTCCAAAAAACCCTGAAGTATCTAACATTTGGTTTTATTATGAACCACATCTTATATAGGGTCATTTATGGTTTTATCCATATAATACATCTATTATAAATTATTATAACATTTGTAATGAAATGTAACCAGTAATACCATAAGGAATTATACTCCTCTAGTATGGATCTATCCATATCAACCCGAATACTATTTTTCCTTTCAACAACAACATTTTGTTTAGGGGTATATGGATCATTAAATTCATGTATGATTCTATGATTGAAAATATATTTAGTGAATTTTCTATTAGTATGTTCACTCGCATTATTTGATCTAATTATATTTATGTAAAAGCCTATATGATTCTCTACAAGTCTTCTGAAACTTTTTTATTTTTCCAGGACTTATGATTTGTGTGACATGAATATAATTTTTTTAACTTTATGATATAATTTATGAAAGTGATGTAATATCATTCTCCATTTTTTTACTTCATAGTTATAGGACTACATACAATAGAGTTAATCAAATCAAGAGTCTTTGAAGTTTGAATTTAAACTCCCTTGTGAGTTTTTTTAACATTTTTTCTTTTATGAAAATTTTAAAAATATAAGTGGTATAATATTTCAAAAAGGGTAAATTAAATATAGTTTCTTTATTATAAACATATTCATATTTGGTTTGGACTAAGTGACCAATCATTTAATAACATAGCTCATTTTCTAATTATTAATAGTAATATCCTTCACTTACTTCCCCTACTTGAAAAACATCTTAGGGTTCGCAAACTCTTTTTTATAAAAACACTATATTTTTTTCTTTAAACTATGTATCCATTTTTCTAAATATAACCTTATTTCTAGCATCACGTAGTTGTGATAGACTGAACAAGTTGTTCTTTAGCCCATAAAAAAATAATAAACTATCTAGAATGATTTTATTTTTTCCAATGTTTGTTGTCTTAGTACATTAGATTTTAAATGAGATATCATTACCAAAATTCACAACTCCTCCTTCATATTTCTTAACATTTTTAATATTTTTCAGATCACTTTTCATGTGATACAAACACCCATTGTCAATAATATTATGCTTTTTTGATTTTCAAGATTAAAATGATACATTTACCATATTTTCATATTAACCAATATTTCTTGGATCTTTATTTTTGTAACATTTGATATATATTAAAATAATATGTGATAAAATAAGCACATACATTTTACATGTTCTCTTCTTGATCAAATTTACTCAAACCTATTATAGGTATCAAAATATGTTCTCTACGTTAACTTCATGCTCAAACTATATTTTTTCTGAATTATAATCTATGTTTTTCTCCACACTTGATCCATTATATATTATCATCCTAGTTTGAGACCTATTATACATGATGTTTTAATATTTATTAAAAAAACACCAGTATTTTCCCTAAAAACTTCTATTTTAATAAACATTATACTACTAAATTGATTATTATCTTGACTAATTTTCATCCATTAAATATGAGAACCCTAAAAATGAATTTTATGGAATTCTTCCTTGAATATTTTTGGCTTATAGGGACTCATTTATTAAACATTTTTTCTTCCATATCTGAGCATATTTAGAATTTTTGTTCTAATATATTAGATATTACAGATTAAAAAAATTGATTCTTCAATTAGAGTAACATTATTTTAAGACAATGATTTTGTAGATTTTTCCTTTTCATATATTATATCTTGTTCATATTATCTAATTGTATCAGGTTTCATGGATAATTCACCTTTCTCATTAACAATTTTTTCCCTATTGAATTTACTTTCCTCTTCCTTCTTCTCAAATTCAAAAATTTCCATTTTTAGTTTATCCATTTCCTTATCTCTAATTATAATATTAGAAGTAATGTCTTCAATGATTTCCCATTTATTCTTAATATTTTATTTATCATCTCAATTTAATTGATCAAGTATACTTTTTCAACTTTTAGTTTGAATTTTTGTCTAAACCTCCTTTTATATAACTTTATTCTTCTATCATACTTCTTATTTATTTTAAAAAAAAATATTTCCATTCTCAAACTATAATTTTTAGTGGTCTTTCCATCCATTATAGAATACTCACTATTTTATTGTGGATCATTCTCAAATGGTGTCACTTATTTTTTTTCTTCTTCCATGATCAATATTTAAGATACATCTCTAGGCACTTATTCATCATCATTACTTTAATCATTTTCAAATATTCCTTCCTCAATGGGTAGAAAATTCCTTCTGAAAAACTAATGGAAATTTTCATCCTTCCTTTTGATCAATAGATTGATAAATATCTCCCACTATTAGTATCCCTATTAGCTTATTCATTATCATTTTATCTTCCAAATTCATAGGATAGTTAAAATATAAATGGTCAGCCTTTCAAAAATATAAAAAATTAATGTAATTTTACCTTTATACCTACCTATTAAACCCCTTGTGAAAATTATATACATGATATATAAAGTTCATGTATATGAATACATGTATTATATTTTATCCATATAGCCCTTATTTTCCTCTATCTTTATATCTCTGATGGATTTAAAACCAATTTCATTTTCCTACATTCCTTTTCTCTTATGTTTAGTTCATTTTTTTATTTTATAATTAATGAGAGTGTTATAGAGTTTATCAATGGTGAATTCATCAAGATATCTTTCTTCAAGAGCTATGACCATGGAATAAAATTGGTTAGGAAAAATTTGCATCAAATTTTTTACCATAGTAGAATTATTAAGAGTTTTTATAAACCCTTTAATAGTGTTGAAAATCATGTTTACCTTGGTAATGAATTCATCAATAGTTGCATCCTCTTACATTTTAGCGTCTTTAAATTGATCTCAACTGGTCTTCAGGTTTACTTATTTTTACTTTTTCCCTTATAAATGATTTGAATCTTCTTCTAAATAACATTAGTTGTTCTGTAGATTATGATCATTGTAAGCTCATTATCTAAAAAATAATATAATAAATCATTTCTAGATTTCCCACAATTTTATATGTTTCATTTATTGATCAGGGAATATGTTAAGGTTTTATCTAGAATAGTGATTCCATGTTTAAAAAATCATGAACATCGATCCCTAGAGAAATAATGTAATCTTCCTTTTTCTCTTTTCTTAAATAAAACTTTTTTATCAAATTATAGGATGTAATTTATTTTAATAGAATTATTTTGATCCATAAAATGTGATTAATAGAAACTGGATAGTTAAACTAATTATTAGATCACACAAAAGGTGGTACACAATGAGAGGGGGTGAATCGTTGTGTATATTTATTTAAATTCCCCTTCACCAGCTTTAACAATGACTACATCCCTAGTATATGATGGTTATTAACCAACAAAAAAAATTCCATATTTTTATTTAAACAAACTTCATAAAGGGTGTATCAATGAACTCATAAAAATTATATAACCAACATGTTACAATCACGTAATAATATAACATGAAACTACTTATGAATAAATATAGTTGAATAATGTATGAGTCTCCACACACACTCCATAGATATTGATCTTCATCCTTTTTCTTACATTTTGATGTCATATAGATATTCTTAGTTCTTATTATTTGATACAACAACAAATTGTTTCTCCAATCTTAATGAAATTCTAAATACTTCCATTTTCTACATTATTGTTATTTATATTTATTCAATATTTTCTGAATATTTTATCCATAATAGTACTATAAAACTCCTCAAATATTGATGGTACTAAAATGAATCATTCATACTCATTTAACTTTGATTCAAGTCCCTCCTTTTTATATTCTTTAAGATAAAAACAACTTTCCTTTACATGTTATAATAAATATGAAGTCCTTAATTTAAATTCTCTCAAAAATATGTTCTTTTAACTTCTTTGGAATACTTCCACATACACATTCAAATGTGTTATAATAGCTTGTGATGTGTATAACGACCCGTAATTTACATAAATTGTTATTACTTCAAAATTTAAGCACACTTATTACAACATATAAGAAAACAAAGAAAGGACTGTATAGGTATAGTGTCTTTAGGAACTGGGAAACAGAAACAACTGGTTCATAAAGCGTCTACACTGTCTCCCATTTATTTCATCATATCTATAGTCCCTTTTGGAATATCTTACTTAATAACCTTCCTCCTGACCTGGGGAAAGAAAACATACAAAAGGGTGAGCTCAAATGCTCAGTAAGGGTAAACAAAAGAAATATCAATCACATCATATTCCTAAGAACGTAACTTTTATAAATCTTAACCTGCAAAAGAGATCATAATTTCATAACATGGGATAAATCATAGTAGTGAAATATAATCCCAATAATCATAAAATAAAACGTGAAACTTTGTGGCATACACACATAATCATAGAAAATCATTTCTTATTAGTCAAGACTCATTACCAAGACTATCTTAGTGGACAAAGTCCATTTCTGAACCAAGTTCACTCCTCGTTTCAATCATGTTTCACTGAACCGGTTTAACCTGCCGTTCCAGCCATGTCTATCTCATGAGATATAAAATCTTTACCCAATGCATTGGAGGGAGATATAGGTCCCACCCATCTCATAATGATACCATTCATATGTGTGCCACAAAATCATAAATCATACATCATTGCATAACCCATGTAATAAAAATGGGATTCTTAAACAACATGACATCATAAAACAATTCATATAAGATAAAGGAATTCATAAAAATAATTCCATCACAACATAATCAAATAAATGTAATAATAGGGATAGAAACAGAACCCTATATTATCTTAGATGGAAAATAGTTTTGATAAAACACTTGAACTCCATTCTTGAGGAAAATATCCTTTTTACTTCAAAAACATTTTTCCTTTCTTAATATGTCATACAATTTTAAACTAAAATAAGTCGATTAAAAATGAACTTGAAAACTTGTAAGGGAAGCTTCTTGGAAATAATGTTTTAAAAATCCATTCATGCCGTATAAGTTAAAAGAAAACATTCTTCTCGTACTTTTGTCGGAAAAGTCAAAAAGTACCTCGTACGAAAAACGACAAAAGATTCCCTTCATATCTTTTACTAAAAACTCACAGAAGGGTAAAATTGGATATAAACTATTGTAGAAGGATGTAAATATTACATATTTAGGAAACATGGAGGTGGATGATAAAATGCACCCCAGTAAATTCCAAAGTATAAACAATCTCGGATAAAAATGAGATTGTGATATTTCCCTTACCTTAGGTTTGATTTGCTTCATAAGTGTATGAACCTCCTGTATAATGATTTAAATAATGTCATTGACTTATTCCAGAATCATACTTATTTTTATGATGTCATATATGGTCATATTATTAGATTCTTATTAGTAATATTTCATTACTACTTGTTATCCGGGTGTTTATTACTTTTTGTCCTTATGCGTGTTTTGTCAAATAAATTCTTAATTTTCTTTTTAGGTTATAGATACCTCATTTCCAGAATGGTATTAGTGTAATATATATTATATTAATTCATTAAATTCATTTATATAATCATTATGCAATTAAGATCATGTAGAACGAGGCGCATCACATCGTGGAGACGGTATTCCTTACGTACGCATGAGTGATGATATCGTTCCCATGATCGTGGAATTGTATTGGAGTGTTTGTATACTATTTAAGAATCAATATCACTTTAAAATAATTATATATAGTCATTATTTACACCATTATACCCATCCAAGTAAGGTGGTGGTAGAAAATACATTACACCACGGCGTGGAGACGGTACTTCGTACGTATGCACGCGCGGTGATTTCGTTTTCCGTAGGATGGATAGATGGTGAAATAGGGTTGCTTAATACTTTATAATAACATATAAGTATATGAGTGATACTGATTTTATTACTTCATAATGAAACAACTAAAGAAGAATAAGTGGAAGAAGAAATAAAGATGAAGGAATCGGTAACAGACATTACCTCTTCTTAGAAGCGCTTCTTTGAGACCTCCTTTTTGGGCACTAAAATTGATCTTTTAAGAAGACCAAGACCCCTAGGATGTATCTATGGAAGTGGATAGAAGAAATAGGCAGGGTTTGGATGAGCTTGAAGGCTCAAAGTGGTGTGAGTAAGAGGGGGAGGAGGTGCCCTTTTATAAGGGAGGAGAGGGGCTCCTTTGGAAAAACTAAAAATATTATTTTATTATAAAGCCAAATTCGGTTTTAAATAGCTCCAAATTGATTTATCTCGAAGCTAAGGTGGGGATGGGTCGAAATAATCTCATAAAATAGAATTTAGACAAGTTTAAATTCCTATTTTAACCTTATCATTTAGATTTAACTTTAAGTTAAATAGTTTTACTTTTACCGTGTCTTCTTGTGTTCTTACACTATAAGGTTAATAAACTTACTATAACAAGCCAAACTAACCCCGAGTTGTTTATTATTAATATATATAACCTTATCTAAGTCATTTGGCCAATCCTTAGATTTTTAGGAATAAAATAACAATTAATAATATAATATTTGTTTTAAAAACTATTTTATGTCAATTTTGACACTATTTGGTAATTGATTTTTTTGAAAATCATAACAGAATTATTAGTTCGAAAAAAGTTAATTAAATAAATACTAACATGTCATATTAACCTAGAAAATTAGTGTAATTCGTAAAAAGTCTCAAATTACATTTATTTGGGTATTTATAACATCAATTATGTCAATATTTCATTAATAAGATAATTACTGCATCATCGTTGTGTCATAAATAAATTAAATTATTTAATGTCTAAAAATTACAAATAAAATACCATTATGTAGGAAATATTTTTATCTTTATAATGAATATTTATAGTCGAATTTATCTTATGTATTACCCCATATTACAAATGATTTACTTATTAATCTTTGATTTTAACTATTTTAACCCTTCTTTAAATAAATTAATAATAAATGTCCTAATCTAATCCAAGTGGGACTAAATTGTCAAATATTATTCCTAAGGTTGTTTTTGGTCGAATTACACTTATCCAATAGAATTAGGACATGTGTTAGGGTAATAATAATAACACTTTTACCCTTAATTACCCTATTTACTTTTAACCGTGGTAAAAAAAGTAAAAAGTTACTATTCACCAAAAATTATTTTCAACTCATTGAACCACATTTTAGTCCTTGATATTAACCATGTGTCTAGTATTTTTGAAATTCTACTCACATAAGCGGTAAAATTAAGTTTTATGATAAATTCAGTTTTTTTAACTACCACTTAGTGGTTTCACTATTCATCAAAAATTGAAAGTTTTCAGAAAAATACCAAAATTTAACCCTAGGATAATTTCGATATTATGAATCAAAAAATGAAGTCCATTTTGAAAAATAAAATTTATAAAATTTCAAAAAGTTGTTATTACTATTCATAACGGCTAGTTTTAATAATATTTTAATAGCATATCATTGTTTAGTGAAATTTGGTATTGCATACGATGCAAGCTATTGAGGAAGGCCGAGATTACGTGTAAAGCAAGCCAATCTAGTTTTGTGTGTAGTGAAAGATTAATTTGATGATTTAAAAAAAATATTTCTCATAAAATTCTCTGGTGTTACATTCTACCCCCCTTAAAATGAATTTCGCCCTCGAAATTCATCACTTTGTAACAAGCAGATGAGGATACCTCTCCCTCATCATATCCTCAAGCTCCCATGTAGCTTCTTATAATTGGTGGTTCCTCCATAAAACATTCACCAATCGAGTGGTCCTATTTCGTAGGACTTTTTCGCTATGATCCAGAATCTCTATCGGCTGTTCTTTATAAGTAAGATCTTTCTCCAACGGTACAACTTCTGAGCTGAGTACATGTTAAGGATTAGGTATGTACTTTCTCAGGAGAGATACATGGAACACATCATGAACTTGAGAGAGATTCGGTGGAAGCTCAAATAAGTAATCTACCTTTCCAACACGATCCAGTATTTCGAAAGGACCGATAAATCTAGGGCTCAACTTCCCCTTCTTTCCAAATCTCATGACCCTCTTCCAGGGAGATATTCGTAAGAACACTTTATCACCCACTTCAAACTCTAGGTATTTTCTTCGATTGTCGGCATAACTTTTCTGTCGACTCTGAGCTGCTCTTATGTGTTGTTGAATAGATCGGACCTTTTCTGCCATCTCATCAACAAGATCAGGTCCTAATAGCTTTCTTTCCCCAACTTCATCCCAGCAAGTTGGAGTCCTGCATTTCTTTCCATAGAGAGCTTCATAAGGATCCATCTGAATGCTGGAGTGAAAGCTATTATTATAAGAAAATTACACCAAAGGTAGGTGTTTATCCCAACCACCTTTTAAATCCATAGAGCAAGCTCTCAACATATCTTCTAGAGTTTGAATTGTTCTCTCAGACTAACCGTCTGTCTGAGGATGATAAGCAGTGATGAAACTCAACTCTGTATCCACAGTATGCTGAAGACTTCGCCATAAATTCGAGGTAAACCTCGGATCCTGGTCAGATAGAATAGAAAGAGGTACTCCATGCAATCTTACCACTTCCTTTACATATATCCTGGCAAGCTGATCCAGAGATAAATCCTCTCTAATATCAATGAAGTGTGCAGAATTTGTAAGATGATCAACTATGACCCTAATAGAATTATTGCCTTTGGATGTTTTAGGAAGTCCTGTGACAAAGTCCATAGTGATGTTTTCCCATTTCCATTTGGGTATGGGTAATGGTTGTAACATCCCCTTAGACTTCTGTCTCTCAGCTTTAACTTGCTGACAAACCAAGCATCAAGAGACATATTCAGCAACATCTTTTTTCATGCCATCCCACCAGAAGTACTCTTTCAGGTCCCTATACATCTTTGTGCTTCCAGGATGAATAGAGAATGAAGAACTATGAGCCTCATCCAGCATCTCCTTCTTTAATTCGGGGATGGGAGGATCACAAACCTGATTCCTGAACATTATTATCCCATCACAATCAAGGTTGAATTCAGGAACATTTCTCACCTTCTTTTGTAACTCGACATCTTCTTTCTGTGCCTCTTTAATCTTCACATGTATAGATGGTTGAAAATTCATTTGAGAAAGATAATATTTTTCCCTTTCCATTATAATTCCAAGATCCATCCTTTGTAAATCCATAAATATTGGATCTTTTGTGATCCTCATCATGGATAAACCGGCATGGTCTTGTCGACTTAATGCATCTGCCACCTTGTTTGCATTCCCAGGGTGGTAATGGATTGAGCAATCATAATCCTTAATCAGCTCCAACCATCTTCTTTGGCGCATATTCAGCTCCTTTTGTGTGAAAATATTCTTTAAACTTTTATGATCAGTATAAATGTCACACCTTTTTCCATAAAGATAATGCCTCCAAATCTTTAATGCAAATATTACCGCAGCTAACTCCAAATCATGTGTTGGGTAATTTTGCTCATGGATTTTCAACTATCGTGAGGCATAAGTTATCACCATATCATTTTGCATAGTAACACACCCCAATCCCTTCTTGGATGCATCACTGTAGATCACAAACCTTTCTCCACTATAAGACAGTGTGAGCACAGGTGCACTGGATAACCTTCTTTTCAACTCCTTGAAATTCTCTTCACATTCCTCTATCCAAACAAAATTAACTCCTTTCCGAGTCAACTTGGTGAGTGGATTAGATAATCGTGAAAAATCATTCAAAAACGTCGATAATATCCATCCAAACCAAGAAAACTTCGGATCTCAGTTACTGTTGTTGGTCTCGACCATCTTTCGATAACCTCTGTTTTTGCTGGATCCACATATATCCCGTCTTTTGAGATTATGTGACCCAAAAATGAAACTTTTTGAAGCCAAAATTCACACATGGTAAATTTTTCATAAAGCTTCTCCTTTATCGGGGTCTTCAATATAATTCTCAAGTGATCTTCATGTTCTTCCTTGCTCATTGAATAGACAAGAATATCATCTATAAAGACTACCACAAACTGATCAAGATAGTCTCTAAAGACTCTATTCATCAGATCCATGAAGATAGAAGGAGAATTAGTAAGACCAAATGGCATTATTATAAATTCATAGTGTCCATACCTTGTACGGAATGTTGTCTTTGGTATATCCTCCCTTTTGACCCTTAATTGATGATACCCTGAACGAATATCAATCTTGGAAAAGTATTGAGCTCCTCGTAGTTGGTCAAATAAGTCACCAATGTGTGGGAGAGGATATTTTTTCTTGATAGTGATCTTGTTAAGTTCTCAATAGTCAATGCAGAGTCTCGTTGATCCATCTTTCTTCTTAACAAAAAGAACAGGTGCTCCCCAAGGTGACGCACTAGGGCGTATGAATCCCTTATCAAGATTCTCTTAGAGTTTCTTCTTCAATTCCTGCAACTCAATTGGGGCCATTATATAAGGTGACTTTGAAATAGGTAAAGCACCCGGTACGAGTTCTATTGAAAACTCAACTTCACAATTTTGTGGAAGACCCGGCAATTCCTCCGGAAAGACATCATCAAACTCCCGTTCAATGGGAATATTCTTAATCGTGAGTTTCGCACCAACCATTTGAGATAAATAACCTTCATTTAGTGGAATCAAGACCCATAAGATGGAAGAAATTTCCACTAGAAGGTTATGTTCATCCTTGCATCGATAGACGATCATAGATTGATCTGGAATATGAAATGTGACTTCCCTTCTTTGGCAATTGATATGAGCTCCATATAAAGAAAGCCAATCCATGCCAAGAATCACATCAAATTCCACTATAGGAAGGATCACAAGATTTGCAGGAATCACTTTCCCACAAACTTCAATCAGAGACGAATTATAAACTTTTGATGGGACTCTTGTGCCATTAGGGGTTGTCATAGCTAACTCAACATCTAATTGTTGAGGTAATACGGTGATACCCTTAGAAAATTCTTCAGAAATAAAAGAGTGGGTGGATCCAGAATCAAATAAAACATTTGCTACTATAGAGTTGATGGTAAGTGTACCTTTCACCACATCGTTATCGTACTCCACATCGCTGATAGAAATTTCATGTGACTTTCCTTTGTCTTTAGCCTTAAGAGTTTTTTGACGTCAACCATCATCATCAACCCTTGGATTTGGGCATTGATTGGCATAATGCACCATCTCCTTGCACTTGAAACATTGAAGTGTATTAGGTTCATTCTGTGTATCCCTTCCTTTGTTTGCATCATTAGACATCTTCTTCCCATCATTGCGGCATTCAAATGCCCGATGACCTTCCTTTCCACATTTGAAACATTTACTTGTCCCTTTAAGACAACTCCCTACATGTTTCTTTCCACACTTTGAGCATAAGGGAAAACTCATCTTCTTCTCAGTGTGCTCTTTAGATTTTACTTTGAATTCCATTTTCCTCTTCTTATCAAACCCATATGACTGATGGTTTACTCCAATCTCCATCTCGACTTTGAGAGCACATCAAACGATTTCCTCGTAGCTATTGAAGTCCCTTATGGCTAACACCCTTCGAAGACTTGGTTTTAAGCCACTAAAGAATCGATCGATCTTACTCTCAGGTTGGATAATAATACCAAAAGCATACCTTGAAAGTCTTGTAAAAATTTCTTCATAGGTACCAAAAGATTCATCATCATTTTGCTTTAGTTAAAGAAACTCTTTCTCCATCTTTGTTCGAAGAATACGAGGGAAGTACTTATTGAAAAATAAGTTCTTGAACTCGTCCCATTCCATGGACTCAATTTCATCTCTTTGCCTCATATTCTTGATAAGATTCCACCATTGATCAAAATCACCTTCCAAACGATACACTGCTAAGATGACTTTATCATGTTCAGAACATTGAAGAACTGAAAATATATTTTCAGTAGTACTAATCCATTTTTCAGTAATTAATGGATCTGTAGACCCGCTGAATGAAGGTGGACGCTGCCTCGTGAAGAATTCAACAGAATGTTGCTCCTTCCTTTGCTTGTTTGGAAGTCCTTCATGATTCATAGCTTGAGAAAGTTGTGTGAGCATTGCTACAAGATTTATCATTCTAGCTCCCATAACGTTTGGTTGCTCAGGGGGACAATCATTGCATTTCCCGTCGCATTCCGCATTAACACGGTTCCTTCGGGTTCCAGCCATTGACTAAAACCAAGAATAATAGTGTGAGAAACACTAATTATAATAGTAAAACCACATAATCAGGAATAAAATTTCACAATTAAGGTCTTATCCTAGGTTATTCATGGCCATTTCTAAAACACTAAGATTGTGTTCTATGCTTAGACTTATCCTTAGGGTTCTTACTAAGGCTTTCACATCCTAGTTTCCAAAGGTTGACTGTACCTTTCCTCTGATACCAACTATAATGACCCATACTTTACATACATTGTTTTTAATTCAAAATTGAAGCACACTTATTACAACATATAACAAAACCAGGAAAGGACCGTATAGGTATAGTGCCTTCAGAAACTGGGAAACATAAACAACTTGTTCATAAAGCATCTAAACTGTCTCCAATTTATTTCATCATATCTATAGTCCCTTTTGGAATATCTTACTTAATAACCTTCTTCCTAACCTGGGGAAAGAAAACATACAAATGAGTGAGCTCAAATGCTCAGTAAGGTTAAACAAAAGAAATATCAATCACATCATATTCATAAGAACGTAACTTTTAGAAATCTTAACCTGCAAAAGAGATCATAATTTCATAACATGGGATAAATCATAGGAGTGAAATATAATCCCAATAATCATAACTTAAAACATGAAACTTTGTGGCATACACACGTAATCATAGAAAATAATTTCTTATTAGTCAAGACTCATTTCCAAGACTATCTTAGTGTACAAAATCCATTTCTGAACCGAGTTCACTATTCGTTTCAGTCCTGTTTCACTGAACCGGTTTAACCTGCCATTCCATCCTTTTCTATCTCATGAGATATAAAATCATTACCCAATGCATTGGAGGGAGATATAGGTCCCACCCATCTCATAATGATACCATTCATATGTGTTCCACAAAATCATAAATCATACATCACTGCATAACCCATGTAATAAAAATGGGATTCTTAAACAACATGATATCATAAAACAGTCCATATAAGATAACGGAATTCATAAAAATAATTCCATAACAACATAATCAAATAAATGTAATAATAGGGATATAAACAAAACCCTATATTATCTTATATGGAAAATAATTTTGATAAAACACTTGAACTCCATTCTTGAGGAAAATATCCTTTTTACTTCAAAAATATTTTTCCTTTCTTAACATGTCATAAAATTTTAAAATAAAAAAAGTTTCTTAAAAATAAACTTGAAAACTTTTAAGGGAAGCTTCTTGGAAATAATGTTTTAAAATCCATTCATGTCGTATAAGTTAAAATAAAACATTCTTCCCGTAATTTTGTCGGAAAAGTCAAAAAGTACCTCGTACGAAAAACGACAAAAGATTCCTTTCATATCTTTTACTAAAAACTCACCGAAGGGTAAAATTGGATATAAAATATTTTAGAAGGATGTAAATATTACATATTGAGGAAACATGGATGTGGATGATAAAATTGACCCGAGTAAATTCCAAAGTATAAACAATCTCGGATAAAAATGAGATTGTGATATTTCCCTTACCATAGGTCCGATTTTCTTCATAAGTGTCTGAACCTCATGTATAATGATTTAAATAATGTCATTGACTTATTAAAAAATCATAATTATTTTTATGATATCATATATGGTCATATTCTTTGCTTCTTATTAGTAATATTTCATTACTACTTGTTATTCGGGTGCTTATTACTTTTTGTTCTTATGCGTGTTTTGTCGAATAAATTCTGAATTTTCATTTTAGGTTATAGATACCTCATTTAAAGAATGGTATTAGTGTAATATATATCATATTCATTCATTAAATTCATTTATATAATCATTATGCAATGAAGATCATGTAGAACGAGTCGCATCACATCGTGGAGACGGTATTCCGTACGTACGCACGAGCGATGATATCATTCCCATGATCGTGGAATTGTATTGGAGTGTATGTATACTATTTCAGAATCAATATAACTTTACAATAATCATATATAGTCATTATTTACACCATTATACCCATCCAAGTAATGTGGTGGTGGAAAATATATTACACCACGGCGTGGAGACGGTATTCCGTATGTACGCACGTGCGGTGATTTCATTTTCTGTAGGATGGATAGATGGTAAAATATGGTTATTTCATACTTATAATAACATATCAGTATATGATTGATACTGATGTTATTACTTCATAATGAAACAAATAAATAATAAGAAGTGGAATAAGAAATAAAGATGAAGGAATCGGTAACGGACATTACCTCTTCTTTGAAGCGCTTCTTTGATACCTCCTTTTAGGGCACTAAAATTGGTCTTTGAAGAAGACCAGGACCTCTAGGATGTCTATAGGGAAGTGGATAGAAGAAATTGTCAGGTTTTGGCCGAGCTTGAAGGCTCAAAGTGGTGTGAGGAAGAGGGAGAGGAGGTGCCCTTTTATAAGGGAGGAGAGGGGCTCCTTTGGAAAAACAAAAAATATTATTTTATTATAAAGCCAAATTTGGTTTTAAATAGCTCCAAATTGATTTATCTCGAAGCTAAGGTGGGGATGGGTAGAAATACTCTCATACAATAGAATTTATACAAGTTTAGATTCCTATTATAACCTTATCATTTATATTTATCATTAAGTTAAATAATTTTACTTTTACCGTGTCTTCTTGTGTTCTTACACTATAAGGTTAATAAACTTACTATAACAAGCCAAATGAACCCCAAGTTGTTTATTATTAATATATATAACCTTATCTAAGTCATTTTGCCGAACCTTGGATTTTTAGGAATAAAATAACAATTAATAATATAATATTTGTTTTAAAAACTATTTTATATCAATTTTGACACTATTTGGTAATTGATTTTTGTGAAAATCATAACAGAATTATTAGTTCGAAAAAAGTTAATTAAATAAATACTAACATGTCATATTAACCATGAAAATTAGTTTAATTCATAAAAATTCTCAAATTACATTTATTTGGGTATTTATAACATCAATTAAGTCAATATTTCATTAATAAGATAATTACTGTATCATCCTTGTGTCATAAATAAATTAAATTATTTAATGTCTAAAAATTATAAATAAAATACCATTATGTAGTAAATATGTTTATATTTCTAATTAATATTTATAGTCGAATTTATCTTATGTATAACCCCAAATTACAAATGATTTACTTATTAAACATTAATTTTAACTATTTTAACCCTTCTTTAAATAAATTAATAATAAATGTCCTAATCTAATCCAAGTGGGCCTAAATTGTCATATTTTATTCCTAAGGTTTTTTTTGGTCGAATTAAACTTATCCAATAGAATTAGGACATGTTTTAGGGTAATAATAATAACACTTTTACCCTTAATTACCCTATTTACTTTTAACCGTGGTAAAAAAACGTAAAAAGTTACTATTCACCAAAAATTATTTTCATCTTATTGAACCACATTTTAGTATTTGTTATTAACCGTGTCTCTCGGATTTTCGAAATTCTACTCACAGAAGCGGTAAAAATAAGTTTTATGAAAAATTCAGTTTTTTTAACTACCACTTAGTGGTTTCACTATTCATCAAAAATTGAAAGTTTTCAGAAAAATACCAAAATTTCACCCTAGGCTAATTTCGATATTCCGAATCCAAAAATGAAGTCCATTTTGAAAAATAAAATTTATAAAATTTCAAAAAGTGGTTATTACTATTCATAAGGGATAGTTTTAATAATATTTTAATAGCATATCATTGTTTAGTGAAACTCGGTATTACGTACGACGCAAGCTATTGAGGATGGCCGCGATTGCGTGTAAAGAAATCCAATCTAGTGTTGTGTGTAGTGAAATATTCCTTTGATGATTTAAAAACAAAATATTTCTCATAAAAGTATCGGGTGTTACAATGTGTCTCTTCTTACTTTGGCATGGATATCATCTCCTTATAGTGTGGAACATATATTAGTAACCTCTACTCTCCCTTGGTTGATCTTTTTTAAATTTTGGCTTGGATCATGATCAATGTAAATGGTCATGATGATTAAATATTTGAATAACATCACAAAAAAACTCTAAATAATATCTCCCTTTTATTCATCATAAATTAATTCTATAAACCCATATTACATACCCTTACGTAAGTACAAATGATTATTACATAGTTCAAGGAAACCAGGTATTACCTTTACACATGTCAGGATAACCTTTATATACCCTTCATAATTTTTTAGTTACCTTTATTTAGGTCCCGATATTCACCTTTACATAGGTCCTAAATTACCATTACATAGTTCTGGATCACCTTTAAGTAGTTATAGAATTTATATGATCAAAATTCTGATATTTCTGTCATTCTCTCAAAGACCTACTCTCATGTCTTATAATCTAATGAGTCTAATGATGAAGTCTAAAAATTAAGAGTTATATGATAACATAAATACATCCAATAATCTCAAAGTTTTATAGTAATCTTATATGATCAAGTAAGTCATACACTAAATAATTACAATCTTAATGAATTCATACAAAAATCTAGGTGCCTTCAAGAATTTCCTATTTTCAAATCAAGATAAAAATAAATTTTAAATACTCAAAGTATTATGACTAGCCTAAATTCATTTGATCACAATGAAAATTCATATGATCAGGTACTTTACCATTTTTTAGTTTCTTCTCAGTAATTCTATACTTATTCAAATTACTCAATGTATTCTTTAAACCAACTCCAAGACTTCTCCAACTTCTATAAACATCATCTGAGGTATATTCACAATTATAATAGAAAATGATCTCAAATCCATCATCACTTTTATTTTTTAATGATGATTGATTTTATCATCATCCCACTTAACATGTACTAACAACAAATATAACGTCATCCTCAAGAATGTTCAGCAAGTTAAAAAATTAACCCAATACATTCTAAAAACCATATCATATGTTTTCATCCTAACGACTAGAAAGTTCTAAGAGATTATCATATATTTTATCATGATCGAGTATGATAGACACTTAAATCCTTACTCATCTCTCTCACCAAGAGGAGTGTTAATATTCAATGAATAAGGAATCAAATCTTTGTGAAAAGGTAAAAACCCAAGTATTTTAAATAATACGCCACTTTTATGGTTTATAAATAATCATGATAGTGGATTAACAAATTTAAATTAAATATACATATATATTTATATCATGTATAAAAGGATGTTATATAATCAATTATATAATCATTATATATTTAAAATTATTATATTTACATCATAATATGTGGGAAGAATAAATCACCCTAACATAATTTATTATTTTGATATATTTAAAGAATTATTTAATTATTGGATACATTATAAATGTGTATTCATGTTAATTATAATAATTCATAATAATATTTATTATTATAATAATTTTATAAATAATCCTCTCAAGGTATATATTAAGAATATTATTTTTCATTTGAAAAAGGTATAGTTTTTTTCCAAATAAATTATTTTTCCATGTACTATATGATTTTAATTAAAATTAAAATTTCTAAATTACAGAATATTGATTTAATAAAATATATTTTATTTTTGGTATCATCATGTTTAAATTATCTTAGGGTGCATTTTTGGGTTTTTTATACAACTTTATTTTTTTGAGGAATACTTAAAAAACACATGTTTTTTGAATACTGTATAATTTACAACATCATCCTGATATAAATATGACATAAATATTTATTTAATTTATGTAATATATAATACATGATAATATAATCAAAATTTTATATTAATATTATTCAATTAATATAATTTATTTTTCAGGTCAAGATAAATATAAAAACATTTATTGGTGCTAATTTAGTACTCACACAGTATTAAAAAAGTCAAATTGTTGTCTTTAAGATAGTATCTAAAAATGTATAAGTATTTTATCAACCTATAGAGATTTAAATATTATTAATAAATAATATTCACATGTATTAGTGAATTTTTTAATTTAATTACTAGATTATTTTCCAAATTCTTACTCGGCACTTGTGTAATGTAAGAAAGGCCAAAATTCTTATCATAAAAATTTTATCATAATATAAATGAGGATAAATGTTATTATTAATATTGTTATATGATTACAATTAAGAATTGAAAAACAAATATTAATGTAACTTATTTATTGTATACATTTAATCTAGGATAAATAACTAAAATTCTTACGCAGCGTCGATGTAGTGCATGTACAAGTGGGAGAAAAGTTAATATAAATTGTATTAAAAAATATTTAAAATGATAATATTAGTATAAATTATACTATTTAATAATTTTTATTGATAAAAATTATAATTATGAAATTGTATAAATTTTTAAATTCTAATTATATTCTTGTCTATATATTACTTAAAGTCATATTATTAAAAAATAATGAAAATTACTTTAAAAGGGACTTATTGTTAATAATGATTTATAAATTAATAAAAAATAATTTAATTTTATCATTAGTCAATTGGGAATGGATAATTGTCTCTAATGTCATCTATTTTCCATTTTTGAGACCCTTTCCATTTTAATATTACTTTTTTGACCATTAATGATAGAATATATGTGGAAATGCTATTGAATCTTGCATATAAAAGGGGACCCATTTGAACCTTTCAAAAACAAATATCATGTTCAGTTTTCTATCAATGTTCTATAAAAATTATTCTATAAACATACATTTCACACCAGTATAATCCTTTTTACATAATAAAATTCTTTTCTATGAAGGCTTTATCCTCAATATGAAGGAGGTGATTCAAAGAGAAAGGTAAGGGTTTCCAACGCCACATTCTCTATTCTTAATTGTGATTATTTATCTTAAAAATTTTCAAAACAACAATTATTTTTATTAAATGATTTTTTATTATTATATTTACATTATTTATATTTTTAAATGATGGTTGATTATCCATTTACTCTCAACAAACTCTTTTTATAAGTCCATACGATGTCAAAATATGGGTCTTTAAAAATAATATTTTTCATTTCAATTATCATATTACTATTTTACATAACATGAATAATTTTCAAATATTATGATAAAATATTATCATAGTTATAATATAATTTTTTTAATGAAAGAAAATATATATTGGGTTTTCTCTTCTTTTGAACACTTTTTGAAATCCTCCCTCGCTATGGTGGTTTTACTCTACCTAAGTGAATGATGATATTTTTGAATCTTAATAATTTCTTGGATATTCATTAAAATTGATTTAATTATTTAATATAATAATAATATTAATTTAATATCCTAGATATTTTTTTAAATAGGAACATATCCATCATAACAATGAAAATTAAGGTTAATAACCATAGTTATTTTTACCATAATAATTAGGCTTATCAAAGATTATTATCTGAATTATAACTATTTTAAGGCCTTTTGAACTCCTTTTAATAAATTTAGATTTGGGGGAAATACCATGACTCAACTAGATATTATATAACCATTGAATAATTTCATTTTACTATTATAATTATATTAAATCAATCTTGGTGCTTATGAACTGAAGGACCTGAAAACAACCAATGTGAAAAATACCAATATAGTAATTAAATAAAATTTGTCAATTGGTTCATTAAAAGGAATAATAATAGGTAAATTAACCTTAAAGAGTTTTTTTAATAATTTAAATAATTAATATAATTTTATTTTTTTAAGATTTTATAGGATTTCCTATGTGAGTTGGAACACATGGTAAGAGCTCGTAACTCAATTTCCTTTCATTGAGTAATTTACTTTCTTAGCTAACTATTTTATTTAATGATTATGTATTTCAAAAACCATGATTTTTTATATTTTATTTGCAATTTTTATGGAATGAAATTTAGTTCATGTCATATTTTCCTTTTTAGATTCTTACCTCAAATGTTATGATCTTTTTAAGGATTTCTTTCCTCAATCTCACTTTAAATTTGTGTTTTTTATATCGAAGTTTCTTTTTGAATAAATTTTATGTTATTTATCTATTAAAAACCACATATTTTATTCTCCAATAGTTATTTCTAGTTTAAACATGTTTTTTTAAAATTTCACTTCCTATTTGGTTCACAATTCATCAAAATGGTTTCTTGTAAGTGGAAGTCGGTCTAATCACTTCTTTAATTCAGAAATATTTTTCTTTTATGGGATGTTCTATATAATGTATTGTGAAGGTCATCATATATACTTCAAAGATTTATTAAGGTAATTTTCTTTTTTCTTTGGCATTATTTACAAAGTATTAAAAGTAATCCTTTTAATATTTTTCACACGGGACATTTTGGACTTTCTTTACAAAAAGCTGAAAATATTCTATTTAAAAAAAATTAAAATAAACACAATTTGTTGTTATTATAAAAAAAATTATTAAAGAATATTCATTTATATGTTTTAATTATTTACAAAAGTAATTCTTGTTCCACGTGATTTTAAAAATATATATTTTTTAAATATAAATTTATCGATAGTCAATGATATTTCTTATTGTTTTTCATAGTGATTTTATTATATTATTTTGAAAAGTGATTTTCATTTATGAAAAAATAATTTATTATTATTATGATTTAATAGGTATTTGATCTAATTTTTCCATCCACTTTCACTTTATAGATGGATTATGATCCTGTTTTATAGAAATTATCATGAAACTCCATTATTTCTCATGGATTTATTAATCCATGATTACAAGTGTTTATATAATCATGTGATTCGCATAGGTATGGTTATTGAACATTATATATAATGAATGGTGATATTGATATGTTATTACATGTATTCCCTGGGTAAATATTTATATTTAATATAATTTTTATATCAACACAAATATTTATTTATTACCAAGGAAAGTTATTTATGTATTGTATTTTTTATTAATTCCTTTCTTATAACGAATGCATTGGACTAATTTTGTAATGGGTGGGTCTCAGAATTATATATCCTTTTGATGCTTAGATATGTCTCATGAGACCAAATATATTGGGTATTTTTTTATTTATGACATTTATTTATAATGTTTTCCCACGATTTTTTAGTGGTTTTAATTATCTAAATTGTATTGGCATGAGGACTTGACAGTTTCAATTAGATTTTCATAATTATGAATTCCAACACAATGAAATCAGTTATTGATGTTAATATGATTGTTTAAATTGTTATGATATCTAGGGATATTTTTTATTTTCATGTTATTAGTTATATATAATTATTTTATTCTTATTTATTTATATCATATTTTTTATTCCCTGTTTATTCTAGGATAACATCATTTATAAACTAATTTTTACTATTTATCTTAACTCGTATATTTTTATTATTTTCCATTTCCCTAGGAAACAAAGATTAATAAAACAAATTATTGGAGGCTACACTTAGAGGAATAATAATGTAAAAGAACTTCTTATTCTAGGGAAAACAAATACTAAGTTAAAGGTGCATAATTTTTTATGTAACAATTTTCAAAATTCCTTAAAACTCTAACTCAAATTGGCCTTAGGTATGTAAGTGATGAAATATTTGTTATGAATCAAGTAATTATGGGATAATTGAGTTTGGGTAATTACATTTAGAATCAAAACAAGTTATAGATAACCCTATAGGTTATAATGTTATTAATTAAAGATAATTTAACACTTATGGATACCATTATTGAATAATAAGTTTAAGGGTGGTCGTAAATTCAAAGGAATATATACCCATTATATATATTATGTTACAGTATTTTAAGTTGATTAATGATATTTTGGTAGTAATTTATTATTTTTATGAGGAATATTTAATTGAGGTATATATAACCTTTAAGGATAATATGTTCTTTAGTGTCAAGGTTATTAGGTTATTTGTGAAAAAATATATTACATTTTTGGTAAAATAAAGTGAAAGGTATAAAAGATCCTTTGGTTTAGTATGTGATTTGATATTGAGTTAATTATGGTAATTTGAGAAAAAAATTATTTGATTTGGGGAAAATAACTTAAGTTATATAGATAAAATTGGGGATACATAAGTTATTTGGTGGTAAGTTGACTAAAGTTATATTGGATCAAGTTCACTTTATTTTTGGTTAAATTACATGATTTAGTTATATATATATATAATTATTAGGTATTATGTGATTTTATATATTGAGGATTAAAGATTGAGTTATTTTTATTAAGCTTTCATATTATGGTGATTTAAGATATTTTGGGAAATGAATAAATTATTTTAGGATTAAAAAATAGTAAGGTATATTTTTTATTATTAATATCCAACTATTGTTGGGATAAAGGTTAAGTTTATTTTTTGGAGAGAACATACGAAGTAGTATTTCTTATTTTTTGGGTTTAATTAATTTTTAGGATTAGGAAATGATGAATTATTATATTAAAAAGATAATGACATAGGTTTAACTAGTTATATTATTTAACGTGAAATTTATAAATTTTAAAGTACTATATATTTTCTTTTAGTATTTTCTTTACTCATACTAAGCATTTTGGTTTTTATAAAATTACTATGTGTAGGAAGAAAAAATTATCATGGAATCCTTTCAAAATGAATTACATTATCCTCTAGTGGATCTCATGATCCATTAAAAAATTATTTTTCTACTACATGCATGAAAAATAAATATTTTTCATTCACTGATAAGAATATTAAGTGAATTAGTGGTGGAATTTGATCTAAAAAGAAAACCAAATTATTAAATTAAACTTATAGAGTGGATAAAAATCGGGTTTATTTTCTCATATTCTCTATATTGGTTGTAAAATAATTCCTCAAATTCAATAAAAATGAATTCAAGTCAATTGATACTTACACTGAAGATGGCACACAACTATAAAGGTATACATTTGGAAACTCATTCATAAGTATGTGTGACTAATAAATATACATAATATATTGAAGAAATATTTGTTATAAAAATGACCAATTTCCAAGTATTATCCTAAAAAATTAAAGTTCCCAATAAAATATGTATCCAATATTATTCTTATGTTTATATACATTCATTTTTGTGAGAAAAAATTGAAATACAAAAGAAGTAATTTCTTTAAGGGGAAGAATATGAAAAACCATGAATTTTTAATAAAATGTAACTTTTATGGTTTGTGAATATTCATGACAATGAATTTATATTTTTTAATTAAAAATTTATATATGAGTATATCATGTCTTAAAGGATGTTATATAAATAAATATATACTAATTTTACATTTAAAAGTTTTATGTTTACTTCATCATATAAGGGATAAATAAATTTCCCTAACATGATTTTTTATTTTGATCTATTTAAAGAATGATTTAATTATTAGATATATTATAAATATATATTAATATTAAATATATAAATTCATATTTATATTTATTATATTATATTATAATAAATAATTCTATCAAATTATTAGGTAAGAATATGTTTTCTATTTGAAAAGAAATAGTTTTTATTTTAAATAAATCATTTTCCATGTATAATATGATTTTTTAAAAGTGTAATTTATAGATTTTAGAATTTTAATTTGATAAAATTTTATTTATTTTTGTTATCAATATTTAAAAATTATAATATGGTGGTTTTTTTTATTTTTATGTACAATATTATTTTTTAGGGGAATAGTTCAAAAATGCAATCTTTGAGAAAAACATATCATTTACAACATCATATAAATATAAATATGACATAAATACTTATTTGATTTATAAAAAATATTTTAAAATAAAATATATACATAATTTCATATAAATATTATTCAATTAATATAAATTATTTTTTATGTCAGGATAAATATGAAAACATTTGTTCGTGTTGACGTAGTGTAAGTGTAGCATTGGAAATGTAAAATTTGTTTCTTTAAGATAATATATAAGAATTTATAAGTCTTTTATTGACCTTAATATATATATATTATGACTAATAAATTATTTTTAAATGAATTAATGAATTTTTTTAATTAAATAACAAGATAATTATCCAAATACTTACGCAGTGCTTGTGCAATGTAAGAAAGGTTAACATTCTAATCGTAAATATGTTACTATGATATAAATCTGAAAAAAATAGTTTTACTAATAGTTTTATATAACTATAATAATTAATAATAAAATATATTTATTTTATTAATTTATTTTAAATATTTAATAATTGCAAACTTATCCAAAATTCTTATATAGCATCGATACAATACTTGTTCTAGAACGAGAAAAGTCAAAGTAAATGGTTTTAAAAATAATTAAATTGATAATATTAGGATTAATTATGATTTTTCATCTATTTTAGGCATTAAATTATATTTAATAAAATTTTTAAATTTTTAAATTTTAATTCCATGGTTATATAGATATATTATATAGTCAAATTATGGAAATAACATTGAAAATTACTTTAAACGAGATTTAATGTTAAAAATTATTTAGGAATTAACAAAAAAAATAATTTAACTTTATCTTTTGTTAAGATTTAATGGATAATGGTATTTAATATCAACCATTTTCCATTTATGATCTACTTTTCATTTTAATATTACATTCTTAACCCATAAATATTGAATAGTTGGGAAAATTCTATAAAATCTTTCCAAAAGGGAACTCGTTCTAACATTATCAAAAAAATTACATTTAGGTTTTATATACATATTATACCCAAATATTTATTTGAATAACATTTACATATTTATAAAACTTTTTCCTTTTATAAAAATTCTTTATCTGAAGGCATTATACTCAGTCTGAAGGACGTGATTCAATGAGTAAGGTAAGGGTTTTCCAAGCCTCTTTCTCTTTTCATAATTGTGATTATTTATCTTATAAAAATTTAAACCAAAACATATATTTATGTTATATTCTCATTATTAGGGTATTGGAATCTTTTATATCTTTAAATTCTAGTAGATCATCCCTTTACTCTCAATAAACTCATTTCATAAGTCGTTGTTACATAAAAATATAGTTTTTCAAATATTATGTTTTTTTAAAAAATTATCCTCCAACTCATTTAAATAATAAAATTAATTTTTAAAATTAACCCTAAAATAGTATCTTATGTATAGTATAATATTTTAAGAAAACTCAAATACTTATATGGTTTTCCTTTCTTCGTCCATCTTTTTTAAAAGATCACCCATCGGGGTGGTTTTATGTTACCTAAGTGGTCGATGATTCTTTTATAAACTTATGTCCTTAATAAATATTATTAATAATTGATTCCATGATTTAATATAAATTTAATATAAATTTAATCTCAAGATTGTGATTTTTTAATGGCAAAATTACCATCATAACAATTAAAATGAAAGTATACAATCATAATAATTTTTAACCATCAAAAACATGATTACCAAAGAATATTCTCTAAATGGTAAATATTTAAAGTAATATTGCTCTAAATTTACTCTAATATTAAATAGAGACAATAAATATTAAATTATGAAGATTATGGAACCATTTTTTATGGATTTTTTACCATTAAAATTACACTACAGTAGTGTTGGAGATTATAAATCGAAGGACCAGAAAACAAGCAATGTGAACAATATCAATTTAGTAATTAATTGAAATATGAAAAACAAAATTGAATTAAATTGGGTAATAATAATGAAATTAAAATTATATTTAATCTTAATTATTTATAAAATTAATATTATTTTATTATTTAGGATTTTAGAGGACATACTCGGTGAGTCGAGACTCAAGGTAAAGGGATTGTTTACACAATTTCAGTTCATTGGGATATAACATTTCGTTATTGAATATTTTATTATAATATTATGTAAATCATAAATTAATATTTTTTTATATTTTATTTACACTTTTTTATGTGGAATTACATTTATTTTACTTTATCCTTTTCTTGAGAGATTATTACCTTAAATTTTATGATCTTTCTACAGGTTTTTTTCCAATATCTCTTTGGGTTTGAGAATGTTTTTGTATAACTTACTATTATATGATATTGTATAAACCTTATCTATTAAAAAATATCTATTTTATTATCTTCTAGTGATATAGGTGGTTTTCATTTCTTCTTAATTTTTCTATTCCCATTGGTTCACAATTCAACTAAAAGGTTTACTGTAAGTAGAATCCAACGTTATCTATTATTTTAGTCAGAAAAAATTTCATCTGTATAAATATTTTTTATAAAATTTTATAGATGTTATCATATATAATTAAATACTTTGTTAAGGTTATATTATACTTCATTTGACTTTATTTAAAAGGGATTAAACAGAATATTTTTAATATCTTCCACACGATACATTTTGGACTTTCTTTACAATATTTTGAAAAGAATATTTTTTTAAAATTTTTCAATATGAATAAAATTTCCTTACCATTAAAACTTTTTTTAAATGAAAATTTAGTTACAATTTTTCATGGTTTTAAAAAATTAATTCTTTTTCCTTATGATTTTAAAAAAATATTTACTTTTATATCAAGTTATCAAAATTAATGTATATCTATTCTTATTTTTCAAATCGATTTTATAATATTCTTATAAAAGTGTTTTTCATATATATAAACATGGTTTATTGTTATTATGATTCACTGAGGATATGATCTACTGATGTCATGTACCTTTTTTCTCTTGATGGATTATGGTCACATTTTTTAGAAATCATCAGGAAACTCGTTTACTTCTCATGGGTTAATTAATCATTGACTATAAATGGTTTCATATTCATGTGACACATATATTTATAGTTCTGAGACATTATATATATTATTATGACTGATCTTAATATGTTAATCTATTTATTAACTAGATAAATATTAACATTTAAAATAATTTTTATATAAATACATATATTTATTAATTATAAATCCATGTTGGTTGTTTATTATATTTTTTATTCATTTATTTTATATGATGGATTAATTGGACTTACATTCTGATGGGTTGGGATCGAAATTATATAACCCCTCAATTCATCAGAAGGTCTCAGAAGATAAACTAATTTTGGTATTTGGTGTAAGCCTACCTAGTTATTCATATTTTCATAGCATGAGGCCTTGATGGTTTGAATTATTTATAATGTATTAGAATGAATCATTAATAGTTTGAATTAGATGTTATAAATTAATCATTCCATCACCATTTAATCAGTTATTATTGTCTTTGTGATTATTTAAATTATTATGTTTTCCATGAATATATTTTAGGCTTATATTATTATTTATATAGAATTATTTTATTATTATTTGTTCATGACATATTATCCATCACTAGTTTATTACATGACAACTTTTGTTGTATTCTACCCCTTATTGAGCATCTAATATCACCCATTTTTATTATTTTAATTTCTCATTGGGAACCAAGATGAGTAAGATGAATTATTCAAGTACATGCTATGATGAATAATAAAGTTAATTAACCCATTTTTATGGGGAAAATGAACCCATATTGAAAACATTAGAATCTATTATGTGAAAAGTTTCCAAATTACTTAAAAATATAAACATAAAATATATTGGCTCTTTAAGTGATGAAATATTTTCTATAAATCATGTAATTAGGGGATGTTTAATTTTGGGGAATCACAATAATTCTAAAATATCAAATAAACTTATTGAGATAAAAAATGTGATGCTCCAGTATCAAACAATATATAAATAAAAGTCAAAGATGTCAATATGGTACCTTGAATTATATATGTACCCACATCAAACTTGACGTCATTTAATTACTATATAGAGATATATAGTTTTACCTTACTATTCAAAAGTTTTTAAATCTTCTCTAGATGAATTCTTCCTACTCTTTCATAAGTCCATGAGTTAGCTAGTCTCATTTCACCACCATATATCATCAGTCTCTAAACATTATACAATTAACCATTGTTGTTTATTTATAATAACCTACTGAAATAATTGTTCTTGTGTCCCACCTTCATTTATGTAAGGTATTTTCAAGGAGGATTTAGATATTTTGACTTTTTGATTCCCACGTCTCTAAACTAGCAGTAATATAGTGGTCATTTCCCCTATGAATCTGGAGAATAATTTATCTATGATTTACCTTGGAAATTTTTATCTGCTTCTTATTCCCATTTAATTAATTCTTCCATATAAATGATCATAGAATAAAATAACTATGTTTCATTTTTTTCTATATCTACCTCTTTTTAAAAATCTATAGTAACCACCACTTTATAAGCATACAATTTCAAAATATTATTCCTAAATCAAATTTTGTATCATATCCTCATCCCAACCCTTCATGATTTGATCTTTTCATTCATCACAATAATTAAAAAATATTTCACTAGCATGGAGAATTTTGATATATACTTTAAAATTGATAATTTAAGCTTCTTTATTTCTAAAAATTCAAGAGTTATGAAAGTATCACCTCCATTAAGAAGTATTGATTATTTAAGATCTTCTATAACCCTTTTCTTATCAAGATCGTCATCATGATCATCTTCCATAATTAATTCCCATCACCTCTATACTAGCCCCTCTAGAAAATAAGATCTAAAATCAACCTTTATGGTATGTGGAGTCTACAAGAACATGAATATATGATTAATATTATATAATAACTCTTCAACTTCCCATAAAACTATATTCAATCTGATTTATGGAGGGGTCTACATTAGGAACATTAAATCTCTACTATCTCCCTTGACCTATCCTAAACAGTATCCCTCTCAACCTCTAAATAGCTCACACAATCACACCTACCAATTGGAGGTATATATGAGAATACTCCATTGTCTTTATCCTCATCCATGATCAGTTGGATCTCTCTTCAGAAGAATATATAACCCTATAAAAATCAAATAACCCTCTTATATTTCTTCATCACAAAATTACACTTTTCACACTATGACTATGTCATGTATTATTCATTTCTCATATTTCATTATACACCATTTATCACAATGTTTAAATCAATTTTCACAATAATTATATCTAATTAATATCAAATAATCATTTAAAACCCCATTTTGAAATATTAATAGTTCAGAATATTTAAAAAACAATGTTCATGCAAGAAAAATATTTTTTATTTTAAAAACATATCATGGTAGACAATTAATACCATGGTGCATTAACTATTTCTATATTTAAATTTACATGGGTTTAAAAATAACAAATAACAATCCTATAAGTTCATCACCAACCTCTATTTAAACCAAAATTATTAATAACTCATAGTTCCCTATAAAAAATATCTCTATGTTTTTTTATTAGCACATCCAAAATCCTAACCAACCTATTCTCTATAATTAACTGAATTCCCAATATTTTAATTACAAACCTTACTCTAATATTATTTTGTAACAACCTGACCCTAGAGTTTGATTCCTAAGTGTCAATTTGGGGTACCTCCTCGTGGACTCAAGAATGTCCCATGATCACTAGAGGTTTCCGATAAATGGAACTGGATAAGATAAATTACTTGGGGTATGGTTTTCCTCCTAATACTAAACCAAAAAACATGCATGATCACGTAAAAATACATTTAAAAACCAGTTATAATAATCTTTAAAAGTGTAAAAAAATTTATAAATACAAACTAATCACATTATATATAATAATGTAAATGACACACCGAAATGTAGCACCATATGATTGAAACATGAGCTATAATATCCTGTTTCAAAACTCCAATATAAAAATATGAATCACCATTAATAAAAAAGATTGTATTTATATTTCATAAATCGCATCAATTCATGTTTAAATTTCCACCAAGGTGGATTTTAGGTGGTGGGTATAAACTCAGTAGGATTTTCCCAAGACTTTAATGAACACCCATGAAAAATAAATTCAAAATGTAGTAATAATAATTTTGGAGAAATAAAAAATTAAATTATAAGCATAAATTATTGATTTATATCATTTCAAAACCATTAGTATGCATTATAAATAGATTAACCTTTTTACCAAAAATAATTTCAATAAGCATTTTCCATTAGTTTACCTAAACCAGGTTTTTTATATAAAAACACACATCATCAAAAACTATAATTTTTCCTAAATCTATTGTAAAACTACCATTTTCTGGAATGTGATGGAAAATTACCATTTTCCAAAAAAATATATCCTAACGATATTTGAGTTTTCTAAATGGAAAGTACCTATTTTATACATTTCATCACTTTTCAAATTTTCCAAGGTATAAACCTTTGTTCATGGATGAAAAGTCACATTGGGGTGTATGTCACCTTTTGACACCAGTAATCCCAATAGTTTCTAACATTAATATATGTTCCCTAAGCCACCCAAACCCATAGATAAATCTTAAGGGTTTCAAAATAAGGTCTCTCCAAAACAATTCTTAACACATGCACACATGTGGTGGAATTTATTTTATTACCATTATCAAATACATATGCCATAATTTAGTCCATTCAAATCAATTTTTGTAACTCAAATTAAAAAAAATATAGTTTATATTAAATATATTTAATCCACAAAAAAATAAATTCTAAATTTATAACTATGTTTCAATTATAAAATAAATATAATTATTCTTCACTGAAAACTCCATTTTAATCTCCAATAATCACACTATTTTTTTTCAAGAACCATATTTTCAATATTCAAGTTACTTTAGTTCACATGTTTGAACATCTTGATATCCAAATTACAAATTTCATTTTAAAATCATTGGTTATAAAAAAAACCCTGAATTTTCCATCAAGTTAAATTATTCCAAAATCCATGTTTTACATTAATTCACAATTCAATAATAATTTAATTAAATTATTCTTAAATAATTCATAATAAATCAATAACATGTATAAAATTTTCCAATTTATTAAAGTTAATGGAAAAAAATACCTAGTCCTTTCATTCATCGAAATTCGTCAATTACATGCTAAAAATATTGTTCCCAAGGGATTAATACAAAAATCCATTTCAAGAATAAAAATAACCCTTATTCTATAACCATATATTAAAAGATCTGATATCCTTTAGTCTATATTCATGAGAGAAAATAGGAGGAAAATATAGAGAGAGAGAGAGAGAGACTATAGATCTAGTATTTACCTATGATTCATTGTCTAATCCAATAACCCATAAATTTATCTATTTTTTAGTGTTTGGAAGAAAACCAAATTTTCTATAAATAGCCTAATAAATCATCAAGCAATGTTTGGATTGGAGTACGAAACGTTTCAAATAAAACTTTTCCAGTAAATGATAGAACTTTTCCACTTATTCTTGAATTCATGATCATTATGCACCATGTAGGGACTACATAGGTCTCACTACACTAAAAATAGAGTGTACTACCTCTGAGATCATGTAGTTCTACCTTTCTATATGTTTTTAGAATTCATAGTCTCCAATACTATAAATGGATCATGAAAGGACCGTATAGGTTTCTCAACCATAAAATTACTATAATTTATTTCCTTTTGGACTATGAAATATTCTATTTATCCTAGTAAAACTTTTTCCCAACTACTACTTGAAATATAAATTTACGTTATACATAGAACCTAAGGTAAAATTCATGTTATTAATCTAATTTTTCAATCAAAACTTTCATCCTAGATCATATATACATCCATTTTAACAAAAAAAATAAACTTTTTTAAAATATCATGACTATATATTAGGTCCCTAAAGAAATGAATATTTAAAACATAGGCATTAAAAAGTAAGATAATATACACCTTTTTTGTAGATTCAAGTGGTCTTCATCGTAACTTATTTTACATTTAATTATAGAATCCCTAAATATTATTATAAATATAATAAGAAGTTTATAATTTGTAACAACATAATAGGTGTCAATTCATGACCCCTACCCCTCTCATATTATTCCCTCATTTGTCTAGATCTTTCATACCTTATATTAAGGTTCAAGAAATAAACTTAAAAAATTATTTTTTATATATAATAAAGAAAGTATATCTAATAATAATGGTGTATTTCTAAATCAAATGATCTAGTTTAAGATCTTTATTAACCTAATAATCACTACTAAATAAGTATTAAAACACTATTTTGAAGGGATAGAAATGGGGTGAGTCTAACACTAAGAGGGTATTTATTAAATGTTGTTATACTTTCAGAAGAATTAAACTTTTATCCCTTCTCACCTATTATATTATTCAGTGAATGGATCTAACTATTTTATTTATCTCACATGTTTATGATATGTATGAATATATAAAATGGAATGAAGTAAAAAAATACCATCATGGTTTGTTAATGTGGATCACCTCTATTAGGATGATTGTTCCCTCGGGGTACCATGGTTATTATTCCACTTGCACATAGCATCCTTATCATCATCAAAATAATCATGGTAAAGGATATGGCCTTCAATCCATTATCCTAGCACCAATTAAGTGAAAATAAAGAAACATCTTGAAAATCCTCTTTATATAGATAAAATAATTAGTATTCTCCTTATGAATTGTGATTAGAAACTAAGCCCTAGTATAATCATGATAAAAGTTTTCTAATCTCTTACCTTAGAATCAAATAATATTTTGTGCTACCTAAAACTCAACATCAAGGTGTTTTATCACACATGCAGAAAATTATTTTTTCACTAATCATCTTTAGACAAATTTAGTAGAATATTATATGTTATATCTCTCAAAAATTTATCCTAAATATAATATACCATGGGAAAGGTTAGTATCTCCTTTAATAATCTTCACCTTTTTCGTTATCACACAGTAATATCATTTTATATAAATCACTTGATCTATCACTATTTGATATTAAAATATATAAATTAAATTATTCTCATCACATAAACATCCATATTCTTCTTTTTAATTGACTTGTAGAATATCAAACACAATAAAATATGCATCTCTCATTCTTAGACTTATAAGGAATATGTATATTGAATGTAGCATCATAATATCTCTTATCTTTGTTCTTATTCTTCTACACTATATTCACTACATCACCCTAATATTCCAAATTGAATTTATATAATCTTTGGAAATTAGTACTCATAAAATATCATATCTTTAAAACATATAATTATATGTTCTTCCATTTTCATGTTGTTTATTTTACTCTGGAGCACCTTAAGACTCGGGTTATTTATTTTAAAAATATATCCACAATTACCTCACTTTCTCCTATTCAAAATTATTCTATGAATTATATTTCTAATTTCATATTTTTGTGGGAAATCATTCTTCAAATTGCTCTTACAATGTGGAACACTTCCTAAAAAGATGAATCATATGTGAACCACTCATACATGGATACTACTCAAATGATGGTGAATTATATGAGGACATATATATGTTGATCACTAATATTTAATTGATCCAAAAACATTTTCCACCTTATTTAGGATCTCTTTAAGATGAATTTATTAATGGATTCCATTACATTTATGACTCTAATATAGACCCCATTTATACCTTATGACCCTCACCACAAGAACTCTACTAATTCTGCATTTATCATTCTTCCCATTCGTTATCATATTCCTCATTGTTTCATGAAACATGTGTAATATCATCATGATATTTCATCCTTAAAATAACATAATTTTCATCATTATATTTTTTATTCTTATTGAAGATTATCTCTCCAAACCCACACTTCTCATTCCTCATGTATGTCTTCTTCATTATTTCAATATACCTGCTTCTCAAGATCCTATTTCAATTCAAATGGAAAACCATGGAATGAAATAATCTCGCATAACATAATCTTCAATTGGAACAATATATCTCCATAACATGCACAATACTTTTTATAAGGTTGAATATGGTGTATTCATTTTTATCCTAATTATAAAAAACATACTTAAATGGTGTAAAATATTATGAGTTTGATCCATCCCAAACCAAAATTGAAAATGGGATACCATTCCCTTATTAAAATACACATTACTCAATACTGTCAAAAAACTCTCATCCATCCATCCCACTATATGGAGATATTTTCTCATGACACCATGCATGATGTTGATTCCTTCTATGTTCTGTTATGGATGTACTCTCTATGTCTAATTTCACTTTAACTCTCCTAATAATATTTTTGACACATTTTTACCCCTTTCATCTTCACAATGCCTTTTAGGGTTGGATTTTATCATAGACCTCCATAATTTCTCTTCAAGATATCCAAGCCACTCTGGTTGTTGAGTTGCTTCAAGTTTACTATATTTTTGGTCTCTGATTTTATGTATTCTTTTGATAATCTCAGTGTTCCATTACTTCATAAAGATAACCAAAAGCATCAATAATTATCAATTCCTCTATAAATTATATAAATCATTTCATAACATAAAATATTCTTCATATAATTGGATTAGCACTAAATCAATCACTTTAATGGATTTAAGTTAATGGATCTAAAAGTGGTAACAATCTCATAAAACCTAGAAACCATTCATCATGTCATCAATATGTTTGGAAATACAAAAAAACTATCAAGACAATTATCATGAACATATTGGAATGAAACAAATTATCTTCCCTATTTGGAATAAATTGAATACAAACCCAAAGTGGGTTAAAAATATCCTTCTTTGTATTTTTCTCAATAAAAATAAAGAAAATTGTATGTCAGTATATTATTTTTTATTCTTATTTTCTCTTGTTTTCATTGAATTATCTCATATTATTTTCTCCCCTTTTTGGATAATAAAATAAAAGTATATGTGAATGGATTGTATCACATCATAATTCAAAAATATAAAATCAATAAATCCATGCTAAGTCAATTTAATCCATGATTAGTGTATAAAACAAGAAGGTCGTAATTTGAAAAAAAAAGTAATCCATTGATTAACAAAAATAGTAACAATTGATTAAACCTAACATAGATCATTCATGGGATATTAATATGTTTTAAGGATGAAACCTAATGATGAAAATAGATAAACATTTATACTTGGAATTACAACCTGAAATCCTAAACTTATCCCAATAAAAATGTCAAAAACAATCAAGAACATGTAGCAGGTTTTAGAAAACATCTATAAATACTCCTCACACTTCATTATTTTTAATTCATTTATAAAATAATATATCCCCCTTGAAATCAGTAATGATTCTTGGGAAACCAAGTATGAGTGATTAGATATACATAAATTTCAATGATTTTTTTTAAATAACCTTACAAAATATATATTTTGCAAAATTATAATCCTATAGAATTTATCAAGATAAACAATCACTCAAGGTAAAATCTACATTTTTACCTCATCAGGGTAGATATTTTATTTTAATTTTATTCATAATATCACATTATAAATCATATCAATATGGTGAATTCATCATATCTAGAATAGTTATTCTAGGTTACTTCCATTCATTAGTTCTACTCTTAAGAACAATAATCACCTTCAATTATCTAAAATGAATGAAAAAAATATAACACAAATGATCAAGGGAATAATTTGGAACACCTATATCTATTTAGTGATAGAAACAGGGCTGAAAATTTATTTCCAACCATGATACTCTTTTCATTTCTGCTCCTACCATAGAATGTATTCTTCCTGAATGATCATATATTTTTCATGTAAGTATTATATTTAGGAATTAAGGGTTACTTTCTTATCTAATTATGTGTTATCTTTTTTTAACATTATATATCAATGCATATGTATCACTTTTTATATCCTTAAAAATTATTTAAAAAAATCTCTTCACCTGGTGTGATTGTTAGACAATCCTTTGAGTTGTTTCCATCTCTCTTTCACCTCCCACATTGTTCTTTTAAATTCCTTTGATTGTGTTTTTTTATAGTATCTAATGAAATTTTTAATCTTAATCTTAAGGGGTAATCTTGTCTTTTCCTTTACAACTTAACTTCCCTTTATCTTTATCTATTTTATATTATTTCAATTGGGATATATAAATTCTGAAACATTGTTTTAGATAGGAATCAGCCTTTTTGGTTCTTCCACATTTAATATTAGGATATTTAACCACAAAATCATTCCTTGAATATTTCTTTTAGACTAATTACTTATTCAATTCCATATTAATCCCATAAATATAAACTTACATTACTTTATTGTAGTACTCCATGGTTTTTTTTCTCTTACCTTGACAGATGTGGCTAATTCTTGTTTATGTTTCATTCTATATTGACTTCAAAATCTAGGTTTGAGTAAAAATATTCTCTTATCTATATCCCAAGGATGACTCACCTATCTCATTTATTGACTTATTGGGATTTATATGTTCAACATATTTCTTTTTTTTGTTAGTTACCCAAGGTATACTTGAATTTCATCTTAACATTGTCTATCTTTGGAATTTTTTGGTATTATATTTCCAATTTCATTTGCGACATTCTAGATGTATTTATATCATTATTATTCCTCTATGTTACTACCACTATATTAAGCCTCACATAGATTTCCAATAATTTCAAATCAATTTGAATAAAATATATTTTCCCATTCTTCTTTGATATTTGATTCATTTTATCCTTACTCCCCCTTGATGTGGGATCTTCTTTTGTCTCATAGGTTGACACATTATTCCGAAAATTAGAAACAATGTTCCCAAACATATTAAATTACTAATAAATACCCACAAACATTGAACTTTACATTTTTATAGTAATCTGGACATATATTTTTCTTGTTGTTTTTCCGCTTTCAACCACCCTAGATAGAGTGGTGATATCCTTTCTATTTTTCCACAACCACTTTTTTATAGTTTTTCATTTTAAGACTCTATTATAAATTAAAATAGATTTAATATAAAAATATATTTAAATATGGATGGTATATGTCCTTTTGTGGCTACTATATATTAATCATTAGTTCATATTATGCTTTTTTTGACCATATGGATGTTTTCTTATACAAGAAAACTCATTGTAAATTAAAGTGTAAGTAGATAACTTTTCTACTTATTGTGAACACTTAGTTTGAGTTATCTCAATATTTTAAATTTTGACTTTAGGTTTAATAAATCTAATTTTGAGACCATTATTTTTATCCTCCACCATTCTAATAATGTCTTTACATTCCTTATTCTTTTCAAAATAATATTCACTTATTTTATTTTATTCATATAATAGATAGTCAGTATCTTTAATCATATTTTCCTTGAACTCTAGTTTAGAATTTTTAATATTAATTACTTATTTAAATGTATGGTTATTTTCATCAATATTTTTCTTGTTGTTATCTTTATAATTGATGGAATTCACCCATTAATTATCAAATGTGGAGCACATTTATTCAAGATCAATATCATTTCCTATTTAACTTTAACATTCTAGGAAATATTTACACAATAATATGCTTTATATTCATGATATTTCTATAATTTTTTTATTATTTATCAATCGATGTGATCTCATCTTACATAATTTTAAAAAAACCCACAAATATAAATGATTATTTATCTGGGAAAATTATATAGAATACATTTTAGTATATTAACTTATACATATTGTAACTTTTTAGGTCTCTGATCACTCCCGGTAGTATTAGAGTCTTTTAAAGGGAATTATTGCCAATAATTTTCACTTTACTCTTGATCACCTAAATACATTGAAACTTAAAATGTAGAATAGTTTCACAAATACATAGTGGTAATTTGGGATATTAGATCTTCTTCCTCCATGTTATATTTTTCTTTGATAGAATCAAAACCTATGGAAACTACAATAACATCCTATTTACATCGTATAGATTATTTTTTAACCTTTTCAAATCATGTTACCTCCTATTATTTTGAGTATTTAATGATATGAACTTATGATCAACACTTGATATAACTCTTATATTTTTATATTCCATTTTTTCCTTCTTTAGAGAATAAAATATTCACAAATAATTTCGAATTTTATAATCCAATTATAGTTTTGACCTACTCTGAAACTGGTTGAAATAATCACAATGGAATGATTATAACACTAACAGGGGTGAATCAGTGTAGGTATAATTTTTGATAAATTAAAATTTTATCACATATAAATTACTCACTAATTTAGTGAATGGATATATCTCTTTTCTTTTCCTAATATTTATTTGGTATTCATGTAGATGTAAACTATAAAATAACACAATATAAACATGACAGTCAGCTAGAAAGGTTTTACTCCATAAATATTATTACATCACTATGAATCATGGTTATTATAAAAATCATGCATATCATCCTAATAATTATCAAAAGAAACAAGAAAAAAGGTGTGTACTTAGACTAAGTATCCTGGAACTGACTAGGTATACAGAAAAAAAAATAGATTGAGACTCCTCTTTGTAGTTATGAAGGATTAATCTTTCTCCTTATAAAGTTTGATCAGGAACATGGCATTGTCCTTCTATTGAAATTAATGGTTTCATTTCCTTCTTCATCATGTATAAATATTTAGTAATACCTCAAACTTAGCATTAAGGTGTTTTCTCAAAATATAATAAAACAAATGTTACACTAATATCCTTTAGGCTTCTGTAGAAGAATAATGTAGGTTTTATCTCTCAAAAAATCATCCTAAATGTGATACGTTGTGGGAAATGTTTGGATATTATCTCCTCCGCTTATTATTATTATTATTTAGTGCATAATAATATACTTATGTATTTAAAGTTGTATCTATCATTCTTTGATACACAAATCTATAACGTGAAGAAATATCATCACATCCTCTTCCTTATTCTTATTTTTCTTTGACTTACATAATATGAAACACAATCTAAGTCATATATCACTTTCTAAAACATGTAGGGAATATGTATTTTTAATGAAGCATCATTATCTCTCAAATATTCTTTCTCTTTCTTCTATTATATATCCACTACATCACATAATTATTCTTCTTTTAATTTCCATAATATTTTTTTATTCAAAGTCCTATAATCTTGCATCTTTAAAACATATAATTTTTTTCCTTACTATTTTCACACAGTTTTCTTTTCTTAGATATTCTGGAAGAATAAAATTATTTATTTCATAAATATCTATATAATTCTCACACTTTCTTAAGTTCATAATTCTTTCATGAATTCCACTTATCATGCCATATTTTCTTATGATCTAAATCTTTATCATGTGATTACGACATAGAATACCACTCAACATAATGAAACACTCATTAATTACTTGAATGTTGATACCACTCATACTCCAATGAATCATACATTGATTTATACCTAAATTGATCTTTAATGTTCATAGATCCTCATAAATTTTACACTCTATTGTGGACCCCTTTATATCGATATTAATTTCTATATTACCTTACAAATATTACTTTGATGTTGATCCCCTTCATACCTTATAATCCTCACCACATAAAACATATAAACTCTGCCTATATAAATATTTAGGTTCACTGTCATATTTCACATTTCCATTTAAATCCTAAGAAATAGAATCATGGTATTATAGCCTAAAAATCACAGCATTTTTTCATCATATTTGTTTATTATTTTATAATCTTATCTCTAGAGACTCGCACTTTTCATTCCTCATTTATGAATTCTTCAGTGTGTCAATATGGGCACTGCATAAGCTCCCCTTTCAATTAAAATGGATAACCAGTTAATGAAGCAATATGGTGGGGAATAAACCTCAATTTGTAGCACATAACCATCCTCATAGGAAAAATCTTTATTGCGAGGTTGAAGATGATGTATATGAAATCATCCTAAATATAAATTCCATGCTTAAATGAAGAAAATTTTCATGAATTTGAGTCATCCCACATCATAATTTTTAATGGGAGAACTATTCCTTATTACTATATGTATCTCCCCAACACCTAGAATAACTCTCATGAAATATCCCAACTCTACAACCACATGTCATCACGCCACCATTAATGGTGGAACTTATTTTTACCCTACCCCAAGAACCTTCTCCATACACTGAATCATTTTTTATCCCTCCTCAGGAATGTTCCAACATGTTTTGGATCATGCATCTTTCACCATGCCTCTTAGGATTGGATCTCATCTTTTAACCTTATTGGGTGTCTTTAATGTATCTAGGATACTTAGATGCTTCAGCTTCTTTGAGTTGGACATATTTATTTCTCCTCCTATATATATGTATGTTCTATTATAAGTGGTACACGACTTCATAATGACAACCAGAAACTTCAACACGTCACAATTCCTCTATAAATACTCTAAATCATTTTTCCACACAATATAATATTCATATGATAGACTTGGATCCAACTCAAGCACTTTAATGGTATTAATTGAATGGATCTACAAGACGTAATAATATCATGAAAACTCTAATACATTCATCCACTCATCAATATTCTTGGGAACTCAAATATACATCTATGAAAATTATCAACATGTGGACATGAAAAAACATGTCTTCTTTACTAACAAAAAATAAAGTAAAAAAATGGATTAAACATGTTTATTTAATATTAATGTTTCAATTTATATAAAACATTAAATAATTTCAAAAAAATACATATATACATATGATATATTTTGTTTTCTAATAAGTCATTACCTATATAATCTTACTCATGACGCATCAGACTTAATTAAATGGGATTGAATATAAAAAAGACTCAAAAATCAAACTCGGTCTACCTTTAGTAACTAAACATTAACCTATAATTATAATCTATAGGTATATTTATTGGCTACTTTATAAGTCGTAAAGGCCCCATATCTTTGATAATCTCTAACCTAGTATCCCTAGTTGGGATTCGATACTATTTTTTAACAATGAAAACAATATCAATTTTTGGTCCAATCCAAGATACTACAAATTCTTAGGTTCACATCCCAATGACTAAATGCTAGATTAAATTACTAAATATGAATAAAATAAATATGGTAATTAGTTTTCTCACATTAAAATTTAATAAAATAAATAAAATTACTAATGGAAAATCGACATGACCCATTCATATATAAGGTGTTCTGACACTAAAAGAAACATTTTCATTAATAACATAACCTCTACACTAAGGGTAATTATTATACCAGGGATTAATATAAGAATAGTTCTATATTTGTATAAAACTCCATCCAATCATAATTTAAAAACATACATGTAGGTTAGATGCTGGACATATCATGATACAACAGACGTATAAAATCCCATGTAAAGAAAAAATATGAAATTGAGTACAACATAAGATCCCAAGTGTGAGGTATCCCATAGGAAAAGACATAGTTGATTTCATTTCTCAATCCCTTCATTAAAAACACCAAAATTTCCAACAAGAATACACATTCTAATCCCAATGAACATATATTATCTAGTCATATTCACTTACCTGGATCATGTATAAGAAAATTTCAATGCATCCCAAGGGTACATGTATAGTGTGTATTGACAATGTACCTAGTAGTAGGTAACTACCCAACCCTTAACTATGTTTTAGAAAACCAAATTTATATAGTATAAACATAAAGAAAGTTGATACACAATTTCAATAATAAACATGGTTGATATGAAAATAATGAATATAATTAATAAACCCCTTTCCATAGTGTTAGTTCTCACATTACATTTGATTTTTAGTGGATCTAACAAAAAATTCATCGATCATAGATTATAATTAATTATAAAATATATAAACAATTCAAGGAACCTTTATACCCTACCTAATGGGAAATATAAATGGGATGAAATAGTAAGGGTACCTTTAATCCCATCCCATAGGGAAGGTATAAAATTTAAAATTGTCATGTCACATTATGCTTATCCTATCTATGAAACAGGTACATCATTGGCTCGAGTAACTACCTAGGAATTTAGTCTCCCTATACCTTATTCCACTAAAAAATCAAACACTATGAATGTATAGAATAGATGAGGGTTTACCTTGCAAAATCTAGGTTGAACGTTAATCAAAAATCTAATTTTAGATAATATTACCCCATGATTTGGACTAGAATAACCTTGAATATAGAAATATAGGTATTATCCTTCACTTTAAGAAGTAAGAGAAATCTAAAAAGGTGAATTAGGAATTACCTTAAATTTTACAAGGGTGAAGTCCAAAAAAACATGATAGAATAAAACCTAAAGTATTTCATGGGTTTCCAAAACCTAGATGAATAAGAAATAGATATTTCTTCATTGGTATGATGGTATATGGAAATTATGGAGAAAATTATTGAAATTGATAACATTCCAAAATGATGAAGGTAACTATAGTTTTGAGGAATAAATTTTAAAATGAGATCAAGACCTAGTTACCCTCTCTCATTGTTTCTTCATCAATTATTCTTATACATCATATTAAAAAACAATCATTTAATACCTTTCATAATGATATCATTTTTCTAGTTAAATATACATTGTTATATGTTTTGTTTTTTAATGTTTGGTTATCCCCTTTTAAGGGTCAATTGAGCCCATATGCTTGATTGGTTATTCCAATTTATATAATCAATAATTTCAATTATGTTAAATATTATTTGTCTTTTATTAGGGACTAAAGTATTCTTTTACTACTTAAATTACATCATATTAATATAAAATATAAAGAAATATTTATCGTAATCATGGAACCATTTTTTATCTATTCACACTATATGGTGTTCCCTAATTTTTAATGTATAGAATAAACTTTGGTGATTATTATTCATTAATAGGGTTAAAAAAACACAAAAAAATAAATTTATGAGGGATAATAATGACCCCATTAGGATTTTTTTATTAAATTATAATAACACCCTCTGATGAATAAATATAAATGATTTTATTTTTTTTTCCTGTTATATTTCATAAATATTTTATTTTTATATATTTAGAGAACACTTCAATACATTTAATAGAAACTATAATAAACTCTCTAATATTAGTTATGTCATGACTCATTGTATAAAAAATAGGGTCTATAAAATAATTCTTTATTTCCTATAAAACTCCCTTAATCCATGTACTGCATGAACATTAACATTGTATATTTCATCCAAACATTCACCCTGAGTATGATATTATTATCTTGTCATAATAAATTCTCATTCTAGTTAAAATATTACTTTTAATTACACCTAGTTATTAAATAATTAATTAAAATTTTGAGATAAATACTATTCAAAAATTTCACTTTTGACTCTTTTGTTGAGTAGTATATATCCAATTCATTCATGAAGCCATGTGTTATGATATGAAACTATCCTCATGGAGATTTTCGTTACTTATAAAATTAATCTATTTTACCCTTATACACATAATATACATTAAACAATCTATTTTTAATATTTAGAGAAATAAATAGTTTTTTATAAAAAATTCACATGTTAAAATTGATTGTTAAGAAAATAAATTATTATATCAAATAATTTGATGTTTTTATTTGAAGGGGTTGAAACTACTAAGTATAAAAATCTAGGAGGTATGTACGTATGTAGACTAAGAGAAAAAACATGAATAATGTACATACAATTAAAATGGAGTGATACATAGATAAATTAAATTATAAGAGTACCATTATTCACCCCTTTTAAGGAAATAATGTAACCTGACATTTTCAACTCACACTATGAATGGATAATGACCACATTCAAATAAGTCAAATATCTAGAGGATCTGATATAAAATAATGTGTAGAAATCATAAGGGGAATTCCATAGAAATAAATTTTTTTTTGGGTTAATTCTATTTATATATATTAAGTTTCATATTTCTTTTTTTCTTCTACCAAACCCCATTTCATAGACAAGTAATTATTTTTGAAAACATCCCCTTAATATGATAGTTTTTAATGTGTAAAATACCTCATGAGGAGAAGTTTCTTCATGTTTTATCTTCATAATAAGGGAATTATTTGAGTCCTTTTTCTAATTTAATACTATTTCTAACTTTGGTTTGTGACCCTTCTTCTTAGTGGCTCATATTGTTTTCATTCCACTTTAGAATATTGCACCACTATTTGTTTCTAATTTTTCAATTTACTATTATCTAGTGATTTATTTTAATATTGTATTCTATGTTTTACAATATCATTGGTATAAATATACTCTGATTTTATAATTTTACTACCTTTTTTATTTTTTGGATTAAAAATAAATTAGATAAACCAATACCTTTAGTACACATAAGTTGAAGTTCATAATTTTTTCATCATTCTATTTTATCTTTGAGGACCCTTATTGTCACTTATTATATTTATTAAACAATATGAGATTTCCTCATAATATGTAATCATCATTCTATATAATTCACTTTTGACTAAATTTTTATTTTTATTGCTTGGGTTTCTCTGATTTTCTGAATGTTTTAGAACATTCTCATACCTCTTGAACTTCCATATCCATTTATTCTCCTTCCAAGAAGATTGGACATTGGTAGTCTAATGTTTCCTTGAATTTTTTAAATTTTATTGGATTATTCAATGAATCCAAGAAAATTTTTACTTATGATAAAATAAATTCTCATACTTTCATCTTGATGTCATTTTTATGCATAACCTTAATTTATTGCATATTTCATTTCATATATATTAGAATTATGTCCATCATTATTATAAAAGAATTATTTTTCAAAAGATCCATACTTTAAATTTTAAGATATATAATGAAAGTCTCATATAAGATATTGTTCACATTCAAAACATTTGTTGAACCCATTGTCACTATAATTGTAGCTCATATCTTTCTCATACATTCCATAAAAACAACACATGTTTTCATATCTACTTTCTTGTATCCCGTGAACATATTCGTCTTATAATTTTTTCCCTTTAATAAAAGATAAATTTAATTCTCTTTATTCCATATTTCACTTCTTAGATTCACTCATATCTCAATTTCAATTGTCACTTCTAGTTAACAATGGTATTATTTTTCGTTTTCATGCCATTTTTCCATATCCAAGTTCTATTTTTTCCATTTCGCGTGGTCTTTAGATAGTTAAACACTACTTTAACATTCTTAAATTTTATTTATATTTAATTTTTACTTATTCCTTGATTATATCTAATATTAATAATGATAGGGACTTTCCATGAGGTTTTGATCAATTAATTATTATTTAACTTTGAACAGAGAATAGTGTTAACCATGAGGTTGACCTCTCAAAAAGGTACATTACCTATAACCATTATCCATATCACTTATTAGTATTTTTAAATGAATTCTAAGGAAAACATTTAATGGGGTTTTGGATGGAATAAATCAAAATAAACATTGAAAATGTATAATAAAATGTAGAAACATAATGACATTTGAAAGAATATTGTTGACCTTAGAATATTTCCAGTAGAAAATTATAACTTCTATATAAGAAATTTTATTATTCGTAGTATTTTTATTCAATTAAAGTCAAAAAATCCTCCACATATCATATATCATGTTCTACTTCTGATAATTTTATAATAAAACCTTAAACATTCAAGAGAATTCTCTTCCAATTATGGTTTTATAACCATATCATAATACAACAACATCACAAGCCATATCCACCATATGATGGACTATGATAATGAAGGGAATAAAAATTCAAGAATAAAAATACAATATTTATAGATAATATAGAAAAATAGATAATATTTCATATTAATAAATTTAATTAACATTAAAATCATAGAATCAAAATGATAATAAATATGAAACAATTAATTAAATAGAAAATTAATCATTACATTACCACCCTGAATAGTAATTGAAAAACATTTTTCCATGAACATTGATATAAGATATAATAACATAAGAGTAATAAGAATAAAATTTGACAAAATATAAATTGATTAACATAATTAAGAAAAATATTCTTACACTATAAGAAAACAAAATTGATCTCAGTTTTTTTTAATTTTTAACATCAGTTTTTAACCGATGTTGATATAGATGAAATTAAAAATAATACTTTCAATGTATGTTTTTAGAAAATAGAAATCAAACCTTCTAAAAAATTGAATATATATATACTTTTTGTATCGGTTTTTTGGAAAAACTAACATTAAAAAAATAATTCCATGTCATTTTTAGATAAAAACCAATGTGCAAAGAAGAAAAAGTGAATTTATTTACCTTTAAATGTACATTTCAAGATATAACCTGTGTTTAAAGAACTAAAAAAGATTTATACTTTTTTTAACATCAGTTATTTATAAAAACTAATGTGGAAAGCTTATTTCAATGTTGTCTTTGTGTAAAAAATGAAGTTGAACATTAAAAAAATTATTCAAAATAATATTTGGTATAAACCAACCTCTAGAGTACTAATTTTTTAAAAAAATGTAGATAAATAAATTCCCCAACAACATATGGAATGTTTTCAAGTATAAAAAATAGAACAAAATATTATAAACTTGAAAATTATTTTCTAAATACACAGTGTTTATATTTTAATTTAAAAATATATATATGATACCCAATATATAAATTAACCCTATCTAAAATATAGTAAGAAAATAAATTTAAAATGTGGGCGTGGTCTTAATCCGTATAAGAAGAAAAATCATTAAAAATATATAATAATAATGAATTTTATAATATTCAAAGATATAATATTTTGATATAAAACAAAAAACTCATAATAGAACTAACCTTATTAAATACAGTTGTCATCTTGATTATGATGATTTCAAACATGAATTTTAAAATATAATAACCACATTCCACATTTAATTTTCAATGATGAAACTATTGATATAAAATATTAACTTGAAAATAAAAACTAACATATTTATATATATTAGAAAAAAAATTATCTAATGTAAAATTTATTTACATTTATTTTTACATATTTAATTTTATTTATATTTTATATCAACAAGTGGACATCATTAGACTTTTCCCATAACCTTTATTATCATATATAAACTAAAAAAACATATATATTAATATTATTTAAGATTAAAGCCATATATAGAATAATAAAAAATTCTTTTTTAACAATTTGACAAAAAAATAATGAACTCCACCAAATAAAGATTAAAATATATATATTATTAATTCATGTGGGTAGAATACATCTAACATCCAATTACCACTACATTATAAAATGTTAAAAATTAATGAAAAAATAATGAATATTAGTTTATAATTATATTATTCTTCTAACCCATCAAGAAATGGAAAAAAAACACCTGATATCTATATTTTTTACTCCTTCACATATATATATAACACTAGAATCATCATTCAGATATAGCATGGTGGTCGAAATGTATCATGGATCCATAAAACCATAAACAATATTTCTCTCCTTTTAAATGTAAATCATGTTGAGATACCTAATTAAATAAGTAGTAAATTAAGTCACCTCAATTAATATTTATTTAATAAAATAGAAACTAAAATTAAAATTTAATTATATAGAAAACAACAGAAACATAGGTGTTGTAGAGACCTGGTTTTTTCATTTTAAGACTTTGTAATATTTTTACATATATATCCAGAGCTAGGCACTAAGACGGTGTGTGATTACGAAGCCTGGTGTTCCTGGAATAAATTTTATAAAAACTTTCAGTATATTCAATACTATACGTGATATGGAAAAGAGATATCTCATAAAATGTATCTCAGATTAGAAATATGAGGCCATGATTGACTCTTAAGTGTGGTTTTTACCCTATGCAGGACCTGACTTTTTGGGTGTGGGTATTCGGTAGAAAATGCTACGGAGGGTATTTTTGTAAAAAAATAATTAAATTTAATTATTTTATCTGGAATTCAAAATCAAATAACTTATAAACAGGGACTCATATTGGAAATATAAGACCACTTTTGAGTTTTCAGCGTGGTGTTTTACCTAAGAGCGATATAAAATGAGAGGGCATGGGAGGTTCGGATATCGTGATTGTTAGTGATCAATTTGTTGGTTTTCAATAAATATGAGTTTATAGTAAATGAGAATGGTTTGGATTATTTCTCACACATACACTGATGAATATCCATCATCTCCCTCTGATGGTGATTCGACACCGAATCTTTGATGGATCACAATAAAACTTCATATTGGAGTTGATCAGAGAACAGCGAACGCAACGGTAGATCCCGAATCTAGGTAGGATCCTTATTTCAGATTTTTTATTTTCCCTAGTTGAATTTTGGGTTGTTTTTATGATTTATAGTCTCTTTTTTTATTTAATTATCCTTATCTATGTCCAAACCAACAACATCCATTGTCTGATTATGTTTTCAATTGCTCTGTCTTCATCCTATTTGTTTGTTCTTCATCGTTCCTCATCATTAAATTTTTTATGTGATGAAACTATGTCCAAAAATTTTATGGATCATGGATCTATGAATATCTTCATCAATGTATTATGGATCTATGACAGTTTCGATTTTCGGGTGCTGGAGGAGGCCCGACAATGAGCAGAAGCGGTGCTAACTTTTCATCACCTTAAAAAATGACGGATCTTCGAGTAGAGGATAAGTCTCTGATGATTGTGTCCAAAGGTTTATGTATCTTGTATCAGATCTGTTTTTCTATCACTGGGGTGTTCTCTGTGGTCTTTGGAATTGGTGTGGCGGCCGATGATAGGCAGCACGACGAAGGTGAATGCAGAGGCTGGTAGCGCGCCACTCGACGGTGGCTTCACAGCATGGAGGTGGACATGGTCAGTGTGGGCCACAGAAGTCAGGTTTAAGCGATGTGGTGGCATAGGGCGCCAATATAGTACGGTGGACTGGTCTGTGGTAGAGTGCTTCAGGCTAGGCCATGGTGGTTGTGTCGGGCCAAGGCGACCCGAGCAGCCCAGGGCATCTTCAATCCCTAATATCTTCAAAACTGCATGTCTATTTTACCTGTCATCTATGAAAATTCAACCCCTTCTTTGAGGTGGACCTTATTTAGGATATTTTGATAACTTTATGTTTTGATCTTGAGGCTTGGTGGAACGAAATTTCCAATTATAATGATAATAATATATTTATTATTATTTGGAGTTTCCTTTTTTTGTGTATCTCCTGAATGTGATATACGATTGAAAATAATTTAGAGGAATTAAAACCCTACAATTTAGGTGGAATAATCAAGACTTATTTCATTAACTTAAACTTAAATCAATGCATGGGGCCCATGAGGCTCGGTTTGGGCATTTGTGGTGAAATGTGACTTTTTCACCGGTTGTTCATTTTGGGCAAGTAAATAGCCTATCCTGAGTGTTTCTCCATGTAGAATGTGATGGTGGCCTTTGTTATGGCTTAAAATACTCCCCACATCATTGGAAAGGGACCATTACCTTTGGGTTGTTTCTTCTAAGTGTGTTACTCCCCTGATGGATTAGGGTGCAGGTTTCCTCGTGACTTTTTTGTAAATGGACTACTCCCCTACCATGTCAGGGTGCAGTCTCTCCATCTCATTGGAAGGTAGGTTCGGTACTCCCTTTACATGATATGGAGAGGTTATTCTATCATTTTAGTGGTTCTCCCCTACCGTGGGTGTGAGTGCATGTTTCACAGATTGGTTCTCCCCTATCATGGGCGTGGGTCCACGTCTCTCATGGGGGTGTTCCCCTACTATGGGTGTAGGATCACATTATCCAAAATGGTTCTCCCCTTCTATGTTAGGTTTTGGGATCACATTTCTCAGGGTGGTACTCCCATGTGGTACCAGGGAAATGTTTCACACCTACAGAGTAGTGCTCCCCTGTGTTCAAGTTGGCGCTAGGGAGTGGGCCCCTCCACTTGTTATGTGTAATTCCTGGTTCAGATTTAGTGCTCCCTCGATGCTCTAAGGTTTGGGCCCCTCTATAAAAGATCGACTAAGGCTTCAAAAGTTGGTTTAGGAGTTATTAATCCCTTGACTGTGAGGTAGTGGGGAGTTTCGGGACTCTCCACTTGGGTACTTTCGGCCTTAAACAGGGCATAGGTCATCATTGTAAAGACCTCTCAATTATGTGATAGTTACCAGCAGTGCTTTGACATCCCTTTGGACCCACAAGGAAGAGGGTTGCTTTCCCACAAAAACGCATCATTGTGGCATGTCCTAAAATCATGGGGGTAAGATAGTTCCATTCAAAGAGGATAGTATCATGGTGAGGTGATTGATTCATTTATACATGAAATTTAGAGAATATGTGTGGGATGGTAGTCATTGATAGTGGTTACTTCTAGGCATCTTGACTACTCATTATCTTGGGATGAGATATGATATGTAGATCCCCTTTTCTCTCATTTGGGTTAATTTGACTAGTCATATATATATATATATATATATATATATTCTATTTTTAGTACCCACTCCTTGGGTTTTGGTTACCCTCCTTCTAGGAGAGGAAAAGACGTATGGGGTATTCCATGTGCTCTATGTGTCTATCTTTTCATGGTTGGACGATTCTACTCTCATACTATAGGTAGCGAATACACAATGATAAGTTCATCTTCTCACCATTTCTATATCCTTGTGTTTGGATAGTCTTACTTCACATTTTTTTTGGGTTGAGCTACACTACTTTTACTGTACATTATCATATCAACTTGTTTCCTTTTTAGAGTATCTCTTACGGCTCCCCTTTCTCTTTTTTGGGGAATCTACTGAGTATTTTTTATACTCACCCCTGAATCGGCTTCTACAACACGTGTCATGCCTTATGTAGATGAAAAATAGGTTGATAGTGTTTTCAGAGTTCATTAGGGATATGGGTTCTTGGACCGCATATGGTGGTTATATCTTGGGATCAAGGAGAAGGGATCTCTCGGCTATTTTACTTTTTAATTTCTTTTAGGTTCTGGCATATTTCTGTTTGGGTGTGTATTTTTTCCCTTTTCTATTCAATTTACTCTTTTGTACTTGTACTTATTAGAGGTTAATGCATGTTTGGTTTCCTTGTTATATTAGTGTTGTATCTTGTTTTCCTTACCCTATGCACTTTTTCATCATGTTTTGTGTGTGTGTGTGTGTAAAGGTTCTTAGTTAAATCCCACCACAAGTTAATTATGCCTTCAGTGATATTCTCCACCCCCTGTCCTATAGAGGTAGGCTTGGGGTAGTTTCATCTTGAGCCTCGAAATGGTTCGGGTCGTGATTAAGTGGTATCAGAGGTGGTTCAACCCTTGGAACATTGTTTGGACATTTCCCAAAAAAATTCTTGGTTGGGTTTAGGGAAACAATTTCAACATGTCTCAAGAGCAACTCTCAAGCCAGGGAGTCTAGTGATGGTGTGGCGGCTGACGTAGCCATTCACCAGGACCTTGATTACCCACTTGTCAACTCGAAATACTAAGACATTTTTTGCAGGGAACTTTGGTACATTAATCATATATGATTGAGTATTTTATTTTTCTTCTTAATGCATATCCCCATTATTGTTGATATATATATTCTCATCCAACCGTGGCACTCCATGATGATCTTTAGGATGCCTCCATGATGACAGCTATCCTGGATACTAGATCTAATTCATGATAATGATTTTGTGAGAGATGAGGCCTTTGTTCATGGTCCATCATGTGATCCCCTTCCTCCAGGTGGGTTGGTAACAACACCTCCACCTGTTGAGTAGTTGTAAGTCCTGGCATAGAGGGTTGAGGATGTGCGCAGGTTGAGTGCACTCTGAAAGATCCAACATCAGAGAATATTTAGGTTTCATGGTGATCCAAATCCTCAGGAAGTAGAGGTTTGGCTAGAGTCAGTGGTCTACCTTTTTAGGCTTGTTCGGACACCAAGGGATCAGATAGTGGCTTTGGAATCTAGTCTTTTCCATGGAGCAATTGGACATTTGTGGAGTCAGGTTACTCAGATGCATGATGAGTAGGTACTCTCAAGGGATGTATTCCAAAATCTATTACTTGATGAGTAATACCACTCCTTCTTAAGATTCATTTGGATTTAAGAGCCTTTGGATCTTCAATAATGAGGTATGATAATGGATAAGTATTTGACTCGGTTTGCAGACATTACAAGCTACTAACTCGACATGATCTGGGATGTCTACTTCCATGCACAGAAGTTCGATCATGGACTTCATAGATATATTTTTGTCAATGTACTTACCTTGTGCATCCCCACCTACAATGGGGTGCTGGAATAGGCACTAGTGACAATGATATACCTATCAGTGAAACACTAGTTAGCTAGTTTTGGGAGTGGGTATGTTAGAGATGAGACTTCTGCCACAACAAGCAAGAGTTAGTTGGTAGGGCCTCTACATAGGAGGAATTTGGGACCCAGCTACAGATGAGTACATCCTTTCACCCCTAGACCGATGGGCAGACCGAATGTAACATCCAGGTGTTGGATGATCTGGTAAGGGATTTTATGTTAGTTTTTGGTAGGGGAGGAAAGCTATCCTCGGGTTATTCAGGCCTTTTTGAGATCATGTATAGAGTTGCTGAGGTTTCATAATTCATTTCCATACCCCACATAGCTATAGAGGGGGAACATGATGTCTTCCATGTGTCACATCTAAGCAGATGAATGCATGACCCCATGTAAATCATCGACAAGATCGACCCTACATGGATGGACCATCCCCTTGGTTCGCATGTTGTTCTATCACGGAAACATGCAGGAGTTTCCCTAGGAGTAGGAGATCTAGGTGTGGGCTTAGTATCCGATGTTTTTTCCATTGTTTTCTTTTCAGAGATGGAATTATTGAAGGATGGAATGATTTACTGACCCATTTTATGACTTGTAATACTTTGGAGTATTTCAACATATATTTCTAGGGCTAGGTATTGAGACTGAATGCGATTTTGAGTCTTGGTATTCCCAGACTAAATTTTATAAAAATATTAAGTATTTAATACTGTTCACATGAAATAAATGTTATATATAATAAATGGTATCTTGTATCAGAAATATGAAGCCACAGTTGAGTCTAGAGTGTGGATTTTACCCTAAGTGAGACATTACTTTTGTTAGCACCGGTCTTTGGTAGAAAAAACCACAGATGGTGTTTTCATAAATAAAATAATTAAATTTAATTATTTTATCTCAAACACATGATCAAATAACTTCTGAATGGGGAATCATATTGGAAATATGATACCACTGTTGAGTTCGTAGTGAGATGATTTACCTAAGCACGGTATAAAATGAGAGGGTGTGGGAGTTTTGGTTCCTATGACCGTTGGCAGTCATTTTGTTAGTTTTCTATAAAAATGTGTTTATGGTAAATGAGAAAGGGTTGGCTCATTTCTCCCACAAACATAGGAGAAGATCTATCCTCTCCTTATGATGGTGATTTGACACCAAATATTTGATGGATCGTGATGAAACTTCATATCTAAGTAGATTAGAGCACATCGAACACAACGGTAGATCAAAAATCTAGGTAGGATCTTTCTTTTAGATTCAATCTTTACCTAATTGATTTTTTGGTTAATGTTTTTATTTTCGGTCACTTCTACAACTTTTATTATCCTTATTGATGGTTAAACTAACAATGTCCATCATCTGATTGAGTTTTTGATTGATCATTCTTCATTTTATTCATCTCTTCTTCGATGTTCTTCATCATTAAATTTATGATACGATGAGAATGACATCCAATCATCAAGAGGAGTATGGATATGTGAAGGTTGTTATCTAGGTATTCTATATCTACAATGGTTTCGAGTTTCATGTCCCAAAGTAGGCGCAGCAGCAAGCAGAAGTGTCCTCAACTTTTCGTCACATCAAAAGAGCAATGGATTTTTAAGAGAAGGTCGAGTCTATGAAGATCGCATCCTGAGGTTTCTTGAATCTAGTCTCTGATCTGTTTTTGGATCACCTGGGTGTTCTCAATAGTCTGCAGAAGTTCTGTGGCAGATGGGAGAAGCTTCCCTGTGTGGAGGTGGTCGAGCCGGTGCAGGCTACGGCGATAGGGTTCAAGTGAGGCGGTGTCACGGGGCACCGACATGACATGGTGGTGGAGCCATGGTAGGCTGCAGCAAATTGATCTGGGCCACAGTGGAGCAGGCTAAGCCGCAATGGCTGAGCTGGGCCTAAGTGGCCAGACCATACTGGAGTGGGTTGGTGCATCTTTAAACCCCTATATCTTCTAAATCGTGTATCTATTTTACATATCGTATATGGAAATGTGACCCTCATAGGAATCCCTTTTGAGACCTTGTTGAAAAAATTTTGTTTTGGTATTTACTTTAAGTGGCAAGAAACGTCCAGTTATGATAATAATATTATATTTATTATTATTTAGAGTTTCTTGTATCGGACATATCTCATGCATCAGATGTCTGACTGACACATCGTCTGATGTGTTGAAACCCTAGAATTTAGGAGGAAGTTTTAGAATAATTTTGGGTGTTTAAACTAAAATCAAGGCATGGAACCCACAAGGCTCTATTAGGGCGTTTTTGGTGAAATGTGACTTTTTCATCGATGACTATTTTGGGCAAGTAAATATCTTATCTTAATTTTTTTCCCATAGAATGTGATGGTGTCCTCTCTTATGAATTGTGGGACTCCCCACATCGTGGGTGCAAGAATGTTACCTTTAGGTAGTTTCTTTTGTGTTTGTTACACCCCTCATGTATTACGGTGCGGGTTTCCCCTTAATGATCATCCTGCTGGAGTGCTCCTCCATCATGTCAGAGCAAGTGCTCTCCAATCTCATTGGAAAGTAGGGTGGGTACTCCCATGTAATTCTAGTGACCAGGTCCTCTATCCTTACATTGGTTCTCCTCTACTGTGGGTATGGGCTCACATTTCAAAAATTGGTTCTCCCCAATCATGGGTGTGGGCCCACATCACTCATGGTGGTGCTCCCATACCATGGGTGTAGGATCATATTTTCTGAAATGGTTCTCCCATATCTTGTTAGTGTGTGGGATCACATTTATTAGGGTTGTACTCCCTTGTCATACCAAGGCGCGGGTTCACACCTATGTAGTATAGATCCCCCGTTTTCAAGTTGGCAGTAGGGATAAGGCCCCTCCACTTGTTAAGTGTAATTCTTGGTTCAGAGTTAGTGATCCCTCGATGGTTTGAGGCACAGGCCCCTCCAAACCGAAGTAACTGAGGTTTCACGAGTTTTTTTAGGATTTATTAATGCCTTTGCTATGGGAAAGTGGAAAGGTAAGAGACTCTCAGTTTGGGTAATTTCGACATTACTTAGGGTGTAGGTCATCATTGGCATGAACTCTTGAGTGTGTGATTGTGATGGGGCATGCTTTGACGTACCTTTATACCCAAAAGGAAGAGGGACAGTTTTACCACCAAGATGTGTCCTTATGACGTGACCTAAAACCATAAGGGTAAGACAGTGTTGCCCAATAAATATAGTATCAAGGTTGGTGATTGAGTCCCTTTGACTTGTAGTTCAAAACATATACATGGGATGTTGGGCATTGATAGTGGGTACTTCTGTGATTATTGGCTACTCCCTTTACTGGGCTAACTTGTGAGATGGAGATCCCATTTTTCTTTCATTTGGGTTTCTTTGACTAAGTATATATATATATATATATATATATATATATATATATATATATATATTCTATTTACAGTACCCACTCCTTGGGTTTTGGTTACTCTCCTTCCATGAGAGGCGAAGATGTGAGAGATATACCACCTGCTTTCTGTGACTAGCTTCTCTTGGTTGGATGATTATACTCTCCTATATGTAGTGAAGACTCGATAACAAGTTCACCTTCACACCATTTTATCTTATAATGTTTGTATGAGATTAGTTCACTCTTTTTTTGGGTTTATCTGCACTCAATTTACTATACCTTATCCTATCTACTGCTTTCTTTTTTATAGTATCTCTTACGGCTCCCCTTCACCTTTTTAGGGCATCTACTGAGTATTTTTTATACTCACATTGCATGGGATTTTCCTATACCTATTGTGCCTTATGAAGATGATGGACAGGATGATCGTGTCTTTAGATGAGATTTGGGATACGGGTGCTTGGACCACGTATAGTGGTCGAAGATTGGGATCCAATAGTGGGGATCTCTCAGTTGTTTTAATTTTCAGTTTCTTCCAGGTTTTGGAACTATTCGGGTTGTGTGTGTATGTTTCCCCTTTCCATTTCAGTTTATTTTACTATACTTATATTGATTAGAGCTTGAAGCATGATTGGTTTCCTTTTTATAGAAGTGTTTTATTATTTTTCTTTCGCTCTTCACTTTTACATTGAATTGTCTGTGTGTGTGTGTGTGTGTAGGTTGTTATGTAATGGCCTCCCCAATTTTGTTGTGCCTTCGGCACTTGTCACCACCCCTAGCCTATAGAGGTGGGATTGGGGTAGTTGCATCTTGAGAACTGGCATGGGTCAGGTTGTGATAGGTGCAGTGAGCTGAACAAAAATAACAAGACTCATCATATATGCTTTTTAATATTTTTAATGTTTATTTTCTTTCAAATATATCATCCAACATAAAAAACTCATAAAAGAGCTATAAGAAAGAAGAAATATGGGACATTATTTTTTCTGATCTGAAATCTCAAAAGTATTCAAAAATATTAGTTCCATAACATTTTGTTTCATTGGTAATAATTATTTTGATTTTATATACTCTTATAAAAACTTACTAGAAGAAATTATTATATGTAATTTTCAATAAAAAGTAAATAAAATTTTAAAAAACACATACCTCATATGTTAGGTGACAAATAAAGGTAGTTGTATAGAGTAAAAAATGACCCACATAATCTCCAACTATGGTAACCTCCTCTATAGGCAATGGAACTAGAGCCTTTGGATAATTAATATCATGTATTGTTGCTCTTACCTGATCGAAATACATTGGATGGTGATGTATACAATCCCCAAAAATATGTACTATTCCCTAAGCCACAATATGTAGATGGGTATCCCCAATGTATAACTCAGAGTAAAAGGTTTGGTCTAAATGAGGAGGTGGATGATCTGAGTAGGCAGGTTATACGGGTTGTGAATGCCTTATCATTTATTATAATATAGCGTATATATCCAATTTTATTTGATCTCCCATCATCTTTTTTAGTTATTTCACCCTAAATTTTAATGAATATATTTTTTATATCCCTTATTATCATAGTTAGATGACCAAAAACGTCCCAAATACTGATACCTACATTTTATCCTCTTACACGAAAGGGGTGTTATATATTTCCCAAATAAGTAGCTAGAATGTCCCTCCTACCATTCGGGATGAAAGTATCATGCATCTCTTTCTCCTAAAGATCATCCTAAAATGGTATATTAGTTCTTTTAATTTAAAAAATACTATCATTTAATAAAAATAAAAATTAATTTCCTATAATTATGTCATCTAGTTATTTATATTGATCTATAATAAACATTCCATTTTTTTATCATTCTCTCCCTTTTCCATTTTTCATGGTGAGTGGGGGGATGGAAGACCGAATTGTACCTTTTTCGAGCCACTACTAGATTTAACTCTTAATGCAACAAAATTTCTGCAATTATTTGTTCCTCTAGTAAATAGTACCCTCCATGATTAAATATGGGGGTATGCATTATGCAACTAGATCTCTTAGTGAGATCTCACATATTCCTATTTCCTTAAAAAAATAATTAATCAGGTAATAAAGAAAAAAATACAATGTATAATAATTATCATACTAAGAATGTTTCATTGTGTTGACTGGAGATAAATTTAATCCTTGTCTGCATCAAAAAAATCATACTTGAGGCATGATTTTTCCATTTATAATATCCAAAAAACAAAATTTTTGTTATTTTTGTTTTAAAATAACCCTATTGAACCTCTGCTAATTATATAAACCATTTTCTAATTTCATTTACTCCTTGAAAGTTTAATCTCATCTATAATTGAATATATTAAATATTATTCATATAAAATATATAATATTTTAATAATGGGATAAAAATATATAAATTGATATATTTAACTGTTAAGGACTCCCATGGATTCTCTATAATTATCTTATCAATGGATTTCCAATATGGATATAAAATTTTAATCTAGTAAAGGATCTACATAGAGATATAGCTCCTAAACTGGGTTACATTTGGTCCTGATGAATTATTATTATCATCAAATTCAATAGGTATCATTTTCTATCCATGAATAAATTAGAGTTTCAATAAATCTATAATCCAATGTATACCAACTCTAGGAATTGTGTTCTCTTGAGAAGAAGAATAAGAATAAGAATTTCTCATATGAGGTTCACTAATAGTCTTTCAAATAATTTTAACAAATTAAAAGTTTAATTTTATTAAATAATTTAATTATTTGAGATTAATTAATATAAAAAAACATACAAATAGCTCAATAAAATTTTCAAAGCCTTTGGGTCTTTATTTTAAATAAATGAATGTAATGAGATTTTGTATAAATGTATATCATATCAAAATTGAATATCTAAAAACAATGAATATAAAAATATCCAAGTAAAAAATAGTTTCACTACATGTGTAGGTTTCAAAAAAATAATGATATCTTGTTTCGTAACCAAAATTTTTTAAGTTAATCTAATAAATATAAACATTAATTCAATAATTTCATAAATTATAAGGATCTATGAATTTATATATCATAGTTTCAAAAGTTTTTTTATATTTTTAAATTTCACCAAAACATAATGAAGTTTGGTTTTTTATAAAAAAATATTTAGCCAGAACTGTATAATATAAAATTTTACACAAAAATTATAGAAATAATCAATATATATATATTGAAACATCCAAATTAAAAAAAGTGTTTTCTATGTTTAAATTTATACAAAAAAAATATTTACCTAAAAAATTTGGAGATTAATTGAGTGTTTTTTCATATCCCTTAAACATGACTATTTCATATAGCACGGACTATGTCAATATTTTATTTATTATTATCATTAATAAATAATTAAATAGATAAATAAACATCACAAAAATTCATAATATCACCATCATCCCCATCACCCAAATGAATTCTTTTTCCTTGTATAATGATGGACCACTGGTCAATTGATGGGTCGATAACATAAAATACAAGCTTATCATGTGTCGCTGGGATAAATGGTTCTTCTTTAGAACCAAATATTTTCAAATAAATTATTTTAAATAAAAATTCATACTGTTTCACACCACTATTACTATAAAACCATCTATCAAACAGTAATGTTACTTTAAATTTAGTATAATTTGTTTCTAATATATCCTCAATAACTTCAAAAAATTGTTGATGTAGAAATTGTGCTTTTATCTTTTTTAATCAAAAAATGTAGTGATTCCGTGATTACCATTACCCCACTATTTTGAATGGAACATATATTGATCCTGATTTTTTACATGAAATTTCTAACCATCAATATCAAAACCAAACCATGAGGTCACGTTAATACATGCTCCCCTAGATAACCATTTCAAGGATTCTAATGTAGATAAATCATTGTTTTTTGCATAAAATGATATTTTTTATTACCAATAACATGAGATTACAAGACCAAGAGCCCAGCATCCATCCACACTAGGCCTCACAAAGAATCACCAAAAAAGAAAGAGGTCATGGAGGTCTGAAAAAAAAATGGAGGCCAAGAGAGTCCCTGATAGCAGCAACCACACCGTACGAAAATAGAGAGACAAGGGAATTGAAAATCAATAGAGTAGAGTCATAGGTCACCCTAGAATCCCAGAACTCTTCCAAATGATTACCCTTGCACAGCATGTGGTGGATATCGGTATTATGGGAACGTAGTTCCTTGCACTTACAGATGATATAAATAATGTTCCAAGGTGGGGAAACAACGCCCTTAAGGGATCTCTAGATGACTTCAGAATCCTTCTCAACTATAGATAGGGGAGATCTCTAGAGAGGAAAAGCTCTAACACGCTGAGCATGGCCTTGGCCTCAGCCACCAAATAATCACTCGTCCCAAAGAATACATTGAATTCAAGGATGACTGAACCTGAAGTGTTCCATAAGACCACAAATCCCATCATATTTACCTATCTGCAAGCCCTATCTGTGTTGAGTTTGAGCCTGTAAGGGGGAGGGTACTGTCTGACCCAATATCTAGAAGACGTGGAGTATGAAGGTCCGGGAGGGAATAATATAACAATGTAGCATCTAAGGGATAGAATCACCTCATTATACTTGTGGAGATGATCCATGTCAAAGATAATAATCTTGGTCCTGAAGTCCATCTCGTAGATAGAGGGGCGAGACCTGAGGTGTCTTGCATGGTTGCATGCCATCCAAATGCACCAAAAGCCCGAGGAAAGTAGGATCGACCAGCCGTCGGTATCTTGTTTGGAAGGGGCTTTGATATAAAATTGATGAAATAAATCCTCAAGAGAAGGTTCCACCCTTGGGGGTACAATAAACTCCCCAAGCGCACTCCAAATGTGGCCAGCCCAATCACTATGGAGAAAACGATTGGTCGTGGTTTCCTCCTTAGGTTCTTAGCAACAACTGCATCGTGAGGCCAAATCAGTCCCTTTTTCTTTGATGGTCATGTCCATTATAATGGTGTTTTGGAGGACTATTCAAATAAGAAATTTGAATTTGTCTAGAATATACTTTCACCAGAGAATATAGCATCAGGGGTCACTAGATAGTTGCCCAAAAGTGGCCTTCCTATACTCTTTTTCTGAGAATCTACCTAAAAGATAACTCTTAAAAATGCACATATCTATTGATCCATCCAGTTAGATTTCATGGAAACAATCATCTTAAGAATGGTTAAGAATAGACTTGAGGAAAGAGTAGTGTAGGGAGGCCTCCCTAACCAATAATTCAGGAGCAGGGCATCCCAAGAAGCCAAGGAGCCCACCACCCCAGTTGCACTCCCATAAGTTGACGTTGCCCTGCCCTTTAATCCACTGAGTGTGTTGTTGGAGAGGATACGCCTAATCATGAAGAGATATCCAAATAATAGAGGGATGCCTACCATTTTACCTAAGACCAAACTTTAATTTCATCTTGTAAAGTGACCCCATAGAGATTGACCCTCAATTACTTCCCAGACCAAGTTACCTTGCAGGACAAACATCATCTCACCCAAACTTCTCACATAAATTCCCCCAAGTTCCAGGGTTTTATCCAGGTTGCTCCAAGATTCCCATCTTCATCTGCCATCACCATGAGCATCCCAAAAGGAAAGAGTTAAAACTATACTCAATTTGGTTAATGATAGACCTTGGAACCTTAATCGTAGACAAAATGTGTAAGGGTATAAAGGAAAACAAACTTTTTATCAGATTGATCCTCCTCTCAAAGGAGAGGAACTTGTTCTTCTAGTTATTTATGCAGTTTGTGATCCTGTTTAAAAGATCCTTGGAGAAGTGAAAATTAATTCTCCATAGGTAGGTTATAGGAACACGTTTTTCATGAATTCTGGTAATGCTTTCAATGGTTCCCTTGCGCCTACTTGGGAAACTCAAGTGAAGAAATATGCCACTTTTTCCCTATTTGATCATTTTTTACTCCACTTAACTTACTCATCCATGACTCTAATGAACCCTCTGATATAGGGGATCCACCCATTTATATAGAACATTAGATCGTCTGCAAAAAAAGATGGGAGACATTGGGGATGTGTGAGCCGTAGTAGAAAGGTCAGATAAAGACATATTGCATCACTAGGGAGAAGTATCTGCTAATGGTATCTTGGGAAAAAATGAAGAGGTTCTGGGAGAGGGGGTACCCCTATCATAAACCTCTAAAAAAATTGATAAAGCTACACTATTTACCCAAAAAATGATTTTAAACTAATTAGAGTTGTAACAACAGAAAAAGATATCAATAACAGCCTCAGAGAAGCCCATGCATATCATGGTACGGATGATGAAGTTCCATTCCATATGGTCTTATGCTTTGTCCATGTTAAGGTTGAAGATCACATTCAAACCCATAATCTTTCTGTTGATTTCTTAGACCATATCTTGGGAAACTCCAACAATCCCTTGGATGGATCTCTCTATTTTGGAAGCATGTTGTTTCTAAAAAATCCACTGATATATGAAGCTATTGAACCTATTATTAATGACGGTTTCTAGGACCTTGTATTTACTGTTACATAGACTAATGGGCCAAAATTGCAAGATGGGGGAGGGGGACCCAAACTTGGGGATCAAGATCATGGAGGTTTCACTGGCCATACATGGTATAGAACCACCACTGAAGAAGTCATGAATGGCCTCAGAGAGGTCATTCTATTTGATGTTCAAGGAAAAAAGGAAGAAAGATCCTGGAAAACTGTCTGGGCTAAGCATGCTATCTGGGTTGAGAAGGTTCACTACACCCCATATTTCCTTCTCACTTGGAATACAACTAAATATATTATTGGCATGACTGGTAACATTGTGGGGGATTGAGTTAAAAATATATACTTGCCTAGAGGGGTATCCATCCTGGAAGCAGGGGTTAGGATCACATAAGAGATTTTTTAAATGGGAACAAACCATACCACCAAGTATCTCTGGGTCATTAGAGAAAGATATTTCCTTGATCATAATATTGGGAACTTGATCCCACTGCTTCTCCTTCTAGAAGGTGTGGAAGAAGGATGTATTGTTGTCCCCCTCTATGAGCCAGGAGATGTGAGAATATTCTCGAAGACGTCGGTCTAGTTCAAGAATGATCTCATTCATCTATTGTCTCTTGAGGCAAATATTGGACAAGGCATCATCGTCTCATCGTTCTTCCAAGGAAACTCCACTGCTCTCAATGTCTTTAATAATATCATCATGTCTCTACCGTCTTCGTCTTTAGAGGAGGCTTCCTCGCTACTCCAATGGTCTCTCATCGCCCTGTTTCGTGTCAAAAAACCTATGTTGGGCCTTTTTTCAGTATTTTTTGCGTGGTTGGGGACTAGATCTCCCTGTGAGGGTTTCGGATCTTAGCAAGAAGACTTTTCTTATTTTCCTAGAATCTCGTAGGGACTTTATGTATTCTTGGGAAAGGTGCACCAGATCTGTCAACCGGTTGTAGATTCACCTTTCTTGATGTCCATGGACATAAATAGAGGTCGTGAATATCCAATAGATTCAGTTTGGGTCACCCTCCTAGGTCTCCCCCTGCCGTTTCATAATCTTTCCTTTTTGAGGAGATCGGGAATTCTCTTGGAGAGTTCTTTTGTGCATATGACCAGAATCTATGACTGATCGATTCCGCTTCTGACCGGATTTGTGTGGCCTTGAACCTATCATCGCTGCCCCCGCCCTAGCTTCTTGTCTTCATCATTGACTCATTAGAATTGTCTCAACAACTCATCTACCCCTCAGCACCCCGCTTTTTCCTCTCCTGTCACACCCATGGACAGGCATCCTCCGACTGTAGGAGGCATTCTCCCCACCGTTCTCAACCAAGGAGACCAAATCATTTTGAGAGATGTAAATCTTCATCTATGGTAGCCTCCCGTCATCTTTCAGTCTACATAGTGGCCCCTACTCCTCATTTTTATACTCCCCCAACCTTGGTTCCCTCTACCCTACCTCTCCTTGTCCCTCCTACATCCCTCCCCTCTCCCCCCAAAACCCTCTCTTTTGTTTTTCCTTCACCTACACCATATATGGACCTTATTCTCATCTTGTTTTCTTCGTCCTTCCCAATGTTTTCCCCTATCTTCCCGAGGTGTGTGTGGCCCTTCTCTACCCCCTTCTCTTCCCCCTCCTCCCCCTATATGGATCTGGTCCCCCAATCTTCAGCCCCCACTTTCTGAAATATTCCCCCCATAGCCTTGTCAACATAGTGTGATCCCACCCCGGTGTGATCACCAATACCCATAGGCAACTATTTTGAGGTTCTATCCATTGTGGAGGACCCCCCCCCCCCCCTAGTCAGCAGATCAAATGAGGAGGCTTCCCCTCCTGCCCATCTCTGGTTAATCATCCTAGTTCGACCTCCCCCTACAAAGCCTCTTTTAAGAGAATGGTTACCATATCTCAAGACAAAGTCATTTGTGCTCACTCATCGGAGCCAAGATAAATGCCTACATCGCTAGAGGCCAGTACCAGGTGCACTTTTTTTAATGACCTCACTCATCATATGGATTTCTCATGGCCTTAGGGCCAGAGTGAAAATGGACTTCCTCTCAACTGAGAGATCCAATCACAATGCCTTGATTGTTGTGGTCTTGGAACCCAAACAATGCTCTTCCAAGATCTGTGAGTTTTATAAAAGGATAAACTTGCGTTATTTTATGTATACAGAACCAATTAACAACCACATATGGGTTTTTTGGAATTATAGTTTAAATATTGACTTGTTGATGTGCTCTAACCAACACCTTTTAGTTAAAGTGACGGATAAAAGCCTCATCTATTTTTGTTCCTTTTTTTATTCCAAGTGTGACGTGAACCTGTGGGAGCAGCTCTGGTTGGATCTTAGCTCCTTTAACAAGAGGGAGACACTACGGATAGTGGGTTGTGACTTCAACTCAATAATGCATGCCTCCAAAAAGAAAGGTGTATTATCCTTCCCTCATAATGACAAGATGGATTTCTCCTCCTTCGCTGCATGCGAGGGGCTCCTCGACCTCGTCTTCATATGCGACAATTTCACATGGTGCAACAATCAGTGAGGGAATAGGAGAACCTAGTGTAGGCTTGACCACTGCCTGGGTAAATCAGTTTTGAATTTATTTCTAAAACATAAATAAAATACCTTTTTATACACACTCATCAACCACTTTTTCATTTCTTTTTAGATATTGTACCCTCAATCTAGAAATATGTGATAATATATATGGTTCAACATCATCTATGTTATTAAAAATGCATAAATGGGCCTACATCACTTCATCATCAAGAATTAAGCTTACCTTTAAGTCATGAATCCCTCTACATTTACTATCAATTTTCCAATTTCAAGGTATACATAGAACAATGTGCTTCACTTTGGATAAATAATCAATACATAACTCAATAACCTCTTTTGATATATATTTCTAAACAATATAGGCCTCTGATTGATGAGCATTTTTAAAATATTCCATTAAAAGTTCATATATCATTCAAATCTACAAATCCAGTGTAATTAATCAAGACCACATATTCATATGACTCGCACCAAATAAATCACCAGATTAACCATTATATAAAAAAATATTTGTACAATAAATATTTCTAGTTGTATATGTTTGAGGGAATCCTTATTATCCAATAAATATAAAAACTTTATATCCATGAATTTTATATAAATGTATTTTAAAAATTAAGGTATCCTAATGGTATACTTTCAGATAGGTATCAAAAATATACAACGCAATGATACTGGTAGTAATTATTTTTTCAATACATGATGGTTATGATATTTCATACCTATTAATTCCAAATTATTTAAGGATAATAAATTATTTAAATTTAAATAATATGTAAAATTTTCTTTTTTAACACCCCAATATTTTCTATTTATCTATAAATAAATTTTATTTCTCATATATATTGTTTTACATGCAAAAACATGTTTAAAAAAACCACAATATATCATTGAAATATTATTTAAATGTTACCTTTATAACCTAGATATTAAAAATGGAGGGTACGTATAGCAGTAACCAAATTATGAAAAAAAAATTATTCTTTATAATTTATACATTAGTTATCAATTTATTATAAATGAAATTTAAAAACATTTTACGACAAAATTGATGTCTTTCTAAAAATTTGTTTTTATGTGTGTAATGTGTTTTTATATTAATAAATTAAATTGACCACTATTAGTGAATGATTTTATTGAAATATATTATTTTAATAAAATTTTTTAACACTCATCTAATATTTTTTCAGCCATGAGATAAGAATAAATCCTATTTTTTGTTTAAAACACACATTTTTCTAAAAAACGGTTTTCGCCACAATTTGTGAACTGGTTTTAAAATTAATTTCATCCACTTATAGAAATTTAATTGTGAAAAATAAATTCCATATTTGAAATAAATTGTTTCATAATTGGTAAATAATACCATTTAATTTTTAGTCATCAGTAGTAACCTTGGTAAATTTTTGTCACCTCGGTAAGGGTAAAACAGGTAAAATAGAGTAAAAACTTTAAGGATAAGGTATTAATATTTCATCAGCACTTGCCTTAATCCTATTGTATGAGTTTATTTTTACCAATATAATTTAATTCTAAAAATATTGTCACTTGGTTTTATTTCTATTTGATATTTACCTTTATATTAACTTATGTAATGAAAAATACAAAATGCAACTCTCTTGATGTTAAAATTCTATTTTATGTTCACATATGGATAAAAATGAGTTGTGAATGAATGTTAAAGTTTATTTTTGAATAATAAAACTATTTTTATATGTTAATGTTTTATAATTTTTAGTGATTATATAATTTCTGTAAACAGTTATACAATGCCGACATAGTTTTTATTCAATTAATAGAAAAATAAAATAAATGATTTTAAAATTATTAAAAGTAATAAAATTTGGAAGATTTATTATGTTCTATGAATTTTATAGATAAATATATCATATTAAATATTTTTAAAATTATTATATTATAATTAAATATTTTTCTTCATTTCCTTAAATCCAAAATAAATTAATGGTTTCAAAAATTACAATAATCAAATTTTATGAAACAAATATTTTATTAAATTATTTCTAAATAATAAATATATAGAAATAGGAAAATGGGGATAATATATGGTCTAAAATTTCATCCCTTTACCATTTATGAACTAATTTTTAACTTATAAGAAAAATTATAACTCTATTATTTAAAATTCAATGCAATGATTGAGATTATAATTGGTTAAACAAACGGCTAAACCAAATTAAAAGGTTTAAAATGACTTCAAAACCTATCTAAATATCATTTTATGATGATATTTTTACCTTATAAAATTTTTATTCAAATATATTTCCATTTTTAATCTTTTTTATTTAGAATTCCTTAATTATATTTTTATCTTTTTAGAAATTGAAAGTGTGTCCTTTCCCTACCTTATAAAAGAAAACTTTTTCCCTCGCTTGTTTACACCAGTTTGAGAAATCTATCTCAACAAATACCTACCAATTTACATTCTCAATATCCCTATACACTTTATAGATGTTTTTTTGTTCACAAAATATGAACCCTAGGGTTCTTAAGAGGAGAACTCATTATTTTTTTTCAAATAAGAGGTATTAGTCTAAATTGATCACTTTCTTTTTTACTTACTCTTTTTAATCATATAAATATGTGTTATTTATCATAAAATAATTTATATTGTATCATAATTACACTAAAAGTATATTATTATTATAAAACCACCATTATCCATCATATTTTCCATCAAATGAAAAATTATAATGTCGCTCGTGCATACGTGTGGACTACCACATCCACGAAGCGATGTGATTAATTTTATATTTTTTCTTTAAATGGATCGTAATAAGGGTAGATTTAATAAATATATATTATATATATGAAATAATTATTATTATTTAATGTTAAATTATTATTTATCTTTCTTTCATTCCTTCTGTCAAAAAGTGAAAGCGGTGTTCATATGTACGTACGGCCTACCATCACCATGAACGGTGTAATTAATTTTTCTATCACTAACTTTTATGGATTAATATAAATACATATATGATGATTATATATTATATTTATTTAATTATTAGCAATATCTAGATGATTTAAATATGATCAAAATACAAGTACTGAAAAAACTGATCAAAAACATACATGAAAAACACAGCAGTTATTACCCATAAAAGTGATTTTAGAAATATATTAATAAATGGGTGATAAAACTTATAATTAAATTAAATATGGTATTATATATATGATTATGGTTATATAATATATTTATAATATATATATATATATATTAAATATTAGTTTTAAACACATATGATGGATGTTAGATTGAAGGTAAGGGTTTATTTCATTATTCAATCATTATTCATGATTTCTTATGTTTATTTCTTTGTTGGAGAAATTATTTTATATTTATATATTAAAAAATATATTTTATTCTACAATATTTATTTCCAAAAATTAAAATTTTTCTTTTCATTTTCGACTCTTTAAGTACTTAGGATTCTGAAATATCATTTTTAAGGAAAATAGGCTTATTTTTCTACTCAGTTGGGAATATTTCTCTTTAATATCCATATTATCCTTAAAATATAAAAAATAATGTTTTTAATATTATCCAACGGTTTATTAAATACATTTTTTACTTTTAAAAAAATTATTAATGATAAATATTTTAGTTATTTTCCAAATGAGGTACTTTTTGACCTTTTTACAAAAGTGTGAAAGGAATGTTTTTTTAACTTATATGTCATGAATGGAATTTACCACCATAATAGAAACTAATTTACCTGAAAATTAATTTAAAATTTTACATATTTTTTTAATAAAATTTTCTCCTTAATATTTTGGAACTTTTTAGATTTTCAATAAGTGGTTTCAAAGTAAAAAGAGTATTTTGATCAATAAATTTTCTAGTGACCTTTTGAAATTATTTTCATTAATATAAAAGTAATCTATTTAATATTATTATTTACTAGGAATATAATCTAGTGATACCATACAATATATTTATCTATGTGGTTTATGATCAATTTAACTAGGGAATGTATTGATATTCCAAATGATAGTTCTTCTAATACGAACAATTATTGATTTTAATGGAATGTAGATAAAGGTTTTTTGTTTATTAATATTATGAATGAATTGGAATTATTAAGTGATAGGTGGGTCCTATAATTACATATCCCCTCAATAAATTAATAGGTCTCTTGAGACAAGCTATATTGGGTATTTGGATGAGGCTTTTTTCATTGATGTAAGATATCTTGTCACAAGTACTTGATGGTATGTTTTAGATGTCTTGGAATGAGGCCTTAATGGAAAGTTTCAAACGTATGTAATTATAAATTTCATCATTACGAAATCATTTATTTATTTACATGTGATTTTATTAATAGATTTTATATCCATGCATAATTTTAAATCTCATGTGATTATTTCTATGTAATTATTTGATTATTATTTATTCTTGTAAAATTATTCATGACTTATTTAGTTTTCATTGTATGCATACCCTTAATGAGTATATGAGCTAAAATATTTATTATGTTTCCTTTAACTAAGATTACAGGAAGTTTATTTTGGATTATATTAAGGGATATTTTAAAGGGAATAATGGTAATCCCAAAGAAAATATTATATTGAATTTTATGTATTCAAATATAACGAGAGATTTATTTATGATTCAAGTTTTCCAAGACAACTAACCTATTAATTTCTTTGATATATGATCACTTGTATCTTGTGACAATTAAATAATGTAACCACCAACCCTAGGCTACTAGATTGAATGTACTTATAGTTGGTATCAAAGAAAGTTTAGTAGAAACATTGGGAACCAGATTTTGGAAAACATATATTATGGAGCATAACCCAATGACTGAATTTGAGGATAAGTCTAAGTATAGAATAACATCCCATAGTTATATTAAGGTAGATATTATGTGTTTTTACTAGAAATAAATATATATATTGACAAAATAGTTTTTCATGGTTTTTACACAGATTCATCTAGGGGAAATAACCCTGAAAATATTTGGTTGGATTATATATTAGACATCATTCTGGTGCACGATGAGTGTTCCCTTACTGAGAACCCAGTTTTTCACTACTAGGGGATATTTTTGGGTTAAATCAAAATTTATTTACAAACTATTATGAAATATTTTAAATAATATATGAGTTGATAATATTCCTAAATAAACCAATTTTATGATTCTGATATTATCAATGCATAAATTTTTCAATTTATGTTAATTGTGTCAGTAGTTTCAAAATTATACATTATGATTTGTAATTTTATGATCTAATCTAGTGTATGAAATTATTTATAAATGGTTTCTATTGGAAATAATATAAACCATGTCAATTTATGTAATCCTTGACATTATTTTCCAACTGGGAAAGATAATGAAGCTGGAGCTAGATATGAACAAATTATATCTATATTGGGGTATCTGGCTCAGTTTGTGACCAATAACATTTCCATTATAGATAAGCATTATGATCCTAAATGCGATGTAACATTTTTGAACTACTTAATGTGTCTAAAAACACCATCATTCAATTGGAGTACAAACCTATTTCTCTCTGATATATGTATAAGTTCCTTAGAGAATATATTTCTCTCTTTGGGAAGTAACGAAATGGGGAAGGTTTTCATATAATTTTATCATCTCTTAGTGGATATGGTTAAATGGTGGTAATTTATTCAAAACACTAAGGATGAATAGGAAATATCAATAATGGAATGAAATTATTTTATGGAACTTTTCCTGTAAAGATATTTTCCTCGTGAACAACAAAAAGATATGGAAAGACAATTATTGTGTCAGAGATTAAAGGAAGTCAAAAGATTTAATAAGTATGAATCTAAATTTACAATATTAGAAACGTATTTTTTGAACTAAGTATATAATACAAAGATAAATATATATTATTTCTTTGATGGGCTCAATCTAACCCTTTGAATAGCACAAGTCTCACAAACATTCTCATCATATGAGGATATAGTATCATGTGCTATCAAGAAATAGAAATAATTCTCCAAGTTTTATGTATTTTAAGGAATGAAATTTAATAAAAAGATGATATATAAAAAAATGGATAAGGGGGATAATAGAAAGCATAATTTTCCAATATGTGATACTTGTGGAATAAAACACCTTGGTGCATGATTAGAAGGAAAAAAGGAGTTTGTTTCAAGAGTGGGGAAAAAGGATATCATGCTCATGAATTAAAGGGTAATGTAGAATTCATAAAAGTACAATGAATTAACTATAATATATGGGGAATTATTCCAACCAATTACCCAAAAAAACAATGTAACTTTCCATAAAATAATCCAAGGTGATAAGTATAAAATTATGAAATTACTACAAAAAATTTAGAAGTTCCTGGTGATGTTGTGAAAGGTACACTTATCATCCAATACAGTGATATAAATATTGTATTTTATTATAGTTCTACACACTCTTTTATATAAAAATAATTGTTTAAGGGTATCACATCACCACCAAAATGATTAGATGTTTAGTTTGTAGTAATGACTTCTAACAGTAGGATGAACACATATCAACTCTATAGCTCCTCTCTATTAGAAGTTTTTATTAATGTTCTTCCTTTAAATCTTGTTAGTCTTCTTATAGTTTAATTTGATGTAATTTTGAGTTTATATTGTCTCTCTTGGTATATATACCATATCAATGGTTGAGGAAGGTAAGTTAAATTTGATATTCCAAATCAACCTATGATAATCGATCATTGTGAGGATGAATCTAAACACATATTGTAAATTACTTCTATAATAAGGGTTTTTATACCAATTCATGAGGTATATTTATCTAAAATTATTAGGGAGAAAATAACCATTAAAAATGTTCCTAGTTTTTTAGAATATGTTGATGTATTTCTTAAGTAATTTCTATATCTTCCCCCAAATTTTGAAGTTGATTTTTCAATATAACCCATCCCTTGTGTTATTTTTATTTCCAAAAATAAATATAGAATGGGCCTAATTGTGTTGTAGTAATTGAAGAAGAAACTCTAAAAGAATCTAGGAAAGGTATTAATTAAGACTAGTAATTTGACGTGTGGTGAAATTTTTCTTTTTTTTAAGCAGAAATATGGTTCAATGTGTCTTTGCATTAATTATCGATAATATAACAAGATCTCTACAAAGAACAAGTTTCATCTACCCATTATTGATGATCTATTTAATCAATTATAATAATCTCTATATTTTTTCATGATTGATCTTTGATTTGGATATCATCATCTAAGGATCAAGAAGAAGGATATACCCAATACAACCTTTCGTATAAGGTATAGTCATTATGAATTTATAGTAATGACATTAATAATTCCCAATGATCCTTCTATATTTATAAATATAATGAATAGAGTCTTTAGAGATTTCCTTAATCAGATTGTGGTATCCATTTAGAATAGATTATTATATATTCAAAGATACAGTAATAGCATAAAGAACATTTTAGAATTTTTATGTATATCCTTAGGATAATTTGTATACTAAATTTACCAAGTGTCAACTCTATATTTGGAAATATTCATTCTTGGGTCATATAATCTCAAGTAAGGGTATTTCAATGGATCGTTAAAAGATGGATGTTATTAAACAATGTCCTAGATCAACCGTGGTAACCAAAATCTATTGTTTTATTAGGTTTTACAGATATTATGAATGATTCATGAGCAATTTATCCTGACAATCTAATTCAAAGTCAAAGTTGACATAGAGGGGAGTTATGTTTTTATAGATAGATGAATTTAAATAGAATTTCAATGAATTGAAGATACGGTTGGTCAACACACCAATGCTTACACTACCCTATAGTGGAGAAGGTTTTTTTATCTATATTGATGCAAAAAAGTATGATAATGTGTATTCTTAGAAAATTAAATGATGGTAGTATACGACTCTCCTTATTTAAAAAATCATGAGAAAATTTACTTGACCCATGATTTAGAGTTAATAGTGGTAATTTTTTCATTGATAATATGGATACATAATTTCTATTTTGAAATATATCATATATATACTTGTCATAAAAGCTTGATGTAAATATTTCAATAGAAATAGTTGAACATACACTAAATAAGACTGTTAGAGTTGATCAAAAAAAATTATTACTCCATACATAGTAACCCTAGTAAGGTAAACAAGGTCTTCGATGCTATAATATGAAAACACTATGATGTTTTTTCCATAATTATAATTGAAAGAGATATAATTTTTATGGATCTATAGAATATGGATCTTGAAATCAGTATAAATGGGGAAATAAGTGGTATGTGATACTTTATTTCTCCTCCTGCCTTAGTCATGGTTCTTCCCTTCAAACGGAGGCCAAGGTTCTGCTCTAGCGTATCAGTTTGTGCCACTAGAAGAACATTGAGTTATCTGAGGTTGAAACTGACTACAAGATCCTATATAATGCTTTTCTTGTTCTTATCCATTCTCCCTAGTCGATTCTTTACATAATCAGAAAGATTAGGGGTATGCTTGATAGTAATACCAAAGTGATAAACACTTGGTGAGAGGAAAACCAAGTCGTGGAATGCCTTTCTTCCTTTAATGTTATTGGCCATAACCACCTGGTCCTCCACAATGTGATTTCCTTGAAAACCGAACGGGTAAATTTGATCTAAGGGGATTCCCTCACTCTGCACTACATCAGGCCTTCGTGAGCCCTATTTTCTTGTGGCCCTTGTGCTTCTTTATTTTAATAAAAATTTACTTGATGATGATGATAAATGGGGAATGATTTTATATTTCTTAGATTAATAGTCAACCATCCATCCAAGAGAGTATTAAGAAGTCATTGAAAGAAGATATGGAATTATAGAAGAAGGTGAAGAATATCCCAAAGTACAACCATGAATATGCTGGAATGAAAAGGATTAGTAATAGAGTATGTATCCATGAATACCAATCTCTAAGAATAATTTGTTGGATGAAGCTCGTAGTTCATCATTCTCTATTGATCATGGACTTGTGGATATGTATAGAGATCTGAAAGAGTATTTTTGGTGGGATAATATGAAATGGGATATTGCATAGTTTGTATCTTTGTTCCTTGTATGTCATTAAGCTAAGTCAAAAAGACTGAAGTCTAAAGATATGTTTTGACCATTACCCAAACCATAATGGAAATGTGAAAACAGCACCATGTATTTTATCATTAGACTCCCCAAAACATCAAAAGGCCATAATTATATATGGTTTGTAGTATATAACCATAAAATTTTAGAACACTTCAATACTATCAGAGAATATTTATCTCTTAATCAGATTTCTAAAATGTACATTATGTTTGTGGTAAGGTTTCATGGAGTACCACATTCTATTTTATCTGGTTGGGATATGAGGTTTACCATAATGTTTTGGAAAACACCTCAGTGAGATATAGATATAGAGTTGATTTTTAGTACCGCTTATCATCCTAAAATATATATCCAGTATGAGAGGAGCATTAAAACTTTAGAATACATTCTGATATATTTCTCTATGTATTTCAATGGTGTTTGAGATAAATACCTTTATTTAGTGGAATTTTATTACAATAATATCTTTCACTCGAGTATTCATGTGCCTCCTTATGAATTCCCATATAGAAATAATTGTACAACTACAACATGTTAAAATACATGTTGGGAAAGAAAAATATTAGGACTACAGCTATATGATGAAATGGAAGATAAGGTAAGATCTATGCAACAACACATAACTGAATCTTGGAATTGACAAAAAAGTTATGTTGACAATCGTCAATGAGATATAGAGTTTAAATTCAGTGACATGGTATTCCCAAAAGTATATCCCAGTAAGAAGGTAATGATATTAGGACACAAGTTAAAACTGAACCCTGGGTATATTTTCTCCTTCAAGATTCTTGATCATATCAATAAGGTATATTATCGCTTGGAACATCCACCAAATCTCTCTTAAGTTCGTGATGTGTTCCATGTATCTCTTCAAAGGAAGTATGTACCAGATCTATCACATGCATTAAAATCAAAGGTTGTAATAATGGAGAAAGAAATATCTTATAAGAAATAACTGGTGGAGATTTTGGATTGAAGAGAGAAACTACTCACCTTATCAATGTTTTGTGGAACAACCATAAATTTAAGGAAGATGTGTGGGAACCCAAGGATGTGAGGAGGTAGAAGAATCCATAGTTTTTTATATCAAAGTGATGGAATTTAAAGGGTGAAATTTATTTTAATGGGGGATAATGTGACACTATAAGATTTTGTAGTTCTCTATATATAAATTTTATCTCTTTAATATCTTACTTTACATGCAATACCATGTTTAAAAGAACTATGATATACTATTTAAATATTACTTAAATTTAACCATTATAACCTAGCCATTAAAATTGGTGGGTACAAATAGGAATAAATAAATAATGATACATTTTTGGTTTATAGATAATTCATTATTTATCAATTTATTATTAATTAAAATAATAAACATTTCAAGTTAAACATGAAATTTTTTTGAAAAAACAATTTTTATGTGTGAATTGTGTTTTTTTATTAATAAATTATATTGATCACTATTGGAAAATGATTTTAATGAAATATATATAATATATATATTCAAAAAAAATTAAAAGTTATCTAATATTTTTTTAGGCATGGGATAAAAATATATTCAATTTTATGCTTAAAAACTATATTTTTATAAAAAAATGGATTTCATTTAATTTTTTCACTTATCTTAAAAATAATTTTTACAACTTATAAAAATTCAATATTGAAAAATGGATTACATATTTTTAATTAGGTGGATATTTTTTGGTAAATAAGTCTCTTATTTTTTTCTTATTATGAATAGTAAACTTGGTAAATTTTTGTCACCTTGATAAGGGTAAAATGGGTAAACTAGGGTTATAACTTTGGGGATAAGCCTTTAGAATTTATATAACACCTAACTTTATCCTATTTTGTGATTTTATTCAGAACACTCTTATCTATTTCTCTAAATTATGTCAACTCATTTCCATTTTTCATTCACATTTAAATTTTATTAACTTAAGTAAAGGAAAATATAAAATGTCATTATCTTGACTTTAAACTTCCCTTAAGGTTCACATAAGGATAAAAATATGTTCTTAATGAATATTAAATTTTATTTTTTAGATAATAAAATTATTTTTATGGGGATAATTTATTTCATATTTTTCATGATTATATAATTACCTTAAACGCTTATACAACAGCAATACTATATTTATTCGATTAATAGAAAAATATAATAAATTATTTAAAAATATTAATAGTAAAAAAATGGAAGAATTATTGTGTTACCTGAATTTTATACTTGAATATATCATATTAGTTATGTGTGAAATTATTATATTTGAACTAAATATTGGCCTTTATGTCTTTAATGTCAAATTAAATGAACAATGTCAAAATGATAATAATGATATTTTATAAAAAATTAATACATTAATTAAAAAATATAAAATGTTTAGAGAGACTAAGAAGTATAATATGTTACCTAAAATTTAATAAATTTTACTTTTAAGAGCCAATTTTTAGATTAAAATTAAAATTATAAACCCTTTTTATTAAAAATTCATTACAATGGTTAAGATTAAAATTGGTTAACCAAGATGTTAAACAAAACAATAAGAGTTAAAATGACACAAAAGAACTATCTAAATTTCTTTTTATGTTGGTATTTTTACCCTATACTCGTATTCTTAAAATATATGGTCATTTTGAATCATTTTTCTTGAGAATTATTTAATTATATTTTTAAAAAAATTAGAAATTCCACTTGTTTCATTTCCCTCCTTTATAAAAGGGCATCCCTTCCCTCTCTTATTTACACAACTTTGAGAAACCTAGATTACCATTAACCTACCTATTTATATTACAAACATCTCTATAAAATTTATATAGGTTATTGTATTACCAAGATACAAACCCTAGGTTCCTTAAGATGATATCTAAATAAGTTCATTCAAAGAAGTGGTAATCGCCTTAACCGATCACTTTCTTTTTAATTATTCTTTTAACACTTATAAATTTTTAGTATTTATCATAAAATAATAAATTATGTATCATAAATATACTAAAATTTTATTATTACTATGAAACCACCAATACTCACCCTCTTTTCCATCAAATGAAAAATTATAAAGTCACTCATGCATATCTGTGGACCGTCACCTCCACAAAGCGATGTGATTTGTTTTTCATTTATTATTTACATGGAAAGTAATAAGTATATATTTAATAAATATATATATGATATATATTAAATAAATATTATTATTTAAAGGTGAATTATTATTTACCTTTCTTTCATTTTATCCATTAAGAATTGCAAACAACGTTCATGTGTACATACAGTTTACCGTCCATCTCAATGAATGGTGTAATTAATTTTTCTATCTCTACCACTTATGGATTACACTAAATAGATATATAATAAATATATATGATATTTATATCATTATTAAAATTATGTATATTATGTAACCATGGTCAATGTACAAGTAAAAAATCTACCATACCAAAATATACTTGAAAAATGAAGCAGTTATTACCCAGAATAGTGATTTTAACAAAATATGGTTAATAAATGGGTGATAAAATATTATAAGTAAATCATAAATTATTTTTATATATTATTATGGTTCTATAATAGATAGATAATAAATCCAAATTTTATATATAGGTTTTTTGATCATGTATTAAGGAAATTAGACTTCAGGTAAGTGTTTATTTCACAATCTCATCGTTATTTAGGATTATTTATGTTTTAAGTCTCCATTTTGGAAGTTATTTGATATTTCTATATTAAACCTAGTATATTCCATTATAATCTATTTATTTCCATAAATTACAATTTTTCCTTCCATTTTCTTCTCTTTATGTACTCAATATACCTAAATAATGTTTAGGAAAACCGACCTTATTTTTCTACTTGGGTGGGAATATTTCTCTTCCATGTCCATATTTTACTAAAAATGTCTAAATTTTTTTTTCATATTCACCGATGATTTATTGAAGACATTTTTATTCATGTTTGACTTTATAAAAAAATTAAAATAAATCATCTTTTTATTTCCCAAACAAGGTAATTTTAGACCTTTTTATGAAAGTTTTCAAATGAATATTTTTTTAACTTATTCAGCATGAATGGATTTACCTACCATTATGAAAATTAATGAATTTGAAACCTCATTTATAATTTTAAACATTAATTTTTAAATAAAATTATTTTCTCTATATTTGAAAAAACTTTAGATTTTAAATAAGTTATTTAACTGAAAAAGTGTATTTCCTAGAGAAATTTTCTAGTGACCATTTGAAATTATTTTCAACTATGTCTAAGTCATTTATTGAATATTATTATTTTTTAAGGATATAATATAATTATAACATCCAATATATTTTTCTATATGCTTTACTGGGGGATTTATTGATATTTCATTTACTAGTTCTTTAAATATAGATAGTTATTTTTTTTAAGGAATGTTGATTAAGTTGTGTTTTTTATTCATATGATGAATGCCTTAACTAGTGAAAAATATACTTAAACATAGGTTATTTTTAATATTTATTGTCAGGTTTTAACTGGTGTTGATCCAAGTGATGTTAAAAATAATATTTTTAACATATGTTTTTAAAAAATCGACATCAAAACCCCAACCAAAAGTAAATTTAATCGATGTTTCAACTTTTATTTTTTAGAAAAACTGACATCAAAAGTCTCTTTTAGAAATCTCAACAGAAATTATTCGAAAAAAATTTATTATTCCCTTTAAATGTAATTTTTTACCATAAAATAAAACCAGATGTATTTTTATTTTGATTCTTTAAATGAATTTTGATGTCGATTTTTGGTAAAACTGACATCAAAAGACTTTTTATTTAGATTCTAGAAATGATTTTCAAGGTCTATTTTTTAAAATAAAAACTGACGTAAAAACTTATCTTATTCGGAATCAAAATAAATTTTTTCAAACAATAACGTGGAAGGATGAATTTCTTAAAAAAACTATTAAAATTACATTTTCTAAAAAGAATTGAAACCCTATAGAACAAGAAAAAATAAATCAGATTAAATAAATGAACAACGCTGTAAAAAACACAATATACCAACACAAAGTAGAAATTCATTATAGAAATACTAAATTTTTAAATTTAATTAAATGATACATACCTAAAAAAACTTAAACCCTATAAATATAAATTTAATATACTAAATTAAAGCATAAAATATTTTCTACATACTCATTTATTTAAAATTAATTAAAAATAAATACCTGATAATTTAAAATCTAATCATACTTAACAAATTGTTTTCAAATAAAATTAAAATATGAGTAAGGTATTAATTCATATACACATTGAAATATTTATAAATCTAGAGTAACAATGTATTTTAGAAGATTAAAAAATATAATATTCTGATATTAAATATAAATTGAATGTTACATTTGTTGGAAAAATGAAATTTTCAAGTGTCTATAAGTTAAATAATAATTATGATGTTAGTTATCAAAACAATGGATTCAGAAACCTATATCTAATAAAAATTACACATCATTACTTACATAGTTTTTCTTATAGTTTAGTGATTCATTAATTATGGTGTGTATTATCTTGGATTATTTTGTTATGAAACCTTTTCTAATGTTTTATAGTGGATTTTTGGTTGACCATGAAGCATTCCTTAGAGATAATTTAGTTGATATATCTTTTTAATGAATATTTTTGGGGATCTCAAATGATTGGGTGATTTTATAGGCTACTCATGTAACATGCCTACCTATTGTTTACCAAAATAAATGATAAAAATAACACTTTATTTTCATAATTATTAATGGATGGTTATTTAAATATATTTTTATATATATAGTAAATTTATTTTCAAGGTATTTTTTACAAAAAAGTATTTAATAATTTTGATTTATGTTTCCCTTCTTCAAAAACATATTTTTCATGGTTCTGGGAATTTTTAATTTAAGAAAATATTTTCAATTCAAATTGATAATTAGTATAAATTAAAGAATTATTCAAATGTTTTTTAGTTTTCTTGTATTGATATTTTTATACATTATTATTTGTTTAATATTAAATTTAAACATTGTATAAATATGTTTTTCTAAGCTTAATTTTTATAAGTTAGTTTTTATGTCTAAATATTTCTATAAAGTTATATATATATATGTTACATTTTTTTAATTCTAGAGTTACATGACTAAACGTATTTTATGTTTCCTTGAGTAATTGATTTTCTCTCACTTATATGAGTGCATGGTTTGGTTAATCATGTCCTTTGGTATTCATGATTTATATTTCTAAATTAAAGGCTAGTATATTGTGTATATTGATTTATAAATCCATAACCCTTTATAAAATGGAGAACAACCCTTTAAAAATAAATATAATATACCAACTTAAAGTATAAAATAATTTTCTAAATACACATTTTTTACTTTAATTAAAATATTCATACAGAATAATTTTAATTTTAATCATAATTAACAAATATTTTTCAAACAAACTTTGAATATGGGTAAGGTCTTTATGCATATATGCCTCAAAATCACTGAAAATATATAATAACAATGAATTTTATAAGATTAAAAACTAAATATTTTGATATAAAATAGGAAATAATTAAAATAACTAACCATGTAAAATCCAGTTGATGTCCTAGTTGTTATTATCTCATATATGAATCTTAAAAAATGATAACCCCATTCCCCCTTTCCTTTTGATGATGATACTATGGTTATGAAACATTAACTTGAAAATAAAAAACAACATATATATACAACAACAAAATATTATATAATATAAAATATATTTACCATTAATTTTATGTATTGGAGTGTATTTGGATCATGTATCGACAATTCATCTTTATTGAACTTTTTTCATGAACTTAATTTTAATATATATCAACTAAAAAACATTGATAAACAATAATAATTAATAATAAAGAACTTATTAAAAAGGATAAAACTTACTTGTTTAACAATTTGTTAAATTTTTTGTGAAGAACGCCAAATAAAGAGGAAAATCAATATAATGTGTATTCATGTGGGAAGAACGCACCTCACATCAAATGGATTCTACAATATAAAATTTTCAAAATTAATGACATTGTTATGAATATTTGTTCATAATTATCTTATTCTTCTTACCCATCAAGAAATAGAAAAAACCAGTACCCAATATCTGTATTTGTTAATCTATCACATATATATGTAACTCTAGTATCATTATTAAAATATTGCATAGACGTTGAAATGTATTCTAGATCTAAAACACCATAGACACCAGTGGTATCATTTTTAATGAGATGTGTGTATAGATACCTAATTAAATAAGTAATATAATAATTCACCAAAAATCATCATTATTTAAAGGAAGTAAAAAATGAAACATAAATTTAGTTACATGGAGAAAAAATGTAACACAGTCAAACTAAGATCATCAAAAATAACCATATGCATGAAATATTTTTTGATTATTCTCAATAGACAATGTCTTCAACATATATCAGACATCATCTAAAACTAATAAATATTATCCAATGAAGAAGAAATCTGGGATAATATTTTTAGCCCATCAAAAATCTCTAATGTATCTGAAGTTGTAAGTTCCTAAGCCTTTTATTTACATTATACTAATTCATTTGATTTTATATACTACTATATATATTAAATTTAAGAAAAAACTCTATGTAATTTTCAATCAAATATAAATAATATTTAAAAAAATGCATACCATATATGTATGATGATGAAGTAGGCTAGCTATTCGAATTAAAAAATGACCCATACAACCTTGAACTCTGGTAACCTCCTCAGTACGAAATTCTAGTAGAGTATTTGGATCAATAATATAATTTATTTATATTCTTACATGACCCAACTATATAGGTAGGTGACTTACAGAATCACTAAAAATATATAGGACTTAGTACACTATAATACAAATATGAGGATCTCCATCTACAACTCATAGTATAAGGTTAATATTTAATAATGAGGTTGGGGCTCTGAGAAGGAAATCTTGGTAGGTTGGTCACCTGGGTAGGCTATGCAGGTTATGTAAGTTGTAGAGGCTATGATTGTCTCATAAATTATTCAAGCATGTCCTACACACTTGATTGAGTTTTATCTTCCATGGATTGTTTTATGTATTTCATCTCATCTTTAATGGAATCTATTTTTGGGTCTCTTGATTTCTTACTTTGATTACCAAAAAATTTTCTTATAATGACACCCACCACATATCCTCTTATGCCTCTACGGTGTTCTAGATTTCCTAAATTGGTAGCTTGTATGTTCATCTTACCCATAGGGATAACATTCACATGTGTCTCTTTCCCTTGTTGTTCATCCTGAAATGAAAAATTAAAATGTTATATTAGTTTTGTTCATTTAAAAAATACAAATATTCACATAAAATAAAAAATAATTTTTTACATTCATGTCAGCTACTTCCTTGGATTTCTCTATAACATACTTTTAATTTTTTTCACCCCTCACTCTTTTCCATTTTTCATGATTAGTGGGGGAGATATAGGAAGGAACTTGACCAATTCTTAACCACTACTAGCTTTATCTCTTAATGCATCAAACTATTATTTAATTATATTCTAATCCAAAAAATGATACCTTATATGTGATAAAGTATGAGGGTATAAATTCTCTAACTAAATCTCTTGATGAGATCTCTTGGATTCCTATTACATAAAAATAAAATAATAAGTAATAAGGTAATATATAATAAATTTTATAATATCAAATAATTATCATACCCTAAATTATTCATCACGCTATTTAGAGATAAATTTATTCCATATATCTTCAACTAAAAATGTATACTTGAGGCCTGATTTTTTATTCTATAACTTCCCAAAAACATAATTTTTTGTCTGCTTTTTTTAATATCTCCATCAAACTACTAGTAAAGATAGAAAGGTTTTCTTAATTTCTTTTATTTATTGAAAATTAAATTCCATGTATTATTGAGTACATTAAATAGTAGTCATATGAAATATATAATATTCAAATAATGAGATAAAACTAAATAAATTGATATATTTTACCATTATGGACATCCAAAACTGCTCTTTTTCCATATTGTTGATGGATTTCCAATCAATATATTAAATTATATTCAAGAAATGACTATACATGGTGATATAATTGGTAAACTGCATTGAATTTTTTCCAATTTGGTTATTATTATCATCACAATTAATATGTATTCTCTAGTCTCCATGAGCAAGTGATAGTTTTATTCGACATGTAATCTCGCGTCTACCAACTCTATACATTTTTTTTCTCTATAGATGAATGAGGAGACTCCTCTACATCAAAGGTCCTATAATTATTTTTCATAAATTAAATGTTTTCCTTAATTAAAAAATTATATTGCTAAATATTATGTAATATGAAAAAAAAATATACCATAGTAAATATTCCTCTGCCTTTATGTCTATCATTGAAATATAAAAATGTAATGAAATTCTTTGCAACTTTATATTATTAAAATGTGAATATCTGAAAATGGTGATTAAAATGTGTATGTAAAAAAATTTCATGCATGTCTAAGTTTCAAAAAAATAATTATTTCATGATTCATAACCAAAAAATATAAAAGATAAACTATTAAATATAAACATTAATTCTAAAATGATAGTAGCATTTATAAATTAAAATATCATAGTTACAAAAAAGTGTTTTTATTTTCATAAATTTAACCAAAACATAATGATGTATGTCAAATCAAAAAAAATAACCATAAGTGTTGAATATAAAATTTAACAGAAAAATCATATAAATAATCAATATATATAATTAAATAATATATTTTTTACACATGTAAATTTCAAAAAGGAAATAAAATATATATAATTTACTAAATTATTAATAAATTAATTTAGAGTTTTCTTATATTATTTTAGTATAATAATTTCATGTAGTATAGACTATTTCTACATTATAGTCATTTTTGTCATTCAAAAATAATGTAATAGACGAAGAAAACTCACACAAATCCATAACATCATCATCATCCTAATCACGCAAGTGAATTATTTTCCCTTGAAAATTATGGACCACTGATCATTCAATGGATCAATGACATAAAATATTTTCTTTGGATGTGTCACCATGATAAATGGTTTCTATTAGTAAATAAATCTATTCAAATCAACTATTGTAAACCCATAATCATCATATTTTACACCACTATTATTATCAACCCAATTACACATTAACCATGTTACTCAAAATTTAGTATACTCAATTTCCTATATATCCTCATGAACTCCAAAATATGTTATTGATGCATAAATTCAGTTTTTTAATTTTTCACAAAACAACTATAGTTTTTTAGTGATGACCATTACCCCACTATTTTTAATGGTACACTTTTCATCCTAATTTTTTCCTTAAAATGTGTACCCATTAATATAAAAACCAAACCATGTGATCACACTAAGAGATGGCCCCCTTCCAAATATTTCAATTTTTTTTATTCATATATATCTGCATTGAATTTCTCTTTCAACCATGAAAAAAATGAATTTTATAGTCAACAATAAACCACTTTTCAGTTATTTTTAGATATATTCTCTTTAATTTTTGTAATATGTGATGATAGGTGTTGTTGAAAATTATCTTTGTTGTTTAAAATGTATAAATCTGTCTACATCACTTCATCACATGGAATGACCTTTACCATTTAGCCTGGAATCCATCTACCTTCACTATAAACTATTAAATGTTAATATATATAGAGATCAATATAATCCACTTCATATAAATAATAAATATAGAACTCAATAACTTATTCAGATATATATATTTTAATAATAAAAGCATCTCTAAAATTAGGATTTTTAACATGACCCTTTAAAATTTTTATAATATTTCAAAAGGATACATCTAATATAAATAAATACGCCCACATATTCTTATATCATGCAACAAATTAAACACTAGATGAACCCTTATATAAAAAAATTAGTGGTAAATACATTTCTAGTTGACAATGTTTAAGAGTAGATTCATTATAAAACACATCTGAGAAATTTAGATCAGTTAATTTGCAAAAAATGGATTTGAAAAAATATCATAACATGGTGATAGTCTTTCTGATAAGAGTTTTCAATATACTATGTAGTGAAACTCATATAATTTGTTACATCAATACATGAAAGTCAGGATATTTCATACCTATTAATTTATAATCATTCAATGATAAAAAAATTCTAACATTTAAAAAATATCCCCAAAGTGCATTAATAACATGTAGACACTAACACAAATTCATCTTCACACTCTTTTCTAATGTGTTACAATCCATAGGTAAATGTGATTTTTTTATTTCATAGTGAGAGCTAACTCGATACATATTCCCATGGATATCAAACTCTTATCTAGCATGCAATAAATCTTTTATTTTTCTTTTTATTTCTCACAATGTTCCAATCAAACTATCGCATATTCTTTTCCTAACATGAATAATTCCAAGTTTATGTTTTATCACTAAAAACTACTATAAGGGTGTTTGAAAAGGATATATTATTTATTACAAATATTTTTTTGATGACCAGAACTTTATTTCTTTCCAAATTTTAAATAATTATTTTCTACTCTGTCATAATATTCTTCAACTGATAGTGGTTGTGGTGGAAAATTATATTGTTATAAAATATTAAATTCTTTATCATCAAAAATAAGGATGATTAATTTGAAAAAAAAAACATTGATTCCCCACATGCACTGTAATTATTCTATTCTATAATTGAAAATATGAAGCCTCTTATCCACAAATTATACATGATTTATGTCTCTTAACACTATATCTAGATAGGATTCTATATTCAAGAATTTTTTTATAGTTAAAATTATCATAACACACAAAAAAAATTTTCTTTCTTATATACATAAAAAACAGTGACACTTATCTCCCATAGAAGTTTAAAATAACCAATCAATGGTGAAAGATACACATCAACCTCCTTTCATAGATGTTTTGTTCCAAAAATCATCAAGCTCAACATAACATATTTTTTCTTTATACATATTTATGGGTAAAGGTTGTAATCTACCAACAAAATAGGCCATGAACTATATTTCCTACTAAGGCTCTAATGTGGATTCATTCCATCTATTAACAGTATCATTCTGAGATTTCTAACATAACTTACAAAATTAGGAAATTTTTTATCAAATCTATTCCATTGTGGTGAATATTAAAGTTGATGTAAGTTACCATTATAGATGCACTAATCTTTATATCATCCTAACATTTTTCTATAATATTAATTTGAAAATAGATGCTTTAAAAGAGAAATTCTTAGAAGGTAGAAAATTTCTTTATCCTGATATTTGATTCTGGTACCTGAGAATGAATCAAAGTACAAATTTATATCCATATTATACTGTGATGTCCCACATTTTGTACATTTTGATAAACATTCATATTCCTAACTATAAAATACAAAATCATTGGGGAATTATGTGTCTTTTTATACCCCAATACCGTTAGGAATAATATTTTCATTGTATAATAATTAGAATCTGAAAGCCCAATGCCTTTTGGGATTATCTATTTTATAAGTTCAATCAAATTAGAGAAACTTTTATCACTCCACCAATTTCATTATTTCAATTTAACTAATCTCAATTCTACTGATAACACTATAAATTTACCACATCCTAAGTATAATGGTTTCACTTAATCTCACTACAATTTTTTAATAGTTTTTTTTCAATGGCTTCAATGCCTATATCAAGAATTAATTATCTAATACAATCCTATGTCTCATTAGGAATATTTCCACCAATATTTGATGTTGAACTTTATATAATTTCACCATTCAAAATACAATGTGCATAATTATGGATGAAACCATAGAAAATTAGATAACCCATGATTTATATAGAATTTAACTTGCTTATATTCAAACACTTCACACGTGGATATAAAATCAAATATTTTTTTTTAATATTCCATTTATAAAATTCTAATAAATCGTCAAATCCTTTCACATATTCATCAGTGCTTCTTTGTAAATTTATCTGATTATGATCCATTAATTACTTAAGAACAAAATATAAAATATGAATATATTAAACCATATAAACAATTAAAATCAAATATAAATAGATTAATTTGACACATAAAAAAATATAATCAAAATAAACAATAATTGAGAAATATTTTATCATAACAAAAAATTATACCAAATGATCAAATTATATCATTGAAAATTTCAAATACCAGTCATTAAGTATATATAAATATATATAATTTAAACATGCATAAGTTTTTAATAAATTATTTTTCATAAAAAATCAAAATGAAAACCAAGTTAAAAATAATTTAAATTTTATATATCGAAAAAAAAATTATAATGAAAGAAAGTGGAAAAAAATTAATTTCAACCACAAAAAAAATTATAACGTTAAAAAAAATTAAATACCAAAAACAATAAATATAAATACTTCCACAAAAATAAATTATAGTTATAAAGAATTTATAATGACAAAAAAATATAAAATTAAACAAAAATTAATAGAAAAAAAAAATTATAGTTAACAATAAAATGAATTCAAATAAAAGAAATGATGAATAAAATTTAAAACTAAAAGATAAATAATTTATCATCAAAATTTAAAAAAATAACGTACAAAATTTTGAGTACCATAATGAAACACTAATCTAAAATATAAATGTACTACCTCAAATTTAGTGGAAATAGGTACAACATTATAACATTGGAGATAAGCATTTGAAAAAAAAATAAGAAAAAAGAACCAAAAAACATTGAACTGTTGTTTTTGATCAACTGGAATTGGGTTTCTCAAAATTCAATATTTTTTAGTTCATAAAAAAAGGAAAAATTATGGAATATTTGGGATAAATAGTAATTAAATTATAATTAAAATTGAATAAAATCAACTAAAATGGTTTTTTAAGATAGTCGTGTGGTCATCTGTGTCATCATAGGTTGAGAGAAAAAGGGTTTTAAAGAAAATTAATTTAGGGGTTTTGGGTTTATTTTCTTTTTTAAAATGGATTTATTATGATTTTTAACCAAAAAATACATTAAAATGGTTTTTTAATAATGTTTTAATATTTTTTTAATAAACCTGAAGTTTTTGTTTTGAAATTTTAACATCAATTTTGTAAAAAACCAATGTTAAAATTATTCCTAAAAAACATTAACATTGGTTTTATATAAAAAAAAAGTAAAAAGTAACAAAAAATACCTTTTAATATCTTTTTTGAAAAAAACAGATGTTAAAATTTTTCTGCTTAAATTTAAAAATTGTTTTGTTATAAACTAATGTTATAACATCAACATTGAAGCCACTATTTCTACTAGTGATTTGACTTATTAAGTGATGGGTGTGGCTCAAAATTACAGATCCCATATATGAATATGGTATATCTCATGAGAAAAACTATATTGAATATTTGTATGAGTCCTTACCCATTTATGTAAGATCTCTTGGTAAAAGTCCCTGACGGTATGTTTGAGATGTCTTAGCATGAGGCCTCGGCTATAAGTTTTAGATGTTTGAAATTATTCATTCCATCATTATGAATTCAATTATTTATTTCCATGTGATTATTTTAATATTATGATATACATGGAAAAGTTTAAATCTCATGTTATTATTTATATGGAATTATTTTATTATCATTTATTCCAACCATATTATTCATGCCTTTTTTAGGTTTCATTGTATGCATACCATTACTGATCATATAAGCTCACCCCTTTCTTATTTATCCTTTCCCTAGGATGTTAGGAATTGTATTATGATTTATATAAAGGGTTATTCTAAAGGTAATAATAGTGCTCTCAAAGAAAATATTATGTTTCATTTTATGTTTTCAAATGTAATGTGAGATTCATGTATGTATCTATTTTTTTGTGTCTACTAAACTATTAATTCCTTTGGTATGTGATCACTTTAATCTAGTAACATTGTAATAAAGTAAAAAAACTACTCTATGATATTGGATTTAGGGTCTTTACAACTTTAATACCATGCAGACATTGACAAAAATTTATCTTCTCACTCTTGTTTAATGTCTGATAAGACATATTTAAATATGTTTTGTTTCATTTAAAAGTGGGAGATAACTTCAAACATATTACCTTGGATATTAAGTCCAATATTTCATTCAATCCATGTTTTTTCTCTCCTTTTATGTCTAATAATGTTCCAATAAAATTTTCACATGTGTTTTTTTCAACATGAAAACATAAATGTTATGTTTTATCTCAAAAAACATAACATATAGTAGCTCAAATATGATATACTATTTATTACTCTTTTTTTATGACCATAACATCCATTATATACAAATATAAATTCAATATTTTTCGACTTATTTTAATATTATTAAGATCAAAATAGTTTTGGGGGGATATTATAACCTTATAAACTATTAAATTCCTTTTTTAGTCTTATATAAGGTTGATTCATTCACAAAAATATTGTACATTGTCTTTATTCCATTCTTCAATTGATAATATTAAATATTTTCTTCAAAAACTAGACAGGTTTCGTGGTCAATAACACTATATCTAGATAAGTTTGTATATGAAGTAAATTCATTTATATAAAATATTATCATAAATCACAAAATAAAATATTCTTTCTAATATAAATCAAAAACTGAAACACCTTCCTCCCATAGAAATTAAAAATTATCAATCAATCGTAAAATATCACATCAATTCCATTTCCTAGATGTTCTGGTACACAAGTCATCAAGCATTTCCAAGCATATTTTTTATTCATATATACCTATAGGGACAAGTTTCCAACTACCAACATAATAGGATATAGACTATATTGGCTATTGAGACTCTAATATGGATTCATTCCCTCATTGTATGGTCTCATTCTAAGATTTCTATATTCACTTCCAAAATTGGGAAATGTTTTATCAAATTTCTTCAACTATAATGAATCAATAGGGTGATGTAATATTCCATTAAAGAAGTGCTCATATGTATGTCATCTTAACCTATTTTTATCATTTTAATTAAAAAATATATTTTTAAAATGATGAATTATTAGAATATCTCAAATTTATTTAGTAGGAGGTTCAGCACCTTAGCATGAGAATAAATCAATGTTGAATTATCAATCAATCTTATATTGGGATGTCCAAAATTTAAGACATTATGATAAACATTCATGTAACTTCCTATACAACACACAATAATTGGGGAAATCATATATCTTTTTATACAGTAATCCCATTGGGAAAAAACATTTTTTCTTATCATAATTGGAATTTGGACGCTCATTTCCTTTGGGATGTAACTTTATAAAAAGTTCAAGCAATTCAATGAAACTTTTATCAATCCATCCATTTCTTACTTTCAAGTTAACATATATTTTTTAATTTTTTTTATTTTAAAAAAAAAGATAAGACCAACTCCAAGTGACCAGCCCTAGTGATAATATAAAAGAATTAAAATAGTCTAAAGGAAGGTATTTTACATTTGTTTATTTAAAAAAGAGGAATCAAATCAATAGGATGTGCATTATAAAAAAATTGAAGTCATCACCACTCGTCCATTTGTTTTCAAGGTCATCAGCATGATATTTGGATTCATGAAACACATGTTTGATAATATAATTCATTAAGTATAAATTTTCTAAGAAATTATATCATCTCGTAGTTAACATCCAATAAAGGTGAAGTTACCTGAATCTAATATCCTCCACAATAGAGGTAAAATCACACTCAAACCATAGATTGTTCTATATCCTTTGATTTTACATGTCAACATAATTGACCAACCCAAAAAATTTGGAAATTCCAAAAGGGCCATAATGTCACCCAATTACATCACTATTATGATCCCTAAAAATATCCCAAAATCCCACAGGTCCAATATTTTTTATAAAGGCTCCATCCTAGTAGCATTTTAACCAACAAAAAAATGTTGAGTTCCAAAATACCTCAAATTTACCCAAAAGGGGAGGGAATACAACTATAATTTTTAGGTTCCTCAACACATATAAATCATGAATTGAGATTTTGCATCATCTATTTTTTAGTGAATCAGATATCTGGACATCCATGAAAACAACCACAATGGTTGAATGAAGATTTAAGGAATTTAGTTTATATATAACCATGTTCCTATAGATCCAAAGTATGTGGATGAGTTCCACATAGAAAACTCTGAAAATATTCCTTAGTTGCTGCGATATATAAATTTTGACGAAATCCTTTAGGTGTTCCACAATTAAAGAAGCTTGTAGAGGATGAATCTCAAAAAAATTGAACATGACATTCTATAGAGGTGAGGATATATGGAAGAATTATAAAATTGAACCATGTCTTCTCTATACTATAAAATAGGATGCTTCTTGAGAATAGAAAGATGCCAACATTTTGAGAGTTGACATCAATTGGAGTTTTAGATGGGGATATCCTCTAAAACATGGTAAATATGGATTGGAAGATCCATTTGTTGTTAAGGAATATAATCTTGTTGGTGTTACCCTTCATCTCATGGTTTTAGATAATATTTAACCTAAGAAGGCCATTTATATCCAATTCCCAAATCAGAATATCCTCATACTTCATGAAATCATAATTGGAAATTTTTTATCTGATGACATTTAAGATAGAATCAAGGAAGGCCATTTGATAGACTATTATGATAATGATGTATGTCACATGGTCATTATGAAATGGAATACCTATCCAATTTTTTATCTAGAATCTAAGGTAAGGGTTATCGTTGACCAACCAATGTGATTTCATATAGATTTTTTCAAAATCATCTTTCAGACAAGTCCAAGTGGATTTCATATAGTTTGAATTTCTATCTTTCAAACTTTCCAAGAATCTATATCTAAGAAATCCTAGGGTTTCATATTTATTATTTAATAGTCTCTAAATAAATTTTTCATAAAGAGACTGAATAAAATGGAAAATATTTTTTATGCTGAAACCCCCAAGGGAATAATCCTTATAGAATTGCTTCCAAAGTAGAGTGATAACCTTTCTTTCTAGAATTATACTACTCTAGAAAAAAATCCACATGGAGTCATTGATACATTTGAGAAACTATTTGGGAAAATTATAAATCATAAAAGAGTAGAAAATTTTAGATAAAACCACATGCTTGAAAAGACAATCCCTTCCTTCCCTTGAGAGAGATTTACCTTTCAATGAGGACAAGGACCTTTGGATATGGCTCAAAATATTAGTGAAATAAGTTGAATGAGGTGTTCCCAAGAATATAGGAACACCTAGATACATGAACAGTAGATCACCCAATATGATTTCTAGATCATTAATCATAATAAATTTCCTAGGGGTATATATATTTTTTCAAAGATAGATGAAATATTTTTTCCAACTTATTTATTATCCTAGAATATTTTCATAATGTTGAAGGGTTTTTTGATGTTTCTGTTGTTTTTCTCCCCTAGGTAAAAAGCATGATATAATTATAATAAAAAATACAAGAATGATAAGAGATCCCTCTTTCAACCCTAATAGTTTTCAGATCACCTATTTCAACCATACAAATAAAAATCCTACTGATATATTCTTCTACGATAGAAAAAATAGTGGTAGAAAGGTGTTCCCCTTGACTAACCCCCTAGAGAAATTGAAATAACCTTCCAGAGAACCATTTATTAGTTTTTATATGTGAGAAGATATAATAATGTATTTAATCCAATAAATAAACCTCATATAAAATCCAACGTGGTCCAATAGATTAAAAATGAAACCCCAATACATTATACCAAAATATTTTTAAATATATAAATTTAAATATATATTACCTCCCATGTTGGTCCTCCTATGTAAATTCACACATTCCAAGGAAGTAATTAAGTAGTCCTGGATTTTTCTACCATTGATGATTGAAAATTAATTCCAAGAAATAATTTTATCTAAAACTCTATCAATACTATTAGAAAGAATTTTTCTCATGACATTATGAATGGTGTTGACAAGGTAAACTGGATGAAATTGACTAATATCACTTCCATTTTCCACTTTTGGAATCAAGGAAGGGAATTGTGCATTGATACCTTGTTTCAAAGAGAAACCATTAAAAATGATTAACCAAATTATAAACATCCTCTTGAATGAAATCCCAATAATTTTGGAATAAATGGTTGATGATTCCATCTGGTCTTGGGGAAATCCCTTTATTAATTCCAAATACTACTTCCTTGATTTCAAACTCTAACGGAATTGAACTGGGCATGAGATTTTCTTCATCAATAACAAGTTTAGTAATGATAAATTCCATGATATCTAAACTGTTGTGGGATCCATTGAAGAGATTCATGTAAAATGATTCTATATGGTTTTCAAGAGAATTTCTGTAATACAAAAGTTTTTCACCAACTTTATAAAGAGATAGATTCCTATTATATCTTCTATCTCTGTGAAGATAGTTAAAAATTTTAGTGTTTATATATCCATGTGTGATCCATTTAGTTTTAAAAATATCCTATTATATTCGTTACTTGATATTGAGAATGTTTTGAATCTTGTAATACACTTTAGTTTCTTAATCAAGGTTACTAAAGAAGTTGTTCTTAGTTATGGACTCTTGGACAAAATGTAGAGAGCGTTTAATAGAATCAATATCCTCATCTAGAGAGCTAAACCATTTTTTTATCCATACATTAATTCTTATTTTAAGATATTTGAGCTTGAAATTAATTATATTGGATTTTAATTGAAATAATTAAGGACCAAGTGTAATGTACAATATTACTATATTTCGGGAGAGCAATCCAAGCATTATTGAACCTATATGAAAGTGGTTTCCTCCATTATTTTACAAAAAAGTCCAAAAGGATGGGGTGGTGATCATAATTATTCTTTTCCAAAGTGAAACATGATATGGATCCCCAATTTCTTAGAGACACATTATTAACAAAGGATATATCAATTATATTAGCCTTAATACTATTCAAGTGCGTTTTGTACCAAGTGAATTTGGCTCCAACAATGATTATCTTAGTCAGATTGCATTCCATAGTATACTATTTGAGATCCTTAATAGAAATAGAATGAGGGACTATACCAATATTTTCATCATCATATAGAATTGAGTTGTTACCTCCAATAATTATCCAGGATCATTAATGATTTTATAAAAAAATTATTTTCATCCAAAGTGCTCTCCTATCAATGTGATTGTTCAAATCATAAACTACTAAACAAAAATGTTTCCTGTCAGACCTGAAGAAACTATATTTGAAAATTTGTTCCTCTTAATAAACAATGGTAGGATTTTCAACACTCCCAAGAGCCAAAATCCATATCCTATCATTATTGGAGAAGGTTTTATTTGTACCCAATAAAGAGTATCCACTACTTTCAAAGGGAGAAACTTGACTAAAAAATCAATCTTTAACATAGATATCCCAATAAAATCAGGATTATATTTTCCTAAAATAATCCTAAAGTAACTTATATTGTTAGGGTTAGATAGTATCTAGAATTTAAATATGAAAGTCTTCATTTTAATCTGGTTTTCAGTGTATATTCCTCCTTCACATTTGTTTCCATATTTTTTCTTCATTCTATTTTTTTGGTCGGTCCTACATTCTTAGAATTTTAAGTAGATTGTGTTTCGATATTTTTAATAGTAGAAGTATTGATATTTGGTAAATATATGCCTGTATATTATTTAAACTTAATAATAGGTGTATATTTTTTTGATGTACAGGGATTACCATGTGAGACCAGTGGATTTAGTGACTTCCACCCTACAAGACCCTACGACATCTCATCTATAAAATTTTATAGATTTTTTTGATCCATCAGAATGGTTGTATCTATATCAAAATTAATTATTTCAAACTTAAATTCCTTAGAATACATAGAGGATACTAGACTAAATATGTCATACGAAATAGTATAATACGATCTTGGATATTCCTCTATTAGATTTCAGTCCTTCTCAAATCCACTAGGGATACCTTTATATTTATGTTTTTAAGAAAAATGATAGAGATTATACCAGTGATCTTATTTCTCAATAAGTTATGAACATATGATACCAGTATTAGTATACTTTTTCCGTTAAAAATTATTTCTTTTCCATGAGTCTTCGCTCATTTTTGTCTCCGTCAATTTTTTCCTCTAGATTTTTGGAACCTCATTCCATGTCATGGGGTTGAGACTCGGCTTTACCTACTTGTAAACCACCATTTAATTATTAATTTAATGTCCTACCATTTTTAAAACTTCACAATACATGGGAATATTATCATATTCGATATTAAATTCCAATTTATTATCATTAAAAAAAATATAAATCATGTCTGGTAGAGGTTCTCCTAGGTTTATTTCAATGAGAACCCCTGCATAAGGACTTAGATCCCTAATGAGGGTATGCTGATAAATTTTAAATAGATTTCCTACACATGTTGTTAAATCATTATGTATATTAAGGTTCTAGAAAACTCATGGTATCCCATGCATTCTAGACCACACCTAGGAATTAGAATTCCACTAGTTAAAGTGATTAAAGTAAGCATCCCATTCATAAATGTGCAAGATTCTTAGATTAATATTTAATTTCCCATTTTTTTCATATAGCATTAAAATCCTCGTGTCACCTTAAGATTATGTGTTAGTATCCCTTTCATATTGGTAAAAATATATATTTAGAAAAATTCCAGTAGTCTGAAATTATATTTTTGAGATCTTTATAGGAACAGGGATTATCACCTTTCACATAAGAAATACGAATAGGGATTGAGAACTCACAGAGTTCAATCCTTTTTTGAAGTGCATCTAGATTAACAATTACTGATAGAGTACCATCCTTGGTTTTTTTGAAAATGGGAGGCTTTTAAAGATCATTCAAATTATAATATTCTCTATCAAGAACATCTATGAATGGTATAGCTTTATGATTCATAATAGAAGATCCACTAACAGTTTCATTCTCTTTAAGGGATAAAGGTGTCGATTCTCTTGTTTCAGAAGATCCTTTCATCCCATATTTAAATGATATTTCCCATTATAGTTAAATTGGTTACATGGATCAATGAGAATCTCAACTTAACTAATATCAATACTGGTGATAAAACAATACATTTAGTGAAACCTAGGATTATTTTTTTTAAGCATCTCCATACAATCATTCAACAACTGACATTTTTACAATGGTTTCAATGCCTACATCATAAATTAATTATTAAATATTATCCTCTATCTCATGATGAATATATTCATCAACATTATATGTTGATATCTCTCTTGTTTCACCATGCCATATCCAAAATTATAATAATGATAAAAACCATAGAAAATCATATGGTCATTGATTTGTCTGGAATTTAACTTTATTATATCTATACACTTGACACATAGACAAAAAATCTGATCTTTGTTATCAATATTTCATTTATAAATTTTAGGAAATCATCAACTCCTTTTATATATTAATCTATAGTAATTTATACATTTATACAATTATGATCCATTAGTTAACTAATATCACAATATAAAACATGAATATATTAAGTCATATAAACATTTAAAAATATATATAAATAAATAAATTTAAAAGATATAAAAATATAACCAGAACAATTAATTAGCCATTTATATATAACTATTTAATCAAAATAAATAATTATACAAAATAATAGTAATTTATTAGATACACCACCTTAGATGAGTTTCTAAAAGACAAATGAGTGATAAAAATGATCTTATCTATGAATATGATATACCAATTTCTAAAATAAAAACATAAAATTTAATCTTAAAATATTATTCCATCATTACCTAAATATTAGCTATCATGATGATCTACCAATAATAATATAAAATCCTCAAAATTAGTCTTAAAATAACTATCCTTCATTATCTAATTATCAATATGGTCAACTATAAAAAATTAATCATAAAAAATTGAAAATATAAAAAATTATAAATACAAACAATTCCAATTACAAGGAAATTATATCATAATAACAAAAACATAATCATAACGAAATTATACTCTCAAAATAATTTTAACCATAATAATTTATAATTGAAAAATATGTATACATAAAAAAAATGAGTGAATACAGTGTATAAAAAAAATACTTAATAAATATTTTAAAAATAAAAAATAAAAAAGTGTACATATAAAATATAGATATTTAGGCAACAAATTAATAAAAAGATATCCAAAATCATGCTTAATAAAATTTATATATCAAGAAATAAAAAAACACAGCTCAAAATATATATGAAATCTGATGAGGTTTAAAATAAAACAAGATAAATAGAATGGCTATTAGTGGTATGAATGAAGTGAATAATGAGGGGGATCATGAAATAGGGATGAAAAATGAAGAAGGTGAAGAAAAAATAGATCAAATGATGAATATTGAGGATATTGAATAGGGGTTGAGAGTCACATATTAGGGTTTCTAGAAAAATATTGATGAATGAATGAGGGGGAACCCATGGATATATTTTTTTTAAAAATAATTTTTATGTGGGTTTTTATTAAAACCAAAATCAAAGGTTAAAAATGTTTTGACTTTAATTTTAATAAAAATCAATGTCAAAAGTTAAAATAAGAAAATTTGACGCCATTTTTACTAAAAATCAACATCAAAAGAAAAAAACCTTTGGAATTGGTTTTTATTATAACCAAAATAAAATGTATATCCAGAAGTGGTTTAACAAAGGTTTCAATAAAATTATATTTAAAATTATAACATAGAATCATTTTTTTATACCTATTCTATAGCCCCAAAAACGTGGAAATATTTTTTAGAGAGTTAATTTATACAATTCAAAGGCAACAAAGAATTATTTGGAATACCTTCGTTGAAGCTCAGGTCCACTAAGAATCACCTCTTAGTGATATTAAATTCAACTTCAATCACTCTAATTTAATATAAAACTAAAAAATTCTCCTCCATGTGAGTCTATCTCAGAATGAGATCAACAGCCTTCCTCTTATGTGAATTATCAACTTAGAGGCTCCCTTGATCACTTTATTAATAGTTTTTATTGGATTTATGAAGAATACTAGAATTGTAGTGTTTCATGTTGAGAATTATTGATGTGGTGTAAGGGATCAACTAAGTTAGTGTTGATATTTTTTTATAGTAGAAAGATATTATCCAATATTTATCATAAATGAGAACCTATAAATTAATTTTATCTTGTTCATATAGATCCACTCTTGGAAGAAACAACAATGAACTAATATGTCTCCTTCACTATAATGACATTCCTTGGTGGGTGTTGGTGGATCCGACTAAAATTTGGGTTCCAATGAGATTATAACTAGGGATGACTTGAATTTTTTTGATTTAAATTAACTATTGGTATTTATAAAGTAAATTTAAATTTTTAATGGGATACTTTTGGGATATATGTTTGGGAGGAAATACCTAAAATGGGATTTGGGAATTCAAAGACAGAGTTGGCCTGGCTGGTAGAAAAAAAAGATCCTTCAGAACCCTAGTGGTAATACAATGGATTTTTAGTGAGTTGGGAGGTCATATTTCACCATTTTCTATACAAATATAATTCTAGTGGAATCCATAAAAAGTTTGTTGTGGAATCTACCAGAGTCCTGGTGGCGATCTGGGATATTTATTTAAAGTGGTAAAAATTAAATCCCTTATTATTTTGAAAACCCACTCAGGGTTACCTAGTTTATCTAGTCATATGAAGAGGGGTTGGGGTGACTCCACATCCATCACTTCTTCATCATCATTCCCTCTCTACCCTAATAAATCTATGGGAGTTTTTCTCATTGATTTAAGGTAGGTTATTTCACTCTTGGACTCACCTCACTTTCTTCTTCTTCCAATACTAAATTCATTACCTTGGGTTAAGGATTTGAGATATTATTTTATTAGAGAATTTTGAAATCATCCCATCATGCTATGGATTTTTTATATGGGTTAAAAGGGAGGCTAAGTTCGGATGTTCACATTTTTATAGGAGTTGTTTTATTTTTGGTAAAATAATACCCTATTTTAAATTTATTTTATTCTATTTTTAGATATAATTATATGGAAAACCCATATAATTATTAGTAATTTTGATGCAATAATGTTATAGGGTGGGTAGGGTGTGATCCACACCCTATTAGAGGAGTCATTTTCATCATTATACCATAAAATTAGTTGTCCCTTGATTATTAATAATTGAATTAAATGTATATTAATTATTTTAAATAATTATGATTATTTTATAATTATTTAAATTTGGATTTTGATGAATCTATAACCATTTGGAGGTGATTGGTGGCTAATGTGGATTGGATGATCTTAGGTTGTGTGGTCCAGAAATTGTTTCAGGGATAACTCCATATTTGATAAAGGTGGGGCATAATTTTACTTATTTATATGTGCTCTCCAAAATTGGATATATGTTTTGTGTAGGAAAATTAGTAAGAGGGACATAATATAGACCCAAGAATGGGTTCCCCTTGAGAGGAAATTCTAGGGTGTTCTGTTAGACTTATAGTTAAGCCCATCAAGGTTATAGATTTATGATTTAGTTGTAAACGGATAATTAGATCATGAGAGAGACCATTTTAAAAATATATAGAACCATGGGAGTTTTATATTCCTTGAGTTATGGATCTCATAACCTAGGATGGATGTGTTGTGGAATTTGGCGCTCACCTAGGGCAGTATCAAGGGGTGAGAATATTTTATTGTTATATATTTAGCCTTATTAGATATAGTCTTGAGTGGGCATGTGAGAATGACCTATGTTCGAACGAAAGGGGGTTACATTTTCTTTTGAGTAATTATTTGGGATACCGATATTTTATTAGGTACCTCAAACCATGTGTGTTTCCCATGTGGCTACCGATGGCCATTATGCCTTGGGATATTGTGATTTACATGGGTAATAGAACTTGTGATGGATTTCCTAATCCCTATAATATATTGAGGGTATTGTACAACATTATCAAATGTTCCTTGGTGATTTAAACTCATATATTAGTTAGGAAAAGTAGTTAACTAGCCCTTTTGATAAGAGTTTTGTCTAATGGGAGACTTTATGGAATGATCTTCATGAGACGGGAAGTTGTGTGAGATCCTAATTCGGATCATGTGTATCTAATCTTGATATATATTCCCTAGGTGTAATATGTTGTGGAATAGTTATCCTAGAGTGAATTTGATTTAGTGGGACTGATTTCTATGGTGATAACTCAATCACTATGGCTATGACATGTGTTGATAATCATTTATTATAGTGAATATTAATTAACTTAAATTTATTCCTTGTGATAATGGATTTTTAACCTTTTGTGTGGTACCGATGGTGGTGACTTGTGAATTAGAAATAGATCATTCATCTTATTAGTGCTTAGTAATTTATCATTCACCTTGGAGATTTTAGAATGGTGATATATCATTAACCTAAATATTCCTCATTCTTATTTTCATTGAGTGGTGATAACGTATTCACTAAAAATATATCATTCACCTTGATTGTCATGGGGTGGTAGGTCGGTCACCTGTGATTGTTCTCATAGATAGATCATTCTCCTTAGTGGATGATGTGGTGGTAGATCATCCACCTAGTAATTTTTTTATGGTGATATATCATTAAACTAGTGATACATCATTCATCCAATTATTATAGCGTGATATATTTTCCACTTGGTGATAAATCATTCACCCAGTTGTTGTATGGTGGTGTATTATTCACCTAGAATTGTATCATACTTCTAGATTTTATATGATGATATTTTTTTCTCATATTGATACATAATTCACCCAATTATTATAGGGTTATATATAATTATCCTGAAGATGCATCATTCTCTTGGTTGTTATATGGTTATTTTGTGGTAATACATAGTTTATCAGGTGATACCTCATTTACTATATTGATTCTTATTCTACAACATTATCCCTTATTTATGATGGATTGTGATATATCATTCACCTAAGATATGAGTTAGTGATATATCATTCACCTTGACTAGTGTGTGGGTCTTGAATTGTTCACCCCAGTGTTGGCAAATGGAGATAGATCATTCTCCTTAAATAATGATATGAGTAGTGATATATCATTCATACTCATGTTATGTTCCGACTATGGGTGCATCATACCATTCTTGAACTATGTGAAGAATGTATTATTCATCCATCAAGGTGGTTCCATGACTACCCAGTGGTACAAATAGTGTATGAAAGTGATGTCTATGAATGACCTTTCATTCATTTTTTTCATGCACATGTATATTAGTTTTTATTAGGACTACTATTTGTGATGTCCTATTAAGATTTATAATCATACCTTTCATGAGAAATTTTGTAAAAGTAAAGACCTTATGTTTATCATATATGTTGGGAAATGTCTTGAGTATAGGTTAATGAGCTTGGAGAGATCAAAATGAATGTAACAATAGGTCTGGAGTGAGGCCAAGGAAAGTGTGGATCTTCATTTATTTATTTTTATTTTTATTTTTATTTTTATTTTGAATATTAATAGTCATTTGGAGTTCTCATTTTTTTCATATGATTATATGACCTATATAGGTAACATTTTTTATAACTTTGTTAGGTTATAGTTTTGGTTATATTTATATGATATTTCCATATTTAGAATACGAATATTATACAAATTAATGATTTCAGGATATTTTAACATTATTATTATTATTATGGCAGTAGTTATAGTCTCCCTACATTGATTATCATACCCTAATACTAGTCCCCATCCTCTAGAATATAGGGAAGATCACCTAAGGTCATGTTGCATCATCATCCCAATACTATTTGGGTTGTCCAAGATGGGATGTTACAAAGTTGTATTGGAGAATTGTTTTCATTATCATGATTTTTGGGATATGGTAAATGGACATAGCACTGGTCAAAACATGGGATGTACACTATGATTTTTTCCTGAGAGAACGAGTGAGAGATTATGTTCAAGTTATCAGGTGGTTGGGATTTGTATTCATTGATATTATAATTGAGTTTATTATTTACAATAATGATGTCATTTTTATGGATTTATTGTTTTACTCTTGAGCCGAGGGTGGGAAGAGGCATGTTTTAATGCATCATATTTAGAAAGTACAATTAACATGAAATTAATGTGATTTTTTGTGATTTATGAGCGGATTAAGAGAAGATTGTAGTTTTTAAAATTTTCAACAAAATCATATATAGTGTAACCCCATCTAAATTCTTGGTAGAATTATACTCAACTGAACCATTAATACTTGTTTTTGTTCTGTAAATGATGACCAGTTATGTGAATTTATGTTTATTTTATACATGTACCAATAATGGGTAAGTTAGGCTAGAGTCGGTCTCGAGTGATATGAAACCCTTATATCATAGGGTGTGTGTAGAGTAGTAAGGCTCATTTATTTTCCAACCTATAATTATTTAAAAGGATTGAGAAAATTTTGTTACTTGGGGGATAACATATCCAATGTGGTTATGGATATAGATATTAACCTAGTGTTGTTTTTATGGGTTTATAAATACCATATGTTGATGAGATCCCCAGAATGGGTGTGTTCGTGAGTAAGTTTCCTTGATATTCTAAGACAGAAGCACTGGGGGTGCTTCATGAGCCATGTTATATAAGAGTATGGTCCAAAGCCTATATGGTAGGACCAATTACTTAGGAGATATGAATTGGGGTACCTTTGAGTTGAGTGAGTTAATAGAATAATAAGGTGATATTATTTTTATCTCTTGGGATGATTTATGTGAGGTTATCTATAGAGATAGGGGTAGGCATAAGGATGCACTAAATAATGATAATCATAGGTAGATTATTTAGGTTATATAATTGACATATAAAATGTGTGATAAATTATAAGGTGTAGTCATGTATGGAGTCATTTATTTATATATTGAAAATAAAGGTACATATTGTGCTTTGTGTGAGGGATGTGTCTAATGTGTGTGGAAGGCATAGTCAGTTATGAATTAGGAATGTTATCCTTTTATTGATGTAATATAACTTAGGGTTTCATGAGTTGAACTATGTGTAAGGTTATCACTAGGGTGAACACCTTCTCGGTTATGAATTATTTTGACAATGGGGTAGTTGTGCACCATTGTGAGTGGTTTTTCGAATACTCACTTACATCAGGAAGTAGAGAGTGAATGTTTACCCAACATAAAAGGTATGTGGGATGGTGTGACCTAGGATTGGCCTTGTAGAGTGAGATTAGTTAAAGGTTATTCATATTTTTCCTATAATAGAATATCTATTGGTGGATGTTTATAGAATATATGTGATTATGATATCAAGTTGTGGGGGTCATGTGACTCTTGGGATTTAGGTCACAGTGATGATATCAATTCATAGTGATTTCATGTAATGCCTTCCCAATATGTATATTAAATGGAGAGGGTATGAATGTTTAGTCCCATGATACATATATGGTAGTAGTCCATTGAGAGGTTCCTATATTCCACATCAGGGTCTAGGACTCCTAATTTACCTAACTTCTTATATTCAGACAATGGGGTGCTAATGAAAATTTGTGAATAATCACCCATGTATTATGATCAAGTTTTATGTTATGGTATAAATGTGTGAGACAAATTTTTAGCATTAAAATGGGTAAGGGTTTTAACCCTTGATGTTATATCATGAATTGGTTAGAGAAAGGGTTACTTTGGTGATCGTCAGGGGTAATTGACCAGTGAAGACCAGTGTATTGTGATATGTATAGTGCATGAGATGAGGTATCTATAGAGAAATGGTGAAATAACCAAGGAGACATAAGGTTTTTAGTGATGATAAATGGTGTTATCATATGAGGTATATGCTGGGAAATTTTATAAAATATTAAATATGTCATGAAAACTATTGGTCCATTATAATTATTAAGGGGTATGGGGGCGCAAAATGATTTATGAGAAATTAAGAGTGTCTAAAATATGGTGAGTTGGGAACCAATGATATTGTGAACTGGATACAGGATTGGGAGGATTATACAATGACATAGAATGTGTGATTTTAATAATAGTGATATTTCTATCAAAACATAATATGGTGGTTTCCATTCATTTATGTAATTAAGAAGTAGTTACATGGGGTGTCGTGATGACATATACCCTAAACTGGGGATCATGGGTGGGTCTTTAGAGATGTAACAGGAAAGGTCATGAGTGTCAATTCTCAAATGATTGTTAATTTTTTTTTAATTCATTCTTGTTAAGTGGGAAAATATAATTATTTTTTATGGGGAGTACACTATTTTGATACTTTAGTCTTGAACCTTATATTGGCTGAGATATTAGGAGTATCAGGTGTGATGTGTTTAGTGAACTCCAATTGGTAGGGGTTATGTTATGTGTTGGAACTTGGAGGATAGTGTTTACGTTATGTTTATTAAATTGAAAATATCTAGAAATGGGTATTTATTTAGGAGTATTGGGTAAATTATCACATTTTACAACTTATGGGTGTAAGTTATGGGTTATGGTCTAGTGTAGAGACCAGGAATAAATTTTGGGAAACAGATTGGTAGTGTAATCAGGTTTATGGAATATTGATACTCATGGGAAGTATAATTTCCTTTATAATAGAGTAAGGATTTTTTTTCTAGATTGAGTCTTGGTATTGAGGGTGTGGGTTTGAGTTTGGGGGGTATTAGGGATGCTTGGGTGTAATGGATAGTTGGTGGCAGTTTGGTATAGCCTGGCGACATCAATTTTTGGTGTGATGTTGTAGATTTTGGAATTCATGAATCCCACTGAGAGTGAGGAATTATCATGGAATAAGTAAAAAAATTTGGCATTAAAGTGGATAGTAAATCATGTTTATAGATTCAATCAATGAAATAGGTTACTAATTAGCACATTATTTTTGTGATTAAGAGTGAAAACATAGGAGTTGATAGAACCACATCACTCGATAAAAGATTTACATGGTTAATGAACCAAAGTATAATGTATCAAATGTATTGGTAGGTTTGATGGATCAGGTGTGGTGTCAAAATGAACATATCTAGTGAGATAATAGAAATTTATATGTGTAAGAGATTTCATATGATGGTGTGGTAATGAGGGATCCATGCAAAGACTTATTAGGTATGAGGGTTATTATAGTGGGGAAGTTATAATAACCTACCATAGTTTGTGTTGCAATATACTGAGAAAATATAGGTTCCAATGAGCTTTGAACTGGGGATTATTTGAATTTTTGGATTTGTGATAAAAAATTTCATTTATAGAAATGATTTAAAAGTTTAAAGGTATGTTTTTGGGATAAATTTTTAGGAGGAAAAGTTATGAGGTAGAAATTTTAGTTTTGGGAGATGTATGTGCCCCGAGAGGTGGAAGAAAGGGGTTATTAGAGTTATAGTGGAAATATAGTATATTTTCTTAAGGGTGAAGGGGGAACCCCCCCCCCCCTTATTTTTAAAATCCACCCATGGTTCCCTTGTTTGTACAGGCATGTGAAGAGGGGAGACCAACTCCCCTACCTCTCTTACTCTCCCTCATTCACTATCCACCCTAGTCAATCTGGAAGAGTATGTCTTATTTATTTGAGGTAGGTTAAATTCTTATTATCCTTACCTCCCCCTTCTCTTCTTCCTATATGGATTTAACTAGTTTAGGTTTTGGATTTGAGATACTATTTCACCAAACAGTAGTGAAATCATATCGTTACTATAACTACCCAGGTATTTATAGAATAATACTCTTTCTTTTGAATTAATATTTATTAATAAGATATTAATTTTACATTAAAGGGAACAATTTTTCTGACAGAGTACTCAACATGCAACAATGGGTTTCTTTCAAATCTTACGTTGCACAGAACATTGAATTATAGCAAAAAAATAATATATTATTATTATTATTTTAAATGGTAGTTAATGCCTATTCGTCATACTAGCACGAATGAATGGAACTAAATACAATATGATTATACATGTTTGTTAAATGTCTTTATATTTATCTAATAAATTTCAGGGGCTTAAAATAATAATGAATCCAATTTTAAGTATGAAATACGCTAATATTTTTAAAAGGTTGGTTTACCTCCTTTTGATGGAAAACCCTTTTTAAATACAGTTTTTGTCACTTTTATATGTTATATTTGATAAAATAAAATTCTTATATATAAAAGGGCATCAAAGTTTACTTTGGATAAATTTTTGGTAATTCTCTGATAAAGTTCATTTTTTAATAAATAGTTAAAAATACTACATTTTAAGTCAAAACTGCCCTTTCATATATTTTATTTATATAGTTATATTATAATTTGAATTAGTATTAAACTTTAATAGGAATATATTTTTATCATTTAATTCATTTTTTCATTGGAATTAATTGCACTTTTAAATTGGACATAAACACTTTTCAATCTTTTGATAGTTATAACTTCTTAAAAAATCCGCTTTTTAGTTTTGAAAAAGGGAATTAATTTTAAATTAATTACAAAAACTTATGTTTTTTGAATTTGAAAAAATTTATTCCATATTTAGAATCACTAGATCCAAATTTTTTGAATAGGTACCTTTTATTTTTTGAAAATTTGAATAGTAACATCAGAAATTATTTTATTTACAATGGTTAAAGGGTAAATATGTTAAATAAGTGTAAAAATAATATTATAATAATATTAAACTACCCTAAAATTTGTAATAATACTATTTGATGAGATATTTCTGACCATGGGAATCATTGGGTCTATTTTTGTGACCCCATGTAGCCACATGGATGTGAAAATGAAATTTTATAAGAATTAATTTAAAGTAAAGAAAAATATAACATAAACATGTATCTTTTATTAAAACAAATATATGGGTTTATGTAATTTATCTCTTATAAAATAAATATTAACTATAAATATTAAAATATTTCCTATATCATGAAAGTTTATTTATAATTTTTATAGATTAAATAAATTAAATTTAATTAGGAAACAATGATGATGTAATGATTGCTTCCTTAATAAAGGATTCAAATAAATGATATTATAAAAGTTAAAATAAATTTAATTTGGTTATTTTGATGTTATCCACGAATTTTGTGGATGATATTGACATGTTAGGTTTGATTTAATTCCTTTTTTTGAAGTAATCATGTCGTTATTAATTTGTAAAAAAGTAAAGTATGAATAGTGTCCAAAATTGACATAATTCTTAACTTAAAATATAAAATAGTTTATTAAATGATATTAAATTCATACAAATGTTATATTTGAAAAAATGGTTATGATAAGTCTAAGATTTTATTAATTACTCTTTCATTGGACATCTGTCATGTTTTGGTAACTATTTTGATTCTCCAAGTGTTAAATTTGTTATAAAACAGTAAGAGTAAAAAAAGGGTTAAATCAAAAAGATAAGGATTAAAAAACATCCAAGACCTATAGAATAATTATTGGATGGTTTTATTTAGATTTATATTCATCTTATTTTAAAACTAACTTAATTTTGATTCATTTTTAATCTAAATATAATTTATAATAAGTTAATTTTTCTAAACTTTCTTAAAGTACCCCTCCTACCTCTTATAAAAGGCCACCATCTCTACCTAGTTAATCACACCTATAAATCCCCTTTTATCATCCTTATTCTTCCCAAATAATATCTAAATATCTCTCCCTTCTTCTTAGAATCCTTAACTTGGGTAGAAGTTAATTCAAGAAATCTTTTTGGATCAAATCAAAGGGAGTTACATGTTTTAAGAGGTAGCGCCTTCTCTAAAGTTCATTTCCATTATTATTATTCTTAACTCTCTATTATATTATTATTATTTGATTAAATAACTAAAAAATTATCCTAAATATACTAGGATTTTTTTATGAGAAGGATTAAAACTACACTTATACACACCTCTATCTAATGGATATGAACATATTGTTTCTATGGAAGGCGAACTACTGACTCACAAAATAATGATTGTCTAATTTTCCCCTACCACCTCTCATAGTGGAAATTATGATGGAAATATATTTATATATGACATATATTATATTTATATTGTCTCTATGATTCTGTATTTTTAATTTATAGAATACCTTTATGCTTTCCATAATGTTTAAATACGATAATTTCATTTGAGTATGTGCGGACTACCGCCCCCTCAAAGTGAAATGACTCATTCATACCATAACTGGATCGTATAAAGGATGGTGTTAATTAACTTATGTAATGTATATAAAATATTATATTATAATCTAATTATAATATACCTATGTATAATTTAGTTTTCATTCTTTGAAATATGAAAAAAGAAATGAAAGTAGCATTTATACATACGTACAGCTTATTGTCTCCACAAACGTTGCATTTCATTTCATATCATATATCCAAATGTTATAGACTATTATAAATACATATATAATGAATCTAAACAAATATATACAGGATATATTTGGTATTTAAATCATTAATACTATTCTGTAGATAATGGACTTTTGACCACATGGACAATTTGTAATTATATCACGTTCATTTTTGACTCCAGTACCGAATATTAACAAAACGACCGATATGAACTTAAATAATTATGAAATTTTTATAAAATGATGATAAGTAATATAAAAAGAATAATATACATGAAAAAGGTTCTGAAGCAAGTATAAATTAACCTAATTTTATTATTCAGGAATATAAAGAATGAACGAGATATGTAAGACTCAAGGTAAGGGAACCTTTCACCTTCCACTTATAATCAAAGTATTCTTTTTTGTTATGTATTTTAATTTACATTTTCTTATGTTGGGATATGTAATTATATATCCTTATTGTTGTAATTTTTATGTCCAAGTGATGAGAGACCCTTTTCTCTCTCATCAACTCATTTTTTAAATTTTTAAGTGACGTTGTTAGGTTGCCAAATTTTCGTAATGGGATTTCTAAACTCAATTTCTTATCATTGGGTTTTACGCATACTTAGTTGATTTTATTATGCCAATATTATGTATAGAATTATTTTTTATTTATTAATGTTTTAATTTCCACTTACCTTTGTGTGGATATACTTTTTTTACACATAATCACCCCACTGGTAAATTCTTACGTCGTTTATACACACTTTGTAAGGGAAATCATAACTCAATATCCATTCATTGAGTTAAATATCCATGTCATTGGTTTTGTTTTTCCATGAATATGTGTGAATGAAATATGATTGTTTTAAACTTAATATCAACTTATATTGGGTTTATTTATAGTTTTCACACATAATTATTTCATTAATTTATCCTTTATCTAAGGATAAGATCTTTGTAAGGGACTACGTCTCAATATTCTTTCATTGGGTCATATCTTGATATTGTGAACCTTTATAATCCTATAAGGTGTATATACTACCCATTGACATATTATATCATGAATCTTCTTATTCTCATGATATTATAGTTTTCATTTAATTTTATAATTTAGTTATTTTTATTTAAGTATTTTCTAAAGTGGTAAGGGACTCTTTAACTAAAACATTGTTTTAAATATTTTAAATATTTAATCTTCTAAATAATTCTCATTAATTTAAATGATTTAAAAATGGTTTTAATAATTCACTTATATAGAAATTAATTTTTTTAAATGTTAATTCTTTTAAAATTTTCAACGTGGTATGGAATACTTTGATTCAAAAATATGTTTATTAAATGTTTTAAATGGATTCAGAAATGGATTGAATATTTCAATATATTGAATTTATTTATTCTTATTGATGAGTAAAATGTTGATAATTTCAATCTTTTATGTGTTATGATTATTTAATGGTACTTGTAAATTTGATGAGTGGTTACGTGATAAACTAAATACGGGTGGTTTCGTGATAAACCTAGGGCGAGTGAGCCCGATATAGCTCTCCAATGAATTGGGTAACGTGAGAGGAAAATGTTAATGTTTCTCCTAAGATATTTAGAAAATATATTATGATGGTTATTCCAAACATAACTCCCTATGTAACTGTGAAATCTAGAATGTAATTATGTTATAGATTCCACATGTTACCTTTATTATTTATGATTTTTATGTGTTATTCGTAAATCTTTTGATTTCATGAGGTATGTTAAAGAACTTATGTTTTATGATTGAAAAGTATGATTTCTTTGCTTTGTATGTATTCATGGACTAATGTTTTCTTTATTTATTTTAGATCCCTTATTGAGATTTTTATGCTCATCTCATGTTTTTGAAAAAAAAATCATAGGTTATAAGGTAGGGTAAGAGAAAGGAAGAATTAAAGAAGATTTATATGAAGAAAAGAATTATTTTTTTATTTATGGAGTTTTATTATTGTTGAAAAAATTGAATACAGTACAAGTGTATAATTTGTAATATTTTAGATGGAATGTAATATTTATAGCCTAATTCTTGAAAACTCTAAACCTAAAAGGATCCTCAGTGTGAATTATTGACTAAATTCAAGATTATGTCATGATTAAGTTTGGGGACCTATATTTGGTATCAGAGGCCAGTTTAAAAAACTTTATGTATTAAGAGTTTTTGTTAAACATATGGTTAGTCTCTACATATATTATTTTAGTTAAATCCTTGTTTCATAAATTTTTCAATTCAATGAAAGTTGGTTACAAATGGAAGTAGGAGGATCTTAAACAAAATTCCTATATTTTTATGGTGGCATGCTTGCAATAATTATTGCAAAGTCATGTTCAGATAATTGTGAAAAAATTTCTAGCATACAAATCACTTGCAAGTAGTTGTTTGAGATATCAAACACCTCTACTATATCTTGATACCATCATGGATCATGGTTTGTATTTAATCAAATACTATTTTCTCAATATTATCATATTTTGAATAAATGTAAATATTATCAATGCATTTTCAAATATTCTACCTTATCACAAGATTTTGAAGCATATTATGATTTTGAAAAAGGTGATGAAGAAGGAGACACTTGAGCGACTGTAGACCCCGGAAAACGCGTTCCTAAAATTTTCCAAATGCTTCCATACACGAGCCAAGATTGTAGAACTTTTCGTAAGCTTCGATTTGGTAGGTCGCAGGGCCCGAACGGAGCTACGGAATAGGAGTTATGGACATTTGAAGTTGGGCTGGAAATCTGGTTCGCGAAGCCCATTCGCGAAGCCCCCTCTGTGATTGCGGAGCGCCACCGCGAAGTAATGAGGCGAGAGGCTCCGTGAACCCGTTTGACGTTCGCGATGTGCTGCGAAGACCCTCCGCGAAGCTCCGGAGGTGGTACCTCTCTGCGAACGAATTCGACGTTCCCGAGCCCGCCGCGAAGCTCCGGAGGCGGTACCTCTCTGTGAACGAATTTGACGTTCGCGAGCCCGTCGTGAAGCTCTGGAGGCGGCGCGGGAGTTCTTCTTCACGGCGCCCCTTGCCTATAAATACCCATCTCACCCCCCTTCTTTGGAAGGACGGCCACTTCGCCCCCTTGGGAGGCTGAGCGTAGCTCCGCATTGTGGCTCTGCGAGGCCATGCTCCGCGAGCAGCTTCCTTCGCATTGATGCTCCGCGAGCCGATGCTCCGTGAGTCTATGCTCTGCGGGCCAATGCTCTGTGATGCTACTCCGCGAGACCATCCTCCGTGAGTCCATGCTCCACGAGCCTATGCTCCGCGATGCTGCTCCACGAGACCAAGCTTCGCGAGAGCCCTTTGCTCCGCGAGACCCCTTTGCTCCGCGAGAGACCATTGCTCCGTGAGGCCATGCTCCGCGAAGCTACTTCGCGAAGACCTATCCTTTGCGAGGAACCTACCTTCGCGCCCACCGGTCTATACCGCGGGGGCTACACCCCCGCACCCCCGCTCGGGATCAGTGCCGGGCTATGGTCCCCGCCCTTCGGGGTGGTCCCTTCGCTACCGTCACAGACCCGCATGAAAAATTGAGAGTCGCACCGCAAACTTTTCGGGCCGGGATGCCGGGATTTTCCATTGCACCCTTATGCGCTCCCACCTTAAACCTATGGAATACCATGATTTGATACACTCCTCCACACACCTTGAGTTGATGTATTCCTCTTGGTTTGTTTCCTATGTCGTGAGTTGAGGTTCTCAACATCAATTCCCCGAGTACCTTGAGTCGAACCATTCCTCAGGAAACTCCTCCAAACCCAATCACTTGGCTCCTATTCCAGGTTGAACCAGAAAGGGCCGCCCTTCTGTAAGTCCCAACACCAACCATTTCTAGGCACCTTCTGCCTAATAGTCCTACCTACATTACTCTAAACTGTAATATTCTCCCTATCTAACAAATGATAGGATGCCTCTTACTCCAAACAAGAGATGCATCTTGCCCTATATGAGAGATGCCTTATGATCCTAGCATGAGATGCCAACAGTCTTACCTACATGACTCTAAACTGTAGTATTCTCCCTATGTTCCAAACATAGGATGCCCCTTGCTCCAAGCAAGAGATGCCTTATGCTCCTAGCATAAGATGCTAACAGTCCTATCTACATGACTATAAACTGTAGTACTCCCTATCTATCAAATGATAGGATGCCCCTTGCTCCAAGAAAGAGATGCCTTATGCTCCTAGCATGAAATTATAACAGTCCTATCTAAATGACTGTAAACTATAGTACTCCCTATCTATCAAATGATAGGATGCCTCTTGCACTAAACAAGTGATACCTTATGCTCCAGGCATAAGATTCTCAATTCCATGACTACAGTGGCATGATTCCAATGCCCCTTGGCATTATCCCTCTTGTGCACCAGTGCATAGGTGAAGTCCTCAATTCACCAGTGAGTTGGGATGCCCTCATGGCTAGACATGAGGAAGACATTACGGGCATCTTCCTAGCATAATCCCCATTCACCAGTGCCACTCCTTAGTGGCACCCTGGTAGCTTCCTAGCGTAAGCCCCATTCACCAGTGTCACTCCATAGTGGCACCCGGGCAGCTTCCTAGCGTAAGCCCCATTCACCATTGCTGCTCTATAGCAGCACTCGGGCAGCTTCCTAGCGTAAGCCCCATTCACCATTGCCTCTCCTTAGCGGCACCCGGGTAGCTTCCAAGCGTAAGCCCCATTCACCAATGTCGCTCCATAGCGGCACTCGGGCAGCTTCCTAGCGTAAGCCCCATTCACCAGTGCCACTCCTTAGTGGCACCCGGGCAGCTTCCTAGCATAATCCCCATTCACCATTGTCGCTCCGTAGCGGCACCCGAGCAGCTTCCTAGCGTAAGCCCCATTCACCATTTCCACTCCATAGCGGCATCCGGGCAGCTCCTCGCATAAGCCCCATTCACCATTGCCGCTCCATAGCAGCATCCGGGCAGCTCCTTGCATAAGCCCCATTCACCATTGCCGCTCCATAGCGGCATCCGGGTAGCTCCTTGCATAAGCCCCATTCACCATTTCCGCTCCATAGCGGCATCCGGGCAGCCTCCTAGCGTAAGCCCCATTCACCATTGCCGCCCCATAGCGGCATCCGGGCAGCCTCCTAGCGTAAGCCCCATTCACCATTGCCGCTCCATAGCGGCACCCGGGCAGCTCCTTGCGTAAGCCCCATCCTCCATTGTCACTCCATAGCAGCACCGGGGCATCATCCCTGCTTAAGTCCCATTCACCATTGCCACTCCATGGCGGCACCCGGGCAGCTTCCCGGCGTAAGCCCCATTCACCAGTGCCGCTCCATAGTGGCACCAGGGCAGCTTCCTTGCGTAAGCCCCATTCACCATTTCCGCTCCATAGCAGCACCCGGGCAGCTTCCTAGTGTAAGCCCCATTCACCAATGCTGCTCCATAGCGGCACCCGGGCAGCTTTCTATCGTAAACCCCATTCACCAGTGCCGCTCCATAGCGGCACCGGGGAAGCTTCCTAGCGTAAGCTCCATTCACCATTGTCGCTCCATAGCGGCACCCAGGTAGCTACCTAGCGTAAGCCCCATTCACCATTGCCGCTCCATAGCGGCACCCGGGCAGCTTCCTCGCGTAAGCCCCATCCACTGTTGTGATCCTTATTTAGCGGTAAGCCATTGTGATCTCATTCAGTGGTAAGCCGTTGACACCCTTTTCCAGCGGTAAACCGTTGTGACCCAATCTAGCGGTAAGCCGTTGATGCCCCCAATCGGCAGTAAGCCGTCATAAGAAGAACTACGCGGACTTTGATTCCCTGCCACGGGGATATGTAGGAATCCTCCATGAGGCTCAAGCCCGACACTATCGTCATCCTTTTCCTCAGGCTTCCATCTTGGAGTAAGTCCTAGCACCCTGGGCCGCCTAATTCGTAAGCCCCTCTTCGCTTCTCACGGACGCACCCTTCGCGTCGTGATCGTCAGGTCCTTGCTGTCTCTTGTTTCTCACACCGAGCATGACTCACGTGGGCTTAGAGTTGGCATTTTCCATGACAATACCTCATCCAGCATGGCGTTAAACTGTATTTCCTCATCCCGCATGACGTTAAACTGCATTCCCTCGTCCAGCATGACGTTAAACTGTATTTCCCCATCCAGCATGACATTAAACCACGCACCCATTTGAACTACGAGGTCTTTGATCCATGTCAAGGCATGGTACGTAGGAAGCCTCCACGACGTTCAAGCCCACCCGTCACCCAATTCACGTCGAGTTCTACCTGCATCCATCATGACGTTAAACTGCATTCCAGCCCGACAGCAATCCGTTGTCACAACCCGAACTATGAGGACTTTGATCCATGTCAAGGCATGGTACGTAGGAAGCCTCCCAGAGGTTCAAGCCCATCTCCCATCGGACCAAGGTCCATCATTTACATCGGTTTGTCGACACCCACCGCCATTCCGAACTACGGGGACTTTGATCCATCTCAAGGCATGGTAGGTAGGAAGCCTCCATGAGGTTCAAGCCCACCGCCCGTCGTTTACTCATGTCAGGGTTCACTCTCATCCAGCATGACGTTAAACTGTATTCCAGTCTGACGGCAAGCCGTTGTGACCAATCCAAACTACGAGGACATTGATCCATGTCAAGGCATGGTATGTAAGAAACCTTCCCAAGGTTCAATCCCACCACTAGTGGACCCCCGAGTCTACTTTCACGTAGGTTCACCGATGAAACCCTTTAAACTACGAGTTCTTTGATCCATGTCAAGGAATGGTACGTAGGAAGCCTCCCCGAGGTTCAAGCCCATCTCTCATTGGACCAAGGTTCACTTTCACGTCGGTTCGTTGATGAATCCCGTCCTTTGAACTACGAGGTCTTTGATCCATGTCAAGGAATGGTATGTAGGAAGCCTCCTCGAGGTTCAAGACCACCACCCATCGGACCAAGTTCCACCTTCACATCGGTTTGCTGACGAAGCCCATCGGACCAAGGTCCACCTTCACGTCAGTTCGTTGATGATTCCCATTGGACCAAGGTCCACCTTCACGTTGGTTCGCTGACGCATCAGACCAAGGTCCACCTTTACATTGGTTCACTGACGACATCCATCAGGCCAAGGTCCACCTTCACGTCGGTTCACCGGCACCATCCCGAACAACGCGGACTTTGATTCCCTGCCACGGGGATACGTAGGAAGCCTCTTCAGGGCTCCATCCCAACTTCACTGTCACCCCTGCGATGGTCCCATTTCATTCCCCCTCCACTTCATTCATCCATCCATCACCCATCCTGATTCTCACCCGGGCCGCCACATCCCTGTGGGATCATGCCATCCACCTCCTCACTGCTCATTGCGGCGCATGGGCCGCTTTCCACGTGTAAGCCCCAGCATACCTCCGGGTCTTTGTACTCTGTGTACACCCCGATTCATCACCCCTTCGAACTACGTGGGTTTTGATCCCTGTCCTCTACATAGGGTATGTAGGAAACCTCCAAGAAGTTCAATCCCAACCAATGGTAATGTACCCCATCCTGGGGTACACTTACCCTGATCCGCCCTCAGTGGTGTTCAGATCAGCCATTACGGTGTGACATCACCCCTCTACAGGTCACACCACCATTGATCCGTCTCTATGGAACATTCTGATCACCCTTATTTTGTCTCTGCAAGATGTTAAACTTGCGTACTACCTCGTGATAAACATGAGATGCCTGAGGAAAACCTCGGACAGAATGCCATTGGCGGAACCGTCTTCGCAAGATGTTAAACATGCTACATACCCTGTGTTAAACACGGGAAGCTGAGGAAAACCTCAGATACATGCCTCGGGTTATGCACCATTGAGATTCCCTCTCATGAGGAAGAATACAAGTTCCCCAATGTCCATGCACCCAGAGATGCCCTGACATGCCTGATGTTGTCGTCTACTCCGACCGAAGGTCGCTACCATGTCAAGACCCTATGGAAAGTCTTGACGGAAGTTGTGTAATTAACCGGTGTCCATGAAGATATGGCACTGGGAATGAGATTCATGAGCAACGTATTAAATCTATGAGGGAGACCCGGACTAGGTGATGAGTTCTGAGGAGAAATCCATGGAAGGAAGAACCGGCATCCAATCATCTCGTTTCGATCAAGGAGCAGACGTACCTGAACAAGGAGTGAATGTCGCCTGCCTTTGGAAAGCGGGAATGCGGGGCAACAGCTGCGCGTCCTCCACATACAGATGTGTGCGCCCCGGCGAAAGCGTCGGAAACAACGACCTATTTATATTTTCTTTTAAAATATATTCTTTCAGTACATAACTATAGTATTTTAAAAGGAACATTTATTTAAAGTTTCAAATCAAACTCAGTCCGACTGTTTTATTAAAATCACGTTTTATTAGATTTTTTTAAATTATATGTCATACATGATTATTTTCCAAAAAAAAATTTGTGAACACCCATATGACTGAAGTTGTAAAAGGTGAATTTGGATAAAGGAATAAAATTATTTTGAAGTATCTCTAAATCATTGTTGCAATGCATGGACCTTCTATCTAAGTGAACAATATGACAATGAAACTAGGTGGACACCATGATCAATGTATGATGTAATTTCTTTGGGAATAGTTTCATTTTATCATATGTAGATGGGAAAAAATGTCAATATATATAAGACTTCATGAATTAATATGTTGAGGTCATTATGATTTGGGATGAAAATGAGATGTATAAGACAATAGTTGAGATTAAAACATATTAGGATTATTTTTGAGTTTTATAAAAACGTACAACCCACCAGATGGGTGACAACTCATCGTGTCCGGCAAGGTCACAGGAATCGAACCCACAACTGAAGGGTGACAAGGGCGTATCGCCTACAATAGACCTACGTAAAGTCCCTAGTTATTATGACTTATTCTTTTTAGTTAAATGATATTATGTATTAAGAATAAGTTGATTTTGGGAAATTATGTAATATCAAATAGATATCCTTAGTATAGGAAGATGATTTGGTTATTAAGTGATAAATGTTATTTTGGAATATGTTCACTCTTTTGAGAACACTATATACCTAAAGAAAATATAATACTATGGGATTTTATTTGTGAAGTAATGGTTGAAATATTATTATGGAAGAATCTGTGTTTTTATTTTGGACATATAGAGATTTGGGTTATTTATGTAAATTATTATCCTATCATAGAGAATATGTGATTAGGTTAATTAATTTTCAGTATGAGTCTTTAAGAGTAGTCGATGTCATTTGTAGATAAAAGTTAAGATTTATCATGGAAAACTATATGACCAAATCCTTCTGAATTTTGGGTTTTAATCTTATTTTGGAATACATTGAAGAATTTTAAGGAAAATTGTGTATTGAATGGTATTTGTTGAACTTTGAGTATTGCTTGTTGAATTTTAGAGATTAAGAGTATTATTTGTTTTTTTAAAGAATATCTTTTTTGGGGATTATCTGATCTTGTACTAACCATTTTGGTTTTGGTTAATCTCTAAAGATAGGGGAAATATATAGTTCATCTTTTTTGTAATATTTCATTATCTAGAAGTTGATTCTAGCACTTCATGTGTGACCAAGTCATCTTGAATACTCATCGTCTGAGATAAAATATGAGTTTGTGGTAGAAATTTATTTTAGTATAAAACTCTACTTGATAAGTAAGTATATTTCATAATGTTCTTAGTCCAGATCATAAATAAATTCCTCAACTTTATGAAAATTATATTAAAAAAACTTTGTTCATTTTAATTTCAAACTGCGAAATCAAATATTGTTTAACCCATCACAATTTTGTGGTTTTCTGGTGGTTAACTTTCTTCTGATCATGCTTTCTATCACTCTCTATCAGAACTTGATGGTTAGTTTCTCTTCTGTATTCGTGTTTTCCTACGTTTAATCCTAGTGTGTGTTATGTCAGGTGTCCTTTTTACTTCACTTTATTTATTTTAAAGTGATATTTTTATTGACACTTTTTCTGATGTGGTATATTCAATAAGTTTCTGAGCACAATTTTAAATTTGCGAGGATGCAATTTACAAAAGGGGGAAGGATGTAACGACCCATGTATTTATATAATAATACCTTTTCTTTTCTATTAATATTTATGAATAAGATATTAATTTTACATTAAATGGGAAAAAAATTCTATAGCGTACACAACATGCAACAATGGATTTCTTTGAAATCTTACATTGCTCATAACTTTGATTTATACCAAAAAAATTATATATTAGTATTATTATTTTAAATAGTAGTTAACGCCTAGCCATTGTATTACTGGAAATGAAAATAAATAACTAAAATATGATTTTACATGTTTGGTAAATCTCTTTACATTTATTCAATAAATTTTAGAGACTTAAAATAAGGATGAATCCGGTTTTAAGCATGAAATACTCTAATATTTTTAAAAGGTTGGTTTACAACATTTTAATGGAGAACCATTTTTAAATATATTTTTTCACTTTTATATATTATATTTGAAAAAATAAACTTCTTATATATAATAGGGACATAAAATTTTACTTTGGATAAATTTTTTGTAATTTTCTAATAAAGTTCATTTTTTAATGAATAATGAAAAATACCGCATTTTAAGTCAAAACTGCCCTTTCATCTATTTTATTTAGATAGTTATATTGTAATTTAAATTGGTTTTAAAGTGTAATAGGATTAAATTTTTATAATTTAATCCAATTTTGGTAATTTGAAGTAATTTCACTTTTAAATTGGATATAAACACATGTTAATATTTTGGTAGTTATTACTTCTTAAAAAATCCGCTTTTGGTTTTGACAAATGGAATTAATTTTAAATTAATTACTGAAACTTATATATTTTGAATTTGGAAAAATTGATTACATATTTGGAATCATAAGGTCTAAATTTTGTGAAAATTTACCTTTTATTTTTTCACATTATGAATATTAACTTCAGTAATTGTTTTATTTACCATGTTTAAATAGTAAATATGGTAAATAAGGGTAAAAAAATAATATTATAATAATATTAAACTAGCATGTCCTAATACTATTTTATGTGATATATCCTACCATGGTAATCCTTGGGTCTATTTTGGGACCCCATGGAGCCACTTGGATGTGAAAAGGACATTTTAAAAGAATTAATTTTAAGTAAATAAAAATATAACAAAAACATGTATCTTTCATTAAAAAAATTTATATGGTGTTATATAAGTGATATCTTAGAATATAAATATTAATTAGGAATAAAAAATATTTCCTATATCATTATATTTTATTTATAATTTTTAGACATTAAATAAATAAATTTAATTATGATACAGTGATGATGTAGTGATTGCTTCATTAATAATGGATTCAAATAAATGAAATTATAAATGTTAAAATAAATTTAATTTGGTTATTTTGATGTCATCCAAGAATTTTATAGATGATATTTACATATTATGTTTTAGTTAATGACTTTTTTTTCAAAGGAATTAGGTTTTTATGAATTTGTAAATAAGTCAAGTATGAATAGTGTCCAAATTTGACATAAATAATAACTTAAAATATAAAATAGTTTATTAGATTATATTAAATTAATAAAAATATAATATTCATCCAAATGGTTATTATAAGTATAAAAAAATTTAATGACTCTTTCATAGGAAATGTTTCATGTTTTGGTAACTATTTTGATTCTCAAAGTGTCAAATGGTTGATAAAACGGTAAGAGTAAAAAAGGGTTAAATCAAAAAGATAAGGATTAAAAAATATACAAAACCTATATAATTATTTTTGGATGATTTTATTTCTATTTAAATTCATTTTATCTTATAAATAACTTAATTTTTATTCATTTTTAATTGAAATAGAATTTATAATAAATTAATATTGCTATACTTTCCTAAAGTGCCCATCCTCCCTCTTATAAAAGGCCACCACCTATACCAATTTAATCACACCTCTAAAGCCCATTATATTGTCCAAATTATGACCAAATAATATCCCAATATCCCTCACTTCCTCTTATAATCATTAACTTGGGAATAAAGAAATTAAAGAAAACCTTTTGGCTCAAATCAAAGGGAGTTGCACATTTTAAGAGGTAGCGTCTTCTCTAAAGTTCCTTTCCACTATTATACTTATTAAGTCTCTATTATATTCTTATTATTTGATTTCATAACAACAGAAGTATCATAAATATACTAGTATATTTTTATGATAAGGATTCAAACTACACTTACACACACCTCCATCTAATGGATATGAACATACTGTTTCTGTGGACGGTGAACTATGGTCTCACGAAACGATGATTGTTCAATTTTACCCTACCACCTCTCATGGTGGCAATTATGATGGAAATATATTTTTATATGATATATAATATATTTATATTGTCTCTAGGCTTCTGTATTTTCTATTTAAAGAATACTATTATGCTTTCCATAATGTGTAAATACGATAATTTTCTTTGAGGAAGTGCGGACTACCGAACCCTCAAAGTGATATGACTCGTTCATTCCATACATGGAACGCATAAAGTATGAAGTTAATTAAATTATGTAAATTATATAAAATATTATATTATACTAGAATTATAATATACCTATGTATCATTTAGTTTTCAATTTGTAAATATGAAAAATAAATGAAAGTAGCATTCATGCGTACGTACAGTTTGCTGTCTCCATGAACAGTGCATTTCATTTCATATCTCCAAATGTTATAGACTATTATAAATACATATATAATGAATATATATGATATTTAAATCCGGAAATACTGAAATTTTACAATTTACCAGTGGTTCAAAATCATTGGTAAAGGCCTAGAAAACGTGGGTATATAGTATACCAATGGTTCCCTCAACTGTGGCCAAGTAAGTCGTGACAATAGGCCTATACCAACGGTTCTGTGAAAATCGTTGGTATAGGTGTCAAAATAGAAGGTATACCAATGGTTTTCTACAAACTATTGGCATATGTGTGTTAAATATAACATATACCAATGGTTTGTGAAACTGTTGGTATGTGTGTGTTACACTTATACCAAAGGTTGTAAACCGTTGGTATATAGGGGATATGGAAAGCCATAAGGCTATACCAACGGTTTTGTTATAACCGTTGGTATAAACCTATACCAACAGTTATAACAAAACCATTGGTATAGTTATATTATATAATCTATTCCAATGGTTTTGAAAACCGTTGGTATACATTTTCTCAACTCCACAGCAGCAGGCCCCTCTCCCCTCTCCATACCTGCAACAACACAACTCCACACAAACACAGCAACACACCTCCCCCTCTCCAGACCTGCAACAACACCAGTACAAAATCCCCATCCAAAGTATTCAAAATTTAGAATTCATTCCAGAATTTATAAATTTAGAAATTTAGAAATTCAAATGCAATAACACCCATAACAGAAAAAACCTACATGTTATAGGAAATTCAATAACACCCATAAGAGTATTCCAAATTTAGAATTCATTCCTCACTCAAACCAAAAAAATAACACACATAAGAGTATTCAAAATTTAGAATTCATTCCTCACTCAAACCACAACACCAATACACACAAGATAAAAAACATACATGTTATAGGAAGCACATGGGATGTTTAGTCATGGTCTTGGGTTGAGTATCTTAAAACCAACAAAAAAACATGGGTAGAGTGGACAAGGATCATGATACCCATAAGATAGAAAAGGGTAGTGTCCATGTGCTTAGACCTTGGATGAGTTATAGGAAGCACATGGGATGTTTATATTCCTCTAATGATTATGTATCCATGTATAAATGGTTCCTGATGTGTTAGTGGGAAACATTGGCCAATTTCAACATATGAGATGGGTTATAGGAATAGCCTATATGTTTTTCATAGACATTTCAATTAGAATAAGGGGGTATATGGATAATTGTAATTTTCTCTCCTGGGTGTGATGTTAGATGAATCCCCATCTTGGGGAGTGGGTATGAATATTCAATTAAGTCTTTGGTATTGGGTTCCCAAAGGGACTTTGGTGTGGTCCTAGAACCCACTGTTTGAGGATGGGATTGAGGTGATCCATGGGGATATGGTGTCACCATATGTATTCCTCACCATTGGGGTATTTTTATGAGACTTCCAAAATTATTTTTCAAAAATATTTGTGTAGCCTTATTGACTAATTTGTTATATGGTATGCTTGAGTGTTCATAGGTTTCATATGAAATCACTATATGATATTTATTTGTTGTATGTTATTGTATAGAATGAATGAACCGTGTTATTTTATGTTATTGTATAGAATGAATAATCCATCTGGACGACCATTTCACAGTTCACCCACCCTTTGTTTTTGTCTGATTTCATGGCATTCTGAGGTCGTTCGGCTGGTTTTGACCACCCCACACACGCTTTTCAAGCGTGCTAAACACCTAAAAAATACATATTCAGTCGTGCTACGCAAACCACGAATCCTAAAGACATGTCGGATTTTCTTAAACCTCAAAAACAATAATTAGGGTGTTTTTATATGATTTCAAGTCATTCCAATGTCGTTGTGTATGTGCTTGACCATAAAACACATGTTTTGGCCATTCACGACACGTAGAGTGCATTTTCAACAACCGCAGTCACACGAAACCTCCGATTGATGTGTAATCTAGCTGAACATTTCAAAATTCTACCACCATTTGTTTTCGTCCGATCTCATGGTATTCTGAGTTCGTTTGGCCGGATATGACCCCCCCCCCCCCCCCACGCACTCTTTTCAAGCGCACCAAACACCTAAAAAACACATATTCAGCCGTGTTGCGCAAACCATGTGTCCAAATGACGTGTTATCTCCTCATACACCTCAATAATAATAATTAGGGTGTTTTCATGTGATTTCAAGTCATTATGATGTCGTTCAGTATGTATTTGACCATTAAACGCATGTTTTGGCCATTTACGATACGCGGAGTGTGTTTTCGGCCACTGCGGTTACACAACACCTCAGGTTGATGTGTCATGTGGCCGACCATTTTACAATTCACCAACCCTTTATTGTCTCCATATTTCATGGCATTCCAAGGTCATTCGGATGGTTTTGACCACCCCGCGCACGCTTTTCAAGCGTGCGAAACACCTAAAAACACATATTCAGTCATTCCATGCAAACTACACATCCGAATGACGTGTCTTCTCCTCGTACACCTCAATAATATTAATTAGGGTGTTTTCGTGTGATTTCAAGTCATTATGATGTCGTTCGGCATGCATTTGACCGTTAAATGCATGTTTTAGCCATTTACAACACACAGAGTGCGTTTTCGGCCACCGCAGTCACACGAAACCTTAGATTGACGTGACATCTAGCCGACCATTTTAAAATTCACTCACCCTTTGTTGTAGTCTGATTTCATGGCATTTTAAGGTCGTTCGGCCAGTTTTAACCACCCCACACATGCTTTTCAAGCACGCCAAACACCTAAAAACACATATTCAGTTGTACCATGAAAACCATGCATCTGAATGATGTGTTGTCTCCTAGTACCCCACAATAACAATAATTAGGGTGTTTTCATGTGATTTCAAGTCATTATGATGTTTTTGGGTATGTATTTGACCGTAAAACACCTGTTTTGGCCATTTACAGCACAGAGAGTGTGTTTTCGGCCACCGCGGTCACACGACACCTTCGATTTATGTGTCGTCTTATAAGGACCCGGCCTTAAAACATTACTTAATCTTGAATTAAATGAATAATTCACATTAAGGATCTTTTCAGGTTTAGAGTTTTAGAGAATTAGGACATAACTATTACATCTCAAAGGATTACAAAGTAGACACTACTACTATAACCTATTTTTCACAAAAATAAAACAAATACTTAAATAAAACAAGAGTTCTTTTCTTTATATAAATCTTCTTGAATACTTCCTTTCTCATACCCTTCCTTATAACCTGTGAAAAAAATTCAAAAACTTGGGATGAGAATAAAAATCTCAGTAAGGGTTATAACATAATGAAAGGAAACATTAACCCACCAATAAATACAAATCAATGAAACCATAACTTTCAATCATAACATACCTTCTGAAATCATAATATTTATGTATAACTCATAGAAATCATAAGACATAAATTTAACTTGAGACATTCATAACATTATTACGTAGGGAGTAACCCTCATGGTTACGTTTGGAATACCCATCACAGTATATTCCCTAAATCTCTTCGGAGAAACCTTAGCGTTTAACTCCTTCATGTTACCCAATGCATTGGAGATCTATCATAGGCTCACCCTCCATTAATTTATCATGGAACCACCCGTCTTCATAAACAATTCCCAAGAACCATAACATAATCGTATCACATAAAACATGCATAAAGGAAACATAACATTTCCACATTTCAATCACAAGATATCAATACAACACATTGATATAATAAAAACATTATCAAAACAATTTTCAATACTGAAATAAAATAAAAGTAAAACATGGTATTTATATTTCATTTAAAAAAACTTTTAGCTTGTAGAGGAAGCCGAAACTCAAATAATGGTCACGGCGGCGAAGAAATCGTTGTCGCCGCATACGTAAGACAAAACATTCCTTTTTCCATTTAGTAAAACACTTCATATAAAAAGATTCCTTTTGAATAAAAGTAAAAGTAAAATGGGTTTATACACCGTATAAAATAAAATTGTGTATAAAACAAAATATTCCTCAATGAAAGGATATTGAGATGAAGTCCCTTACAAAGACGGTATCCTTAGATTAAGGATAAATCAATTACATAATTATATGTGAAAAATATAAATACACCCAATATAAGTGGATATTAAGTGTAAAACAATTAGAGTTCATCCACACATATTCATATCATGATATAATCAAGTAGTATAAGCTTAACCCAAAGAATCGAAATTGGGTTAAGAAGTTCCCTTGTAAAAATTCGATAGCCTAACGGCGTCACATCAAATTTTAGAAAAAGAGTGATGAGAGAGATAAAGAGTATCTCATCACTTGGACATAAAATTTACAACAATAAGGATATATAAGAACATATCCCAAGATAAGAATATTTAAATTAAAATACAAAACAAAAATAACTCTTTTAAAAATAGGAGGGTGAAAGGTTCCCTTACCGACTTGTGTAACTTTCGAAACGTACACCCCATGAAAGAAGGACTATAAAATGTTGATATAAATACCCATAAACGAAATTATATTACTCAAAGAGTAGAATAATGGGCATTAAATACACCACTCAAAGGAGATAGTGACATATATAGCATGAATCTCACGGGAATAAATAGTGAGATAAAAACCCTTACCTCATTACAATGAATCGAGTCGTATGAAAAAAGGATAATAAGAACCAGATGAATCACATAATACCATGAATATAGATAGAATAATGAAAATATATATCAAATGTAAGTACACAATACAACACATGAAATAAATAATTGGAAAACAATGGAAATCTCACGAAATTGAAAGTGAGATAAGAAATCCCCTTATAAAAATTCGAGAGCCTAATGGCGCCACTTAAACATTCTTAAAATGAATTGATGAGAGAAAGATGGGTCTCTCATCATATGGACATGAAAATGAAAGTAGGATGAATACAAAATAACATCCCCAACATAAGAACATGGAGCTTAAAATAAATGACAAAAAGGATAATACATGAAAAGAAAGAGAGAGGTGGGATCCCTTACCTCAAGTCCGACTTGTCTTGTTCGTTTCTTTATATTAATGAATAATAAACTTTTGTGAATTTATAATTACTTAAGGAAATACTTTAAATTTTATTATTCAATTCATATCACATAATATAATGTTATAATAATTAGTTAATTATGCGAGTTCATATCAGATGTTTTTGTCGATGTTTGGTACATGAGTCAAAAATGAACTTGTTTGAAAAGAATTGTCCATGTAGTTATAAGTACATCATCTACAGAATAGTATTAATGATTTAAATATCATATATATCCCGTAAATATTCATTTTATACTATTACATAACATTTGGAGATAAAAAGAAATGAAATGCATTGTTCATGGAGATGGTAGGTCGTACGTACGCATTAACGCTACTTTCATTTCTTTGTCATATTAATGGAATTTAAAAAAATGAGATATATATATATATATATTATAATTACAGTATAATATATATGTTATTTAGGTCACATTATTTCATTAATTTAATTCTTTATACATTCCATGTATTGCATGAACGAGTCACATCACTTGAGGGGAATGTAGTCCACACTTCTTCATATGAAATTATCACATTTGCACAACATGCAAAGAATAAAGGTATGTTTTAAATATAAAATAAAGAAGAATATAAAAAACATAAATATCATATATATCATATATAAAATACAATGACATCAAAATGGCCACCATGAGAGGTGGTAGGAGATAATTGAACAATCATCGTTTCGTGAGGCAGTAGTTCGTCGTCCACAGAAACAGTATATTCTTCACCCATTAGATGGAGGTGTGTGTAAGTGTAGCTTGAATACATCTCATAACAACATCATAGTATATTGAAGATACTTTTTTTGTTACAAATGAAAGGAATAAAAAGAGTTTAAGGGGTTGTAGAAGCAAAATAATACAAAATAACGTAAGAGAATACATTACCATTAAATCAGGTTACTCTTTTTTATTTGAGACCAAAGGCTTCATTGGGAAGAATTATGGCCAAAGTGAGGCTTCTAGGAGTAAGAGAAAGATTTTTATAGACAATATTATCAGATTTTGGATGAGCCAAGGGCTTGAGAGGTGTGGGTAAGGGGGTAGAGGTGGGGGCCTTTTATAAGAGGAAGGAGGGGCACTCTTGAAAAGTCATGAAATGTTACTTTATTATAAAATGATTTTCGGATTTTAAAGGTCCCAAAATTATATATTTCTAGGATAAGGTGATAAGGGTTAGAAATCCACCCATCCAATAGGTTTTTGACAAGTTTAATTTGTCACAACCCGCCCTCGGGGCCCGTGCCGTGACTACTCCAAGCCCGCCTTCCATAGGCCAGGGGCTGGCGACTAGCACCAAGGCATAATTCCCAGTAAAAAGGGAAGGCATTGCCTTTGTAAAGTAAACAAGCACCACAGAGTAAGCAAGCAGAAAGTAAACACTAAGTAAAAATAGAGTACAACTGAAAGTGCGGAAATGTAAATGGGCCAGTATACAACCCCAAACTGAAAGTAAAGTACAACTCGAAAGGGAAAACAGCAACTGTAAAGTAAAAGCCGCTACACCGAGCTGTCCACTGGAAATCCCACCTGAAGGGTGGGTACAGATAGCTCCACTGCTCCTCGGGTCCCGCCGTCCGCTCCGAACACGTTCCACCCAGTGGTCCACCTCCAGGTACCGTTCTGCTCTGCAATCCTCAGCCACGATCAACGCTGTCCATCGTCTGCAACCAACACAACGTAGTGCGAGCATAGCCCATGTAGGGGTGAGTATAAGCTACTCAGTAGGGACCCCGAGACCCCCGAAGGTCTCCCAAATCCACAAAGGATAAACCACAAAGGAAAGTTACAAACACGAAGTAACAACCGACACTACTTAGGTATATGCCCATACATATACCTAAGTCATCAATTCCAATACGCTCCAACCTCCGAGCCCAAGTACAACTCAGTCCACACAGGAAAGTATATGTATTCCACACAGGAAAGCAAAATGAAATCCACACAGGATAGCACAACACAATCCACACAGGAAAGTAACAGGATTCAGCTCACACAGGTATACTTCTTCGAAAGATGATAAAGATGATCTCTGATCCATCTAAGTCGTCGGACCCACGAAGGATCGATAGGTAACTAACCCCCGCAAAGACCCACACAGGATCGGGCCCACATAGGACCTGTAGGCGTTGGTTCACACAGGACCGCTAAGCGCAAAGACCCACACAGGATCGGACCCACACAGGATCGGGCCCACACAAGACCTGTAGCACTTATCCACGTAGGATCGCTAAGTTCTGTAGTCGTCGTCGAATCCACCAAGATTCTCTGTATTGTCGTCGTCGCAGTCACAGTAGTAGTAGCAGTAGCAGTAGCAGTCACAGTCGCAGCCAACACTAGGGTTCCCGCACACAGCAAGCTCGTTCGGGAGGGTCCGCTCCACGAGCCGAGAGGCTGATACATCAACTGTCACTAAGTCCAGAGTTGATGTATCCAAAAGTTCCGTATCGTCATCAGGAACTCAACGCAACAGACGGCGCGTCGATCGGACTCCCGGTCTGAGAATTATTGGCTTTTTCGTCCCAGGGGCCCGGTTGGTTTTTAAGGAAAAACCAACCCGACCATACTCCACCTGCGTCCAAACCTTGGGCGGAGTATGCCAAAAGATCTGTCTCACTAAGAGGAACACAACAAAGCTGACGGCACGTCAATCGGACGTCCGTAGCTCAAGATATGAGTGTTTCCGCTCCGAGGGCCCGGTTGGTTTCGTGTACGAACCAACCCGGCCGAACTCAAAGTATTCCTAAACTTTGAGTGCGATATACCGAATCGACCGTCTTGATCCAAGGATCGCATCGCCGCTGACGGTTCGTCAATCGGAGGTCCGTAGCTCAAGTTATGGGCAAAATACCGAAGTCGATTCGAAAACGGGGGGTCCGGGTCCGGGCCGACCCGGCCCGACCCCCCATGGGTCAGCCCGAACCGGGTCGACCCGGCCCGGCCGGCGGTGCGGCCTGGGCGCCGATCGGGTGGCACGCACGGGGGGCAGAGCCCCCGCCTCTTCCCTTTGGCGGCGCGGCTTGAAGCCGCGCCTTCGTTCCACGCCCCCCCCCCCCCCCTCGTGGGGGCCCGCCTTTAAGAAAAATGGGGGGGCGCTGCCCCCCTTGGTGTAACCGCGGACCCCCCTTTATGGGGGGCCGGTTTGTGGCCAGCCGGGGGAATTAATTCCCCCGGCACTTCTCCCTTCTGGCCGGGCCAACATGGCCGGCTGGTTCTTCCTCAACGGGACCGGCAAGGCCGGTCCCCTTTCCGGCTTCCGACGCCGGCGGCCCGGCTAGCCGCCGGTCTTCCCGTCTCGCCGCGGCCCAGAACTGGCAGGGGTGTTCGTCGTCCGGCGCGGTGCGACGGCACCGCGCCCCTCCGCCGCGGCCCCGCTCCGGCCGTGGCGCCTTCGGTTCCCTTCGACGCGGCGCGACGGCGTCGCATTCATGATAATCCTTCCATGTCGCGGCGCGACGGCGCCGCGCAATATTTGTCGAATGATTTCCGCGTGGTGCGACGGCACCACGCCATCTCATACATCACAAGAAAAATAATAATAATCAAGAACAAAGGAGGGGGAATTCGGCCGTGTTTGTGCGGTCCGACCCCCCTCTCGTTAGATGATAACTCTTAACTATTTATCCACAAGATTATCATGCTAGAACCAAGAGAGAGAGTAAATAAATAATCTATAACAAACCCCTACCTCGGTTTCAAGATCGATGATCGTCAACGCCCCTCAGAAGACGCGTCGTGGTGGTCGGCGTCACGGAAGAAGGACGTCGATGTCGTGAAGCGAGGATTAGAAGTTCTTGGATGACGATTTCGTCGCGGGAAATCGTCGCGGAAGAGAGGACGCAGAAGAGGACGTCGTCGGTGTCGCGGGTATGGCGTCGCGGAAGACGGTTCCCGAGAACGTGGCGTTCTTCGTCGAAGCTCGAAGGTTCTTCGCGTTCTTCGTCAAAGATTGAAGAAGAAGAAGAAGAAGAAGGCTTCAAAATCTCTCAAGGAGGCTAGAGAATTCTAACCAAATAAAATAAGCTAAGGGCTTATTTTATTTACTCAACCAAACCATTTGAAATTCAAAGGATTGAATTAAGACAACTCAACCCCTTTAATAACCAAACTTGTCAAGTTAATTAAAAGAGAAGGTTAAGGGAGTTTTAAAAGAGAATATGAAGAGTTATGCTTCGGGTGGGCCCCACCACACTTAATCCTCCCAAGGGAGGTTAAGTGGATGTGGGTCCCACATTTAACTCCCTTTGGGAGAAAATAACCAACAAGTTAAAAATAAAAAGTGTTTCCACATTTTTATTTAACTTCTTTTAAAATCCCAAAAACTAACTCTCAACCCGCAATAAACATAACCTCGGAAAAGGTCTCCTTAAGCGAATATCGGCTCTGCGAGTTCATCGGTGTCCTCGGATTTCAATTCCGAGCACCGGATCAAAAGTTAGAAATTCCCGCTCATTCGTTCACTGAACGTACCCGAGCCAAACTTCGGAAATTGATTCCGGGCACTCCGGGCCTCAGAATCAGGTGCCGTCAGAAACCGCGCTCTTGTAAAATTCCAAATAAAATTAAGAAAAAATTTACCTTGAATTTTACGGGTCTTTACATTACTCCCACCTCAGGGCTTTACGTCCCCGTAAAGATACATTAAAAACTAGGGGAGCAAATGAGGGTACTGAGCACACATCTGAGCCTCCGGCTCCCATGTGCTCTCCTGGAGGTTCCCGTGCTGCCATCTGATGCGCACAAGAGGAATCGATCACCCACGTAGGACCGGCTCCTGTCGATCCTCTATCTCCACCGGGACCTCCGTAAAGGTCTCCCCATCGTCAACGTCAAGCTCCCCATGGTCAATTATGTGCGTCGGGTCATGCACGTATCTCCTTAGCTGAGACACGTGGAAGACATCGTGCACTCGGTGCAACTGAGGTGGTAGAGCCAGGCGATAAGCCACCTCGCCAATCCTGCTGAGGACCTGGAAGGGTTCGATGAAGCGCGGAGATAACTTGCCGCCTCGGCCAAATCTCCGTATACCACGTCGAGGTGAGACCCGCAAGAAGACATGGTCGCCATCCTCAAACTCTAGTGGCCTCCGCCTCCTGTCAGCGTATGACTTCTGCCGGCTCTGAGCTATCCTCATCCGCTCCTGGATGACCTGGACCTTCTCTGTCGTGGCCTGGACCATCTCCGGTCCCACAAGTGCTGACTCCCCAGGGTCTGTCCAGCACAAAGGAGATCTACAAGGTCGGCCGTACAATGCCTCGTACAGTGCCATCCCGATGGTGGAGTGGTAGCTGTTGTTGTGCGCAAACTCCACCAAGGGTAGGTGGTCCTCCCAGCTACGACCAAAGTCGAGGACACATGTGCGGAGCATGTCCTCGAGAGTCTGAATGGTCCTCCCGTCTGACCATCCGTCTGAGGGTGAAAAGCTGTGCTCAGACGTAGCTGTGTCCCGAACGCCTCCTGTAACCCCTTCCAAAGCCGGGAAGTAAAGCGAGCATCTCGATCGGAGACGATAGATGATGGCACACCGTGGAGCCAAACAATCTCCTGAACGTAGAGACGTCCCAAGCTCTCCACTGAGCCCTACTCTCTGATGGGTAAGAAGTGTGCCGACTTGGTGAGTCGGTCAACAATCACCCAGATAGAGTCGTGACCTCTGGAAGTGCGTGGAAGTCTAGTCACAAAGTCCATAGATATGCCGTCCCACTTTCACTCCGGTACCTCCAAGGGTTGTACCAAGCCTGCTTGTACCTGATGCTCTGCCTTCACCTGCTGGCAGGTGAGGCATCGAGAAACGAACTCTGCTACTGCCTTCATCATGCCCGGCCACCAGTGCTGTCGTCTGAGGTCCTGGTACATCTTCGCCACTCCAGGATGTACCGCCAAAGGAGAAGTGTGAAACTCTCTTAGAACATCCTCTCACAAAGCGACTGGTACCATGGTACGTCCTCTGAAAAGGATGTCGTGCTCTACTCCAAGGGAGAAACCATCAGGTGCCTGTCTCGAGGATATCTGTGCATGCCGTGTCTCACAGTCAGCGTCCTCACGTTGTGCCTCTTTGACCCGCTGCAGTAGTGGAGGGGTGACTGTGAGAGACTGGAGGAAGGCTACTCCATCTCTATCCACGAAGGATATCTTCAAAGAGGCTAGCTGCTCTGTCGCCTCCTCAAGTAGCTGAATGCCCGTCCTCCTGCTGAGGGCATCAGCTACTACGTTCCCCTTCCCAGGAGTATATAATATCTCAAAGTCATAGTCCTGGAGGAACTCGATCCATCGCCGCTGTCTCAGGTTCAGGTCCTTCTGCGAGAAGATATACCTGAGACTCTGATGATCAGAAAAGACTGTAAAGCGCTTGCCCATCAGATAGTGTTGCCATGTCTTCAAAGCGAAGACCCCCGCTGCCAACTCCAGGTCATGGGTAGCGTAGTTCTGCTCATGTGGCCTCAACTATCGTGATCCATAGGCGATCACTGCCCGCTCCTACATCAGGACGCAACCGATTCTGGTCCCTGATGCATCGCAGTAAACTACGTACCCTACGCCCTCCTCAGGCAACCTCAAGATAGGTGCGCTAGTCAATCTCTGTCTCAGCTCCTGGAAGCTCTACTGACATTTGTCTGACCACACGAAGGGTTTCCCCTTCTTCGTCAAAGCTGTGAGTGGTGCCGCAACTCTAGAGAAGTCTGGCACGAATCTCCGATAGTATCCAGCTAGTCCCAAGAAACTCCGAACCTCAGTTACGCTCCTGGGTGGCTCCCATGCTAACACAGCCTCGATCTTCGCAGGATCCACTGCAACTCCCGCCTCAGAGATAACGTGTCCCAAGAAGTGGACCTCACGTATCCAGAACTGGCACTTCAAGAGCTTACCATAAAGCTGGTGCTCTCGGAGTGTGTCTAGTACAACTCGCAAGTGATAGGTGTGCTCCTCCTCAGTCGTAGAGTAAATCAAAATGTCGTCGATGAAGACCACGACAAATCGATCGAGGTATGGCTGAAAGATCCTGTTCATGAGGGCCATGAACACTGCTAGAGCATTGGTTACGCCGAAAGGCATAAACAAGAACTCATAGTGTTCATACCGACATCTGAAGGCCATCTTCTGCACGTCCTCATCTCTGACTCTGAGCTGATGATAGCATGACCTGAGGTCTATCTTCGAGAACCACCGTGCTCCCTTGAGCTGATCAAAGAGGTCATCAATCCTCGGTAGCGGATACTTGTTCCTCACTGTCACTTGGTTCAGGCGACGATAGTCAACACAAAGTCGCAAGCTCCCATCCGCCTTCTTGGTGAACAATATCGGGGAAGCCCAGGGTGAACACTGGGTCGGATGAACCCCTTGCCCTGCAAGTCCTCCAACTGTACCCGTAGCTCTCGAAGCTCGGCGGGGGCCATCCGATATTCTAGAGTGGATATCGGGGCTGTCCCGGGGTACAAGTCTATATAAAAGTCTACCTCTCTGCGAGGAGTTATCCCTGTAACATCGTCAGGAAAAACGTCCGCAAACTAATCCACCACTGCAGGAAAACCAGGACTCCGCACGTCAACTGCTCCAAGGATGAGGCTAGCCAACTAATGAGTAATGGGTTGTCCTATCCTCCTCGGAATTCCATCTTGTGCTGCAAAGGCTCCCTTCTCGCCGGTGAAGGTGAACCTTCTCCCGTCGGTGCGTACACATCGCACCTTGCGCCTAAAACAGTCAATCTGTGCATGGACCGTAGATAGCCAATCCATGCCCAAGATGACGTCGTAAGGCCTCGACGCTGCTACAAGAAGATCCCAGCCGAAGATCTCGCCTCCTAGAGTTAGCTCACACTGCCGGTACCAGTGCGTAATCGTCGAGTCTGCTCCCGTAGGAGTCTCTAGCCGTAAGGATCGAGCCAACGGCTCTGTCGGAATCTCCGAGCTCCGAACAAGGGAAGCGGCTATGAAAGAGTGACTCGCTCCTGTGTCTATAAGTACTGCAGCAAGGGTGGAATAGACACAGATAGTACCTCGAATCATCTCGGGTGCGCCGTGGTCGTAGGCCTCTGCTGCCTGGAGTTGTGCATGTCTCTGCCCGCCTTCTCCCTATGGTCGGGGTGGACCTCCTAGTGGTGGTGGTGGCAGAGCCTCCAAGCGTCGCCCACCACCTGCTGCTCGGCCAACACCTCTGCCTCGTCCGCCTCCTCCCTGCGGACCGCCACGGTCGACCCTCTGCCTTTGCCTCGGTGGTCCCTCAACCGTCTGCTGCTCCTCGGCACGGCGGGTCGGGAAGTCACGAGCCATGTGGCCCTGCCTGCCGCCCGAGTAGCACTGTCTGCCTCTCGAAAGACTGGCTCCTCGCTGTGTGCCCCGCACTGCTGAGCCAGTGTCCTGAGGTTGACTGCCTGAAGGTCTGGTCTGCCTGGACCCCTGAGTCATCCGTTGACTGCCTGCTGCAGAGGAATCTGCCACGTGCCGCCCTGCGGTGGGTCTCGGTGCTGGTGTAGACTCAGCAAGGAAACTCTCGATCAAAAGGGCCTGCTCCAGTACTCTTGTCTGAGTCGGTATGCTGAGGGAGATCAGCGATGCCCTGATCTCATGTCTCAAACCCTGCTCGAAGGTCCGAGCCCGGAAGAATGGGTCCCGTACCATGTCGGTCGAGTAGCGCGAGAGATCAGTAAATCTCGCCGAGTACTGAGTGACCGTCATTCTACCCTGCCGTAGCTGAAGAAGCTCCTGGATACGCACCGCACGAAGGGTGGCTGGGACGAACTCCGAGTGAAAGAGGCTCTCAAAGTCCGTCCAAAGTAGAGATGCCTCATCATACACCTGGGGCATCAAGCTCCACCATCAGCCCGCTGCTGTATGCAGTAGGCTCGCAGCTAGGATCACCATGAGGTCTTCGGGTGTCCTCACTAGCCTAAAAACTCGTACCACTGCCTCCAACCAGTCCTCTGCTGCCTGGGGGTCTGTCTCCCCACGGAACCTAGGCGGTCGCTGGCGCTGGAACTCGTGCAGAGCTCCAAGGCGACGTGCGTCATCAGCGGCTGGTGCTGGAAGCATCGGTGGCTCGGCGGGTAGAGCTACCGCCGGTGCCACTGCTGACAAAGGGCCCTGCACCGAGGCCTCGTCGCTTGGTGGGCTGTCGTCACACTCGACTCTCGGAACCCTAGCTGGCTGCCGTCGTTGGGCCATCCTGAAAAGGAACAGGTGCGCCACGGTCAAACAGTATACCTGGTGAGCTGACACAAAGTAATCACAAAGAAAACTTTGAAACACACACGCAATCAATGTTTTCGTGCATTAAGTCGGAAATTAGAAGTCAGGGTCCTGGTGTACGGATACGTCGGCCGCCGCACCAACACTGGACTCCCTGGACTGATAACTACACTCAATACGCTAAACATTATTGCTTCACATATAAAAGATCAGAGTTCGCGGTAGAACCGAACTCCTCTGATACCAATTTGTCACGACCCACCCTCGGGGCCCGTGCCGTGACCACCCCAAGCCCGCCTTCCATAGGCCAGGGGCTGGCGACTAGCACCAAGGCGTAATTCCCAGTAAAAAGGGAAGGCATTGCCTTTGTAAAGTAAACAAGCACCACAGAGTAAGCAAGCGGAAAGTAAACACCAAGTAAAAACAGAGTACAACTGAAAGTGCGGAAAAGTAAATGGGCCAGTATACAAACCCAAACTGAAAGTAAATTACAACTCGAAAGGGAAAACATCAACTGTAAAGTAAAAGCCGCTACACCGAGCTGTCCACTGGAAATCCCACCTGAAGGGTGGGTACAGATAGCTCCAATGCTCCTCGGGTCCCGCCGTCCGCTCCGAACACGTTCTGCCCAGTGGTCCACCTCCAGGTACCGTTCTGCTCTGCAAGCCTCAACCACGATCAACGCTGTCCATCGTCTGCAACCAAGACAACGTAGTGTGGGAATAGCCCGTGCAGGGGTGAGTATAAGCTACTCAGTAGGGACCCAGAGACCCCCGAAGGTCTCCCAAATCCACAAAGGATAAACCACAAAGGAAAGTTACAAACACAAAGTAACAACCGACACTGCTTAGGTATATGCCCATACATATACCTAAGTCATCAATTCCAATATGCTCCAACCTCCGAGCCCAAGTACAACTCAGTCCACACATGAAAGTATACGTATTCCACACAGGAAAGAAAAACTAAATCCACACAGGATAGCACAACACAATCCACACAGGAAAGTAACAGGATTCAGCTCACACAGGTATACTTCTTCGAAAGATGATAAAGATGATCTCTGATCCATCTAAGTCGTCGGACCCACGAAGGATCGATAGGTAACTAACCCCTGCAAAGACCCACACAGGATCGGGCCCACATAGAACCTGTAGGCGCTGGTTCACACAGGACCGCTGAGCGCAAAGACCCACACAGGATCGGACCCACATAGGATTGGGCCCACACAGGATCGGGCCCACACAGGACCTGTAGCACTGATCCACGTAGGATCACTGAGTGTTGTATTCATCGTCGAATCCACCAAGGATCTTTGTACTGTCATCGTCGTAGTCACAGTAGTAGTAGCAGTAGCAGTAGCAGTCACAGTCGCAGCCAGCACTAGGGTTCCCGCACACAGCAAGCTCATTCGGGAGGGTCCGCTCCACGAGCCGAGAGGCTGATACATCAACTATCACTAAGTCCAGAGTTGATGTATCCAAAAGTTTCGTATCGTCAACAGGAACTCAACGCAATAGACGGCGCGTCGATCGGACGCCCAGTCTGAGAATTATTGGCTATTTCGTCCCAGGGGCCCGGTTGGTTTTTAAGGCAAAACCAACCCGACCGTACTCCACCTGCGTCCAAACCTCGGGCGGAGTATGCCAAAATATTCGTCTCACTAAGAGGAACACAACAAAGCTGACGGCACGTCAATCGGACGTCCATAGCTCAAGATATGAGTGTTTCCGCTCCGAGGGCCCGGTTGGTTTCGGGTACGAACCAACCCGGCCGAACTCAAAGTATTCCAAAACTTTGAGTGCGATATACCGAATCGACCGTCTCAATCCAAGGATCGCATCACCGCTGACGGTTCATCAATCGGAGGTCCGTAGCTCATGTTATGGGCAAAAGAACAAAGTCGATTCGAAAACGGGGGGTCCGGGTCCGGGCCGACCCAGCCCGACCCCCCCTGGGTCGGCCCGGCCGACGGCGCGGCGGCGCGGTCCGGCACGGCGGCGCGGCCCGGCCGGTGGCGGCGCGGCCTGGGCGCCGCTCGGGTGCCATGCGCGGGGGGTAGAGCCCCCGCCTCTTCCCTTTGGCGGCGCGGCTTGAAGCCGCGCCTTGGTTCCACTGCCACCCCCCCTCGTATGGGCCCGCCTTTGAGAAAAACGGGGGGGCGCTGCCCCCCCTTGGTGTAATCGCGGCCCCCCCTTTATGGGGGGCCAGTTTGTGGCCAGCCGAGGGAATTAATTCCCCCAGCACTTCTCCCTTCCGGCCGGCCCAACATGGCCAACCGGTTCCTCTCTCAACGGGACCGGCAAGGTCGGTCCCCTTTCCGGCTTCCGACGCCGGCGGCCCGGCTAGCCGCCGGTCTTCCCGTTTCGCTGCGGCCCGGAACCGGCAGGGGTGTTCGTCGTCCGGTGTGGTGCGACGGCACCGCGCCCCTCCTTCGCGGGCCCGCTCCGGCCGCGGCGCCTTCGGTTCCCTTCGACGCGGCGCGACGGCGTCACGTTCATGATAATCCTTCCACGGCGCGGCTTGACGGCGCCGCGCAATATTTGTCGAATGATTTCCGCGTGGTGCGACGGCACCACGCCATCTCGTACATCACAAGAAAAATAATAATAATCAAGAACAAAGGAGGGGGAATTCGGCCGTGTTTGTGCGGTCCGACCCCCCTCTCGTTAGATGATAACTCTTAAATATTCCACAAGATTATCATGCTAGAACCAAGAACGAGAGTAAATAAATAATCCACAACAAACCCCTACCTCGGTTTCAAGATCGATGATCATCAACGACCCGCGGAAGACGTGTCGCGGTGGTCGGCGTCACGGAAGGACGTCGATGTCGTGAAGCGAGGATTCGAAGTTCTTGGACGACGATTTCGTCGCGGGAAATCGTCGCGGAAGAGATGACGCAGAAGAGGACGTCGTCGGTGTCGCGGGTATGGCGTCGCGGAAGATGGATCCTGAGAACGTGGCGTTCTTCGTCGAAGCTCGAAGGTTCTTCGCGTTCTTCGTCAAAGCTTGAAGAAGAAGAAGAAGAAGGCTTCAAAATCTCTCAAGGAGGCTAGAGAATTCTAACCAAATAAAATAAGCTAAGGGCTTATTTTATTTACTCAACCAAACCATTTGAAATTCAAAGGTTTGAATTAAGACAACTCAACCCCTTTAATAACCAAACTTGTCAAGTTAATTAAAAGAGAAGGTTAAGGGAGTTTTAAAAGAGAAGATGAAGAGTTATGCTTCGGGTGGGCCCCACCACACTTAATCCTCACAAGGGATTTTAAGTGGATGTGGGTCCCACCTTTAACTCCCTTGGGGAGAAAATAACCAACAAGTTAAAAATAAAAAGTGTTTCCACATTTTTATTTAACTTCTTTTAAAATCCCAAAAACTAACTCTCAACCCGCAATAAACGCAACCTCGGAAAAGGTCTCCTTAAGCGAATATCGGCGCTGTGAGTTCATCGGTGTCCTCGGATTTCAATTCCGAGCACCGGATCAAAAGTTAGAAATTCCCACTCGTTCGTTCACTGAACGTACCCGAGCCAAACTTCGGAAATTGATTCTGGGCACTCCGGGCCACGGAATCAGGTGCCGTCAGAAACCGCGCTCTTGTAAAATTCCAAAGAAAATTAAGAAAAAATTTCCCTTGAATTTTACAGGTCTTTACATAATTCTTATATTTTACCTTATCTTTTCAGTTTATTTAAATCGTTCATTAATGTGGTAATCACTGCATCATCATGGCGTCATAAATAAATTTTTTTATTTAATATCTAAAAATTATAAAACAATTACCATAATGTATGAAATATTTTTATCTTTCTAATTACTATTTATAGTAAAATATATAATCTTTGTAAATTAAATTAAATTTTTTTTACTTAGGATACACAAACCTTTGTTATATTTCCTTTCTTTAAAAAATAATATGATAAAAAGTCTCTATCACACTAAAGTGATTCCATGGGGCCCCAAAGTTGGCCCAAGGAATCCCATGGTCGGCCATGACACCACCAAAAGCATTAGAACACATGTTGGGGTCATTTTATATTTTTATGATATTATTTTATTACCCTTAACTACCCGATTACTAATTAAACACGATAATTAAAGATAATTACCGTCGTTACTATTCATAATGTTCAAAATCAAAAGATTCTTAATTACATAATTTGGACGTTCTGATTCCAAATTTTGAATCCATTTTACCAAACTGAAAACACAGAAATTTTAGTAATTAATTTAAAATTAAATCTCGTTGTCAAAACAAAAGACGGGTTTTTAAGAAGTAAATTTTATCAAAAGATTGACTTGTTTTTACATCCAATTGAAAAGTGAAATTACTTCCAATGAAAAAAATTGTATTAAGTGATAAAAACATAATTCAATTATACTTTAAAAAAATTAAAATAACAATCTAACTATATAATTAAATTGGATGAAAAGGCAGTTTTGAATTAAAATGCTATATTTTTTCACTATTCATTAAAAAATGAACATTATCAGAAAAATACCAAAAATTCTCCCTGAGCTATGTTTGATATTCCAAATTCAAAAATGATGTCCATTTTACCAAATCCAAAACATAGAAGTTTCATTAATAAATTAAATAGTTAATTCCCGTTGTCAAAACAAATAACGTGTTTTTAAGAAACAATATCTATCAAAAGATTGACACTTGTTTATGTCCATTTTCGAAGTGAAATTAATTCTAATGCCCACCATTGGATTAAATGGTAAAAATATATTCTAATTGAACTTTAAATTAATTAAAAAGATAATCTATCCATATAATTAAATTAGATAAAAAAGTATTTTTGAAGTAAAATGCAGTATTTTTCACTATTCATTAAAAAATGAACATTGTCAGAAAAATACCAAAAATTTATCCAAATTAAATTTAAATGTCCAAATTCTAAATAATAAGTTTATTTTTACAAATATAGCTTATAAAATTTTCAAAATTTATATTTAAAAAAGGTTCGCTATCAAAAGGCGGTAAAACAATCTTTTAAAAATATTAGAGTATTTATTCGTAAAATTGGATTCATTTTCATTTTAAGCCTCTAACATTTATTGGATAAATGTAAAAATATTTAACAAACATATGTAATCATTTTTTAGTAAGTTTTTTTCATTCTTTCCATTACAACGGTTAGGAGTTAACTACTAATAATAGTATTATTTTGTTACTGTGCAATATAAGATTTCAAAGAAACTTGTTGTTGCGTATCAGGTACTTTATCAATCATAGCGTCCCCTTTAAAGTAAAATTTATATTTAATTCTAAAATATTATTAAATACGAAAATTTCATATTTATTATTTACCTAGGATGTTACATCCTTCCCCCTTTTAGGAATTGCCTCCTCGCAATTTTAAAATTGGGCTCAGAAACTTCATTGAAAGCCCCACATCGGAAAAAGGAGTCAATAAAACTATCACTTTAAAAGAAAGAAAGAGAAGTACAATGGTCACCCGAGTTAACTCATACTAAGATTCCATGTAGTAAAATATGGATATGGAAGATAAAACCAAGGTTAAAGTTCTGATAGAGAGTGATAGAAAACATGACCAGGAGAAAGTAAACAATCTGAAATCCACAAATTTGTGACGGGTTAAACGGTATTTGATTCCCCAGTATGAAAAGTTAACAGACAACGTTTTTGTTCTAAGTTACTTTTCATTAAGGAATTTATTTATGGGATTAAACAAAACATAACTAAACATACTTATTTGTCATGTAAACTTTCAACTTTTACTATATTTCTAACACAAACTCATATTTTCTCCAAACGATGAGTATTCAGGATGACTTGTTCACATTAAGAGCGCTATAAACTACTTCTATAGAATCATCTTACTCATAAAAGAGAACTATATATTTCCCATGTCTTTAGACCTTAACCAAAACCAAAAAGGCTAGTACAAGATCAGATAATCCCCAAAAAGGATAATCTTTTACAAAAAGAAAAACTACTCTTAATCTCCAAAATTTGTCCAACAAAACCAAAAGTTCATCAAAGACCATTCAATAAACAGTTATCCATAAAATTCTTCAAAGTAATCCAAACTAATATTGAAACCCAAATATATGAAGGATTTAATCACATAGTCTTCCAAGGTAAATCTTAACATTTATCTCCAAATAACATCAGTTGCTCTTAAAGTCTCATATTGAAAAGTAATTAACCTAATCACATATCCACCATGATAGGTCAATCATTTCCATAGATAACCCAAAATAAACTTATTATTGATTCATAAAATCATTTAACTAAAAATAATAAGTCATACTAACTAGGGACTTCACGTAGTCCAGTGGTAGGTGATAAATACCAGTCACACTTTGGTTGTGGGTTCGATTCTCATAGCTTTGTCTGACGCGATAGGTTGTCACATGGTCTGTGTGTCGTCCTTTTTCCAAAACTATATAATGTTTTAAAACATTCCCCAAAAGAGATAAAATCTTAAAAAATAACCATAACATAATTTCACCTCAAGTTTACCTCATGCCTTTCATTTTTCAGCATAAAATATAGTAACCCATAATTACCTCAAACGTAAGGATGACATAAACCCTAATGGTTACCTTTATAATTATTACCTAAACATACACATAGGGCTGGTTCTCTCGTACATGATGCATTAGAGAACTCACCAAGGTTCAAGTGGTTAATCATGACTCCTGATAGTTGTTTTAGAATAACCACAAGATTTCTCATTGAATCCCCCATTTCATCCAGTCTCTTAATCAGAGAACCACCACAGTTTCCTTCAAACCCATTGTCACTTTGGTGCCTGCAAGATCCATCCATTTACTAAACCAAAAATTTCAGTGTGATTAGATCAACAAAATCATCATGTACTAATGAGTAAGATAAACACTAATATATACTTACTCATTAACTTTATCTAAAAACTATTACTCTTTCTGAAATCCTAACCATTATGGTATTGTTACTTATTCTTAAAGAATACCCTAACCTATAAAGTTATCTAAACCGACCTCTGATACCAACTACAAGAACCTGGCCTTAAAACATTACTTAATCTTGAATTAAATGAATAATTCACATTGAGTATCTTTTCAGGTTTAGAGTTTTAGAGAATTATGACATAACTATTACAACTCAAAGGATTACAAAATAGACACTACTACTATAACCGATTTTTCACAACAGTAAAAAAATCCTTAAATAAAACAAGAGTTATTTTCTTGATATAAATCTTCTTGAATACTTCCTTTCTATTACTGTTCCTTATAACCTATGAAAAATCATTTCAAAAACTTGGGATGAGCATAAAAAGCTCAGTAAGGGTTATAACATAATGAAAGGAAACATTAACCAGCCAACAAATACAAATCAATGAAACCATAACTTCAATCATAACATACCTTCTAAAATCATAATATTTATGTATAACTCATAGGAATCATAATACATAAATGTAACTTGAGGCATTCATAACATTATTACATAGGGATTAACCCTCATGGTTACGTTTGGAATACCCATCACAGTATATTCCCTAAATCTCTTCAGAGAAACCTTTGGTTTTAACTCCTTCGCATTACCCAATGCATTGGAGAGATATCATGGGCTCACCCGCCCTTATTTTATCATGGAGCCACCCATCTTCATAAGAAATTCCCAAGAACCATAACATAATCATATCATATAAAACATGCATAAATGAAACATAACATTTCCACATTTCAATCACAAGATATCAATACAACACATTGATATAATCAAAACATTATCAAAACTATTTTCAATACCAAAATAAAATAAATGTATAACATGTTATTTGTTTTTCATTTAAAAAATTTTATGGCTTGTAGAGGAAGCCGAAACTCAAATAATGGTCACAGCGGTAGAGAAGTCGTTGTTTCCGCATACGTAAGACAAAACATTCCTTTTGTCATTTAGTAAAATGATTCATATAAAAAGATTAATTTTGAATAAAAGTAAAATTCAAAGGGGTTTATGCACCATATAAAATAAAGTTTTGTATAAAAAAAATATTCCTCAATGAAAAGAGATTGAGACAAAGTCCCTTACAAAGACGGTATCATTAGATTAAGGATAAATCAATTACATAATTATGTGTGACAAATATAAATACACCAAATATAAGTGGATATTAATTGTAAAACAATCATAGGTCATCCACACATATTCATAGCATGACATAATCAAGTAGTATAAGTTTAACCCAAAGAATCGAAATTGGGTTAAGAAGTTCCCTTGCAAAAATTCGATAGCCTAACGGCGTCACATCAAATTTTAGAAAAAGAGTGATGAGAGAGATAAAGGGTATCTCATAACTTGGACATAAAATTTATAGAAATAAGGATATATAAGAACATATACCAACATAAGAATATGTAAATTAAAATACATAACAAAAATAAGTCTTTTAAAAATAGGAGGGTGAAAGGTTTCCTTACCGACTTGGGTAACTTTCAAAACGCACACCCCATAAAAGAAGGACCATACAACGTTGATGTAAATACCCATAAACGAAATTATATTACACAAAGAGTAGAATAATTGGAAGTACATAAACCACTCAAAGGAGATAGTGACATATATAGCATGAATCTCAAGGTAATAAATAGTGAGATAAAAACCCTTACCTCATTGGAATGAATCAATTCATATGACCAAAAGATATTAAAAACCAGATGAATCACATAATACCATGAATATAAATAGAATCATGATAATATATATCAAATGGAAGTACACAATACACCACATTCAATAAATAATTGGCGAACAATGGAAATCTCATGAAATTGAAAGTGAGATAAGAAATCCCCTTATAAAAATTCGGCAGCCTAACGGCGCCACTGAAACATTATTAAAATGAATTGATGAGATAACGAGGGGTATCTTATCATATGAACATGAAAAGGGTAGTATGATTAATATAAAAGAACATCCCCAACATAAGAACATGGAACTTAAAATAAAAGACATAAAGGAGAATACATGAAAATAAAGAGAGAGGTAGGATCCCTTACCTCAAGTCCGACTTGTCTTGTTCGTTTCTTTATATTCCTGAATAATAAACTTTTGTAAATTTATAATTTCTTAAGGACCTCCTTTAAAGTTTATTATTCAATTCATATCACATATTATAATTCTATAATATTTAGTTAATTATGTGAGTTCATATCAGAAGTTTCTATCGATGTTTGGTACATTAGTCAAAAATGAACTTGTTTGAAAAGAATTGTCCATTTAATTATAAGTACATCATCTACAGAATAGTATTAATGATTTAAATATCATATATATCCAGTACATATTCATTTTATACTATTCCATAACATTTTGAGATAAAAATAAATGAAATGCACCATTCATGGAGACGGTAGGTTGTACATACGCATGAACGCTACTTTCATTTCATTGTCATATTAATGGAATTAAAAATAAATGAGAGATATATATATTATAATTCCAGTATAATATATATTTTATATAGGTCAAATAAGTTCATTAATTTCATTCTTTATACATTCCATGTATTGCATGAACGAGTCACATCACTTGAGGGGGCGGTATTCCACACTTCCTCATATGAAATTATCGCATTTGTACAACATGCAAAGCAAAAAGGTATGTTTTAAATATAAAATACAGAAGAATATAGAAAAAAATACCATATATATCATATATAAAATATAGTGACATCATAATTGTCACGAACCAACCCGGGTCGACCCTAAACCGGTCACCCGAGCCGGCCCGTGACCTAGCCTCAAGCGCGTCTCCCCTTATGCCAGAGGTTGCCGACTAGCGGCAATGGTGTAAGGTAAGTCAGGGGGAGACTATACCCTCTTATCAAATTGAAGTAAAGGGTCCAAAAATACAGCAACAACATAAGTAGTGTAAATAATAAGAAAACAGCATAAAAACATTTTTCATTTATAAGGTTTGAATAAAATTGGTGAACGTCAGTTTATATAAGAGATGCATGCATGACATGCTAATGATACAATAGAAGCATTAAAACATGAGACATACTTACACATCAATGCAGAAGTAAATAAACAAAAGTATCAAGCCCCGAGGGCGATCTCCATGAGCATCCTTAGCCCCAACTCGGTCCTTTTCTCCTAACTCCAAGTACAAGAAACAGCAACGACAAGGTCCTGCAACCAAATAAAATCTACTCAGGTACCCTAGTGCAATGGCGGACTGAGTAGGGTGTGAGATATATATCTCAGTAGGCCGGAACCACCGGGGTCTAGCCCACTCTATATCATGAAATATAATTTAAACAATGTGTTGGTAAATCCAAAAAAAAGCGATACAATCCAAACAATAAACGCCCGTCCAGGTTCCATAAAGGACACCTAACGGCAATACCTGCCCCGGACCATAGCCAGAATAAGAACCTGTTTAAAATAACACAAGTAAATTTGGTTCAATCATAAAAACACTTTTTATCATTTTTCTCACTTACTCTATTTATTCACTTATCACTTCAACTTAGATTGGAAATCTATTCATTCTTACCTTGCTTTATTTGATCACAATTCACTCGGGTTTTACCCACATCTCTCATTCTTTTCATAAATCATTATTGTCATTTGTTTGGTGTTGAAAACCATTTAAAGCACCCCAATTCTCATTTGATGTAGATCTCCATTTCTTACACCTCGAATCACATTTGGTGTAGATCACCATGTCTAACACCTAGATAATTATTCGGTGTAGATTGTCATGTCTAACACCCCAAATCACATTTGGTGTAGATCACCATGTCTAATACCTAGATAATTATTCGGTGTAGATCTTCATGTCTAACACCTTATATCACAAGCTTGGATAACCATTGGGAAGGAACGCCATGTCCAAACCCAACGTTTAAATCGGTCTAGAATGCCATGTCTAGGACCCAGAATCTCATTTATTTATTACCATTTATCAATTAATTAATCAGTCGACACAATTCCCATTTCATAATTAATTCTTCACATTTAATTATCCAGATCAGATATCAACTTTTTATCATCAATTATCATAATTAATTATCCTTGATCAACAATCTGTAAGTTCCACGAGCAATAAAAGGTAAAAAAGCGTATGGCATCAACATGCCTCTATGGTAGGTGATTAATGACATTAAATGGTACAAGCTAAAAAACTTGTTCAAGCAATGAATTCAATTCAAAATATTACATTAAATTTATAACTTAAAGAACAAGGAAAAAGGGGCATTTAGGCGGGGCACACCCAAAGGGGTGGCCAAGGGGCAAGGAAAGCACCTAGGATGGGGTTTGCCATAAACGAAGGACACAATGGGAATGAGAAAACCAGACAAGAATTTCAATAAGAAATAATGAGGCATCACCGAAAGGTTGCGACAAGCAGCACAAGATGTGGCACGACATAAGCGCTGAAGTAAAGGGAAGAGGGGAAACACTCTACCCTAAAAGTTCTAATTACATGTTAAGTCATGAACTTAGGAGGTTCCATGGCTCATTTATTATTTTTCAAGAAGCAATGTCATTTGAGGTAACCATTAAGGTAGAAGTACAAGCATGTCATTTATCAAGTATAATGTCAAGAATAAAGAGTCATAAGACATTTAAGTAAGAAAGCACAAAAAAAAATCTACTACTACATTTTTATTTTGAAGACATATCACCTCCATTGGAGGAATTTTATTAGAAAACCTGTCATTACTTTATCAAAAAATTCATTTAGTGATATATATCATTTACTTTAAAACTCATTCAACACTTAACAAAGTTAAGAAGCCAAAAATAATGAAGGAAATCATGAAACGATATTGCTACATTTTTAGATTGAAGGCAGTGCACCTCGAAAGAGGGGTTTTATTATTAAATTGTTAGTTTAGTGACCAAGCAACCTCTTTTATCTTATTCCTGCAATTCACACGATTTCCACAGAAGCATTTAATCGGAACTAAACTTTCATAATTAAAATGCTAAGGAAGTGAAATATGAAACTCATTATTACTTTACTTAAATTTAAAGGGCAAGGAGAGGGACCCTACCTCCAGGTGGATCCATCCGTCCACTCCGGTTGTTGGCACTTTCTAACTAAAGTCGTCGTTGTTTCTCCCCCATGAGGCATATGTGATTTCACATACGTATAAGGACACCTAGCCTCTATGCAGATGCTCTGCATGGCCATGAGTGTGCGTAAGAGGATCCTTACACATATTCTTATACACATAAGCCTGTCTCCGCTCACCTGTGCAGGCATTTTTTATATATGAAATGGGGACAACTAGCCTCGTACGTGTATATTCGCTGCCATGCACAAATATACGCATGCTGAGGGAACCCACATACATATAAATACGTACCTATGCCAATGTAGGCGATTCGCCTAAGCTCTGGCAAGGTGAAACCAACTCTAAAGGTCCAACGCACTATCAAACAACCACATCCAACCTCAAGACACAAAGAGAAACCAATTTAAGTGAGGCAAGACCAACCAACGGTATTAAATCCTTACCTCGGGTGTTAGCGACAATGCAAAATGAAGTGAAACCACCCAACGCCCTACCAATTAAATACCAGGGAGTCAATAACACATGAAGACCCTAATTTGGAGGATGCAAAACTAACGACGGGTATAAAACCTTACCTCGCAACATTGGCGACGAACCGAAACCACCCGAACCGCTTCGCCTTCGGTGGCGGTTGTCGGAACGCACCTCAAGGGACCCCAAGAGAACCTTCACACCGACCTAAAACAAGAAGAAACCAAAAAACTGGATCACCTCTAAGCCCTAGGGTTCGTCCGCACCTCACCGGGCGCCGATTAGGTCGAAATGAAGTCGGAAATAGGAAGGATAAGGAAGAGAAGTTCTTACCATGATGATTCGGAGAGAAGCCGAGAGGAAAACCGGGAAGAAACGACGTCGAAGAGGAGGCCATAGGAGGGGTTTCGCATGCAGCTCGCGGGAGATAAGGGAGGGGTGTGTCGCGTGGGGGTTCTACTGAGTGAAGGTGAGGGAGAGTTAGATAGGTTTTAATTTTAATTTATTTTATTTTCTTTTATTTTAATTTTAAACAAAATATTAAACGCACCCGACCGCAGGGTTTGACCCGCACCGTCTGAAAAACCGTGCGCAGCCCGCGCACCTGCCACCGGATACCCGAGGTATCCTGCATGGCTGACCCGCACGGTTAAACCTACTGTGCGTAGTCCGATATCACCGTTTAAAAAGGCTCCAGAACTCGGGACCTCTTTCCGAAGCTCGGTTTTAAAACTGACCCGCTGATAAAAGAAAAAGTTCAAAAACCTTCGCATTTTATCTGCTCTAAAAAAACGGTTCGTTACAAACTACCCACCTAAAAAAACTCTTCGTCCTCGAGAAGCCTTCGGAAAACAACGAAAACATCACCCGACCTACAAGGGTCGTGAAGTTTCATTCAACCGGTCGTATTGCGTTTCCAACACCCAATGTACCTTTATGAATTTTATAAGAAGACTACACTTAAGCCTTTACAATTTGAGCCAACGCTCCCATTACAACTGAAACATCAAAGAATAGCTTACATCTGAGGCCATTATATGGACCTCAACCAAAGAAAATGGTTGAATCATGATCGACCAACTAAAATTGGTCATGCAATATTTCCTCGAAAGACATCACCAACCCAAAATTCACACTCTCCCTTGAACCGACGACATGCTTTTAAAACTGTTCTGTTATCAACTATGCGTACACCGAAGTCCTTACATGACCTTCGGTGATATTCTCAAGTAAAGCCATCACAAGACTATTATAAAACTTTCGTTCCTCAGCACGAAGCGTAACTCCAAGAAATCGTGCATCCCACGCACAACCAGAGAGAGATTACGAAACAAACCCGCAACTTTTAAACTTTAGCGCGGCGTATAACCGACATTATCTTAGTGTATCCAAGACGGCATCAAGATGGGGGCCATGCTCATCTCATCCAGCAGAGTACACTAATATTAAACCAAGGTCGCTGAGAAGAACAATCGAACCAAACTCTGATGCTTATACCACCTGAGGCATTAGTATTCGTCGAAGCTTAACCACTGAAACTCTTCCCACACTAACAGAGTTTCTAAAGCGTTGTGTACACTGCCAACCTTATCAAAGTCATGCTGCCAAGCAAGCACCGACATGAAAACCGAAACTCATGAGACACTAACCACCTTAGGAGTGTCCATGTCATCGCAAGAACTAGGCTCTCACCGGCGCGCTATTTTTGAAACACTTTAACGCACGGGGATGTTCCTCGAACTACAATCACCACATCATAAACTCACACAGAAAACAGGGTAACTCAAGCTCTAAGGGAACTATCTATCACAGGCTAGTCCCTTACAAAGCACACACGTCGACCCTAACTCTTGGTCATGCAAAACAAGGATTACTAGGCTCAAAAACCCCTTTCCATTTTATCCATTTCATTAATTCATTTCAACCTTTAATGATTTGAAAGAAGATTTTAACAGACCCACAAGTACTATTTCACAACAAAGTACTTGGTTTTCAAACAACGACCCACGGGCAAAACAGGCAAGTTGTAACAAACTTCCTCTTCAATATTTAACATTTAATCTTTAGAATCCATCTTTTAAAAAGTTCGAAAACAAGATTTACCCTTTTCTCAATTATAAGGCGCACATACACCTTATAATGGAAAATTTTCTCCATTGTAATCGCAACCAACAATTTCAGCCAAAGAAACCAAGCACTTACCAGCAAGCTAACAAGCCACTACAAATAGCTAACACAAAGAAACAAGCTGAAATCACTAAAACATGCTATAACACAGACCATGACACACAAGAAAGATAGAAAACATGAAATATTATCACCCAAACATGTTAACTATCACCGAAACATGATTTCTAAAGAGGCGTGCTAAATAAATCCAGACATGACATATTTTCAAGGCACACAATCAAAATCAGCAGGCATCCTACTAATGCAACTACATGGCATGGAACATATGCATGACATGTGAATCTCTAAGTGCCTAATATGATGCATGCAATGCAATTTCCTGGCCATATTGGGCCAAGGAAAATTTTCAAAACCTCTTCATAAACAAATAAGCAGTGGAAAGTACAACATTCACCCAAGGTGAAATCACATCAACTGTAATAGCAAACAGCATGAACATCAATTCCCAGCCCTAGCCACTTGGTCATTTACCGTACGTGGGGTGATCAGTCCTAGACACGTCTATTACCCAAGCGCCGACACATTCCTAGTCTCCTGTCTACCAACCCAAAACTGTAAGACAAAGGAAAAGGAGGGTCCTCTAATACCATTTTGTCACGAACCAACCCGGGTCGACCCTAAACCGATCACCCGAGCCGGCCCGCGACCTGGCCTCAAGCGCATCTCCCCTTATGCCAGAGGTTGCCGACTAGCGGCAAGGGTGTAAGGTAAGTCAGGGGGAGATTATACCCTCTTATCAAAGTGAAGCAAAGGGACCAAAAATACAGCAAAAACGGATGTAGTGTAAATAATAAGAAAACAGCGGAAAAACATTTTTCATTTAAAAGGTTTGAATAAAATTGGCGAACGTCAGTTTATATAAGATATGCATGCATGACATGATAATGATACAATGGGAGAATTAAACCATGCGACATACTTACACATCAATGCAGAAGTAAATAAACAAAAGTCTCAAGCCCCGAGGGCGATCTCCATGAGCATCCCGAGCCCCAACTCGGTCCTTTTCTCCTAACTCCAAGTACAAGAAACAGCAACGATAAGGTCCTGTAACCAAATAAAATCTACTCGGGTACCCCAGTGCAATGGCGGCCCGAGTAGGGTGTGAGATATATACCTCAGTAGGCCAGAACCACTGGGGTCTAGCCCACTCTAGACCATGAAATATAATTTAAACAATGTGTTGGTAAATCCAAACAAAAGCGATACAATCCAAAAAATAAATGCTCGTCCAGGTTCCAAAAAGGACACCTGATGGCAATACCTACCTCGACCCATAGCTGGAATAAGAACATGTTTAAAACAACACAAGTAAATTTGGTTCAAGCATAAAAACACTTTTTATCATTTTTCTCAATTACTCTATTTATTCACTTATCATTTCAACTTAGATTGGAAATCCATTCATTCTTACCTTTCTTTATTTGATCACAATTCACTCGGGTTTTACCCACATCTCTCATTCTTTTCTTAAATCATTATTATCATTCGTTTGGTGTTGAATGCCATGTAAAGCACCCCAATTATCATTTGGTGTAGATCGTCATGTCTAACACCTCGAATCACATTTGGTGTAGATCTCCATGTCTAACACCTAGATAATTATTTGGTGTAGATCGCCATGTTTAACACCCTGAATCACATTTGGTGTAGATCGCCATGTCTAAGACCCAGAATCTCATTTATTTATTACCATTTATCAATTAATTAATCAGTCAACACAATTCCCATTTTATAATTAATTCTTCACATTTAATTATCCAGATCAGATCTCAACTTTTTATCATCAATTATCATAATTAATTATCCTTGATCAACATTCTAGAACTTTCACGAGCAATAGAAGGTAAACAAAAGCGTATGGCATCAACATGCCTCTATGTTAGGTGATTAATGACATTGAATTGTACAAGATAGCAAACTTGTTCAAGAAAGGCATTAAATTCAAACTATTACATTAAATTTATAACTTAAAGAACAAGGAAAAAGGGGCATTTAGGTGGGGCACACCGAAAGGGGTGGCCAAGGGGCAAGGCGAGCACCAAGGATGGGCTTTACCATAAATGAAGGCCACAATGGGAATGAGCGAACCACCCAAGAATTTCAATAAGAAATAATGAGGCATCGCCAGAAGGTTGTGACAAGCGGCACAAGATGTGGCACGACATAAGCATCTAAGTAAATGGAAGCGGGGAAACACCCTACCCTAAAAGTTCTAATTACATATTAAGCCATGAACTTAGGAGGTGACATGGCTCATTTATTATTTTTTAAGAAGCAACATCATTTGAGGTAACCAGTAAGGTACAAGTACAAGCATGTCATTTATCAAGTATAATGTCAAGCATAAAGAGTCATAAGACATTTAAGTAAGCAAGCACAAAAAAAATCTACTACTACATTTTTATTTTGAAGACAACTCACCTCCATTAGAAGAGTTTTATTAGAAAACTTGTGATTACTTTATCAAACAATTCATTTAGTGATATATATAATTTACTTTAAAACTCATTAAACAATTAACAAAGTTAAGAAGCCAAACAATAAGGAAGTCAATCATGAAATGCTATTGCTACATTTTTAGATTGAAGGCAGCGCACCTCGAAAGAGGGGTTTTATTATTAAATCGTTAGTTTAGTGACCAAGTAACCTCTTTTATCTTATTCTTGCAATTCATAGGATTTGCACAGAAGCATTTAATCATAACTAAACTTGCATAATTAAAATGCTAAGGAAGTGCAATATGAAACTCACTATTACTTTACTTAAATTTAAAGGGAAAGGAGAGGGACCCTACCTCCAGGTGGATCCATCCATCCACTCCAGCTCTTGGCACTTTCTAACTAAAGTCGTCGCTGCTACTCCCCCATGAGGCATATGTGATTTCACATACGTATAAGGACACCTAGCCTCTATGAACACGCTCCGCATAGCCATGAGCGTGCGCAAGAGGATCCTTACACATATGCTTATACACATAATCCTTTCTCCACCCACCGGCGCAGGCATTTTTTATATATGCAATGGGGACAACTACCCTCATACGTGTATATTCGCTGCCATGCACAAATATACTCACGCCGAGGGAACCCACATACATATAAATATGTACCAATGCCTACGCAGGCGAGTCTCCTAAGCTCTGGCAAGGCGAAACCAACTCCAAAGGTCCAACGCACTATCAAACAACCATAGCCAACCTCAATACAGAAAGAGAAACCAATTTAAGTGAGGTAAGACCAACCAACGGTATTAAATCCTTACCTCGGGTGTTAGCGACAAAGCAAAACGAAGTGAAACCACCCAATGCCCTACCAATTAAATACCATGGAGTCAATAACACATGACGACCCTAATTTGGAGGATGTGAAACTAATGACGGGTATAAAACCTTACCTCGCAACGTTGGCGACAAATCGAAACCACCCGAACCGCTTCGCCTTCGGCGGCGGTTGCCAGAACGCACCTCAAGGGACCCCAAGAGAACCTTCGCACTGACCTAAAACAAGAAGAAACGGAAAAACCGGATCACCTCTAAGCCCTAGGGTTCGGCCGCACCTCAGCGGGCGCCGATTAGGTCGAAATGAAGCCGGAAATAGGGAGGATAAGGGAGAGAAGTGCTTACCATGATGATTTGGAGAGAATCCGAGAGTAAAACCGGGAAGAAACAACGTCGAAGAAAAGTCCATAGGAGGGGTGTCGCGCGCGGCTCGCAGGAGAAAAGGGAGGGGTGCGTCGCGTGGGGGTTCTGCCGAGTGAAGGTGAGGGAGAGTTAGATAGGTTTTAATTTTAATTTATATTATTTTCTTTTATTTTAATTTTAAACAAAATATTAAACGCAGCCGACCACACGGTTTGACCCGCACCATCTGAAAAACCGTGCGTAGCCCGCGTGCCTGCCACCAGATACCCGGGGTATCCCGCACGGTTAAACCTATCGTGCGCAGTCCGATATCACTTCTTAATAAGGCTCTAGAACTCGGGACCTCGTTCCAAATCTCAGTTTTAAAACTGACCCACTGATAAAAGAAAAATTTCAAAAACCTTATCATTTTATCCGCTCTAAAAAAATGGTTCGTTACAATAATAGCCACCATGAGAGGTGGTAGGATATAATTGAACAATCATCGTTTTGTGAGGCAGTAGTTCGTCTTCCACAGAAATAGTATGTTCTTCACCCATTATATAGAGGTGTGTGTAAGTGTAGCTCGAATACTTCTCATAACAACATCCTAGTATATTGAAAATACGGGTTTTGTTACAAATGAAAGGAATAAAAATAGTTTAAGGGGTTGGAGAAGCCAAATAAAACAAAAGAACATAAGAGAAGACATTACCTTTAAATCGGGTAACTCTTTTTTATTTGATCCCAAAGGCTTCCTTGGGAAGAATTCTGCCAAAAGTGAGGATTCTAGGAGTAAGAGAGGGATGTGGAGAGACAATATGAGCAGATTTTGGATGAGCCAGGGGCTTGAGATGTGTGGGTAAGGGGGTAGAGGTGGGGGCCTTTTATAAGAGGGAGGAGGGGCAGTATTGGAAAGTCTTGAAATGTTACTTTATTATAAAATGATTTTAGTATTTTAAAGGACCCACAATTATATATTTCGAGGATAAGGTAATAAGGGTTCGAAATCCACCCATGCAATACGTTTTTGACCAGTGTAAGTCTTATATTTTACCTTATATTTTCATTTTATTTAAATCGTTCATTAATGAGGTAAGCATTACATCATCACGGCGTCATAAATAAATTTATTTATTTAAGTTCTAAAAATTAAAAAAAAAATTACCATCATGTAGGAAATATTTTTAGATTTCCAATGACTATTTCTAGTCAAAGATATCATTTATTTAAACTAAATTAAAATTGTTTTACTTAGGATACACAAACCTTTGTTATATTTCCATTCTTTAAAAAATAATATGATTAAAAGTCACTATCACACTAAAGTGATTCCATGGGGACCTAAAGTTGGCACAAGGCATCCCATGGTCGTCTATGACACCAAAAAAATCATTATGACACATGTTGGGGTCATTATATATTTTTTTGATATTATTTTATTACCCTTAACTACCTAATTACTAATTAAACACGATAATTAAAGATAATTACTGTCGTTACTATTCATAATGTCCAAAAACAAAAGATTTTTAATTACATAATTTGGACCTTCTGATTCCAAATGTGAAACCCATTTTAACAAATTCAAAACACATAAAGTTTTGTAATTAATTTAAAATTAAATCCCATTGTCAAAACAAAAGACGGGTTTTTAAGAAGTAAGATTTATCAAAAGATTGACTTGTTTTTACATCCAATTGAATGGTTAAATTACTTACAATGAAAAACATTGTATTTAGTGATAAAAAAATAATTCAATTATACTTTAAAAACAATTAAAATGACAATATAACTATATAAATAAATTGGATGAAAAGGCAATTTTGAATTAAAATGCTGTATTTTTTCACTATTCATTAAAAAAATGAACATTATCAGAAAAATACCAAAAACTCACCCTAAGCTATATTTGATATTCCAAATTCAAAAATTATTTCCATTTTAACAAATTCATAACATAGAATTTTCATTAATAAATTATATAGTTAATTTCCACTGTCAAAACAAATAGCGTGTTTTTAAGAAAAAATATCTATCAAAAGATTGACACTTGTTTATGTCCATTTTAAAAGTGAAATTAATAATAATGGCCACCATTGGATTAAATGGTAAAAATATATTCTAATTACATTTTAAATCAATTAAAAATATATTCTATCCATATAATTAAATTAGATGAAAAAGCAGTTTTGAAGTAAAATGCTGTATTTTTCACTATTCATTAAAAAATGAACATTGTCAGAAAAATACCAAAAATTTATCCAAAGTAAATTTAAATGTCCCAATTATAAATAATAAGTTCATTTTGAAAAATAGAGCTTATAAAATTTTCAAGTTAGATTTAAAAAAGGTTCTCCATCAAAAGGCGGTAAAACAATCTTTTAAAAATATTAGAGTATTTATTCTTAAAATTGGATTCATTTGCATTTTAAGCCTCTAACATTTATTGGATAAATATAAAAATATTTAACAAACATATGTAATCATTTTTTAGTAAGTTTTGATCATTACCTCCATTACAACGGCTAGGTTTTAGCTACTAATAATTGTATTATATTGTTACTATGCATCATAAGATTTCAAAGAATCCTATTGTTGTGTATCACGTACGCTATCAAACATCGTGTCCCATTTAAAGTAAAATTAATATTTAATTCTCAAATATTATTAAATACAAAAATGTCATATTCATTATTTACCTAGAATGTTACACGTCTAGCTGACCATTTCATAATTCCCCCACCATTTGTTGTTATCTGATTTCATGGCATTCCGAGGTCGTTCGGCCGGTTTTGACCACCCCACGCATGCTTTTCAAGCGCGCCAAACACCTAAGAAACACATATTCAGTCGTTTCACACAAACCACGCGTCCTAATGATGTGTCGTCTCCTCGTACACCTCACAAATAAAAATTAGGGTGTTTTGTGGGATTTCAAGTCATTCTGATGTCGTTCAGTATGCAATTGACCGTTAAACACATGTTTTGGCCATTTACGACATGTGGAGTGTGTTTTTTGCCATCGCAGTCACACGACACCTCTAATTGACGTGAAGTCTAGCCGAAAATTTTACAATTCACCCACCCTTTATTTTCGTCTGATTTCATGGCATTCTGAGGTTGTTCGACCGGTTTTGACCACCCCACGCATGCTTTTCAAGCGCGCCAAACACCTAAAAAACACATATTCTATCGTTTCGCACAAACCGCGCGTCTGAATGACATGTCTCCTTCTCATATACCTCAAAAATAAAAATTAGGTTGTTTTTTGTGATTTTAAGTCATTTTAATGTCGTTCGGTATGCATTTGACCATTAAACGCATGTTTTGGATATTTACGACACACGGAGTGCGTTTTGGGCCACCACGATCACACAACACCTCCGATTGATGTGTCGTCTAGACGACTAATTCACTGCTCGCCAACCATTTTTTTGTCCGATTTCATGGTATTCTAAGGCCGTTCGGCCGGTTTTTGACCACCCCACGCACGCTTTTCAAGCGTACTAAACACCTAAAAACACATATTCATTCGTGTCATGCAAAACCGTGCATCTGAATGATGCGTTGTATCCTCATACACCTCACGAATAATAATTAGAGTGTTTTCATGTGAATTTAAGTCATTCCGATGTCTTTTGGTAGGCATTTTACCATTAAACGCATGTTTTGGCCATTTACGACACGCAGAGTGTGTTTTCGGCCACCATGGTCACACGACACCTCCAATTGACGTGTCGTATGTTTGACCATTTTACAATTCACCCAACCGTTATTTTCATCTGATTTCATGGCATTACGAGGTTGGTCAGCCAGTTTTGACCACCCCACGAACGCTTTTCAAGCACGCCAAACACCTAAAAACACATATTCAGTCATGTCGTGCAAACTGTGTGTTCGAATGATGTGTCTTCTCCTCTTACACCTCACTAATAATAATTAGGGTTTTTTGTGTGATTTCAAGTCATTATGATGTCTTTCAACATGAATTTGACCACTAAACATATTTTTTGGCCATTTATGACACGCGGAGTGCATTTTCGGCCACTTTGGTCACACGCCACCTCCGATTGATGTGGCGTCTAGCTGACCCTTTCAAAATTCACCCACCCTTTTTTGGCATCCGATTTCATGGCATTCTGAGGTCGTTCGGCCAGTTTTGACTACCCCACACGCACTTTTCAAGCACGTCAAACACCTAAAAAACACATATTCAGCAGTGCCGAGCAAACCACGTGTCTAAATGATGTTTCGTCTCATCTTACACCTTAGGAATGACCCATGGATCGTTGTGTTAAAGTATCAAGATAATCCGAATACGTTTGGTTGGTTTTCCATATGCCAGTTGTTTTTACTTAAAATGGTGTCCATTTTAAACAAAAGGGAGACATTTAGAGTGATACCAGCCACACCATGGATTGGATTGAGGTGGGGTTGTCTTGTACACATCTCAAATGACCATTGGATCATTGTCCTAAAGTATCAACAAAATCCAAATACATTTGGTCTATTTTTCATATGTCAGTTGTTGTTTTAACTTAAAATGTTTTCCATTTCAAATCAAAGTGAGACACAATGAGTGATACTGGCCACACCGTGTCTCGGATTGAGAAGGATTTTACTCATACCCATCACAAATGACCCATGGATCATTTTCTTAAAGTATCAACAGAATCCAAATATGTTTGTTTGGTTTTCCGTATGCCAGTTGTTTTACTTAAAAGGGTGTCCATTTTAAACAAAAGAGAGAAACTTTGAGTGATACAGGCCACATAGTGCCTCATATTGATGCGGGGTTGAATCTTACATGTCAAATATGACTCATGGATCATTTTCCTAATGAATCAACACAATATGAATGTGTTTGGTTGGTTTTTCGTATGCCAGTTAGGCAAATCGTGCAACAATAGTGATAATATCTTACACTAAAACTATAGACATTGTGCATGATGTGTATCCCCTGGTGTATGGTTAGGGAAAATCATGCACGTTTCTTCTAATATATATCCATATATGGTTGGTAGATACCTTTTGGTATGGACTTAAATTTTTTACTAACCGTGAGGCATAGTGTTTTTCTACGCCGACCGGGGTTCTGAGCTCCGAACAAGCCCCATAATCCATTATAACATCATTAGACTTCCATATTTGGTCAAAAATAAAGAGTAATAGTGAATTCAAAAATATCCATACCAGAGTGAAAAACTACGTTCAAAAATAAAGAGTTATACAGAATTCAAAAATGTAATGGATCAATCTGCCCCTGATCACCATCACCATCACCACTGTCATCATCAGCCTCATCCTAGCCGCCATCTCTGCCCTCGTAGTCATCCTCGTCATCGTCCCCATGCTCATCCTCAGCCCCATCCTTGCTCTCGGCCCCATCCTCGTCCTCGTCCTTGTCCTCATCCTCTCCCTTGTCCTCTTCAGCATCCTCATTATCACTAGGAACATCATCATCTCAAAAGATGCTAAAACTTCCACCTGGTGCATTGGATAATGCACCCATCGACGACATATATGTCCGACAAGCTGCGCTGGCCTCTGGGAGAAGTGATGAAGATAAAGCATTGATCAGTTTCATAAATTATTTCTCCCTCATTTGAACCTATTCTTCCAACTCTATGACCTTTTTATTAGACTGTCTTACATCCTCCTTGACCTGTTCCAACTCAGTGGTACTAGAATGGATACCTGGAGAGTACCAATACCTCGTCGGGACTATATTCTTACCAGGTCGGCAGCGTAGTCGACCAGAGTGCTCATCTCCCAAAACCTGATATAAATGATCATGTGGCCCTAAATTGTCAGGCTCTTGGGCATCAAGGTCATCTAAATCAGCTTGTTAAAAATATTAATAGGTTATTAAATTTCAAAATAGATATTAAACTTTTAAATAAACAAATTAAAACTTACAATATTTTCTTGTGTCGGTTCATTAACCACAGTTCCATCTTTTTTCCTTCTACTCAAGAAAAACAATTTTTCTCAAGGGAGACGTCCTTCAATATTCAATTTGTGCTTCTGTAATGAAATTGAAACAATATAATGTTTAAGTATAATCATATATTCAATATTCAATAAATCACATAATTTAAGTAGGAAATGATATAAAGGGAAATTCTTAAAGAAAAATTATAAAAAACTATATTGTACCAGCTACCTCTCATGATCTGACATAGTAGTGCACCCCAAAGTTGGAGGTATTTCTTTGAATAAATGTTTTTTTCATAAGATTCCTAAATAATTTTTAATAATAAATAAGATAATATTAATTCAAAATATGAAAACTGTCATTTAAATACCTCAAATGGGATTAATACCTTAAATTTGGCAGTTTCCCAATGGGTAATCATTTGGAGATATTGCTCTATCGGGCAGTCATCCACGATAGGTACTATCTCCAAATCTGTGCCCACTCTATCACACCAGCCAACATACAGCTCATGCTTATAATCTCTCCAAATCTCTCCTAGCTTCTTTAAACATGATGGTCGTGCACCTTCTCCATCAGGGAAGTTAAACCAAAGCTGACACCCAATAGATTAATTAATTTAAATAAAAAAATAATATATTATATCCAATAGATTCTTTACCCATATTTGTGCCCATGCATTATCCTTGACATCGTGTGGAAGATGTCTCCAAGAGAGAGGGCTAACCGGAATGATGTTGGAGTATTTGGCTAGCGTCGCCAAAAAACCCCGACATTCCTGCATAGATTTATCAATCATATGTCCATCATCATTGTATTCAACCATCAATTATGTCTGGCAGTTCCATACCACACGCAAGCGAGTACGCCCCCTCCCCCGCCTCCTATAAGTAGATGAATCTGTTATTAAAGAAAAAATATAAGTACAAGTTATAATAAAAATAAATTTTGGTATAAAAATTTGTTATAGTTATATAAATATACCTTTGGTATTCAGATAAATTGGTGTCACTGGATGTGTAGAAGCTGAAAAAAATCCTATATAGGCGGAGTGTCCCTCAGTGTACGCTCCTCAGCCATATACTGTGTCAAAGTAGGAGTCAAAGAAGGAGGAATATAATAGCTCAGAGATAATGAACCAGAACCAAAAGATGATGGCACAGAGGTCTGGCCAACTGGTAGTGTAAAAATCGGAGGCCTAAATATCCCGTGTGTCCCTAAAGACACACCAAGATCAAAATGGAGCATAGAAGATACATCTTTGGTAGGGTAAAAGCCCAATCAGGTATACCAATGGATCAACTAACTCTCGCACCATGAGCCCTCGTACCACCGACCTCAGTACTAGGACCACCAGATGATCGTCTAACTCTGACACCACCCCCCTCCTACCACCAGCCTCTATACTGGGAGAAATATCAGGCTCCTCTTCAGATATCTCTCGTCTAGAGGTTGGATCCTATAAAAAAGTTCAACACAAAAGTAAACACATGCTATTATTAGTTATTGAAATATATATATTTGAAATAAAATACTCACAACATGGATGAGTAGTGGAAAACTCACCTGTGTCATGCGAAGATTATTTTCTGTCATCTTTTTCCACTGCATCTCTTCAATGGGTGTCATTTCCTGCAATGAAAAAAAATATGAAAGTAATTAGAAATAGATAAGTAATGTGTAACCCAAAAAAATATAGAAAACCCATTCTGATAAAAAAACATAAAGAAACAGAAGATTTATGGTGGTTTGAAGGTAAGTACTAGGATACACACTCTGAATGATGTTGGTGAAACATGTAGGTGAGAACAAGACTCTATTATTCTATATATTTCCCACCACAACTTCGGGTTCACAATCAACTTTGACAATTGAGCTATTGGAGTCACCATAAGTAATAAACGGATTGCTTCTAATTGCAATAGGGATAGTGTCAACTTAATCATCACCATCATCAAAAACATGTCTGGGATTTACTTCAATAATTACACTGAATTTAATATGATGATGATCTTTGACATAAAAAAATTGTTTCACCATTGATGCCAATACATATGGTTTATCAGTGGCAAGAGTGTGAGTCATGTTAATAACTCGAAATCCACAATCATCAATTAAGGTTCCTTGCCTCATCATTGAATCAAACCATTGACATTTCATCATCGTTACTTGACCATGTGAGTAATAATCCAAAATTATTATTTTCTCCATGGCTCCATAATAAGCTAAATTTTTAGAATGAGGTCTATTATCTGATGAACTGGCACAACAGTCTGTTGTGGCAGTTAGAATAACACCATCATACTGTGTTCTCATGTTTCTTTATCATTCAGTGATAACAAATTCGTATCCATTGATCACAAGTGATTTACAAGCACGAACCATGGTATTAAGACCAAAATCCAAAGATCTTATTTCCTCAGAAACAGAGTCTGCAGGAAAACTTGATACCTGAAATATAAACAAATAGTAAACTTAATTAAATATTATTTTTATTTAGTTATTACAGAAATATTTTTGCCTTCAATTTCAACCATGCAGAAAACCCATTTCTATGCAAAGTCTCTTTCCTTCTCAAAGATAAAGAAAGATGGATTTTATATATCAATTATTTATGTTCCCTATAGATAAAAATAATAATAGTTTAACAAATATTTAAAATTACAAGAGATATGATAATAGATACATGTACAATTTACTTACTTGATATACTCATCGAACAAATCACAATTGAACAACATTGTGCGATGTTCCATCTCTCGCTATTCAAGTCTTAATGTAGTCAATGTATATGATCCTGGAATACCTCCTGTCTGAGGAAGTGATGGAAAACTGGGTTCAATTTTCTCATACTGTTCTTCTTCATTTCTCATTGGTCTGTTTATTCTCATAGTAAGATCAGACAAATACATTGAGCAGAAATCCATACATTCTTGAGCCAAGTAACTGTTCACAATAGAACCTTCGGTATAATTCATGTTCCAAACATATGATTTCAATGTGTACATGTTTCTTTCAGTTGGATACATCCAACGGAAAGAAACGGGTCCTCCAAGAATTATTTCAGTCAGAAGATGGATAGTCAGATTCAATATGAATGTAAAAAATAGAGGTAATATTTTCTCTAACTAACACAAAATTAATGGTGTCTCTACCAACAGTTTTTTGGAAGAAGGATTTAGAAAAATTCTTAGCAAAAGGATCTCTAAACAAATAGCAGAACTGAATAACTAAGACTCTTACATTATTGGAAAAGGGATGACGGATTACTATTGGAATCAACTCATGCAAAAGGACGTGATAATCATGAGCCTTCAAAGATTTCAGCTTTAACTCTTTTTTGTTGACCCGTTTTGATATATTTCATGAATATCCATTAGGACTCTTAATAGTCTCTAGCACTTCCAGAAATTAATTTTTTTTAGCAGGTGTCATCACATAAGAAGCACATGGAACTTGCCATTTATTTTCATTGATACAGATAGGATGCAATTTTGGTCTGATCCCCCAATCTACCAAGTCACACTGAGATTGTAAATCATCTTTTGTATTCCCCTTGACATTTAGAAGAATCGAAATCAACATTTCACATATATTATTTTCAATGTGAATTACATCTAATCAATGACGTAACAAGTTGGTTGACCAATATGACAACTCAAATAATACTCTTCTTATTGAAATTGTAACAGGTATCATTGGAAACATTTTTAATCTTTCTAGATTTAATTACACCCTTCCCAAATAAATAATTGAAATATTTTAATTCATTAATCACATCAGTTCCATACATATGCTGAGGTGGATCGTCAGTCTCCATGGTATTGTCAAAACTTCGACGATTGTTTCTATATGGATGGTTCATTCGAAAGATTCGTCGACATCCCATAAAACTAAAACTACGAAGATATTTCAGTCTTCTCGATCGAGTATTCCTCATAAAAACAAGACATAACAATTTTCCTGTTGTTCTCCATCCATACATCATTGCATAAGAAGGAAAATCATTGATCATCCACATAAGAGCAGCACGCATATGAAATATGTCTTTCGAACATGCATCGTATGTGGGCACACCCACATCCTAAAGAAGTTTCAACTATTTTATTAAAGTTTTCATGTATAAATCTATATCACTGCTGGGATCAGAAGGGCCGGATATCAGTATACTCAAGAAAGTGTAAGGCTTTTTCATACACAACCATGGGGGAAGGATATAAATGTGTATGAAAACCGGCCATGTGCTGTGAAAAGTAAGCATCTACCCAAATGGATTAAAATTGTCACATGAAAGACCCAGTATCACATTATGCACATTGGATGCTAATTTAGGATATCTAGCATCAAATCTTTTCCATGAAAATCTATCTGTAGGGTGAACCAACTCTTCATTGTTCTTTTTTCTCTCAGTTTCATGCCATCTCATTTTTACTGATATTTCATCAGACATGAAAAGGTTCTGTAATCTGGGGATCAATGGAAAGTACCACATTACTTTTTGTGGAACACGAGATAGTATTCCATCATCTTTTGGCTTCCATAGGGAGGTTCCACATTTGAAACAATCATTACCTTTAGCAGTTTCCTCCCAAAATAAGCTGTAATCATTCGGGCAAGCATGAATGTTTTTTGAGAATCCAACTTCATCAACTAACTTCCATGCCAAATAGTGGTTTGGGGTAATATTTGCATCATTTGGAAGTAAGTCCTTCAAGAATGTAAGAATGTAATCGATTTCATTATTTAAAATCTCATACATAGTTTTCCCATGAAATAATAGGATTAAAAATTCCAAATTTTTCATTTTAACACATTGGTCGATATACTGTAGTCGTCATTGCATCATTCAATTTTTTCACCCTATCAACATCATCATTTTCATTGGACGCATCATGTGTGCTTGTATCCAAATCTTATTGGATAGATATCCTTTCCTTCTCATGATGTCAAATAAATGGAAACCGATCATATATCAAACTCTCCAATTCAATCATATCATTTGGATCATCAACATTTTGAGATTCCATTTTCTCTCCATTGTGATACCACACATAATAGCTTGTTTGGAAACTATATTTGGTTATATGATATCTAACCACTTCACGACTCAGCGAAGGTCTTCCAGCACATTTAGAACATGGTCAGTGTATGTGACCACTATCTGAAGCCTTGTCAAATGAAAAATCTAAAAATCTATTCAAATTAGTTTGAAAATTGGTTGAAATATGATCAGTTTCATACATCAAACTTCTATCCATTCTGTAAAAAAATTGCAATAAGTCATTTAAAATAAATTCAATAATATTGAAGTTCAATCAAAAAAATATTTAGGTAAATGAAATTTTTTTACTATATATAAAAGCATAACTGACACATTACTCTATATGAGAATCATATTAACAAACACAACAAAATACATTGTATATAGGAAAATAAGATACAAAATTTCTAATGCCTATATTAAAGGATTTCCTAGTAAGATATTGGAAGTGGATCAACGAATACATAATCCTTAAGGGTCTTGTTGGGAGTACATGATTTTTATACTTTAACTTCTTCAGGGAGATCAGGATGAGTGGTAGGATGAGGATCACATCAAAAGTAGTTATAGCCTCATCAAGTTTAACCTTAACCATGTATTAAAGGATCCTAGGTTTGGGTCCATAGATCATAGGTTGGTAGGGTGTATTCATTGAATCATGTCCCAATTGATTTTGGAGAGGGACCTTCAATAGTTATAGGTATGGATTTGATTAGAAACACCTATAAAAATGATATCCAAGAATTGTGACATCCCAAACCAGGATGCCACTCATTAGTGACCCGAACCCAGATGGCCACTCATTGGAGAGGGACCATCATGTTCTATTGTGTTTTATCTCACATACAAATAATGATTTTTGAGAGTAAAATAGAGTAGATCATGAGCTTTCTGTTCATAAAAAGAAGAGATCAAAAAAACTTCATTTGTGTGAAGAATAATAATCACATGTCCCTCTTGATATTTGAACCATGAAGTCATGATTTTCGAGATGAACTTGAATCCATGAAACCATGTGAGAAGCACGATTCAATACATGTGTTTTTCTGATTTTCCCATGCATTTTGAGGAACCCCAAATCAGTGAAAATTTTCATTGTGTTTTAAAAATGTGATTGAATAACTCATGTATGATGTTGAAGGCATAATGATTAATGGTTATATTAGGAAAATTAATATTCATTAATATTGAGGATTTGACATTCTGTGAATTAGTTTCATGAAGAAGCAAGAAGTGCTACATGGAAGAAGGAGAGGTCCCACCGAGAGTTCCCTTTGTATATATTTTATTCATAAAGAACATTGGATTGTACGGTTAAGTATTTATTATTTCTTCTCTGAAGAATAATTAGGGACCACATACTATTTTTCAAAGTTGAAGAAGATACTCCATATGTTCTATTGTGTAAAGGATAAGTGAACAGTGTGTCATTTTATATATATAAATATTTTGATAGAAACATGATACATACTTTTTATGTAACACACATAGTGTACAAAAATGAAGATGAATAAGATCTTCATGTTTGACATGATTTTAATTAAATGAGTTATTTTCATGAAATACTATGAATAAATATTACAAACAATTTATTATGAGTTCATATACATGAAGTTGTAATATTTGGAGCATTGAGATTAAAAAAAGAACTATACATCTTTAAAATTAGAAAACAAGAAAGATACCATGCCCTTATAAATGTATATGTGTAATGAAAACATTAATTGGCCAATTTTTACATTGATGTAGTGATTTGAGTACACAATTCGTGAAGGTAGTAGTGAATCACAAAATTTTCCAAAATCCCTAGAAATAGGGAAAAACGACATGATCTTTCAAAATAGTGAAATAAATAGAGAAATGATGAGAATATAAGGATATATTTAGCTAATATGAGAAGAGTTTGAAGGTATCTAACCTGAATGGGGAGTTGCAGCTGATCAGATGGAAGAGGTTCACCTGGGCGGGCGCTTCTGGGAGGGGAATCTGCTTCCGCAAATCAAGTGCTGGGAGTCGGGGGAATGGTTCTGTTTAAGTGAATTTGGGGGGAGGTATTTCCCAAAAGTTATAAAAAACAATTGTGAAAATCATGGATTTCCCAACAGTTATTAAAAACTGTTGGGAAAAGTATGGATTTCCCAATGGTTTCTTCAAACTGTTGGGAAATCCTTCCCAAACCACACCTTTACCAACAGTTTATTAAAATCATTGGTAAAGGACACCTATACCAATAGTTCTTTTGAACCATTGGGAAATCTAGACTTTCCAATAGTGATTAATACTATTCTAGAGATAATTTAATTTTGACCACATGGACAATTTTTAATTATATCAAGTTCATTTTCGACTCAAGTACCAAATGTCGACAAAATGACTAATATAAACTTAAATAATTATGTAAGTTTTATAACATAATGATAAGTAATATAAAATGAATAATAAACTTGAAAAAAGTTATGAATAAATTATAAATTAACCTAAGTTTATTATTCATGAATATAAAGAACGAACGAGACAAGTCGAACTCAAGATAAGGGAACCTTTCACCTTTCTCTTTTAATCAAAGATTTATTTTATGTTATGTCTTTTAATTTCCATTTTTATGTTGGGATATTTTCTTATATATCTTTATTTTTTAAAATTTTATGTCCATGTTATTAGAGACCATTTTCTCTCTTATCAACACATTTTCTGAATTTTTAAGTGACGCCTTTAGGCTGCCAAATTTTTATAAGGGATTTTCTAAGCTCAATTTCCTCTCATTGGGTTTTATGCATACTGTTTTAGTTTTATTATGCCAATATTATGTGTGAAATCACTATTTATTTATTAATTTTGTAATTTACACTTCTGTTTGTGTGTATATACTATTTCTACGCATAATCACCCCACTGATAAATTCTTATGTCATTTATAAGAACTTTGTAAGGGAAATATTAACTCAATCTCAATTCATTGAGTTAAATATCCATATCATAGGTTTTGTTTTTCAAATAATATGTTTGAATTACCTATGATTGTTTTATAGTTAATATCCACTTATATTTTGTGTATTTATAGTTTTCACACATAATTATGTCATTAATTTATCTTTAATCTAAGGATATGATCTTTGTAAGGGACTACGTCTCAATCTCCTATCATTAAGGAATATCTTGGTATTTTACACCTTTGTTATCCTATAAGGTTTATATACTATCCTTTGACATATTATATCATGAATAACCTTATTATCATGATATTATAGGTTTTTTTAATGTTATTATTTAATTATTTTTATTCAAATATTTTCTCAAGTGGTAAGAGACTCTTTAACTAAAACATGGTTTTAAATGTTTTAAATATTTAGTCTTCTAAATATTTTTCATTAATGTTCATGTTTTAAAAATGGTTTTAAGGATTCATTTATATGGATATTAGTGTTTTAAAATTTTAATTCCTTCAAAATTTTATAAGTGGTATGGGATACTTTGATTAAAAAATCTCTTTATTAAATTTTTTAAATAGATTTGGAAATGGATTGAATATTTCAATATATTGAATTTATTTCTTCTAATTGATGACTGAAATGTTGATAAATTAAATATTTTATGTGTTATGATTTTGTAATGGTACTTTTACATTTGACGGTTGGTTATGTGATAAACCAAATATAGGTGGTTCTGTGATAAACCTAGGGCGGGTGAGCCCGATATATCTCTCCAATGCATTAGGTAATGTGAAGGAGGTAAACTTTAATGTTTCTCTTAATAGATTTAAAAAATATACTGTGATACTTATTCCAAAAGTAACTCCCTATGTAGCTATGAAAGCTACAATGTAAGTGTGTTATGAATGCCACTAGTTACCTTTATTATTTATTATTTTAATGTGTTATTCATAAATCTTATGATTTCATGAGGTATGTGAAAGAAATTATGTTTTATGATTGAAAAGTATGATTTTTTTTATTTTTATATATTCATGGACTAATGTTTTCCTTACTTATTTTATATCCCTTACTAAGATTTTTATTCTCATCCAAATTTTTAGAAATGTTTTCCATAGGGTATAAGGAAGGGTAAGAGAAAGGAAGAATTCAAGAATATTTATATCAAGAAAATAGTTCTTGTTTTATTTAATAAGTTTTATTATTGTGGAAAAAATGTATAGAGTATAAGTTTCTACATAGTAATATTTGAGATGTAATGTAACAGTTATGGACTAATTCTCTAAAACTATAAACCTGAAAATATATTCAATATGAATTCTTGACTTAACTCAAGATCATGTAATGTTTATGGTTGGGGAATTATAGTTACAATAGGGCTTCCATATATGGGTTCTAGAGGAGTCCAAGGGAGGATGTTCACACATTCTAGGGTGTTGATTTTTTATTGGTTATATTATTTTCTATTTTTTGTAGTTTTATTCTATTTTAGGATGGAATTAGATTCTGAACTCATATCATAGTTTTTTATTTTGAGGGAAGTGTATTTGGTGTGTGTTGACAGTGATATACGCCCAGTTATAGGAGGTATTGGTGTCTCTACATTATCTAATGAGTTGTACCTAGATTATTATTAATTGGATAAATTGTGGATAAATTGTTCTAATTAGTTATAATTATTTTATAATTAATTAAATTGTGATTTTGATGAAGTTAGGACCTCATGGTGGTGATTGGTGGAAATGTGGGTATGGGAGAGCTAGTGTGGTGGTGGTATGCCATTACATGATGGGATTACTCCATATTTAACATAGGTGGTTCCTAATATTATTTTTTTATATTTTTTTCATATATTATATAGATGGTAGACATGATTAAGTGGGTATGAGTGACATGAGATAGAGTTTTTGAGTGGTATCACTAAAGATTAAATGCTAGGGTGTTAGTTAGACTATCAATAAGCCCTTGGAAGTTTTGAATTTTTTATTTATTCATTGATTTCTAATTATCCTATGTGAGGGTCTTTGTTGAGAAGTTATTAAACCATGGGAGGTGTAAATTCATTGATATATGGATCTAATAACCTAGGAGGTCTTCTATCATTAAGGGGTTCTCACTTAGGGTGGTAGAAGGGGGTGAAAAAAATTTATTGATATATATTAGTTCATATGAGATATATTCTTGGGTGGGAATCTAATAATGACATGATTTGGAACCAAATAGGATTCTACTACATTTTGGGAAATGATTTGGGCAACCTATATCATGGTAATTCCCTCCAACATTATGTATTAACCACGTGGTCATTGATTTCCACAATACCTTGTGATTTTGTGAGTTACGTGGGATATAGAACTTATAAAGGGTGTATTGGTCCCTATATTATGTTTTCATCCTTATATTGTATTCTAAAGTGTTATAAAAGTGATGTAAACTCATTTATTAGTTAGGATAAGTAGTAAGATAACCTTTTGATATTCATTCGGTATGAAGAGTGCTGCCATGGCATGACCCTTATGAGATCTTAAGCCATGTTATGGGTGGTTGAGCATGATTTAAATTCCCTAAGTGTACTATGTAAAGGCATGATTAACCTTGGAATAATTCATTTAAGTGGGACTAATGACTAGGGTGATAACTCATTCACCACATCTATGATATGTGTTGATATTCCTATGTTATAGTGATCAGTCATAAACTAAAATTGTGCACTTCTAGTGATGGATTATTCAACTTATATATGGAATCAGGGATGTATCTTTTAACTAATACATGGGAATTGGAGATAAATCATTCACCTTGGTTATTCTCAGTGATATACCGTTCCCCATGGATATTTTGGAATGGTGAAACATCATTCACCCAGTGATTCATTTTTTTCTTATCATTGAGTGGTGATGACTCGTTCATAAATGATAAATCATTATCCTATGGTTTTCATGGGGTGGTATCACATCCTTGTAGGGTTCTTATCAAAGATGTATCATTTTACTTAATAAAAAATTTTGTTATAGATCATCCACTTTGGAATTTTTATATTCTGATATATCATTCACTTGGAAATACAACATTATCCCAATTATTGTATGGTGATATATCACTCACCTGGAAATGCATCATTAACCTAGTTTTTGTATGGTGATATACTATTCATTGGGTGATTCATTTTTCCCCATTTTTCCCCATTTTTTATATTATAATATATTGTTCAATTGGTGGTACATCATTTTCCCAATTATTGTATGGTTTTTGTGTTGTGATACATCATTCACCAAGAGATACCTCATTCACCAAGTATATTTAAATGTTTTATCATATACCATTTTTTATGATAGATGGTGATATATCAATCACCTATGATATGACTCTGTTATATATCATTCACCTTAACTATAATATTGATAATGCATCATTCACCCAAGTGTTGTGATAAAGAGAAATCTCATTATCCTTGACTTAATATATGAATGGTGATAATGTAGGATCATTCCATAAAATAGGAACAACTAAAGTGACCCAATCATTTTACACAAATTATTACATGATTTTTAACATAAAAATACAATAAACACAACCCAAATATCGTGAGGTTCGGTTCCTTTAGAAGACTCGGTTCTTAATACATCACAAATAAACTAAAACTCGGAATCCTTATTTTATTTTATAAAACCATATCCTAAATTCATTTGAGATCCAACAATATCATAGGATAACCTAGGGAATACATAAAAGAGAGGGGTGATCTAGAAATCCTATTAAGGTAATAAACATAATAATGAGGCATAACACGTGAGTCAAACGACATAACATGATATCATAAAAGGTAAGGATCATAAATAATTACAAGGGAGCATAACAAAAAAAAAGACGGTATCATAAGATAATGACAACATGGTGAGGTAGAGGAAACATATAACATGATATAAACATAAGTTAAATCTAACTTCTATTATGGGATCACATAGTGGACAAATACCCATCAAGGATTAGGTTCACTCCCTAATCCCATGCATAATGTCTCATGAGACAAAAATATTACCCAATGCATTGAAGAATTTTCTGGGCACACCCATCATAACATATACATGATTATGTGTGAAACAAAATAAAATCAATCATAACTCATAACCATTATAATTACCCATGTAAAGAAATGGGTTTCATAGCCTTTCCTCATATCATAATCAAAGGAGATTTCATAAAGTAGACATTTAAAAAATGAACTGAAGGAATTAATTAAATAATAAAAGGAATATACAATAATATAGGTATATAAGTTAGAGACACATGTATAGAATTTAAAATAATTAAATGATATTAAATTGATATATAACATGAGATAGATATAGAAAGTTCATAACCTAAAGAGAAGAATGGTTTAGAGAGATCCCTTACCTTGTGCTTTAGAATCGTTATGCACTTTCACTTAATGTTCTGGATAATAGAATTAAATTCAATTATTTATTTATTAATAAAATTCTAAATTTATATTTTATTTATTATAATTTTATTGTTTTCATTTATGCCTATTTTAATGAGATATAATGTTCAATTTCACTATTCTGAGGGTGTTCGTTTCGTGGTTCCATGGTTGGATCAGTTGTGAAAAATTATTGATGTCCTTATAAAATGAGACTACAACACTAGAAATAAAATTAGATAGAATTAATATAATTACAAAAATTTAAATGGTCCTATATATCCATATTTTTATGATATATGTATGATTATTTTATGAAAATGTTAGCGTTATATAGCTAGTTCATTTAGACTATTTTACTAACCATCACAAAATAGTTTGATTTTATTTAATATTATGGAATTATATTCGTTAAAGAATTTGAAATATTATATAATATACATAATTAGTTCATTGTAAACCATTATAAGAGAATTTAAACTTAAAATATAGGTGTTATTGTAAAAAAACCCATCATCCATCAAGGTGATGAACTGACATAATATGAACAATTGTTTCATTTTTCTTAGAATAAGAGGATGCGAGAAAGGGTAAAATGGTGTAAATTACATTAAAAAATAAAATTTTAGGATATATGTGATATTGAAGTTATTATTTATTTTTGTATGGGGAGGCTAGGAGAACGTAGATGAAGAAATTAATTTAAAAGATATTGATTGATATTATAACCTATAAAATGTTGCCTCCCTGAAATAATCCTTAAGAGAACCTTTAAATAGTCGTTGGATGATATGAAAAGCACTTGGATGTGGATAAAAGGTTTATGAATGGAATTTGGAATAAATTGAGCAATCTCAAAGTCTTATAATGTGTGAGGATAAGGGGTTGTGATGGGTGGTATTTATATAGGGATGAGAGGGGTATTTTGAGTATTATAATCATTAGATTATTATTTTGGATCAAGAATATAAATATCATTGAATATTTTGAATATATATAGTAAATGGTTCCTTTTATTTTTAACTAATGGGTTCTTACATTTTCCATTACTCAAAAATTCATGTATTTTTCTTATAATGCTAAATACTGTATTTTACCGTATTTCACTATTCAGTAAAAATTTAAATATTTTATAAAAATATAGAAATTTGACCATAAACATTTTTTGATGTCTACATTAAAAAAATACATTATGAATATAATTTTATAAATATGATAAATTTTATTTTCAATTAAAATCATCATTTATTTGAAAAATATCAATATTACTATTATGATCAATTTTCTGACCAATTGAAAAATTAATTATCATCCAATAAAATAGTATTATAATTATAATAGTACATAATATTAATTACTAAATCCATTTTATGAAAATAATAAGTATTTTAAATCATTATATTTATTATAATAGTGAAATTGAAACATTTATTCTTTATAAAACTACCAACCCTTAATTTATTATTTTTAAAACATTTATTTACTTGTACCATGGTATAGATATATCATATTTTCATTTGATAAGATAAATAAATACTATTTTACACTTACATAGGTTATGATACAATTTTAATGGTCAAATTACTATTCCTAGTGCTCAGATTACTATTCCAAAAGGTCATGTTACTATAACAATCAGATTACTATTCCAACAGTTAGATTTTTAATGATCATATGGATTCCCTATATTATATAAATACATCATATTTCATTAATTATTCATTAAATTATACTCTATTAAGGTTATATATTTTCATTTTCAAAATTCATATTGGATTACTAACATTTTGATTCATTTATGCAGTGTTTTTTGTGAGTGCGATTATTCTATGGGATCAATCATATAAAAAATCTCTTATTATTATTATCTTATTTTCTATTTTTTGTCTCATTGACATAATTTAAATTCTTATGGAAATTTTTATTCTCTAAATGTAATGTTCAATATAATAAAATTTTATTAATTTTATCGTGTGGTTTGTGTGAATTATATAATATTATATTACTAAATATGTCATAATTATATATTCATATGGGAAATTCCATTAATAAAATTGTGGGTCATTACATTTTTCCCCACTTAAGATAACTTTCCTTTGAAATTTTATTTTATTTACTAAGATGAAATCATGTGAGGGTACTTCTTCTTTATGGCTTCCTCGGGTTGCCATGTTTCCTCCTCATACTTATGGTTTCACTGTAGTACTTTGACCAAGTGATTTTTCTTGTTGCATAGAACTTTATCACTATGGTCCAAGATATTTAGCGGCTATTCCTCATAAGAGAGATCATTTCACAACTATACCACCATCAAATTCATTAAATTTGAGGGATCTATTATGTACTTTTTTAATAGGTATATGAAAAACCCATCGTGTACTTTAGATAGGGATGGTGGTAGTTCTAGTAGATAGGCCACATCTCTTATGCGATCAAGAATCTCGAAGGGGATGATGTACCTAGTACTTAACTTTCACTTTTTCCCAATTATTGTGAATATTTACCATTATAATATGTGGATAAACACTTTAACTCAAATCTCAAAATCAAGGTCTCATTGGTAATTATCTTCATATCTCTTCTATCGACTTTGGGCAGCCTTGATGTGCTACTGAATAGTCTTGAAAATTTCTACCATTTCCTCAAACATTTCAAGACCCAGTAGCTTATGATTTCTAAATTCATCCTAAAATGAAGGTGTTCTACATTTATTATTATAAAAGGATTCATATGGATCCATTTAGATTATTGAGTGGAAACTATTGTTGTATGAGAACACAACCAGAGGAAGATGTTGATCCCATACTCCATTAAATTCCATCGTGAAAGATCTCAATATTTCCTCATGTTTTGGGATAGTTCACTCAAATTTACCATCAGTTTTGGGGTGAAAATTCATACTGAAGTTAAAATTAGTGTTTATATCATGTTGGATGATCTTCTATAACTTGAAGGTAAAACTTGAATCATGAATATATATAATATATAGTGGTGTTCCATACAGCATCACCACTTATCTGATTTATATCCTTTCAAATTTATTGAGTGATAAGTCCTCTAGAATTGAAATTAAGTGAGAATTATTTGTAAGATAATCCACCATAACCTATTTACAATTATTTTCTATTGATTTATATGGAAGACCAGTGATAAAGTACATGGTTATTATTTCCCATTTCTATGTAGGTATAGGTAGTGGTTCCATCATACCCTTATAATTATTCCTTTTACCCTTCACTTACTGATATACAACCCAATTTAATGTATATTTCATGTTCTAATTTTTCATATTGTCCCACTAATAGTGATATAAAAGATCTCAATAATATTTCTTCTCCCTAGTTGGATGGAAAAGGTTGATCTATGTGCATCATTCAAAATCTTCATATTTATCTCGGGATTTGATTGTACACATAGTCATGACCCAAATTTAACAACTCATTTTTCATAAATTTTGAACTCCTAGGATATATCATTTATTATATCTTCCACCTTATTATAAGCTTTCAAATCATCTCTTTGATCATCCATTAAATTCTCTAGAAGTTATGGTTAATAAATCATTTGATAATGGAATGATGATGTTACTTTCTTTTTTATTCCCATGTCCATCCTTTACAAGTTTAAGAAGATTGGATCCTTTTCAATTCTCATCATTGATAATGTCACATTATCCTTTATACTAAGAGTATATTTTACTTTATTTTCTTTCCCGTGATGGTAGTGGATTGAGAATTCATAGTATTTGATCAACTATAATTATCTTAATTAGAATATATTAATCTTCTTATATGTGAATATATACTTGATCCTCTTATAATCCATATATATTTCACACTTCTCCCCATATAGATAATGTCACCATATTTTCAATGTAAATATCACTGTATCCACCACCATATCATTAGTTGGGTAGTTATACTCATTAAAATTAAACTTCTATGAGGTGTAGAGAATAATTTTATCATTATTAATTAGTACACAACCCAATACCTTCTTTAAATCATCTTCTTATACCATGAAAAGTTCCACACTTGAAGGAGTGTGAGGACAGGTACAGTGATAATCTTATTTTTAAATTCCTTGAATCTCTCTATTAATTCATCAGTATATAAAAACATTAATACCTTCTATGTCATATTGGTTAGTGGGTTTTAAATTCATGAGAAGTTTCTCACAAATCATTGAAAATATCCAACCACTCTAAGGAACTAATTCATTTTTATTACAGATATTGGTATAGGCCACTCCTCAGTTGCACTTTCTTTACATGGGTCTATAGATATCCCTTTTTTGTTGATAAAATACACCAATAATGATACTTTCCCATCCAAAACTCACATTTACTATATATTTCATAAATATTCAATTTTTGGAAAGTCTTTAAAAAAGTATAAAAATACTCCTCGTGCCTTTCCTAGAATTTAGAGTATATTATAATATCATATATAGAGACTATAACAAATTTGTAGATGTAATCTCTAAAGGCTTTGTTCATTAAGTCCCTGAATATTTTTGGAACATTGGTGGGTCCTAAGGGAATAACTATGAACTCATAGTGTCATAAATTATTTTAAAGGTAGTCTTAGGAATATCTTCCTTCTTCAGCTTTAATTAGTGATATCTCTACCAAAGTTCCACATTAGAGAAATATTGGGTCCCATATAGTTGATTGAACAAGTAATATATCTATGGTAGGGGATACTTGTTCTTTATCATGATTTCTTTTCGTTTAAAATAATTAAATAATATTCTCATTGACCCATACTTATTTTTTAAAAATAGGACATGTTCACCCCATGATGAAGCACTCAGGCATATGAAACTCTTTTCAAAATTCTTTTGTAATAGCTTCTTAAATTCATCTAACTCAATGGTGTCCATTCTATAGGGAATCTTGAATACAGATAGATATCCATGTATGAGTTCTATTGATAACTCAACCTATCAGTTAGAAGGAATACTGGGATACTCTTGAGGGGAAGCATCAGTATAATCCCTCATAATGGGAATGTATTCAAGGATTATTATCTTATTTTTCTCAATCATTTTATCTATATATGATTTATTTTAAGTTAGAAGAATTCACACTTGAGATTATGATCCCAAAGAATATCCATCATCCTCCTTATACTTGTATAAAATCAAAGGATGAATCGATATGTGAAGAGTGATTTTTCTCTCCCAATAGGTGATGTTGTATTTATATAAGGATAGCCAATCTATGCTCAATATAGAATAAAAAATTAATAAATGAAGTTATACAATATTTTAGGGGATGTTCAACCCGTACACATTTACTATGGAGGAGTTATATACTTGGGATGATATAACTACTCCATTTTATGTTCTCATATATAGCATAACCCCCATGTTTTGAGGTGGTGTTTAAAAAGTACTACTAAACTTGTAGGATATTGAAAAATGGGTAGAACTAGAATCAAAACGTACATTCACTATTCATGAATGAATAAATAGCATAATTTTCACCATATCATTTCAATAATTCACCTCAGTAGTAATGATAGTATATGCTCTTCCTTACTCTCTAGGACTTGGAGGTTATTGTCATTAACTGTCTCCAAAAACCCTTGTCTTAGGGAATTGTCTTGAATAATTCTCATGTTTCCTATAGATAAAACACTATACCATTGGAAAAGTGTATATCTAAAACTTATTGTATTCTTCTGCATCAGTGTTATTCTTCATATCCATTCAATATTTATTGGTATGATTCCTCTATTTTTCATATTTCAAGCATCTCTTGGTTCCATTTGGACTGTTTCTGAGGTGCTTCATCCCCAAATTTTGACACGTGGGATGTTGGATTTTATTTTCTCCATTGGATTTATCCATTGATCATCCTAAAGGAAACTGTATTTTATTTTTTATCTCCAGGACCTTGACACCATTGAGATGCACTAATCTACATCCCAAACTTTATGTAATAATGTAAAATATCTTCATAGTTATTAATTTATATAATTTCTATATCTTTTTATAGACTCATTTTTAATACACTAAAGAAGTGGTACACCTTTATTTCATTATTCATGAAATATCCAGAGGTGTTCCATAAAAACCTAGTGAATGTTTCCTCATACACACCACTAGACTAATCTTATATTCCTTTTGATTCAGATTGATAAACTCCCACTTTGTTTTATGATGGATAGTTTAGGGAAAATATTTATTGAAAACTATTTTCTCTGATCCTTCCCGTTCTGTGGAATAAATTTCTTATTTTTTATTTGTGTTGTTAATCAGTTTCTACTACTGATAAACTCCCCCTTTAAGGTGATAAAATACCATCATAACTTTCTCTTTTTTTATAATTGGAGGACAAATTATATATTATCAATTAATTTACTCTATTTTTTACGATGATGGGATCATAATATCCACTAAAGGTAGGATTCCTTTTAACATAAAGGACTCAGACACAACTTTCTCTTTCTTAGGAGGATATAATTACACATTATTCAAGTTACAATTTAGAAAATGAATTATATGATACATTACTACCATGAAGTTCCCAACTCCCACTCCTACGATGTTAGGGATATCATTATGAAAATAATCACATTTCCTATCACATTGGTTTTTGTAATAATTACTCATATTTCCCTCCATTAACTAAAATAAAAAATGAATGGTAATACTCAAACTAAAAATTATGTAAAAATGGAAACTATGAACATTGAAGGAAAAAAATTATAAACGAAAATCATATCTTAACTTATGAGTCTCTATGTTTCAATCTAGGTTATCCATGGTAATTCTTCCTCTTAGGTTTTCTATCCTAAAAATATATTTAATTCCTTCATAATGTTTTGTAATGAGTTTTTGATCTTTCCAAATCATATCCAGGAGTTTCAAACCAGGAATGCATCAAGGCCTCTTTTTCGTGAACTAGGTGATGATCGAGTCAAATCTAAATGTTCCAATTTGGGGGTTATTATCCCCAAGGTACAACTGTGTTAGGTATTCATTCACTTGTAGTATCCATATAGAGGTGTAATTTCATGGAAACCATTAGCTCTATACTTCAACAAAATTATAGGATATTATCCTATACTTCGACTTATCCTTAGGGTTATCACTAAAGTATTCTAGTACTAATCCCAAAAAAATTACTAGAAATTACTTTTATATAGACTATAGTGACCCAATACTTTTACAAATATTATTCCATGATTTTTAACATAAAAATTCAATAAACACATTCCAAAGATTGTGAGTCTTGTTATCTTTCAAATACTAAGTTCATATTACATCAAAAAGAAACTAAAACTCAAAATATTAATTTTATTCTGCATAATGAGATCTTAAATACCTTTTATATCCTAAGAATTCATAGGATAACCCAATTAATACATAAAATAAATGGGTGGTCTAGAAATCCTAGTAAGGGAATAAACATGGTAATGATTCATAACTGGTGAGTAAAATGGAATAACTTCATATCATAAAAGATGAGGTTTATAAATAATCAAATGGTAGAATAAAATAAAGAACATGGTATCATAAGATAACGAAAAAATTGGGAATTTGAAGAATCATATAACATGAAATAAACATAATTCAATGATAACTACAAATACAATATCACGTGGTAGATAGAGTCTCATCATGGATTAGGTTCACTCTCAAATCCCATACATAATGTATCATAAGATAAAAACATTACCTAATTCATTGGAGCACTATCTAGGTGCACCCATCATAAAATTTACATGATTATATGTTCTAAAAAATTAAATCAATCATAAGGAATAAAAATAAGTATTTTCTATGGAAATAAATGGTATGCATGGTCTTGTATCATATCATAGTCAAATGAGATTTAATAAATTTCGAATTTTATAAATTCAATTAAGTCATGTATTTACCAATAAAAGGAAGGTATAATAATATAATAATATATGTAAGAGGTATACATACATAATTTAAAATAATTATATAACATTAATGATATATATTAAGTGAGTTAGAGAGAGAAACTTCATAACCCAAAGAAAATGATGGTTTGGAGATATCCCTTACCTTATGTTCCATAATGATCATATACTTAAACTTGAGGTCCTAGATAATCAAATTAAATTAAATAATAATTTATTCAAAAAAATCCATTTATTATTGATTTATTATAATTTTATTATATTCATTTATAACCATTTCAATGAGATATAATGTTTATTCCACTATTCTAAGTGCATTCTTTTCATGCTTCCAAGGTTGGATCCCTTGTGGATAATTATTAATGATTTTTCAAATGCGATTACAACTCCAGAAGTGAAATGAAATGGTATTCATTTACTTATATAAATTGAAGTGGTTTTGAATACCCATATGTGTTATTACATAGGGATGATTATTTTAGTAAAATGTTACTATAATATAATTAGTTTATTTATGTGGCGTTACCAAACATCACGAAATAGATTCATTTAATTTAATATTATATACATATATTCATTCTATAATCTGAAAAAATATATAATATAGTTTAGTTTTAAACCATTAAAATTGATTTTAAACCTTCTGGGAATGTGGTAGTGTAAAACAAAAACCCATCATCCATGAAGGTGGTGGACTGACATAATATGGAAAACGGTCTCATTTTTTTAGAATAAGGGAATATGGGAATGGTATGGATGGTATATATTCAATTAGCACAAAAGCATTATAGAATATATATGATACTAGAGTTTTTATTTTATGATTTATTATGGATTTTTTGAGAAGGAATAAGTGGAAATTAATTTAAAATAGGTAAATTGATATTTTTACCTCTGAAATGTATGATCCTTTAAATACTTCTTAATGTCACCTTGAAATTAACTTTAGAAGATAATAGAAGTACTAGGATGTGGTGAGAGGTTTAGGAATGGAATTTGGGTGAAATTAGGAAACCTACAAGGCTTAGATGGTGTGAGGAGGTAGGGTGGTGAGGGGTGGTATTTATAAGAGGGGAGAGGGGGGTTTTGAATATTATAATTATTATTTTATTATTTTGGCTCAATAATATCAATATTATTGATTCATGTAACTATATACAATAAATGGTGCATGTTATTTTTAAATAATTTGTTATTACATCATCCATGACTCAAAAATTCTTGTATTTAGCTTATAATATTAAATACTATATTTTATTGTATTTCACTTGTCACCAAAAAATCAACTATTTTAGAAAAATATAAAAAAAATATCCCTAATAATTTTTAAATGTTTATATTCCAAAAATTAAATAAATTTTATAAAAATAATTTCTAATAATGATAAATTTAATTTTTAATTAAAATCCACATTTATTTGAAAAATATCAATTTTAATATTATTATCAATTTTCTAACCATTTGAAAAATTAATTTATGGTCCCATAAAATTGTATTATAATTATAATAAAACTTAATGTTAATTTATAAATCCATTTAATGAAAATAAAATTTCATTTAAATCATTATATTTATTATAAAATTGAAATTAAAACATTTCTGTTTTACGAAAATACCAACACTTAATTTATCATTTTTAAGGAATTTATTTACTTGTACCATGGTATAAGTATCTCGTATTTTTGTTTTATAATATGAATATATATTATTTTACACTTATATAGGTGATTATGCTATTCTTATGGTTAGGTTACTATTCCAACAGTCAGGTTACTATTCCATTGATCATATTACTATTCTAATGATCTTATTTGTAACCATAATATAAGTTCACTGCATTCTATAAATGCCCCAAATTTAATTTATTCTTTATTAAATTTTATTTATCTCAAGGTTATATATTTTTATTTTTAAATTGAATATTGTATTACTAACATTTTACTTCATTTCTACAGTGTTGTTCGTGATTGTGCTTATTCGAGGAATCTATAAGATATAATTTTTCTTATTATTATTATCTTATTTTATATTTTTTGTCCAATTATAATTATTTAAGTTCTTATGACCATTTTTTCCCTAAATATAATTTCCAATATAATAAAAAATCATTTCATCATGTGGTGTCTGTGAAATATATAATATTATATTTTTAAATATGACATAATTAATTATTTAGAAGGGAAGTTCCATTGATAACATCCTAGGTCATTATAATGATCATGGTGTTGTCTAAGTCAAGGTATGTGCTAGAGTGAACAACTACATAGTGAAAGTCATTATTCAGTGATTCATGTTAATGGAATTATTATTTCATGAAATAGTGTTCTATTTCCTTCGATCATTCATCCCAACATCTATCATTTTTTGTTATTCATCATGTGATAATGAATCATAGGACTTTGAATATTTGACAAATTATTATAATTAATAAATAAATTTTTAGGGATCAAACCAAAATGTTTCAATCAGTTGAAACATAAAGAACATTTATGAAAAGTTTATTTTTATATTGGATGAATTTTGTAGTTCCTAAAGGCCTCTATATTCTATTTTGAACCTCATATGAGGCTTTTAATTATATTATGTCGAATATCATAAATAAACTCCTCAATTTGATTCACTCTTTGATCTCACTCTCTCCAATATTTAAACAAGGCTCTAGAAGAACATGGCATTGAGAGAGATCATACCCAAGTGTCTAGGGATTCCCATTTTCATCCTCAAAGTAGTTTAATACTTAGAGAGATTGTTGATGTAATATTTCCCCTTTAGAACATGGAAATTATCAAGAGAATATTTTTTCGATAAAATTAAAGTGGACATGATTCTTATGTTTTCTTTTGTTTTCAACACATTTATCATGTTGAAATTTTATTTATGTTTGATGATTCATTTGAGATGAAGTGTTTACTATTTATTAGAATTAGTTTTGAATATTTTGGAAAAAATATTCATGCTTTTTAAAGTATTCTTTAATTTAGTGTGAAGTTATAAATTTTTCTAAGTCTAGGAGTGTGTAATGATGATTCTCTAATGAAGCATGGGAAAAAGGAAAAGTCCAAAATTTCAAAAGGATACTCAAGACCTGTGTAAGAGTAAATTTTATTTTTCATAAGGATTGTCCAAATACATAAGAATAAAATCCATATTCATAAGGATGATTATTGTGTGCTTAAATATAGTTTGTATCTATGTAATCATAAATATATTTCTATATATGGATGATTACTACTTATGTAAATATCATTTTCCATACATAAGAATGATTTCAGTCTTGTTAAAGATAAATAAAATTATATGTAATAATAACTATCTATTTTAACATCAAATAACTAATATTTAAGTATCATTCATATCTGTGTAAGAGTAAATAGTTAAATAAATTTTGACATTTCTGTAGGATGAGATATATGTGTTTTCCTGAATTCATAAATTATAAAGAAATATATTATTCATAGAATTAAAAAATTAAATTAATTATTAAATATTAAAAAATTTATTATTGATTCATTAAAAGGTATAATAATGTTTACACTATTAATAAAGAGTTGTTTTTAAGGAATAAAGAGTAGTTACTATTATAAAATATTGGTTACATTGTAACAAGTCCCATGATGTTTTAGTGACTTGGAACTTAATTTTTAAATAATAATAAGAAGTTAAAATAAATAGAATAATTTGGTAAATAGTTTAACAAAGTCTTTTTTTAATTTCATTTAAAAATTTAAATTAAAAGAAACAATTTCGTTGATGGGGCATGTAATATGGTAGTTTCATGCATGTATGTTTTGTGTGTGACATGTGATAGGAAAATAAAAACATAGATTTATCTCTAAAAAAATTATTGAGATAATTTTTAAATAAATAAGAAGAAGTTGTTTTGTATATTTAATTGTGAGAAGAAGTAAATTTAATCTATATAGGTTGAAAAGAAATAGGAAGAAGCAGCACTATAACAAATTTAATGAACATATAGTATAGTTTTAAACTCTATTATTTTTTAATAACCAAATCATTTATCATTACAAATAATGTGGGAATCACTCAAACACTATTTAGAGACATGTATCATGATTACGAGTATATTCCCTACTCATTTGTGCCTACATGTTAATAATAGTGGGTTTTAGGGTCTTGGTGAAATTTTTATCATGTCAAGGATTAGACTTTTTTTTGAAATTGAAAATTTTTAATATGATTTTCACTTCATGAAGTAAATGAAGTGGTATTTTAGAAGGAAGGATGTATGGTGAAGATATTGGAATGTTGTTGTATTTTCACTAGTGATTAGTTAACAAGGGGAAATTTGTTTCATGTGGGTGATACTGGAAATTCATGCTGCATAAGTATGAAAAAAGAAAATTAATTGTGTCATATAAGACTTGTTAATCCTATTTAAAACAACATGAGTAAGATCACTCAGGGAGACAATTTTCCTACACATAAAACATAAAGGAATTGGATGTTCTCGCATTTTATAAGGGAAATGTTTTTAATTATCCACCTAAGAAAGTAAATTTTAATATACCTAACCACTTGAGATTATTCATATATTTTTAGGATTATGAGAAGGTAATAAAAAATTGAGGTAAGTATTTTATATTCTGATTTTATTAATTTTATCAAATTAAATGTATTATTTTTTTTTTGAAAAATAAATCATAGGCTCTAAGAATGATCCATAATTTCAAAATAAGTATAGAAAATGAATGTGGTTTTCCTTTAAATAAGATATATAATGATAATGGGGTACAATGCACAAGTGTAAATTTTGATTATTACATTGAGAAGTGTAGTATTCACCATTAACTCAATGAATCATAAAAAACACAAAAAAAAACTGTTTCTGAAATAAATAATAGAATATTAGTGGAGATGGTTTATACTATGATGATAGATCCCAACATATATTTTTGTTTTTAAAGACAATTCATTGGATAAGTAGTTCATATTCAAAATTGGTTCTTATAAAATCTAAATTCTAATATATCTCTATTTGAGATATATTATAGTAATTATCTAAGTTTTAAGTATTTAAGAGTGTTTGTAATCCCTTGTGTGATCAAAGTTAAAGGAGAAAATTATGTGAAATTTGATAATAAAAATGTATTTAGGGGATCTTCCTTGGTTATAATCTAAATAGAAGAGTATGATGGTGTTGCAAAAATGTTACAAGAAATATTAATGACACTAAGTATTTAAAGGTTCTATAACATGAAAAGAAAGAAGATACATGTGAAGAATCAAGTTCTATATGTGATGTTGAACTAGTGTTTATAAAACAGCCTGAATTTTTTTTTTAAAATGATAAAAGTTTGGAAGATGATACTTATTGAGAAGAAAATTAATCCATTTCATGTGGTAAATAACAACCATATTCATTATATACAAGGATAATAAATCATATTCAGTTGTATAATATCATTGGAAAATAGGGATAGTTAGTTTAAACAATATTAAGATTAAGGAAAGCATTGCATACCTCACTTTTTTCTCAAATTCAACCTAGATATATAGAAGAATGTTTTGGAGCATCAAGAGTGGGTTGTTTTTATGAATATAGAGTTGGATAAAATAGATACTAATGAAACTTATTATTTTTTACAAAATCTATGAAATAAAAAATTCATTAGAACTAAATGGGTAGTTTAGAACAAGTTGAATGAAAAGGGGGAAGTTGTGAGAAATAAAGAAAGACTTATTTGTAAGGGATATTATCAGGTTAAAAGAGTTAAATTTTATGATACCATTTCACTATTTTCAAGGATTAAAACCATAAGAATATTTTACTTTTTCATCTCAAAGTAAATATAGTATTTTCAAATGGATATCAATCCTTCCTTCTTTAATTGTGAGTTGTAAGAGGAGGTATACATTGATAATCATTTTTAATTATATCTTCAAAGATATTTGATTTATACTTTCAGGTTAATAAAGGTTTTACATAGGATGAAACAATAACTTGGACCCTGGTATTTTATTCTCTTACTTGAAGAAGTTAAAATTTAGAAAAGGAAGAGTAGAAAAAATCATTTAAATTAAAGATGAAAAACATGAATCTATCATTATTATATTCTATGTTTATTAAATTATTTTTTCTAGAAATTATGAGGATATTTTTGAATATTTTTCAAAGGATATGAAGATGATTTTTGAAATATCTATTCTTTTTTAAATGAGGAATTTTCTTGAATTATGAATTTCTCAAGAGATAGATCGTGTTTTTCTTTATCAAAAGGAGTGTGATAGGGAACTTATTAAAAGGTTAGGAATTGGGAATTTAAAACACAATTTCCACCCCAATATTAAGGGATAAAATCATGAACCAAGATAGTATTCCATTAAAACTGAAATCCGACCGAGTCTAAGATATGGCCCGAAGGGCATTCCTAATCCCCACGAGCTAGAAACTATTGTCGAGAATCAAATTAATCACTATGGGTACGAATTTCCCCAATAAAATAAGTTAAAAATAAATAAACTGAATTTGAAAAGGAACTAACAATAACTAAATATCAATAAATATAAAAATTTATCCAAATGCAACAACTATTGTACAAAATAAAAATTGAATACAAAGACTAAAACTAGACTATTTCCAAAATAATCTCCATGTGACCTCTTGATCACCACCAACCATAAGACCAACATACTCTAAAGGAACAAAACCGAACTAGGAACATGAACCTACAAAATATCTTAGCTCTACCAAACACTGAATGATACAATTTGGGTGTGAGATTCAATAGCTCAATAGGTAACCACAAAAGAATCCATACATTTCCTTTCCTGAAATAGTTCACAAACACTAGTTTGAAATACATATAAATAAATATGTTTTATCATTTTTAATAAACAACCATGACTTTCCATTTTTCAAAACAACACAATCTAGATTCCCATTTTAAATACAAATTTACCATTTCAGAAACCAAATTCCACATATGTATCCAGAACAAGTGTTACGAGGCTATACTGAAAATAAAATTAAGAGATACAAAAAGCTAACCAAGTGAAATAGAAAAATAAACAAGCATGTATAGATAGTAACCATGGTTATTTCCTAAACATCCATTGAGATATCCCAAGACATACTTAGTTCAAACTAACCTACCGGCATATGGTGCAACTCTGTAGTCAAAAACCAACTGGTCATTCTAACTTCCAATCCAATGATATATCCCACCAAGCCCTATAAAGTCACGGGGTTACCATCCCATATAACATGGGTCGATAATAAACCATCACTCGACCATCTAAAAGAGGCCTAGGAAACCCATGATAATAGTACACAGTGAAAGGAGGAGGCCATCACAAGCATGACTCACCTTACATGATTCCATCGTACTTTCCTACCCTAAAAATTGACACCAACCACATGATAAAACACATCAGGGAAATACTTCATAGGTTTTCCCATCATCTATCAATCCTATAGCATCCCGCCTTTTCATCACATAAACTTTCATTTCATTATACAAAACTGAGGATCTTTAAGGTTTAGTGTCTTGGAAGCCAGGAACTTAAAACATGAAAACATAAAACATTCTTCTTAAACACTTGAAAGGCTTCTCCTCATGTTCATCCTAGGTTCATTACTGAATCTCATAACCTGGGGACATACATCAAATGAAAGGGTGAGCAGAAGGACCAGTAAGGGAAACAAGGGAAACATTTAACATGTGAACTTGAGATACATCAACTATGTCATGAAAAAGAACTTTAAGGCATGATAAAAAATCATGTGGCATATCATAATAAAAATAACATTTTTCATAACTTTAAGATGTGGCTACATCATTTAACATAGACAATCATGAACATATCACCAAGGTCCATCCCCAAGGTGTCATTTGAAAATTACCAAGGTTATTCACCAAGATATCGTGAAAATTGTAATCTCTAGTGGTTACATCATTACCCAATGCATTGGAGCGCTATCAGGGAGCACCCTTAAATTTGCCTTTATTATCATGTGATCAACATATATCATCATAAAACATTTCATAAATAACCCATATAGCATAAAATAAATGGGTTTCATTTCATAGTCATAACATTTTAAAAACTTCTTTAAAGACATGATCTTTACGTCACTTTAAACCCACAGAAAGGGAAAGCGGGTTTCATGTATATAAATCCCAAAATTTAAAATAGAACATTTTGGTATATATGTGAATACCCCTTTAGAAATAAGAGCTTTGATTATTCACTTTATAACATAAAATAATTTTGAGAAAAGAGAGAGGCATTTTGAGACGAAAATTCTGCAGCATAACGGCTATGTTTCGAGGTTTTAGAAAACATTGAAAAGAGAGGGGACATGGGTCAAACATTCCTAAATGACCCATAAAACAGTCGAGAGACAGAATAAGAAGGATAAATTAACATGGTAATGAAATTTTAATGATATACCATTTGAAACGAATAACATGAAAGGAAGACAAAAATAAGATTTCTCTTATGATAATTCGGCAGCCTAACGACGTCACTTAAAACTTCCAAAAATGGATTGATGAGATCAAATAGGGTCTCTCATAATATGAACATAAATGATCAGTATGATAGATATAGAGATCATACCCCAAAATAATAAATAGTAACTTCAAAGACTTGAAACGAAAATAGATCTTGAAAATGAGAAGGGTGAAAGAACCCCTTAGAAATTCGACAGCCTAACGGCGTCACTTAAACTTCAAAAAAAAGAATTGATGAGATCAAATAGGTTCTATCATCATATGAACATAAAAGATCAGTATGATAGATATAGATATCATACCCCAACATAACAAAAAGGAACTTGAAAGACTTGACCTGAAAGTAGAACTTTGAAAAATGAGAAGGGTGAAAAACCACTTAAAAATTCGGCAGCCTAACGGCACAACTTAAAACTTCAAAATACTGAATTCAAGAGATCAAATGGGGTCTCTCATCATATGATAATAAAATATCATTATGATAAATTTAGAGATCATACCACAACATAATAAAAAGGAACTTGAAAGACTTGACCTTAAAGTAGAACTTTGAAAAATGAGAAGGGTGAAAAACCACTTAAAAATTCGGCAGCCTAACGGCGCCACTTAAAACTTCAAAATACTGAATTCAAGAGATAAAATGGGGTATCTCATCATATGATCATAAAATATCAGTATGATAAATTTAGAGATCATACCCCAACATAATAAAAAGGAACTTGAAATACTTTACTTGAAAATAGATCTTGAAAATGAGAAGGGAGAAAGAATCTGTTACAAACATTTCGGCAGCCTAACGGCGCCACTTAAAACTTCATTAAACGAAATAATGAGAGTAAGAGGGGATCTCTCATTATGTGAATATGAAAAGGGAAGTAAGAGGAGTATAAAATAACACCATTTAACATAAGAACATGGAGCATAAAAGAAATAACATAAAAGAGATTTCTTGAAAAGAAATAGAGAGATCGGATCCCTTACCTTAAAACGTAACTCTTAAAACTCAAAGGTTGGGACCTTGAGGGCATGGGGGCACCTTGGGAGGACTCCTTGGGAGGTAATGAGACCAGAACTTAGTTGGGGGAGAGTGGGGAGTCAAAAGGATGCGAGTATGGTTTGGTATTTATAGGGAAAGTGAGGGGACAAGGCATTAATGGCCAAGGGACACCTCAAAAGTGGTTTTCTCGAAAGCATGGGCCCTCCCATGGTAATTCCCATGGAGTTAGGCCACATGGGGCCCCCAATACAATAATTCATTACCTCTGGCCGGCCATCCCTTAAAATATCTCATGACATCATCATGACACAGTTATGAGATCATTAAACATACAGAAACCCTAAAACTGTATTTTTACTATTCACTGAAAATTCAACTTTCTCAGAAAAATCCCAAAATTTCACCTTAACCAAATATCAATGCTCTGATTTCAAAAATGAACTCCATTTTATAAAAATAATTTTTTAAATATTTTTAATTTAATTTTTAAATAAATACACTATTCACTAAAAATTCATTTTTTCAGAAAAATCCTCAAAAATTACCATAACATAATATCGACGCTCTGAGTTCAAAAATGAAATCCATTTTATAAAAATAGTTTTCTAAATATTTTTAATTAAATTTTTAATTAAAAAACACTATTCACCCGAAAAAACTAATACTTGAATAATAATATATGAAACTGTTATTTAACCATTTTATTGAATCACATTACTTAATCAAGGTGCCTAGATTCTATTAATACTTTCTTTAAGTGAGATTACTAATCCATTTGGTCACATTACTAATCCTAAGCATAAAATCACTATTCATAATTTACTATTCGTCAAAAATTAAGTTGATCTTATTAGACTCTAAATTTCATTCTGAACATAATTGTAGAAGACCATTTTTTGAAAATCATTACACATTTTTAATTATTTAAGGTTTACATAAACATTTTTCAAAATATCCTTTCTCTAAAATTCACCAAAAATATGCATACTATATTTATCCGGACATTTAAAAAGTCGTAAACATCATTATAAGAAGAAATCCCAATTTTTATTTAAAACAAAGGATTACACAAGGCAGTTACGGTCTCCTTACATAGCCCCTTATCACACCAGCATAGGACCTAAGTGTAAGGTGAGCTAAGGTGAGAGAATCCAAGGGAGGCTCGGCCACATCGCACGAGTAGTAATTTCTATTAGTTTGAACTTCTCGCGAAGTCGATTCCGTTCTAACTTCACACGATAAAGTTCGGCTTGGGTTTGGTCCAGAGAAAATCCCAGTGGTGCTACCTCCTTCCCAAGTTCTGTTAGATGGGCTTCGATCGGTCCAAGACTACTGGGTGAGGCCATCGAATCTTCTTTCTATAATAATTAACCAAGATTAATTGTATTTAGAGACAATAATCAAAACGTTTAGTTTCCAGCGGTCATATTGACCAATGGTAATATAACAGTCAAAACCCAACGGTCTCATTTTAATTATACTCATGTTATTTAAATGAAACATTTTTGTTGAGTATAAAAATAAAATAACACATAAAATTAGGAAACAATATTTATTCAAAATTTCGGGTCGTTACAATCTTCCCCCCTTAAGAAATTGCGTCCTCGCAATTTTTAAAATTGGGTTTTGAAATTTCATTGAATGTCCCACATCGGAAAAGGAGTCAGTAAAACTATTACTTTAAAAGAAAGAAAGGGAAGTACAAAGGTCACCCGAGTTAACCCACACTAGGATTCCATGTAGGAAAACATGGACATGGAGGAGAAAACAAAGGGTCAAGTTCTGAGGGAGAGTGATAGAAAACATGATTAGGAGAAATTTAACCATAAGAAAATCCCAAACTTATGATGTGTGTAAATGGTCTTTGATTACCTAGTAGGAAACGTAAACCAACAATGTTTTCGTTTTACATTCCTTTTCATAATTTTGGGGGATTCATTTACTACATAGAACAAAAACATAAGAAAATATACCTACCTTCATGTAGAGTTTCATCCTTTAATAAGTTTCTACCAAAACTAATCTTTTCTCCAAACGATGAGCATTCAAAACTACTTGGTCTCATCAAAACACAAGAATCATCTTCTAGAGAATCACATAATCCACAAAAGATTGACTATCTATTTCTTCTATCTTTAAACATTATCCCAAAAATAGAAAGGGTAAGGTAAAATAACTCTTAAAAAAAAGAATCCCATAGGAATGGAAACTACTTTTAAATCTTCAAAGTTCCATGGTACTACCCAAAGTTCATCATAGACCATTCCATAAATAACGGTCCTTAAGATTCCTCAAAATAAACCAAACTAAGATTGAAACCCAAATACAAGAAGGATTTGATAACATAGTCTTCCAAAATAAACTTCATTGTTCATCTCCAAACAACATCAACCACTCCTAACATCTTATAACAAAAGTAGCTAACCTAAAAATATTTTACCCAAGATAGGTTAATCATTCCCATAAGTAACCTAAATTACTATAAGTCCACCTTAAATTCATTGATTCTTCAAAATATAAGTCAACCTGACTCCTCAATGAAAATAACGTAGTAATATATTTACCTTGATCATATAGGGTCCCCAAAATAGTGAACATCTTCCAAAATAATAATCATCTTTTAATCCCCTAATCATCTCTGTCATATTAATACGACAATCGTCGCATTTCCTATCACATTGGTTGTTGGGACATGTTCTTCCATTTCCCACCATTAACTAAGAATAGAAAGTATAATTAGGGGGTTAAATACATAGCTAATAATCATGAAAAGGAACTTAAAGCATATAAGTATAACTTGTAGAAGAAAAGTATACCCTAACTTGTGATCCCCTAGGTTCTCATCTAGGTTATCCATGATCATATATTCTTATGTGAATCTTTATTTTATTTTATCTTTGTTCCTTTAACAATGGTTCATACTAAGCTTATGAATTTACCAAAGCATATCCCTCGGGAGTGTCGTAACCAAGAGTGCAGCAAGGCCCGTTTTCGTATACCAGTTCCCTTTTGAGTCTAGCTCAAAGTGGTGTTTTCGGGTTTTACCCCTATGTACATCTGTGCCAGAGCCACCTCTACCTGCTCGAATCCAGACAGGGAGGTATTTTCTTGGCAACCCATTACTCAATACTCACCAAAATACCAGGAAGATTTACTATATATAAACTTTTCTATAGGCTTCTTCCTAAAGTTTTCATATCCTAATTTCCACAAATAACTAAACCATCCTTTGATACCAACTATAGTATCTCGCCATTTTATCACATAAACTTTCATTTCATTATACAAAACTGCGGATCTTTAAGGTTCAGTGTCTTGGAAACCAGGAACTTAAAACATGAAAACATAAAACATTCTTCTTAAACACTTGAAAGGCTTCTCCTCATGTTCATCCTAGGTTCATTACTGCATCTCATAACCTGGGGACATACATCAAATGAAAGGGTGAGCAGAAGGCCCAGTAAGGGAAACAAGGGAAACATTTAACATGTGAACTTGAGATACATCAACTATGTTAGGAAAAAGAACTTTAAGGCATGATAAAAAATAATGTGGCATATCATAATAAAAATAAAATTTTTCATAACTTTAAGATGTGGCTACATCATTTAACATAGACAATCATGAACATATCACCAAGGTCCATCCCCAAGGTGTCATTTGAAAATTACCAAGGTTATTCACCAAGATATCATGAAAATTGTAATCTCTAGTGGTTACATCATTACCCAATGCATTGGAGCGCTATCAGGGCACACCCTTAAATTTGCCTTTATTATCACATGAGCCACATATATCATCATAAAACATTTCATAAATAACCCATATAGCATAAAATAAATGGGTTTCATTTCATAGTCATAATGTTTTAAAAACAGCTTTAAAGACATGATCTTTACGTCACTTTAAACCCACGGAAAGGGAAAGCGGGTTTCATGTATATAAATCCCAGAATTTAAAATAAAACATTTTGGTATATATGTGAATACCCCTGTAGAAATAAGAGCTTTGAGTATTCACTTTATAACATAAAATAATTTTGAGAAAATAGAGAGGCATTTTGAGACGAAAATTCTGCAGTATACTGCTATGTTTCGGGGTTTTAGAAAACATTGAAAAGAGAGGGGACATGGGTAAAACATTCATAAATGACCCATAAAACAGTATAGAGACAGAATAAGAAGGATACATGAACATGGTAATGAAATTTTAATGATATACAATTTGAAACGAAGAACATGAAAGGAAGAAAAAATAAGATTTCTCTTATGAGAATTCGGCAGCCTAACGGCGTCACTTAAAACTTCCAAAAATGGATTGATGAGATCAAATAGGGTCTCTCATCATATGAGCATAAATGATCAGTATGATAGATATAGAGATCATACCCCAACATAATAAATAGTAACTTGAAAGACTTGACATGAAAATAGATCTTGAAAATGATAAGGGTGAAAGAACCCCTTAGAAATTTGACAGCCTAACAGCGTCACTTAAACTTCAAAAAAAATTGATGAGATCAAATAGGGTCTCTCATCATATGAACATAAAATATCAGTATGATAGATATATAGATCATACCCCAACATAACAAAAAGGAACTTGAAAGACTTGACCTGAAAGTAGAACTTTGAAAAATGAGAAGGGTGAAAAACCACTTAAAAATTCGGCAGCCTAACGGCGCCACTTAAAACTTCAAAATACTGAATTCAAGAGATCAAATGGGGTCTCTCATCATATGATAATAAAAGATCAGTATGATAAATTTAGAGATCATACCCCAAAATAATAAAAAGGAAATTGAAATACTTGACCTGAAAGTAGAACCTTGAAAAATGAAAAGGGTGAAAAACCACTTAAAAATTCGGCAGCCTAACGGCGCCACTTAAAACTTCAAAATACTGAATTCAAGAGATCAAATGGGGTCTCTCATCATATGATCATAAAATATAAGTATGATAAATTTATATATCATATCCCAACATAATAAAAAGGAACTTGAAATACTTTACTTGAAAATAGATCTTGAAAAATGAGAAGGGAGAAAGAATCCGTTACAAAAATTTCGGCAGCCTAACGGCGCCACTTAAAACTTCATAAAACGAAATAATGAGAGTAAGTGGGGACCTCTAATTATGTGAACATGAAAAGGGGAGTAAGAGGAGTATAAAATAACAACCTTTAACATAAGAACATGGAGCATAAAATAAATTACATAAAAGAGATTTCTTGAAAAGAAATAGAGAGATCAGATCCCTTACCTTAAAACGTAACTCTTAAAACTCAAAGGTTGGGACCTTGAGGGCTTGGAGGCACCTTGGGAGGACTCCTTGGGAGGTAATGAGACCAGAACTTCGTTGGGGGAGAGTGGGGAGTCGAAAGGATGAGAGGATTTCTTGGTATTTATAGGGAAAGTGAGGGGACAAGGCATTAAGGGCCAAGGGACACCTCAAAAGTGGTTTTCTCAAAAGCATGGGCCCTCCCATGGAACTTCCCATGGAGTTAGGTCACATGGGGCCCCCAATACAATAATTAATCTCCTTTGGCAGGACATCCCTTAAAATATCTCATGAAATCATCATGACACAGTTATGAGATCATTAAACATACCGAAACCCTAAAACTGTATTTTTACTATTCACTGAAAATTCAACTTTCTCAGAAAAATCCCAAAATTTCACCTTAACCAAATATCAATGCTCTGATTTCAAAAATGAACTCCATTTTATAAAAATAATTTTTTAAATATTTTTAATTTAATTTTTAAATAAATACACTATTCACCGAAAATTCATTTTTTCAGAAAAATCCCCAAAAATTACCATAACATAATATCGACGCTCTGAGTTCAAAAATGAAATAAATTTTATAAAAATAATTTTCTAAATATTTTTAATTAAATTTTTAATTAAAAAACACTATTCACCTGAAAAAACTAATACTTGAATAATAATATATGAAACCGTTATTTAACCATTTTATTGAATCACATTACTTAATCAAGGTGCCTAGATTATATTAATACTTTCTTTAAGTGAGATTACTAATCCATTTGGTCACATTACTAATCCTAAGCATAAAATCACTATTCATAATTTACTCTTCATCAAAAATTAAGTTGATCTTATTAGACTCTAAATTTCGTACTGAACGTAATTGTAGAAGACCATTTTTTGAAAATCATTACACATTTTTAATTATTTATGGTTTACATAAACATTTTTCAAAATATCCTTTCTCTAAAATTCACCAAAAATATGCATACTATATTTATCCGGACATTTAAAAAGTCATAAACATCATTATAAGAAGAAATCCCAATTTTTATTTAAAACAAAGGATTACACAAGGCAGTTACGGTCTCCTTATATAGCCCTTTATCACACCAGCATAGGACCTAAGTGTAAGGTGTGCTAAGGTGAGAGAATCCAAGCGAGGCTCGGCCACATCGCACGAGTAGTAATTTCTATTAGTTTGAACTTCTCGTGAAGGCGATTCTGTTCTAGCTTCACACGATGAAGTTCAGATTAGGTTTGGTCCAGAGCAAATCCCAGTGGTGCTATCTCCTTCCCAAGTTCTGTTAGATGGGCTTCGATCGGTCCAAGACTACTGGGTGAGGCCATCGAATCTTCTTTCTATAATAATTAACCAAGATTAATTGTATTTAGAGACAATAATCAAAACGTTTAGTTTCCAGCGGTCATATTGACCAATGGTCATATAACAGTCAAAACCCAACGGTATCATTTTAATTATACTCATGTTATTTAAATGAAACATTTTTGTTGAGTATAAAAATAAAATAACACATAAAATTAGGAAACAAGATTTATTCAAAATTTTGGGTCGTTACAAATCCTTTTTCAAGTTCCAATCGGGCCATCATATCAAATGATCTATCAAACCAATTTACAAAACATCATAACATTCCAATCGGGTATTTGTACTTCTAAAACCAAAATTTATTTCCAAAACATTATAAAGTTCCAACCAGGCCTTCAACAATATCAATTCTAATATATTTCAAAAAAAATTCCAAACCATTTCTAAAACAACATTAAACACCACTTTAATTTTAAAAATTCCAAATTGGCCCTTACATTCAAAATCTAATTTCTATTCCAAAACCACTTCAAAAATAATATGAAAACACAAAAAGTACCTAAATATTCCAAATGGGATTTCATGACACATAAAATAAAACCATATTTCAATGTTCCAAATAGGAAATAATTTCAAATATAATTTGAAACCAATTTCATGTCACTCAGGAGCCAAGGGACCATTAGTAAAGCATAAAGATTTTGAATAAAGATATAAGGCATTGGGATAAGTGTTTTGAAATCTGGGTTTTTAAGTTGATCAAGTTCATTCAAGACCATTATCATTTGTGTGTCTATCCATTTGCGCACCCCGAGCACACATGTATGTGCCCACATCCAATGGAGCACCAAAATTATCCATGAAATTACCCAAACATATTTTTAAAGTAGTGACACATGGTCTACCACCAACAAAAAAAAAGACATGCATAAGTTCCAACACAAAAAAGTCACTAAAATCCACACATAAGGCTCATATCATAATCAAACCATGTCATAAAAACATAATAAAACCAAACACATGCTAAAAATACCCAATTTCATCTTAAAATTATACGTGGAATTGTATCAAACACGTTTAGTTCATATATACATATTCATATTTAAAGAATATCTTTAAAAAATTAACAAATTCCACCAACATGAAAACACAAAAAAAACCAAAAAAATATCATTACAAGAATGTGAAACATGTTTATAAATTATTTAAGAACACCCAAGAATCAAATTTAATGAAGCAGAAAGGAAACTAAAGGAAACACCTACCTCAACAGCGTGAGAATGAGACAAAACATTGGGAAGCGGAAGAATATGCCCCAAAAGATGACCTGTACAACCTAACATCAAATAAATTGAAAAAAAATCAGTCAACCGTAACCCAAATGTTATTCCAATAGATAAACCCACTAATAAATAATAAATAACAAATATATAAGAGATAGTTGAAGATTAAATCAACCAAAAACTCAAATAATATTACCTTAGAAGCTTTGAGGAGCATCAAAGGAGGGAGGAGAACCAAAGGTAGAGGGGTTTTGGGACCTCTTAGTGTGCCAAAAACAACCCAAGGGGAGGGGTTCTTGAATTTGGGTAAAAAATAGGGGATGTTAGATTAAGAATTTTAATATTTAAAAATTTAGGACAACTCTCACAATTAGGCCACATGTTTTTCAAAACCATGCACAAATTGTGTAATCACTACTTTCCAAATTGACAGAACCTCTCACACGGTTTCTACATTGTTTCTCAAACTATGAACAACCCATGAGGCTTACCTATAGACCCTAGGAAAATATAAACTATTAAATTAGAATGGGTGCATGGTTTCATTTAACCATGAGACAACCATGTGCCACCAACTACCATCCTAAAAACTTCACATTTCAACAAAAACTCAAAAAATTCAAACTAAGACTCAACCTAAACCTCAAAGAAATGATTCAAATCCAAGAGAAGAATAAAATAAAAGGATTTCCAAGTTTGGTTGTGATGATTCTCCCCAAAAAAAACACTTTATTCTCATTAAAATTCATCCAATAGGTAGTAAAACAACACTCCACACCAAAACTGAAAATGGCCGAACAAAACCATGAACCTTAGGGTGACCTTTCGCATAACAATCCTAAACCGACTGTTCTAGAGAAGACACAACATGATAAAAAAATAGGATAACATGAGAGGTTTTCCCCAACATGAGAACTCAAATAACATCATCAAATGACTTCATGTCATCCCCACATGGGAACTCTCAATAACACCACCTTTGGGAGACTAGTTCTGGAACGAGGGAAATCCCAGTAAGAATAAGGACCTCCCAAACTTAGGGGAGACTCACAGAAATGATCCAAACCAAAAAAAAATAGAACCAGAATCAATCACCCCCACCCCCAGAGAATCCACAAAACCCCAATAGAAGGGAAAATGCACGATATAAATTAGAACCAAACAACAATCTATAATACCGATTACAGTCATTAATTTTCCACAAGAATTGGTATCTCCAAAAAATAATAAAAGAAAACCAATACCAATTAAAAAAAAGGATAACCATTTAAAGATCCATATTCAGATAAAAACCCACTTAGACTATTAAATAACAATCCCATCACACTTTTTCAATGAAAATATGAACTTATAATAGTAGTAAAACCAAAATAAGGAAACTTAAAACATCACCATCCCAACATGGAAGACAAAATATGTCCCAAGGTTCCCTACACCCCTGGGGATTCTTGACTATGTACAAGCTTCACTTTGAAGCTTGTGGATGGATCCCTAATGACTGAAGAATCCATTGCCTCATATTCAGGCTTTAACATTCTCTAATTAGGAACTATTCTTTTATAAATTATTCCTACATAACTTCTACAGACTTCCCAAATGGCCATAAATATGGAAATTCATTAGAGGATTACGACAATAATGATTTGAGTTCCCGAACTAGCCACACTGGAAATATATGAGTGAACTATCTGAAGAATGAGAAGTTGAAACCAGTAAGGGAGACTCTTTAGGAATATGTTCCTCTATCATACACCAACTTCAAAATGGGGAAAATTCATGGGAAAAAAGAGACACCAAATTTCCAACTATCTACACTCTGGAAACCAACTCATCAAATAATTCTTCATTAACCATATTCTGTAAATGAAGATCCTTTGAGGGTAGATCTATCTCCTTGATCTCTAGATGGAGTCCCATGATGAAAATAGAAGTGTTCAACTAATCCTATTACACTATATTTGAATATAAAGAAACCTTCTCATTGAATTATTCAACATAAACCTTCACTGTCTACTGGACTTGTTGAATACTCTTGAGCTCTACCACTTTCATTGTCTTCACCTCCTCAGGTATAAACCATCAGAAAAAGTGGACTGAAAAACTTCCTATATCATCACAAATTGAATTTATGATGGAGAAAACATCTACCACTAATCCAAAGATAGACCCTCAAACAAACCCCGAATAGCAATAACTCTCATATCTTCGAGAGTTCCCAACAATCTAAAGACACTCTCAACTTTTTAAAGCCATTCTATTTCCTCTAACAGACCTTGATCACCATGATAGAGAGAAAAAAATTGATAAGAACTAGAAATTGGTAAATACTCACTAGAAATTTTGGGGACCTTTCTGGGTGGCATATTCTAATCAACACAAGAAACACAAAACCAATATCAACATCTACCTGAACCATAATTGAAAATAAAATCTCAAGCTAAGGAAAAGGGCTCACAAACCAAACATTGAAAACATAAAAATATTTCCCTAACAAAAACCGTTGTTTTCATTTTAATTTCTAAACTAAATTCTTACAAGGATACTATCCAAATACCAGAATCCATTTCTCATAAAATAAATACCCACCCTTTCATGAAAAGACAATTTTCCAAAATCATTTCCCACTAAAAACCATTTTGAAAAACCAATCCAAATCATTGATATAAAAAACTCACCCATAGAATCCTATGAACCATCAAATATGTGTCCATCCCATTTCTACCTTTATCATCTATGAACACATGAAAACAAGAACATTTTGTACATACCCACACATAAGAGAATGTTCATAAGGAATAAAAAGGGTCACACTTTCCACTTCATCACTGAACCCTAGAATTTACCAAATTCTCAATTCAAATCAAATCGTATTCCATTTTAAAACCCATTTTTTTATTCCAACCACTTGAAAGAAATCATTTCCATTTTAAAAATTGTCTTCATTTCAAAATATCACTTACACCAACCAAAACCAAAAAAATATCTTACACTGAACTGCCATATGAGGAACTAGTATCCATGCCTAACCTAGTGGCATGGTTTGTGGTCCATGCCCCAAGTAATTATCAAAAACTAGGAGTATTTTGAACCATGTACTCAAATTTCACATGGGAACTACTCCAAGTGAGATCATGACATAACATGGGCTTGACTCCATTGTCCTTCCTCATCCAAAACAAACCAAAAACCAAAACAAATACACAAAACCCAAAATACCCCTGGAAACTTGAGTATAAGCAAGGGTTTATAACATCCTTATCGTACCTACCTATAGAGTCCCAATAATCCTAATATATAATGACCTGACACCCCAAATAGTAAAGGTTATATTCTGATACCATTTTTTCATGAACCAATTTAGGAATCCTTCCAACCCGTCATTTGACCCGGTACGATACATTGCTCTAACGGTGTTCCAGATCCCCACGGGCTGGAAACTAGTTTCATAAATCAAATTAATGACAATGGGAATGATTTTTTCCAATAAAATAGGATAAAAAAACTAAACAGAATGGGAAGAAGAAACAAAAATAACTAAATATCAATAAATATAAAAACTGATCCAAATGTAACAACTACTGAACAAAACAGAAACATAATACAAAGACTACAACTGGAATGTACCAACAAGATCTCCACATCACCTCTTGGTCACCACCAACCACAAGACCAACCTACTCCAAAGGCAATAAATTGAGATAGGAACCCAAACCTATAAAATAGTTCAAGTATACTGACACAAAATGGTACAAGTATGGTGTGAGTTTTAAAATCTTAGTAGGTAACCACCACAAAATCAATACATTTCCTTTAAGGAAATAGTCTATAAACACTAGTTTGAAATACATGTAAATAGATAGTTTTTTATCATTTTAATAAATAACTGAAGCTTTCTCTTTTTCAAACCAACACATTTCACATTACCTTTTTCAAAACAAAATTACCATTTTATAAACCAAATTCCGCATATGGATCCCAAACAAGTGATACAATTCTATTCTTAAAATAAAATAAAGTGATACCAAACTAGGAACCAAGTGCAATAGAATAATAAACAAGAAAATATAGATAGTAACCATGGATGTTTCCTAAACATCCCTAGAGAGATTCCAGGACATACTCAGATCGAACTCACCTTCTGGTATATGGTGCATCTCCAAAGTCAATAACCAACTGATTATTCTAACTATCAATCCAGTGGAACATCCCACAAATCCCTACAATGTTAAGGGGGTACCAACCCATCTAATTGGGATTGACAAGATAAAATCACTCAAAACTCTAAAAATGACCAAGAAACCCATAGTAATAGTAAATGGTGAAAAGAGGAGCCCCCTCATGCATGACTCACCTTTCTTGCCTCCATCGCACTTGCCTACCCCAAAAACTTACACCACCCACACAATAACCCACATCAGGGAAATCCACTGTATGGGGTTATCATCATGAAAAAATCATTTTTAAGGTGACAACCAGGCCATCATATCACAAGATCTATCAAACCATTTCTCAAAACATTCTAAGATACCATATGGGAATTTGTACTTCCAAAACCCCAATTCATTTCAAAAACATTATAAAGTTTCAACCAAGCCTTCAACATTATCAATTCCAATACATTTCAAAGAAATTATTTCCAAACAATATCAAACACTACTTTCATGTGAAAAATTAAAAATGGGCCCTTACATTCCAAAGACATTTCCACATCCAACACCACTTCAAAATCAAGATAAAAACACACAAAATACATAATGATTTCAAACGGACTTTAATGATATTTAGAATACAACCATCATTAAAAGTTCCAAACATGCCATAATTTCAAATATAATTTGAAATCACTTTAATATCACTCTGGAGCTAAGGGACCATTAGTAAAGCATAAATATTTTAAATAAGGAAAGAAGGGGGAGGTATAAGTGTTTCGAAATATAAGTTTTAATATTGAGAAAGTTCAATAAATACCATTATCATTTGCGTGCCCATCCATGTGTGCACCACGAGCACACATGGATGTTCCCACATACAATGTAAAACAATAAGTATCCATGAAATTACTCGTAACCAATTTTAAATTAATGACACATGTAATATCTCCAACACAATAATCCATACAAACGTTCCAACCCACAAAAGTCACCACAATCCACGCATAAGGCTCATATAATACTCAAACCATTTTATAATAACATAACCAATCCAAACACATGATTAAAATACCCAATTTCATCTTAAAAGGATACTTTTCATTTTATCAAACACATTGAGAGCATATATACATAATCATATTTAAAGAATCTCTTTGAAAACCATTTTTACCAAATTCCACCAACATGAAAACCCCACACAAAAAACCAAACAATTACATCAAAATAATGAAAAAAACATTTTTAAATTATTTCGGAACACCCAATAATCAAATATAATGCATTGGAAAGGAAACAAATAGAAACACCTACAACAATGGTGTGAAAATGCAAAAAAAACATCGAGGGGAAGAATATGATCCAAAACACAATACGCAGACCCTAACATCAAAGAAATTGGACAAAGTCATCCAACCATAACCATAAGTTTTTTTCAATAGATAAAACCACCATTAAATAATCAATAATTAAGAGAGAATAGAGAGTAGAATATTAAATCAACCAAAAACTCAAATAATCTTACCTTGGAAGCTTGGAGGGGCATCAAAGGAGGGAGGAGAACCAAAGGAAGAGTGGTTTTGGGACCCCTTTGTGCACCAAAAATGAACCAAGGGGAGGGGTTGATTTGGATTAAAAATAAAGGAGGATAGATTGGGGATTTTAAGATTTAAAATTTCTTGGAAACTCATACGGTTTGGCCATGCAGTTTTCTAAATCGTGCACAAAATGTGTGGTCACCACTGTCCAAATGGAAAGAACCTCTCACATGGTTTTTTATAGTTTCTAAAACCATGTGTAACCTGTTCAACTTACCCCTTAACCCATAGAAAAGCCATAAAATTTCCTGGGAAAGGGTTTATGGTTTACCTTAACTGTGCACCACCATCTTCCAAGCCCAAAAACTCCGCTTTTTAACAAAAACACAAACATTCAAATTGGTACTCATACTGAACCACAAAAAAATGATTCAAATAAAAGAGAAGAATAAAATAAAATGATTTCCAAGTTCATGGTGTGAAAAAGACCAATTTTTTCAAATATGAGAAAGAAAAATAAATAGATCCGAGGGAATTATTAAATCTTATTAGAAGTCTTTCATACATGACAATGTCAATGTTAGATATATTTTATGGTACTATAATTTGAGTTGGGTATCAAATTTCACCAAAAAAGTCATATTTTATTTTTGGAAAAAGGATTATCCGGTATATAAAAATTAAAACAAGTTTCATTTGAAATGTGATAGCAAAGGGAAGCTTAATTTGTTCAGTTGCATAGATATAGATTGGGAATGTTGTGTTGATGATGGGAGATCTGTATCCAGTGGAGTTTTATTAAATGGATGAATATGTGAATATTTGAACACAAATAAGTAGAATTATGTGAACTTTACCACAATTGAATCATATTATGTGGTTACTACTCAATACATAACCCAATTGATGTCGATGAAGATATAGTTGGAATATAGGAAGGTAAAATTAAATTTTCCACTGGTTTTTGGTTGTGATAATGAAAGTGTTATCAATATTTAAGGAAATCATGTTCAGTATTCAATATCAAAGAACAATGATATTAAATGTCACCTAAACATATATCTTTTTAAAAGAATGTATTGAAATTGGAATGTGTTCCAAAAAATGGAAAAGTGGTTGATGTTTTCACTAAACCATTTTAGAGGATTGTTTTCAAAGATTGAGGTTGGTGGTTGGATTTAAACATCATTCCACTCAAGGATAAGGTATAGTTAATTATCCCCATATTTCATCCTATTATTTGTATTATTGTTTACAAAGAGGGGTAGAAAATTGGAAATATAAATCTATTTTGGTTTACATTCTTAATATATACAGAAAGGGGAAGTTAAATTATTTAAGAGGAGTAATCCATTAATATATGTTTAATCTTTTAGGGAGTGATCTCTTTAGGTATAGCATGTTTTATATATAGTTATTAAAATGTGTAAGATTTGAAATTATCATTGTGGATGTGTGAACTCTTCAAATAGTTTATCAAAGTGTATGATGAAATTTTGGTACTATAGATTGCATGGATAGATTTTTCAAGTTGTGGGAAAATATGATGTGATGATAAAGTATTGATTGAAGAATAATTGATCCATTAGAGTATTTTTCATGTGGAATAATTTCATTAATTTTAATTAATAATATCAGGTTTTAAGAATATATGAATATAAATCATTATTTCCATGGAAAACATGAAATTATTATTCAATGTTCTTATTTCCTATATTAATTTCAATAAAGTAGGATTAGAATTATTGAATGATAATTCATTTCTATGAGTTTTGAGTTTGAAAGTGATTTATGTTCCTTAGTTTACAACAAAATTCAAAGGGGGTATTACTTCACCCAAGATTTTTTTTGATGTATTTGAATACTTGGGGAGATTATAGAGGCAAGAATTTCCCTCTAAACATGAAAATTATCTAGAGAATAAATATATGAGAAGATATAAGTAGATATGATTCTTGTAATGTATTTTATTTTAAACACATTAATCGTGGTTAAAAATAATTTATGTTTGATGATTCATTTGAGATGAAGTGTTTAAGGTTTATTAGAGTCAGTTTTTAAGAGTTTAGAATAAATATATAAATTTTTTAAAGTATTTTGGAATTTAGAGTGAAGCTAAAAATTTGTCTAATTCCAAGAGTGTGTAAGAATGATTATATATTAAAGAATAATAAAATGAAAAGGTATTAGATTTTTTAAGGACACTCAGGACCTTCGTAAGAATAAATTTTATTTTTTTTAAAGATCATCCAACTATATAGGAATAAATTCCATGTCTGTAAGGATCATCAGTACCATGCCCATGCAACCCTGCATGGGATAGCTTACTGAGAAGTCATGTGATGGTGAAGGCTTGTCATCACAATGAAATTTTTGGGGAGGGATAGGTCATATAGGATTGATCTAGGTTATTATCTTTCATGGTTTAATTAGTTGTAGTTTTATATATTTTGATTTCTCACTTTTTCTGTAAAAGTGTTTTGATAATAAAAAAGTTAATTTTCTGTTAGTAAGGATGATTGAGGTGTTACTTAAATATAATTTTTATCTATGTAAGCATGAAACTTAATCTATGTAAGGATGATTTCCACTTTTGTAAGGATCATTTTCTCAATGAAAGCATCATTTGATTCCATGTAATGATAAATCTTCTTATTTATTAGTATAAATATTTTCATAAACATCATATACCAACTGTATAATCATAATTCATGTCTATGTAAGGTTAAATAGTTAGAGAAATTTTTATAAATATACAGGATTGGAAATATTATTTCTCCATATTTTATAAATTCAAAATAAATATATTATTTTATTGATTCAAAAGTTATTCAACCATTTCATAAACATCACAAAATGTTTTTTGTGATTCATACAAATGAATTAGAAGACCTTTTATTTGAATAAATACTTTATACGAAGGAAGAGGGATTGGTTACTATTATAACTTCTTGGTTGTGATTCAATAGATTCCATAATTCTATGTTGACATGGAACTGAATTTTAAAAATAGAAGGATTTGGAAAAAGACAATAAGTTAATAAATGATTAATGGATGTTATTTGATTTGAATTTCAATTCAAATTCAAATATGTTTTTTTGTTGGTGATAAAAATATGGTATTGTTGTGAATTCATCTTTTGTGTGTGATTTGTGATATAAAAAGAAAAATAGAGATTTCACTTTATAGAAATTATCAATAATATTGTTGAGAAAGCATAGGAAGTGGTTGTGTAGATTTCAATGTGATAAGAAGTAACCTTCCACTATAAAAGTTAAATAAGAAGAGGAAGAAGAAATACTATAATAACATGAATGGTAGTCTAGTATAGTTTGAGGATCTTTTATTTTTTTTAAACCAAATCATATATCATTTTAAATAGTGTGGTAAATAATCAAATATTTTTGGAATATGTGTATAACAATTACCAAGATATTCCCTGGTCATTTTTTTCCTTCATGTTGATACTAGTGGTTCGTATGGTCTTAGTGAAATCCATAATGCTAAGGATTCACCCTTAATTTTGAAATATAAACCTTATAAATCTGTTATTCCCTTCATGTGTATGATTTTAGAGGTAAACTTATTTCACTTTAACATGTGGTGAAGTTTGTTTCAATAAGTAATGTGAAAAATAATTTAAATCATTGATTTACCCCCCAGATATTTCCACTAATATGTGGGTGGCTTTTCAAATACCTATGGAAGATGGACTCTTTTGGTTTCTTCTTAGTGATCTCAATCAAATTAATATGAAAATATTTGATAGGACTGATTGACTAGTATAGGGTATGATATTATTATTCTTTATTATTATTCATTACAAACATATAGTTAGATTATGGGATTAACAATGTTTTGTATTTTTTCTTCCACTGAATTTTTTATCTTCACCATCCCTATCAATACCATTAGTGGTATCAGATCTAATATACCAAGGTTTGGTTTGATATTTGAATAAAAAAGAAAATTGGAAAATATAAATTGTTTAGGTACCATGGAATGATTCATTTAAAACACTCATTTCTATTATTGTATTTCATACACTATAAAATAAACATTATGTAAAATTTTCATGGTCCTTATAAAATTTGTAAAATCATGAAGTGTTTTAAGATAAATGGTTATGGTCAACATCATTTTTTTATAGAAAAATATAGTGTTGTATTTGATTCCTTCACACCATGGTGAAATGATATTTATATCATCATGGCCTTCAAAATTAGGAATGTCCATAGAATAGGCTAATTAATTTTAGATTAAAAAAGTTATAAAAAAAAGGCATGCTCCCCATGATGGATGGACAAAACGAAGAAGGAAAAAAATGGATTAAACCTGAAATGGAAAAGGGATAACTTGAAACATCTACCAAAATGGTTGTAGTTAATAGAATTTCTAGGGAATAAAAACAAAATGCATTAATCTATGGTGAAATCCTTTTTAGATATAATTTTAACGAAAATATTTTTTTTTTAAATTATCAAACACATTTTTTTGTCCCCCCCCCTAATCCATGAAAATCATGGGAGTTATTTAAAGAGTACCAAAAATTGGTGGATTTGATCAAGGTTAAAAGTGATTTTATATGGTAAATAATTCAAAAGTTTTATAAATTAAATAATGTAAAATGAAAAAATATTTATATTAATTTTTTAATTATTTATAAATGATAATATAAAATTTTTATATTAAGGACTTATTCAAAATTTTGTTTGAATCATTATAAAAGTATTTTTGGATGTTTATATGATTAATGGTTAAAATAAAATCAAATGTGAGGTATTTATTTTATATAATTTTTTTTCATAAAATATAAAATGTTTATTATTCAGTAATAAAAATTTCCACAAAAATATCTCATAATTTGAATGTGAATTAGTTAATATTAGAACCATGTAAATGATAATATGATTTTCCATATTGAATAAAAGTGAATTTTTTAAGTTTATCCCTTCATAAATTATAATTTATTATAATTTATTTAAAAATTGTTTACACAATGTTTATATATTGTTTAAATATATGAATTTTTTATTTATATTTTTATTCTATTATATATACATATATATAATTTTCATATTATGAATTTTGGTGTATGATTTAGTTTAAAGAATTAAATTGATTCTAAATTGGCATACATGCATTTAAGGAGGTACATGATAGGTATGATAAATGATTTTGTTTTCTTATAATTTAAAGTTGAATTCTTTATGGGTTATGAACTTGAATTGATAGGTTGATTATAGTTTACACTTATTTATTATTAAAATAGATATCTCACTTTAGTGGAGTTTCCCTATATAGTGGGACTTTCTGTCAGATTTCTTACTGGCCTTGAGGTTTGTACCTTTTTAAAAAGAGTAGGCCGGATACCTATCACTTGGGGAATACTCTTGTAGGGGTTATTTATTTCAAATAATAATAATCCTTTACATTAAATAGTTTCATGTACCATATGTATGTGATAAATTTAGATATATATATAAATATAGTTGGATTATAATATGGGTTAGAGACATAGGGTATGAGTTGTGTAAAGAGTTACAAATCAAAATGGTTTGAATATATTGATTTGATAGAAGGAATAGAGTTCCAAAATAATTTATTATAAGGATAAATACATAAAGATAATAACATGAGATAATATTTTTAGATTAAATCCTCTTTAAAATGCTATGTTTCAGATTCCTTCTAAATAAAACACTTATTATGACCTTGATCAAACAACTAGGTAGGTCATGTTAAATCTGGGTGCCCCTGGATTATCTCATGTAAGGAAAGCAAGTAATGGGTGAAAAAAATAATATTAGGTGCCTATTTTTGGAATTTTCATTAGGTTTCACTTAGCTGTGAGACCCTAATATGATTAACTTATTAGGGGGAATAGAGTTTAGTTTATCCATATTTTGAATTAGGAAAGTAGTTTTCTACTCAACTATTTAAGAGTCATATATGATATGATTTCAATGATGACCTACCTAAAGAGATATGTAATAGTAGAAATACTAAATTTACCCAAATCTTAGTGAAATATGGATCTTGTCCCACTAATGGATGAGATTTATGTTTAAAATGTATCATCATTTTAGTGGAATAATATTTAATAACAGTCCTTTTTAAATGAATGTAAACATGATAATCATCTAAAAAAAATTTATATATAAATCAAATCATCATAATCAAACTTTTATATGAGATAAAATATATTTAAAGTATAATCTTAATGTAATAAACCTATTATACTGAAACTAAACTTAAGAATTGTTCTTAATTAACAAAATTATGTGTTAGACCTTCCTGAGTTACCTAATATTGGATTATTTCCATAATCAGATCTAGATTATTATGAGAAGAATAAAATGATTCACATAATTTTTAAAAGGAATTTTATGAAATATGATTGATGGAATTTAAATATTTTCTCTAATATTAAATATGATTGAGTATGTTAATGATTTTATGAGGCAACAAGTTTCCTCTAAGGATTGGTCTCAATGTTTAATTCATTCAATAATTATTATTAGAGTGGTTTTAACCATATGAATTAGCTAAATAAATATTTACCTTATTCTAAAAGTGTCAAGGATAGATGAAATGAGAATGATATGTCTATTTTTCTATTGTTTTTATTGTACAAGTGGGTAAGAGTTTAATCTAGAAGAAGAAAAGTTAGTAGAAAATTATAACAATGTTCCTTTGAATAGAAAATCAAGGTCATTGAAATTTAAATGTGGTGTCATAGGGTATGGGAAATGTATCCATATAAAATAATTAACTGGTATACCTAAAGGGGTTTGAGAAACTTTATGGAATTTCTATGTGATGTATCAGTGTTATAGAAATCAATTATTTGGTTTTGAAAGGTATATGATACCAAATGTATGATTTAAAAATATTATAAATATAAAGGAGATAAAAATAAAAGGAAGAATTGATGGAACATATAATTTTCATTCAAAAGATGAAACAAAGGGTTGTTGAATAAAATAATTGAATATAAAGGAATTTATCAAGCTTTAATGGCTCTAAATAAAGGGTGTGTGTTTTAACCATATTTCTCTTATGAGATATGGGAAGTTATTTGTTTTCAAGGAGTTTTTATAAACAATATGGTATGATTAATTAGATATAAATGGTTATTATTTGATCTAGTTCTTTATCACTCTTGAGAGGGATGTAAATATTTAAAAAATACCTAGGATAAAATTATTTATCGAGGTGTTTATCAAAATATGATGGTTTTCATCCCACCACCCAACCATGGAATATTTAAATGAATAATATTCTTTAAAAAAAATATCCAAAATCATATAATAGTGTATGAGATATGGTAGAAAATAGTTCATTTTTCAATATTCTCAATAAATGAAATAAATGGTATTTATTGTACACAAATTTGTTTGTGTATATTAGCTTGATATTATAAATAGAATATAGTTTCAAGGAGGCTAGTGGGAGTATTTTCTCACTTCAAAAGTTTCGAAGTTAACACATAAAATATTATACCAGTTAAATTTGAAGTGAATTTAACTTAATATACCAAAATATTTGATGGTATATAGATAAAGAGAAATAAAACAAGTTATATTTAGTTACTACAAAAATGTGAATGTCGATTTATATCGTAAAGGATATTTGGGATGTGTTGGTAAAGAAATTATATAAAGAGTTACATGAGTTTCTAAAATGATCTACATGATCATTTTGATGGAATGGTTCCAAGAATGATAATGATGATAACATTAAAAGGAATATAAGTATAAAATAGAAGTTATTAACATCATAAAATTTGATTTTATGGAATAAAAAAGTTTGAATACCTTTTCAAAGATTTGAAAATTATGACTATGATTCCTAATTCTCTCTATTATTCAAAATTTATTTCTTCATACATGTTACTTAATAAAGTATTTTAGTGGGAGGGTTTTATTATATAATCACATTGATATGTAGTAGAAATTAAATAGAGGTGTAATGAGTTTAAAAAAACATAAAAAGTACAAAAAATGAAGTGTTGATCTGAAATTCCTTCATATGTGATATAGTTATAAAGTTGTTTATGTATGGTTTATTTAAGTGTTCTTGAAATACTTTAATGATATAAAATGTATCGTGTTATACAAAAGGAATACTCCATATTATCATTATATCATGTTTATTATATATCTTATGTGAATTATAATAATAATTAACCTCTCAAAATTTCAATTATCCCTAACTGATGTTCTTTATGGATTATTTTATATTATAATGAAATTTTAATGTTATCATGATTTTGATTTCAAATAGAGATATGGAATATACTCATGATGAACAAAATAGGTTTTGTGTGGTGGATATCCCCCAAGTATATATCACATTGATTTTCATTAATTATGACCTTGTTATACTAGTGTTCAATGTTTCATATGTATATTACCCCATACCTGATCTTGGTGAGATACCTATCATGAAAAAAATCATATTTTGATACCTTTCATATATAATCCTTAAGTCTTAGCTAATCAGGTGGTGGTTGGGTATGTTTTTGAACATGTCATCAGTTAAATATTAACCAATATGAGATTTTTTCTATCATATAACGAATATGACATATGGGCCCTTGATTTAGATAGAATGGGAAGAGTATAATCATACCTAGATAGTACATTTGATGTGTTTATATATTTCGGTGATAGTATTGTGATGTGATCATCATCTTAAGATGAATTAAATGTGATGTATTCATTAACCTAGTTATTCTATAATCAAATAATTGAGAACATATGAGTAGCTATACAGGATTGAAAAATTACATGTTTTTTAGTTACTTGATTTCTTTAACAAAGGGATTATATGAAAATGAATACTTGCATATGATGCAATTGGTGGACCTAGTTATAGAGACATGTGTGTTCTATTGAGATCACACCAGATCCCTTTTTATCTTGATTAGAATTGAAACTTTCCTAATGACCTCTATTTACTTACAGTTATGAAATCATGAATTAATATTTATTATCTACATTGTAAAGGACCATAGATCACACTTTGTGTTCATGTAAATAATGATAAAGTTTATGAAAATTTCAGAGATATATAAAAATGTTTCATAGGTTCTTTATAAGAAGTTCTAAAAGGATTTTCACAAAGTTGTATATATGATTTAACATATGGTGAAAATGATTTGTAATTCCTATTGAACTATGTAGTCACGTTGGGGGTGAATCAGTGTGTGAAATTTTTATTGTATTATTTTCCCTCTTAATTACATCTCGTATATTCAAACCTCTTAACCTGTTAGGATGAACAGATCTTCTTAATAATTCCCAAAAAAATGGACCACATGAAAAGTAATAAATAAAAAAAAAGTAGTCTCATATGGTATTTTTACATGGTTTTCCACTGATGTGGGTGACAGAGTCATTTTTCATTTAAGTTATTCTAAAACATGGATGTTACGCTAATTTTATAATGTTAAGAAACATGAGGAAGGTATCATTCTTAACCCAAGAGGATATCTCTAGAAAAGTCAATGTTATCTTCTGATAGGTTATTTATACTAGCTACCAATAAATTAAAATGGTACTCCCAACCTCACTAATGAAAAATATATTAGGTTTACTCAAGAGTGTTTTAGAATCATGATTATAGATATATTTACTCAATAATCAGTCTTTTACTTCTAATGGATTTCCGACTTCATTAGCTTTCATGTCAACCTTATTCTCTTAACTCGGTCTCCAGAATTATCAACACATATATGTATCATGTTTCTTCATTTTTTATTTTTCCTATTTCACATAAGAACTTCATTTAATATAATATAATAAAAAAATATATAATCTTTTCAATATTACCTCAATACTCTTTCTCTTTATTTAAAATATTCAATGCATAGAAAATTAATGTGATGCATAGTTTCAATATTCCTCAATTATTTTTTTCATACTTTTTTTCAGATTTTATGATATATAGACATCATAGGGTGTGTCTTTACTCCTAATTTATATTCTTAATCAATGCACATGATTTTTATAAGAATTATAATCACTTCAACTCCCTCATTATCTTTATCTTCTCATTTTTTTTCTTCATGAACATCAATACATAAAGTTTGTATGGGTAGAAGCGATGTCAGCCTTCCATAACTCATTTCTTATTCCTTATTATTCATCATTGTTCTCTTCTTCTTCTATGATATTAGGATATCATAGAAGATTCTTGGATATTTTTTTATAATGAAAATGTATACAGTATTATCACATCATTATCCCATTCTTTTCTTCTTCTTATTTATTATTCTTCACTTATTCAATACTAACCGCATGGGTTTCTGTTAACCCAACATTAATCCTTATTATTCTTATGTATTTATTCTCATCATTGAATAACTATTAATTCTCATAATTAATTAATGTAAATTACAATAAAATAATAACATTCTATAATTTTACACTTCCACAAATCTTAATAGATCGTGTGGGTCTACTCCCAGAATCTTCGAATATTATTTTAATTATAAAAACATAACTCAAATAATTTCCCAAAAATACCCACTTATTTATTTAAATTGTTCAAAATATATTTACTCCATATTTGATGTATATTTATGATTTTTAAATATTCATATTTGAAAATCTGTAATAATCAACTAGATATCTTCTCAAAATTCCTTGTTTAATTTCAAAAATTATCAGGTTGAGTCAAGGTTAATCACCAAAATCATTATGATATTAAATAAATAAATAATTGATTCAATATAATTTGATTTAATTCCTCATAATTATTATATTTTCAAACTAATAAACCTTATGTACCATAAAAAATATATTTTTTATACTCAAAAGAATATTACGTATTCTAAATAACTTTAGTGTAAATATTATATTTGATCTATGAGATGTTACATATCACTTTATAAATCTTATGTATCCTCTGAGATATATTATATATAACAGTTTATCCTTAAATTTTTTACATTTCAGTGTGATCTCATGAATCCAATTTAATATTCACTAGGATAAATTAAATATTCTCAATAAAACTTATGTTCCATCTAAAAGATGTTACGTGTTGAAAATAAGATGTTACGTATCAGTGTCAACTTAATAATTTACATAAATGTGATATAAATGATATTGCATATCTCATAGAACTTGGTACTTTACCAATATTCTATTTTTATGGATCTTATGCATGCCATTGTAAAAACTTAAGCTCCAACTTAGAATTTCTTAACTTCTTCAACTCACCTAAAAAATTATTTATAAAATGATAATATTTATATTGGATGAATGTTTAGAGTTACTTGATACCTATATAATATATTTTGATCATTATAAGAGGGGTTAAATTTTATTATGTTGAAACTCCTAAAATAATATCTTCAAGATAATTCTTTCCTTTATATCATTTTCTCAAACCTTTAAAAAAGTTATAGTTAACCACGGTGTTAATAGAGATCCTACCTCAACATTGAGTGTTCATATGATCCATGGATACCTCTAAAAAAGGATTATTTAAGATTATTATCAGTGATATTGATTAAAAGCATGTGAAAAGATTCAATAGTCTTCATCGACTGGTGTAAGGTTCACCATTTGTTTATATTCATTCAAAATATGTAGATTTATTTTAGGAGTAATAGTGCTTTTGAGTTTTCATTCCACTATATTTTAAATGTTAGACATACCTTCAAAACCAATAAAATATATCATTCCCACTAATGTTGTATTCAGACTGTAGGTACATCGTCCCATTACAGTACTGACTGAAGCTGGTATGAGTTGGCCTTTAAGGAGTATCTATGAGTACCCAGTGGTGAAATGAGTGTATGTATGTGATTTTTATGACTTAATTTTCATTCAGTACATATATGAACATATATAATGGTTTTTATTAGGGAAATATTTGGTGGTGGCCTACTAAATTTAATAATGACACACTGCATGGGAACTTTGGTGTAGGTGAATACCCTGTTTTTCGCATGCAGGTTTAGTAATGTTCTAAGTACAGGTTGATGATTTGGGAGAGCATTGTGGGGTTGTGGAGATAGATCTGAGGCAAGGCCAAGGATAGGTGGTCCTCATTTAATTTATTTTTAGATTTATTTTTGTTCTATATATGATCGGTAATTGGGTAGTCTCAGTTTTTTTTTATGAATATAATTCCTAAATGGGTAACATTTTTTTATATCATGGCTACATAATTTTTATGATTAGTTTTATAATGAAATTTCATATTTTACACTACGGTGTTATACCTATTTTAATTTTTCAAATATTTACTCAAAATTATTATGATGATACTAGATGGTATATTCTCTCAAAGTAGATTATCTGACCCTTATAGCTAGTCAATAGCCTCTAGTATATGATGAGGTTCACCAAGGTCTTGTGGAACCATTTATTTAGTATGGTTAATGTAGTCTGGTATGGGAACTTACTTTTACACTGGATTCGATATTGATACATTTAATTATTTAAAAAATTGACCTGCTCATTTTCTTTAGATATACAGTGTCACATGGCCCAGCTCAAGCTCTAGATCTTCTATAATAAATACTCATGAATGAACCCACCACACCTCATGGAAAATCATATTTTTAAAAACAAAAACACATGAACAACTCCAATAAAATACTACCAAATAAACATACTCATTCCCTCTATATTCTTCATCAAGTAGTAACATGCAGCCTAGATCTATCATTTGATTTCCTATATCAATTTGAAATATATTTCTTTAAAGTTTATGAACAATGGGTGAGATCTAGTTGGGTTCATAGGTATCTTGAAGCTTCACTCATAGATCTAAAATTCAGGTCAACCTACTAAGTATATTTCCTCATTAATTGATTAATGGATTGCATCCTCTAGTGGTAATAATTTTGGTACTGGGCATGCAATGGAAGTAGAAAAACCAAGTTTGTTAAATTTATATCACTATACTGATTTAATAATGTTATCTCTTGTGAATCAAGAAGCCCGGTTACAACTCAAGGATCTTTTTTTGAGTGAAGTGAGGACAAAATTTAAATCAAAATATAACCTCATTTGATTTACAGTTACAAGAATTTTCCAATCATCTCCAATGATTTTTTATTGAAAAAACTGACCTCAAATACCTCTAGATCATCTACACATGCTTTATATTATTACATATGTTTCATTCAACATTATCTAGGAGTTAACATGGATAAACAATGATCTTGGTGATGTTCTTTTGGGAATAGAAGAATAGTACCTTCATTTGTAGAGGATAACTAGGATCGGGATGTTTTGTTTTGTTTAATCACTCTTGAGGAATCATGGGAGAGGAGAGAGGCACCATTCAATTTTTTAAGAGGAATATTACCTATGAATAGTGGTTGCGATTTCATTAAATTAACCATTTTTATTTATGGAAATTAAACTTTTTCCCTTTAATAAATATAATCCTTTAAATATAACCATATTCATTTCATATAATGTTGTAAACACATGACAAAAATAATAAATATTTTATCACTTGTAACATATAAACTATTTTATTTGATCAAATATATGTAATTAAGTTGTCCCATCTCCCCAAAATTGTTTAATGAACCTTGAATAAATAAATTTCCATTAATTAAATACTATTTATTATATTCACTTAAAAATATGAATACCTTAGGTATATAAATTCATAACTAATTATTCAATACTCAAAGAATAATGAATTTATTTATTTATTTTGATCATTCAAACTTTGACACCTCTCGACCCCTAATGTAGGGCCCAAAATGTCATAAATCATAATTAATTAGAATTCCCCAATTAATTGGATAAGTTTTTTTGTTTCCCTCTAGGTACTTATCTTGATTGTAGTGAGTAAAAATCACAGACTAGGAGTAGAGTCTAGCAACCCATATTTTCCCCTAAAGAGATAAGTTTTATTCATTGCAATAATAACTTTCCTATGATTATACACTATGTAATATAATCACTTTTTCTAGAAATATATCATAAAGAAGAATTCATGCTTCATTTAAAAATAATTTCTTGCCTTATTAATTATATATATAACCTTATTGGATGGAATTATCTTATTTTACCATGTCCGTGGATTTATTAAAGGTACTGTCATTTTGATCATCTCGGCCCAATATATCTCTTCCAGTCTTGGAAAAGAAAAATCCCTTCTTGATCATTCAACCAATGACTCTCCCAACATGGGCTACCTCTATTACATAAATGTTATGGTTTTCATCTTGAATCAATGTATGAAATCATATGGAATACATATATAATGATATCATGTCAATATACCAATATATATTTTTGTAAAAAATAAAAATCAATGAAAACTGAAACATCTGGTGTTCTTATTGGCAGGTCAGTCCTCATGATCTCGTAAACTCAAGATAACCAAATGTCAACTTCATGAGAAGGAGTTTCAATGATTATAAGACTCCAAAACCTGATACTCATACATCATTTTTGTCTTATAAACATGATGTATCTAAAAAATAATTCATATGTTTTAGATTACTATCATAGTATCTAATGGTTCTCATTATAGTCTGGAACTTCTATAACCTTTTGATATGACATGTAATCTAAGGAAATTTCCACGTAAATAGTGGAAGAAAAAGTATCAATATTATAATGGTAAAATAAACACACACACACACACATATATATATATATATATAACTATATGCATGTAATGGTAATAAAAGTACACAAAGTAGTTGGGTCTAGGTAACCCACTTTCAATACTCCCACATACCCAAGATAAAACTACTATTAGTCTTCAACCCACTAGATATCACATTGGAATTATTCTTCTACAGAGATATAGATTTAGTCAAGGGGTCTACCACATTATCCTCTATGGCTCATATGTCAACTGAAACTTCACCTATATTAATAAAATATTTCAATATATGAAACTTCCAAAGTATATGATTTTTTTCTATAGTGTGACCTAGGATCCTTGGAAAGTACCCCTACATCATTATTATCACAATAAAATAGAATAAGGTATACAATTATAGGTACAACACAAATATTTTATACAATAATATGTACCCATAAAATTTCCTTAGCTTTATTGAAATCTATTATATACTTGGATTCCACTATAGAACCAGCAACCACGGGCTGCTTTAAGCTTCTATTGCCCACTACACCAGCATTTAGAAAAAATATATAGCCTAACTGCACTTTTATATCATCTTGATCTATTTGGTAGCTAGAGTCAATTTATCCCTACACTACTAGATCCTTATCTCCTATGTACACCAAAAATATATCCATTTTACATCTCAAGCACTTAGGGATGATTTTTAAAGATTCCCAATACAACTCTCCTAGATTATATTGATATATGCCTACCATGATTAATGAAAAGGTAACATCAAACATAGTACATAGAATGAAATAAAATATAGATCCCACTGTCAAATTGTATGTGAATCCTAGTTTATTTCTATATTATTATATGTTTTAGGATACATCTTCTAAGAAATATTTATTCCATGTGACACCAGTAAAAACCATCTCTTAGATTTATCCATTTTATTCCTTTTAATTACATTGTAAATGTACGTACATTGACTTATCCCAAGAATATTTTGAGATCTATCTCAATATATCTTGATCCCAAGAATATAGGATGATTTTCATAACTCTTTCATGTAGAAGTATTAATTTAGTAAATTCTTTATATACTATAAGAATTTCACTTTATTTCCCATAATAAATATGCCATCAACATATAATACTATTAAAATGATGACATTACAATTAACTTACTTATACACACATGGATACATTTCATTCTTAATGAAACCAAATTCTTGTATGGACTCATCAAAGAATACATTCTTATTATAAGTGGGTACCCTAGAGACAACTTGTGACGTGCTTTGATTACCACTACATGTATACAGTTTGGTATATATACATGTATTTATCTTAACATGATAATGTCAATAATTATTAATCCACTACATTTAGGGTAATTTACTTAGATTATGTGTCATATCAAAGGGTTATATTCAATCCCAAGTTATATTGATAACTTAGAGATATTATTATGGTAATCTTAATGTAATGTCCAATAGTCCAGATTCATTATATTGATAGGACATAGGTGATGTGAAACTATCAGGTTTTGGGGGCTCATAAGCATTGAGACATATTCTCATGAATTTCACACATGGTGATCTCTTGGAGTTGAGATCATGAGGACAAGACTACTAATAGGAACACCAAATGATTCGATTCTCAATGGTTGTTCTTATCTATGGACATGTGTAGTGGTCTCCTAACTTGAGATCATTATCAATGTGTTCCATTTGTTCACATATTTTTTGTGATAGGAAAACCCATGAAAATAAATTCATGGTGAGGTAATTTTTGTTGGGTGCATCATTGGTGTCATGGAATTGGTTGAATGATCAAGATATGATTTGTCACTTCTGAGTTAAGGAAGAGGAATATTTGACTAGGTAGATCAGGATGTTAGTACCTTCATAATTCCATGGCCATGGTAGTTGAATGTAATTTCATCTAGTAAGATCAAAAATTAATAAAGAAATAAAGGACGAGGACACATGTGTTCCTCCTGCTTTTTGAGAATTCATATGATAAAGAAATTATATTACACAGTGTGTGTTCATAGATTGGTTGTCGTTACTATGGCTTTTCCTTACCTCTTTTGGGACCTTGATGGGTTGCTAGACTCCACTCATGGCCTGTGAATATAATTCACTAATATTAAATTAATTTCTTAGAGGTTTATATATAATAACGCATTTGAGAATCTGTCATATTTAGTGGAATAGGAATATAGGACATTGTGGGCACCACAACAGGGTCTGAGTGTTGTCCAAGTTTTATCTATCACCCATAACTATATAAATTAATTATTATTCAAGTAAGAATAATTGGACTAAATTTATTAATTAAATGAATTTATAAGTGTTTAAATAAATATAGGGATTAATATTAAATGAACTAATATTATTATAATATTCCAGGTTTGTTTAATATTATCAAGAGTTACGAGTCGAGTTAATAGATCGGGTTTATCATGTAATATATTTAATATATATATATATATTACAAGTATGTGATAAAATATAAATAATATTTATGGTGTAGTTAGTTCGTTATAATTGATTATTTATATCACTTATTTAGTGGACATTTATTGCACAGGGGTTGGGGAACCCTAAATGGGTATCGTGACATCCACTATATATGTGGAGAGAATATCATTATAATGTAAAATTCACTTAGTTATAATTGAGATCTTATCACTTCTCATTATTCCAAGAGAGAGAATCACTCAATCTAAGTGTGTGGTCCAAGTTTTCATTCACGGATCAAAGGTAGAGGATAGTGGTGATTATCGTAGCATTTTAGTGATTGTCAAAGTTTCGTACTAGCACTCATAATCTAAAGAATAGTGGATGTTCATATTGAAGAAGTATATGTGGATGATCAAGAGGGATTCGGTATTGGGTCCTTTGAGAAAAAGTCTCCAGCGACTTTCAACAAGTGTGTGCGCATCAAATCGGAACAAGTTCTTTGTTAATTTATTTTTCTCTACTTTTATTAAACCATACGAGATACTCAGACTATGATGGGGCTGAGATAACTAGAGATGATGAAGTTTCATTGCTCTGGTGATGAAATTTTATAAAATATTTGTCCCATATGCTTTCGTTGTATGCATCGGTACTATTAATTGGTATAATAGAGAGTGTGTAGATTTTCGGAGCCAAGAAAATTATTTTGCATTAAATTTTAAGTAGAGGACATTAAAATGGTCCCAATTAATATGATAGAGCATCAATCTGATTTTGGATATCCAATTTATGGCCATTTGAAAAAAAATGGATCGAAATAGGGTTTTTAGGATTTAAGAATTTTTTATATTATTAAGTTTATGAAGAACACTGTATATATATATATACAATATTTTTAAAAGATATTTTTTGGGACACACTACTGTTTCGTCTAGGGTTATAGATGGAACTTTATTTTTAGTGATCATAATTGTTAAAAAATAATTATGAATGTATTTAGTGATGAAACAACCTTTTGTTTTGATTTGTGGAAAAATCCACAAAAAAAATTTCTTTATTTGGTTGGTTGTGTGTAAAAATATACATGCAATTAAAAAATTTGGGAACCTTTTTTCCACCTGAAAATTTTAAAAAAACAGAAAAGGGAAAAAAGTTTCATTGTTTCTTCTAGCAGTGAGACTTTAATAAAACAAAGATAAAAAAAGGAAAGTATTCTTCCACCATTAGACAAAGACCATCGATTCCCCTCACCCCTCATACCCTAGTGTGTGGCTCTCATCACCCTATACTCTCCCTGGTTCATGAGCCTAAGGGACCCACCACCTTAGCCTCCTGAGCACCGGTCATTGAAGGTCGATTTCAGTCGCATGGCTCCTTCGCACTGGTCAGCCACCCTGCATCCCTGCCTATCAATCCCATGTCTGACCGCCTCTCCCTCGATCGAGAATCATTTTCCTCACCTCACTGATCTAAGTTCATATTGGCCACCACCACTTTAGATTTGGCACTTCATTTTCACTGCCTACTCACTACTAGTCGCACGCAACACCACCAGATGCTAACCCCTCCAGCAAGATCCCCCACCGCCCTTCCTGAAACCAGCTTGACCAGGTCCACTGCCACCTTCCAAACATCCAACTACTCTTATAGATATATCTTTTTTCTCATTGTTTTAAGTTCTATGATTCATTTAGATCCAAGTAGGGTTTCCCTCTGGTCGACTATGCACCACACCTGAGCTTCGATCGTCCTAGTCGTGGCCAACTGAGGCCCCACCGCCAGTTCCTGCTGTCGGTGAGACTCTTCGTTACATCTCATACCATATAGTGGAATCCCCACCCATGTGGTATCTCTTCCAATGGCCAGTATGGCTTCATCAAGACTCAATTTAACCTGAAATTGTCGGGGGTGCATCTTCCCAACCTAGAATGGGTCTAGGAAGACCTTTTTAGCCCATAACAGCACTACATGGGGTATCCTTTGCCCAAAATGAGCCTATGGAGTAATAGATTGACCTGTAATCGGTTGGGGTAGATATTTTGGGGCCTGGGTAAATTAACATAATAAAAATTAATTAAAATTAATTTTGGTTTGAAATTATTTATTTTTAATATTCTGAAATTTTAATTTTATTTTAATTAAATTAAATAGAGGAGTGACTAAAAATAAATTATTTGAGTTTATTTAAATACATTTATTTTATTTGAATACCACCGTACTTTAAAAATTATTTCAATTTAATTTTTATCACATTTTTTTTATACTGACTGGTCTTGAGAAAACTTACCAAACCTGTGAATATTTGGTTTATTTAATTATTTATTGAATGTGATGATTGTAATAAGTATGTAGTTAAATGATAGTCTATGCATCATCTTATTTTCATTCAAATATATATAAGTACATGAATGTCCAATGAATCTATTGTATATTGCGCCATTATATCCCTTCACCTATGAACGAGTATATGTGTACATGGACAATGATGTTTTTAGATATGGACCCTACCAAGATGAGGCATAACTCTAAATAAGAATCTTATACACTGGATTAGGGGCGAGCTATGATATGAGTCAAGTATCGACTCTGTTATGAAACCCCATAGGTAAATATTGATTATTTTTTAATATATAAATCACTTTTAGAAGTTCAAGACTATTCATGTAGAATAATTCTCTTTATGCATTGTTTTCTATTTTATGGATGTGCATGTTTACATTGATATCATATAAAATAATAAGCAATATAAAATGAATTCAGCTACGACGTGTGTGTTTCCATTAATGCATGTTCAGTTGTGATTAAAAAAACATATATTGAACATATTTCATAGAAATGGATTACATTATTCAAGAAATAATAAAATCCCTCAATGATATATTAAATTGAAATGATTTCCATTGCTCACATTTGAACAAAAAAGGGTTTTCGGGGTGCTCTTCAGCCATAGTTTTGAGTGTCTCCTACTACCAGGGAGTTCTCATGAGAGTACTGGGTTGACTTAACTAAAGTGGTAGTCAAGTATTATCCATAAATAACTTTTTATCACTTTATAGGCCAAGAGTTGAGGTAATCAAGGTTATGATTCCAATAATATGGGACATTACTTGGCTGATCAGGGAACTGCCAGTTGAAGAGGTTATCAAGACTAGATCCAACCTCGAAACTCTCTAAGTAGAGGCATATTAATAGTTTGTATACTATGAGGTGAAGTTTCAAGGATCCTTTCCACTAGAATACTCTAACTACATAGTATATTTAATCTAATAGTGAGGTCTATTAAGGTTTAAAAAAATAGTAGGACACATTTAAATGATATAATAATTTATTAACCAAAAATGTCTAAATGGTAATCAAGATAAAGTATAGACCACTAAAATTTATTTATTGTTGATAAAAATGGAAATCACCAACACCATCGGAACATTATCACTATGATATATATTGGATAAAGAAAATATCTTGACCTACCATGACATCCAGAAGTGGTAGAAGAACTTTCTCATACTATTATTCCAAGAAAGGAAGATATATGTTTTGGGGTCCTCACTCCCTGTTGATCCTCCTTAGGGAGTAAGAAAGGTGGATAAAGAAAAATGGAAATATAATGTAGATTATTCACTATATGTATAGTTCATCATGTTGTCATCTATGTCCATTCAATTTCATAAAATGAATGAGGATGAGGATGCCTAAAATAAACTTACTCATATCCAATAATTATATTAATAGAGATAAAGGAAATAAAGTTATGATATTTCTAGTGAGCTATATAGGTTTAGGACAAAAAAAGGGAATCAAGAAGGACCTCATGTACATAAGATGATTGGGTACATTGAGAGGCTTGAATCCCATGGGTTAAAAATGAACCAAGAACTAGAGATATATCTCATTATTTCCACTTTACCATTAATATTATCAACTTTTATTATTAATTACAACATAAATAACATGAAAAATTAACTCTTGGACCTTTTGGATTTAGTTCTCCATGCTAATAATGATATGAACAATGCCAATTTTACAATACTTATGGTGAATAAGAGGAGGAAGGGAAAGGAAAAGGGGTTTAAGGCTAAGTCCATGTTTAAGACACCAATTCACAATCCTTCCAAGAAACCAAGGATATAGTAGTAGGGCAATGATCAATAGGTTATCTACATTCTATATGAAAAAAATTCCACTAGAAGAATAATTTTAGATCTAGGAAGAAGAAGAAAGGTGATTCTTCGTCTTTATATATTTTTTTCATTGAATGAAATCTTTAATTATATAAAAGTTTGTTATTGGATACGATATCTGTCTCACACATATGTATTCATATAAAGGAACCATGTAGATATAAGAATATTACAAATTGAAAAGTGGATCTTTAAACTACAAATGGTGAAAGCCTATCAGCCTTAGCAATGGGAGATTATCACTGAACTTTTCCTTGTATTTTGGTTCTTTTATTAAATAATTTTTATTATGTACCTTCAGTTACCAGAAACATAATCTCAATGTCGAGTCTGGATGGTATAGGATTTTATTTCAAGTTTGGAAATAAATTTTTTCTCTTTTAACCTATGTTATTGTATGTTGTATCTTAAAAATATCTTATATATACTTGAACTCAAAACCCCAATAATGAAAATCAATGAAAAAACTATCGATCATAACTCATATAGCACCAAACTATAGCACTTTATTCTTGGTAATGTAAATGCGGAGTGATTATATAAGTTACATCAATCAAGGTATTTAGAATCAGTTGATTTAAAACCCTTAGATATATGTCATGCTTATTTTCAATGGAACATGACCAAAGTAACATTCTTTGAGAAGGGAGAAAGATCCACTGAATTACTAGAATTATTTCATACCAACATATGTGGCCCATTTATAGTAGAGAAAATGGGTTGGTTTTCTTAATTTTTTACTTTTAACAATTAATATAGTAGGTATGTCTATATCTACTTACTATGGTATAAGTCAGATTTCGTTCGAATGTTTAAGGAATAAAAAAATGAAGTATAAAACCATATTGTTAAGAATATTAAGTAACTCTAATTAGAACAAGGTGGAGAGTATCTTAACCAATATTTTACTTATCACTTGAAGAATTGTGGGATAGTACCCCAACTTACACATCCTTACACACCATAGTGGAATGGTGTTAGTGAAAGAAGGAATAAGAACATTATTAACCTGGACAAATCAATAATGAGTTAGGAAAAAATTCCATTATCATTTTGGGGATATGACTTGAAGACAATGGCATATACCCTTAACTGATTACCAACTAATGTTATAGATGGGATTCCATATGATTTGTCGTATGAAAAGAAACATAGTCTTTCACACATACAACTATGGGGATGCAAGGATTTTTTTTCAAGACTATACCTCTTGAAAAATTGGCATCTCTAAGCATTAAGTTCATATTTATAGGTTATCCTAAAGAAACTAAATGCTTTTACCAATATAAAATTTTATATAGAAAAGTTATTTTGGAATGAAAATACACATTTCTAGAAAAGGAACACATTTAAAATAGAAATAGTGGGAGAGATATTAACTTCGATGAAGTTTATACTTCAGTTGTACATGAGTTGGTATGGGAACAATCTCCATTAGAGATAGCAGGAGATGAAGAATTCCCCATGACACAATTACTACATAGGTTAACAAGAGAGGTTAGAGAACTAGATAATTATGGTTTTCTTATCACTGAGTCAGGTGACACATTACTCCTTGATGATGATGAACCTCTAACCTATAAGGAAGCCGTAGAAGGAAAGGATTCTACTAAATGGAAATATTTCATGCATTATGAGATAGAGCCCATGTACCAAAATAAATATTGGATTTTGGTAGACCCTTCATCTTCTGTAAAACCCATTTGGTGAAAATGGGTATTTAGGAAAAAGTATTACATAGATCGTAAGGTCAATAACTATAAATAAACACTGGTAGCGAAGGGTTTCAGAAAATGTCAAGGCATAGACTATGAAGAAACCTTATCACCGATAGAAATGCAGAAATACCTAAAAATATTGCTTTCAATTGAAAACATACATGATTATGAGATTTGTAAAATAGATTTCAAATAATAATTTTCTCAATTGGATGTTTGTTGAAAAAATTTATATACCTTAACCCAAATGGTTTGTTAGGTCAAAGAATTCCAATAAGGTGGGAAATCTAGAGAGATCCATTTATGGGTTGAAGTAGGCATCATAATCATGGAATGTTCATTTTAATGAGGCCATAAGAGAATTTGGTTTTGTTAAAAATGAATGTGTGACTTGAGTCTATAATAAGGTTAATGGGAATTCCATAAATTTCATTGTATTATATGTTGATGACATATTAATTATTGGAAAAAAAGTAAAATTATTACACTTATTTAAGACTTGGTTAAATTAATACTTCTCCATTAAAGACATAGATGAAGTATCCTACATTATAGTGATCGATATCTATCTAGATAGACATTAGAGGCTATTTGGGCTAAGTCAAAGTACATATATTGAAAAGTTACTCAAAGGGTACAGTATGGAAAAATTCAAGAGATGGTTGTTGCCAATGTCAAATGGTATTAATCTCTCTAAGAAAATGATTCCACAAACATAGGAGGAGATTTGCAGAATGAGTATAATCCCTCATGTCTTCCATGATATATACTATATTTGATGTTTCCTTTTCTTTAAGTATAGAGAGAAGATATCAAGATAATACAAGAGAGTTTCATTAAAATGCTATCAAAACAATCTTGAAGTACTTGAGGCATACATAGGATTTGTTCTTAGAGTATTAAGGATATTAGGAACTAGTAGTGATAGGATACACTGATGTTGTCTTCTAGATAGATCATGATGATATAAAATCACATTTAGGATACATATTTTTTTCTGAATGGTGGTGCAATAAGCTAGAGAAGCTCAAAGCAACCTGTGGTCACTGATTATATAGCAAAATCCGAGTATATAGCGGCTTTTGATATAGAAAAGGAAGTATTATAGATACATAGTTTCTCTCATACATCAGTGTTGTGCCTATTAGTGGAGATCAGGTTCTAGTTTATTATGATAATACTACAATAGTGTTCCTTTCCAAGGAGCCCAGGCCGCACCAGATGACAAATTATATACTTCGAAATTTTCATCTCTTGATGGATTTTACTTAGTGAGGAGAAGTTACTATTAGAAGAGTAGCCACAAATTAAAACATGTAAGACCCCTTGATGAAATAAATATCTTAAAAGAGACTTGATTCTCATATTAGAGATAGAAAATTATGAATTGTTAGCAGTTGGCTCTAGTGAAAGTGGGATTGTAGTAAGTGGGTTCCCTAGACCCAACTTTTGATGTACTTTGATTACCACAACATTTATATCGTCTGGTGTGTGTATATATATATATATATATGAATGTTTTTATCTTACCATGATAGTTTCTATACCTCTATATCCACTATATTAATATTAACTTCCTTAGATTACATGTCATATCAAAGGGTTATATAATATCCCAAGATAAAATGAGAACCTAGAGAAACTATGATAGTAATATAAATGTAATTTCCTATGGTACATATACTCATACTGATAGGAAACAGATGATTTCTAAATATCATGTGCTGAGGTATCATAAGCATTGAGACTTCATCTCATGAAGTTTTCACTTGGTGATATATAGTAGTTGAGATCATGAGGACAAACTTTCTAATAGGCATACCACATGTTTTGGGTGTCATAAGTTGTTCTTATCAATAGAAATGTGTATTGGTCTCTTGACTTGTCACATATATGATTTATTTTTGAGGTTTTTTCTTTTTTATTTTGGTCTTATAAAGGTATATTATATTTCATGGGTGTTTTCTGTGAAAATGGATTTTTTAGACCTGGCAGCAGGTGGCGCAAGGTTAGTAAAAATTGTGTGCTAACCCAGGAGAGACCATGTGCCCTGGGCAGTGGCACTATCTAGGTCGTACGGCCTACCGCATGGGAGTTCAGCTAAATGTGCGCCCAGATCAGTGGTTCTATTTGGTGTGCACAGTCAACTGTATGGGCCTGAAGCCGCCCACAAAAAATGGTGCAGCCTTCTTTCCTTAAAGAAATTGGTTCCGCATAGTTTTTGTATGGCTTTAAAAACACTGTGACTAGTCCATGCCATTAAAAATATAGAATTTACACTTTTCCATTCCTATATTTTAACCAAAATCCACCCCTTTTATTCCCCACTAAGGATTTTCATCCCTATCCACATGTTTCTTTCTTCATAACTCCCTTGAATATCTATATATTTGGATTTTTTGGAATAGAATATATAATATTCATTAATTAAGTCACTCATATTATTTATTCCTTCTTCTTAGGTCCCTTTTTCTTACTTTTTGGGTTCTTATTTTTTATAATAGATGGGTTTCCTAGTCAGGGTTCAATATTTGTTTCTTGAGTTAAATATTGATGTTTATGTTGTGCCTTTACATATCTAGGGTCTCTTTGTGGTGTGGTTGTTTTTTTCTACTATATTCTGAAAGTTTCCAAGCTTGAGGTAGGTAATTCCATGCTTTACCATTATTAGATGATTTTGATATACTTTCTTTGCTTCTTAAATGTGTTCTATGGATTATGTGTGTGGTGTGAATCATGTTTTCAAAGTTTTTTGGTGTGCGTATGGGTTGAAAGATGATTTTATAAATGAAAATGGATGGTTTTACATGGATTTTTCTAATGTTGGACATGTGTGTCAAGGGGTTTTGAAATGGGTTGCTTATTGGGAATGGATTTTTCTCTTAGGTGTTTTCAAGGTTGTAAGTGTATTTTAAAATGTGGTGGATTTTGTGTGTGAATTATCTATTATAAATTATGTGAATGTGAAATTAGTGTCTCATGTGACAAGAGATAAATTGATCACAAATGGAATACTATGTGACTAGATGGGATAACTATAAATACTATGCTATTCATATTGGTGGGTCTAACGCCCATTTCCCTCTAGCAGGATTAATGCAACAACACTAACTAAACATTTGATTATTATTGGAGACCGATAGAACTTGGGATGTGTTCCCCTATAGTGGTTCATTCATGAGGATGTTATGGTTTATGGTTTCTATAACATGTTTCACTATTGTACGAGGTTCCAAGGGTCCCAATGACACTAGTTCGTAAAGATTACTAGTGATGCACATGTGATGATATTCCTATAGCTGTTCTCTTGGTTGGATGTGCTTTTATTTACAAATTTTAAGGCATTGTTATTCTAAATTTTTTTATCTATTTTTCATTTAAATTATAATATTTATTTTTCTTATAATGTTTTGGCATGGAATCCTAATTTTTTGGTGATATCCTACTGGTCATTGTCTCACACCCTATATACATACTCGGGTGTATGTAGATCTTGTTATGTTTGACCCAGGTAAAGGAAAGATGTTTTTTCATGGTTATGGTGGTTCTAGTTTATAGTGTTCATCTTCTTATGGGTGTTTGGGGAGGTGGCATGAGGGTGATGAACCTCCTATTTTATGGAGGTTTTGGTTATGGTCCAATCATTTTCCCTCCCCATTTTTGTTTTTCGGGTTTTTTTCATTTGTAAAATGTTTAACTTGTGATGGATGTAAATATTTGATTATAGTTATTGTTTATATGAGGATATATAATTATTGTTTTATAATTATGGTTATTTATATGGGAGTAATAATTCACAAGATTTGATTTTCGGTTCCTAGGCACTAGTATCCAGCTGTGGGGATCAATAACACCCTTTGAGCCATTCCAAAAGTAGGTTTGGGTGTCAGGTTGGATGGCATCCTAGACAGGTTCATGAAAAAATGGTATCAAATTAGGTTTCTCCCTTTCTTTTGGGCATGTTACTTAGAAGAGTTTGGATAGACAAGAGTTATGAGTATCATGGATTGAGGATCCAGCAGTGATTAGGGTGTTTGGACAACACACCTTGTAATGGGCCTTGAGTCACCATGGGATGTAGGGATTTTTTTGACTTCTCTTCTAGGTGAGATGTACAGGTTGCATATTGTGCATGGAAATTGGGTGGGGTGAAGTGGTTTGGATTATTATTGAGCTTCTTATGGTATCATTTTGATATATGGAATCATTTGGAAAAAATTTTTAGTTGATGAAAATTTTCATATTGGTGTATTGATGGTTTATCTTGGGGTTTTTGACTATTTTAGTATCATACATCCCCGAAGACTTCCTATAAAACCATGGGAAGAGGTCATAGAGAGTTCTTCCTCATTAGTTGATCAGATACTAATGGAAGTAGTGGTTTGGGAAATTCAATCCTTGGGTTATGGTGAAGGACTTAGTCGTTCCTAGGTCAGGGAAGCCGAATCATGTTTGGGAAAGGACAAGGCTCAGGAGTTCCTCAAGAACAAGCCTTCATCTTTCTATGGTAGCATGGATCCTGAGGAATCTGAGCACTATATTAATAAGATCAAAAGGATGTTTTGGTTTCTTGAACCTCCTAATGTACTTAAGGTGAATTTTTCTTCATTATTATTGGAAGTTTCCAATCAAATGTAGTGGGACTCAGCGGTTCAATCTGGAATGCATGATCAAATGGGTTGAAAGGACATCAAGTTCATCTTCAATAACCATTATTTCTCTGAGACCTTTGATTTGTTCAAAAATCTGGATTTATTGGATCTCCATTAGGGGGATTAGACTATTTTGGATTATACCAACCATTTTTATGAGTTAGTTTAGTTCTCACCCAAAGTGGTTTCCAATGTGAATATGAAGGATCAATGGTTTGAAATGGGGTTGTGGATAGATATTTGATCTCAAGTATTCTTTTTAAATATGAAGACATATTCTAAGGTGGTTGATCATTCTGTTATGGTGAAGATTGATTGATCTAGAAAGTATGGTTTCTATGTACTAGTTTTACTAGGGGGCTTGGGTAGTGAAAATTTATCTAAAAGGAAGAGGAAGTATGGTTAAAAAGAAAAGAGTAGAGGAGATAGATGAGTCCATCCTTCCTAGACATTCTAATCTATGGCTTCAGATGCTTCGTCAATCTTATTCCATCAGTTTTGGAAGGTGAGGCATATACATTCAATTCATTAATCTCTACCCAGAACATGTCATTAATGTGGTATTATGGGACATTGAAAAGTATTTTCAAATGGGAACACCCATATAGGGGTGGTTTAGGTTTTGCAGCCTCTGAAAGGATGTCAGCCTAGTCAAAACTGCCTAAGATTGTGGGTTCTTGGTTTGGTGGTTGTGGAATCAAGGCTAGATCTTCTTCAAGTAAAAGTCAACATAAGGTAGAGCCACAGGTTAGTGGTCATTATTATTCTAAAATAGATATGATTCGTCTTCATGCTACATACCAAGAACTAGAAAAGTTTGATGCATGGCCTACAATGGTTCAATGTCTGATTATTATTTCATCGTCTACAGAGTTTGTTATATTTGAAACATGTGCCTTATTTTCTTTTATTTCTTCCTACCTTGTGCATTTGTTGAAGTTTACATCTGAGCATATGTTGTATGCAATAGATTTGGTGATGATTATTCTAAAGAAGTAGGATCAGGGTTTCAAGTGTCTATCTTATGCACTCATCATGTCAAGGGTCGAGATGGAATGGGATTTTCTGGTATTGGAAATGGACCCTTTCGATGAGATCTTCAGTATTGATTTTATGGTTTTTTTCAAGTGAAAATTGATTAAGATTGATGACGATTGGATTTTGTGGCACCTGATGGGAGTACCCAGGTTTTTTAGGGTGAATGGGATCCTTGGTTTGGACATACTGGATCTCCACTTCCAAAATTGGGTAGTCTTGTTTTTTAGATCTCATAAATCATGCTAGAGGAAGATGGTAGTGTCCTGGATAGGGTATTACCCCCAATGGTGGATGAGTTCCTTGAGGTATTTCTAGATGAATTTTTGGGTTTTCCTCTAGAGTGATATGTGTAGTTCACCATTGATTTGGTGTTGGGAACACAGCCTATATATATTCCATTGTATTGTATGACCCCTACTGAGTTGAGGGAATTAAATATACAGTTGGTAAATTTGGAATCCAAAGGATTAATTCACCTGAGCATCTCAACCTGTTTTTCCCTAGTTCTATTTTCAAATAATGTTTATGGATATTTTTGGTTTTGTATTGATTACTGGTAACTGAATAAGATTATGATAAAGAATTAATACCCCTCTCCCCACATTGATGACCTCTTTGATTAGATCAAGTGGGCATGGTGGTTATCCAATATTGATTTTCCTTCTAGGTATCACCAAGTCATATTTGGAGAGGTGTATGTTCCTAATACAACTTTTTGAAGTAGGTATAACCACTTTGATTATTTGGTCATTCCCTCTGTATTGATGAATTCTCCAGTGGTCTTCATGGAACTCAAGAACATGGTAATCTATTAGTACCCTGACTCCTTTTTAATAGTGTTTGTGGATGAAATCATGGTATACTCTGGGACCAAGGAAGATCATGAATAGAATTTGAGGATTGTGTTGAGAACTCTTCGATATCACCACCTATATGATAAGATTTATAAGTGTACCTTATGGATCATGGTGGTGAATTTTCTGGGATGTTTGATCTCAGAATAAGGGGTTTAAGTGGACCCTGATAAAATCATTGCAATGATTTCATGGGAGTATTTGAAGATTGTTTTTAAAATTAGAATAATTTTGGGCCTAGAAGTGTATTATAAGAAGTTCATTAAAGATTTATCTTATCTCGCTCCGCCTATGATTCTTATTACCTTGAAATGGGTAAATTTTGAGTGGAACCCAGAATATCAGGCATCCTTTGAGGAGCTTAAGAAGCAGTTGTAATGGCCCCTGATTCGATTTTTTCTGAATCTAGAAAGGGATATGTGGTCTAATTTGATGCCAAAGGTACGGTTCTTGGGTGTAAATTGATATAGTATGATCATGTGGTGGTGTATGGTTCTTTACAACTTTTACCACATGATAATAACTACCCAACCCATGACCTATAACTAGTAGTAGTGATGCATACCTTGAATACATGGCATCACTATCTCTTCGGTGAGCAGTTTGTGGTCTACTTGGATTATAATATTTTGGTCAACATTTTCTCCCAGCAAGATTTGAATATGAGGTAGCATTATTGGGTTGATTACCTCAAGGGGTTTTATTTTTATATATTCTATACCTAATACAAAGTTAATGTGGCAGTAAATGCTTTGAGAAGGAAAATTCTGGTGAAATATTTGAAAGAGTCCAATGATGAGTGGACCTTGATGGGACTTTTTTTCAAGATTCATCTCGAGACCAAGGTGCACAGTAGAGGTGTGTTATTATCTAGTTTTCATCTAATTCACTCCCTCTTGGATCTGATTCATCACAATCATCCTAGATATGAGATATTATAGTATTCTATGCAGTTCTTAAATAATAGGGAGGTTCCTAGTGAATGGACTTTGTCTTCATGTGTGGTTCTTTGCATCAAGTGTTGTGTGGTGGTGCTGTTATAAATGTGAAAGGTGGTGATGTAGGATAGCCAACAGTCTCGGTGGGCTGTTCATCCCACAACCTATAATGACCCAGCATTATTTCATTACATAATATTGAATTTTAGTCAAGAACTCACTTCCTTTAATATTGAGGATCTTCTCAAGTTTACATCTTTAGAGAATTGGTATATAAAAAATTCATAACATTCCAAATTTATAAATATTGGATACCATAAAAACAGTATTCAATTCTTCCAAAATATAAAACTTTTCAAATAAAACATGATTTATTTGATAAATCATCTTAACATTTAACTTGTATTCCTTATTTGTATTACACATCCACATAACCTATGTAAATCATTTAAAAAATTAGGATGAGAACAAAATCTCAGTAAGGGATATAAAAAGAAGGAAAAAAACATTAGTCCATGAATACTTGTAATGTATGAATCATTTACAAAAGGACATACTTGTTACCCATATAAACTTACTTTGTGAAACTTGAGATTTATATGAGATTACTACAAAAAATATAGAAAAAAAATATAATGATAAAGGTATCTTGGATAATTACTTACATAATATTTTAACCATCTTGTATACCTTAAAATTTGTTACCCTCATGACTACTTTACAATGTAACCCTCACGACTACCTTATTGTGTAACCATCGTAGTTGCACTTGGAGTAACCATACGGCTGAAATCCAACATTCACATACCCAATTAATTGGAGGGAGATATGGGTACCAAAATTCATCATAAAAATTTCCCAAGAACCATAAAATAATCATACAACATCAATAATTACATAAAAACATTGCTTTTGAATTTTGTAAAACAGATTTTTAAAAGAGGATTTTAAAAGAAAACCCCCTTAAAAATATCATATAATTGAAGTGAGACTTAATATAGTGGATGTAATATGTATATACACTTTAAATACAAATAATTAAACATAATATAAACAAAATTCAAAACACAAACAATTTTAATACCACATAAATAATGAAGTAGAAGGTTAACCCAAAGAATGGAAATTGGGTTAAGAATTCCCTTACCTCGGGTTTGTCTTACTTAAATCTTGTTTAAACCTATTTTATAATGGTTAAAAGAGTATTATTAATATCTTAAAAAACATATTCATATTTATAATACCTTATATTATCATTTCATAACATCATTTCACCCTTTAATTATTAGTATTTTGTTCCTTCCATTGTTTTGGGTGCGTTCTTTACATGATTTCCATGGTCAGTTTGTATTTGATTTTTCTTCTCGTATGGAAATGAAATTACAGAAGTGAAATGAAATGGTATTAATATTTTTCCAGAATATAAAATTATACCATAAATAATTCTTTTTATCATATATGATGATCAATATTTAGATAAAACATTAATGATATTTTTTTAGATCATTTTTGGCAGTTCCTTGATAATCATGAACTTGTTTCATTACATAATTTTATTTCATGCATAGAAGTTCATTACAAAACATAAAATAGGTTAAATAATACAATTTAAATTCTTTTTCAACCATTAAAAGGGTTTTATGATCATATTTGAAGGAAGTAATGGAAATTGAAAACACATATTCCATGATTTTGGTAAATCGTCACATCGCAGACGGTGTTTTTATTTTTAGAATAAGAGGGAGAGGAGAGGAAGAAATATGATGAACATTTTACATGAACATGATAACATATAAAATATATAAGATTATAAATATTTCATTCCTCCTAGATAATTGGAGGGAAAGATAGTATAATAAAATAAAGGAATTGACTAGAAAACACATGAAAAAGGAAGAGGATTCTTACCACTTTATCTCTTCTCCTTGAGATCCTCCTTAAGGCCTTTGATTTAGGCCTTTTGGTGAGACCAAAAAGTCTTGGATGTGGTAAAGATCCTTGGGGATGTTATTCGGCTGAACTTAGAAAATTCTCAAGGATTTAGAGTTGTGATAGGTAGAGGGGGATGAGGGTGGTATTTATAGTGGATGAGAGGAGGTATTTCACATTATTTTAATCATTATTTTAATATTTTTTTATCAAGACTGTAAATAGACTTGATTCATGTGACCCAAAATATTAATAATTGCATATGAGTTCGAACCAAGTGGGATTACATCAGCCTTGCATCACTTGTGACATAGTAAAACAAGTATTTAGCATTTATCGTAATTTATTGTATTTTACTATTCATCATAAATTCATGAATTTCAAAAAAATACCAAAAAATCGCCCCAACCATTTTTAAATGTGTATAATTCAAAAATAAGCTCAATTTTTTAAAATAATTTTCTAAATATTATTAATTTAATTTTTAAATAAAATCATAATTTATTCAAGAATAATAATTTTAAATCTATAATTTGTTTTTTAAAACATTGAAAAATTAATCAACATATTATTATCCTATAACATTAATAAAATAAAATAATAATAAGATTTTCTATTCATAAGGTTCATATTACTATTCATAAGGGTATGTTATTATTTATCAAAAAACATTGGTTCTATCAGACTCCAAATGACTTACTAATCACAATCATAGATGATAATTTTTTGAAATTCAAAACATAGAAGCAGGAAAATTGTGTTTAAATTCTAGTTATAACTATCTAATTAAGACAAAGTTATATGCATTTCAATTAATTTTTAAAACCTTGGGGTGTTACATTCTCCTCACCTTCTGGAAATTTCATCCTTGCAATTTTATTTACTTACTAAATAACTGAGGGTACCATTCCCTCATAGCATTTTCAGATTTACGTGTTGCTTTTTCAACCATGTGGTTTCTCCATAAAACCTTTACCTGGTGGATTACCTTATTCTACAAGACTTGTTCTCTTCATTCAAGAATCTGAATAGGTTTCTCTTCATAAGAAAGGTTCTCTTCCAGCTGAACTACTTCTGAGCTTAAGACATGAGATGAATCTAGAACATACTTTCTCAACATCAAAACATGAAAAACATTATGTAACTGTAATAAATTCGGAGGCAAGGCTATTCGGTAAGCGATTGGTCCAACTTTCTCTAAAATTTCATAAAGTCCAATGAATTGTGGACTTAGGTTTCCTTTATTACCAAAATGCATAACACTTTCCCATGGTGAGATTCTAAGAAAAACATAATCATCTACCTCAAAAGAAAATTCCTTCCACATATTGTAAAAATAACTTTCCTACCTACTCTAAGATTTCCTCATGTATTGGTGGATCATATTCACTTTCTCAGCCACTTCCTCTACTAATTCTGGTCCAATTAACTTCATTTCTCCCACTTTATCCCAAAAATATGGAGTTCGACACTACTTCCCATACAATGCCTCAAAAGGAGCCATTTGTATACTGAAATGAAAGCTTTTATATTAAGAAAAATCAACTAAATAATGATATTGATCCCAAATTCCCTAGTAGTCTATTGAACAAGCTCGAAGCATATCCTCCAAAGTCTAAATCATTCATTCTGACTGCCCATCTGATTGATGATATAAAGTTGTACTAAAATTTAATTTTATGCCCAATGACTTCTGAAGGCCCTTCCAAAAATTAGAAGTGAACTTGGGATCCTGGTAAGATACAATGGAAAGAGGAACTTCATGTAACATGGAAATATTTTTGAGGTACATTTGAGAAATCTGATCCAAATACATTGTGTCTCAAATAGTAAGGAAATGTGAAAATTTAGTCAAATGATTAACAATAAACCAAATCGGATTGTTACCTTGATAATTATTAGGTAGTCCCACCACAAATTCTATGGATATATTCTCTCATTTCCACTCTGGAACTGGTAAAGTTTGAAGCATCTCCTTAGTTAACTACCACTCTGCTTTAACTTGTTGACATGTTAAACATTTCACAGTAAAATGTGCAATATCTCTTTTCATTCCATCCCACCAGTAATACTCCTGAAGGTCTCTGTACATCATAGTACTTCCATGATGAACTGAAAAGGGAGAACTATGAGCTTCACACAACAAATATTTATTCAACTGGGAATCACAAGGCACACATAATCTTTTTCTAAATCTCAAAACGCGATCTTTATCAAGGTTAAATTCTAGAAACATACCCATTTTAACCAATTCTGCCTTTTTATGTAGCTCACGGTCTTCATTCTATGTTTTCTTAATTCTGTCTGATAACTATGAATAAACTGAAACCTAAAACAAAACTAATTTATTATCTTCACCAATAACCTGCACTACTATAAAAATACCATATACCAACGATTTGGAGAACCGTTGGATAGTAAGATGTGGGGATAATTCTATACCAACGGTTTTGAAAAAACTGTTGGTATAGACCTATAAAAATGGTTTTCAAAACCATTGGTATAAGTAATATGAAAAATCTATACCAATAGTTCCATAAAACCATTGGTATATATATTTCAAAAAAGAATAATTCTATTGGTTTTGATCCCAGTACCTCTGGTTTATGATTGAACAACCTAACCACTAAACTAACTTGACTTTGGTGAATATAATTTCATAAATATATATATGTATTATCATAGATATTTTAAATTTTGATTTATTCAATGTTCTCTGTAAGAAGATTACATAAAAATACATGTAACTATACCAACTATTCTCAAAATTGTTGGTATAGATTCTTTGATTTTGGGACCTATACCAACAGTTTTGGACAAATTGTTGGTATATGGGGGACCTATACCAATGGTTTGGCCAAAAATGTTGGCATAGGTCCATATAAGTGACCTATACCAATGATTTCTCCAAACCGTTGGTATAGGTCCCCTTATACTAACGGTTTGTCCAAAACCATTGGTATATGTCCAAATTAGTGACCTATACCAACGGTTTTGGCCAAACCATTGGTATAGGTCCATATAAGTGAACTATACCAAAAATTTTCCCAAAACCATTGGTATAGATCTTATTTTCAGTAGTGTTCTAAGGAAAAATTCATCAAATCATTAATCAAGGGATCATGTTCCATACATAACATGGTTAATGATGCTTGATGTTTTTTGACTCAAGCAATCCTCCACTTTGTTTTCTTTTCCTAGATGGAAATTGATCATGAAATCGTAATTCTTTATTAGTTAAAGACATCTTATTTGCCTCATTTTTAATTCCTTTTGAGTGAATATATACTTCAAACTTTTATGGTCAGTATATATTTGACATTTGGCTCCATATAAATGATACCTCCAAATTTTCAAAGAAAAACCCACAACTACCAATTCCAAATCATTTTTTGGATAATTTAACTCATAAGGTTTTAGTTTTCTTGAATTATAAGCAATTACTTGATCATTCTCTATCATAATAGAACCAAGTCCCTTCAATGAAGTGTCACTGTTGATGACAAACTCCCCATTTTGGGAAGGCAAGGCCAAAACTGGATCATTCACCAATCTCTTCTTCAGTTCCTAAAAACAAACATCACATTGTTCTGTCCAAATAAATTTAACCCCTTTTCACGTTAACTTAGTTAGCAAGCTAGATAACCATGAAATTTTTTTAACAAACCATCGGTAATAACCTTCTAATCCAATAACACTACGAATCTTTGTGACATTTGTAGGTATTTTCCATTCATCAACCACTTTGGTTTTGGCAGGATAAACTACTATTCCTTCTTTATTTTCAATTTTCCCAAGAAAATAATTTTTTTGCAACCAAAAATCACACATTCTAAATTTTCTATATAGTTTCTTTTCCTTTATGGTTTTCAAAACAACCCTTATATGTTTTTCATGCTACTATTTAATCTTATAAAATACCATAATTTCATTAATAAACACAACCACAATCTAATCCAATAACTCATGAAATATTATATTCATAAGATTCATAAATAAAGTAGTTTCATTAGTTAAACCAAATGGTATAACAACAAATTCATAATTCCCATATCTAGTATGAAAATATGTTTTTGAGATTCCATCCTCCTTCACCTTCAGCTAATGGTATTCATATCTTAAGTCAATCTTGGAAAAGTACTGAGCTCCCTGGAGCTGATCAAACAAGTCATAGATATAAGGAAAATAATACTTGTTTTTAATAGTGATGTTATTAAAGGCTCTATATTCAATGAAAATTCTCAATAAACCATCTTCCTTTTTAACGAACAAAACAGAATCACCACATGGTGAAGTGTTAGGATGAATTAATCCTTTATCAAGAAACTAATTCAACTGATTTTTCAATTCAATATGTTACATTCGAGCCATTAGATATGGTGTTTTTGAAATTGGATTAGTATCAGGAATTAAGTCAATTGTGAATTCGACTTCCCGATCAGGTATGACACTGGGTTACTCACCAAGAAAAACATCAAGGTATTCATTTACCACTATCACATCATTAATATGAATAGTTCCCTTATTTTCAACAAAATGAGAAAGATAAATTTCATTTCCATATTTCAAAAATTTCTCAACTTCTTGATATGTTATTAATTGTATGGGGTCTTTCCTATATATAAACTAAAACACTTTATAAAAAACAACTTTTTTAGCTCTACAATCAATATTATCATGATAAATATAAATCCAATCCATTTCTAGAATGACATCAAACTCTACTAAGGAAAAACCAACAAGGTTTTTAGGTAAAGTATTTCTAGATACCACAATATAAAGACTCTTATAATTAATATTTTCTATAATATTTCCAATTGGTGTTTTAAAAATAAGTTCTGGTCTCATTTTTTGAGGTGATATTTCCAATTTACTAGAAAATTACTCAGAAATAAAGGAATGTGTAGACCCCTTATCAAATAAAAATTTAGAAAAATATGAGTAAAAAAACAAGGTACCAGATACAGCTTCATTGGTTGGACCAATGTCTACTGACATAGTCACAAAGGATCTCACTACACATTTCTTCTTATAGTATAGCTTCTTTGAATCATTTGGATCTCTCTTTGGGTAGGAATTTTCATAATGACCCATTTCACCACCTTTAAAAAACTTTACAGTTTTCTTATCTGGATTAGTCTTAGGATAAATTTAATTACAATATTGGGTCATATGTCCAAACTTACCACATCGAAAACACTTCCCAATTTTGGTAAGGGATTCTCTAGGGTGCTTTTTTCCACATTTTTCACAAACTAGAAACTGGAATTTCTTACCATTAGATTTCTTTGATTCATTCTTACCAATCGCTTACCATCTAGACCTCTTCTTCTCCTTGTTTTCAAAGTGCATGTGATAATCAAAAAACACTATCTATACCCTCTCATCACATTAAAAAAGTTTCTTATAACTTTTAAATTTATAGGAGTCTAATTCCCTTTGATACCTTGGATTTAATCTTGAGTAAAAGTAGTTTATTTTTCTAGCAAGATCCAGAATAAGATTTGGAGCATACCTCGCTAGTCAGGTGAAGTTTTTTTCATACACAGCAACTGGATCTTCCCCCTTTTGCTTCAATTCATGGAATTGGTTCTCCGTCCTAAGTTGCACCACCTTAGGAAAAATATTTTTCAAGTAAAAGACTTTTAAATTCATCCTACTCTAAGGCATCAATATCCTCTCTATCCCTAATATTTTTGACCATTTACCACCACTAATCAGCTTCACTTTCAAAAAGATAAATGGAAAGAATTAGCTTTTGATTATTTGAACATCCCATAACATTGAATATATTTTCAATGGAATTAATACATCCTTCAGCCATTTCTGGGTTCGAAGATCCTCTAAATATAGGATGGTTTTGTCTCATTAAATGTTCCACTATCTTCATGTTTCGTTGTGGTACATATAGGTATTCTCTTAAATGGATTACACCACCAATTATTGCATGTGTTATCTAATCCATTACTATCACAAACTGTTCAGTTCCAATCCCTACCATTATGGGCTATAGATTTTGAATGATATCATTCTTTCAATGCCTCTCCTCTTCAGATTCCCTGTTTCTTATGCAGAAAACCATTCTGAACAAACATATCTTATTAAAATAAACATGGTAATATTTAAATTCTATAACATTTAAAATTAAAAATAGATTAAAAATAATTTATGGTATTCTATTAGCATCATCCTAACCCCTAAAGTTATCTAAACCATCCTATGATACCAACTATAAGGACTTGACCTTATTATATTACATAATCTTGAATTTTAGTCAAGAAATCACTTCCTTTAATATTAAGGATCTTTTAAAGTTTAGAGATTTATATAATTGGGAAATAATACATTCATAATATTCCAAATTTATATAGAGTGGATACCATAAAAACTATATTCAATTATTCTAAAATATAAAACTTTTCAAATAAAAAATGATTTCTTTGACAAATCATCATAACATTTAACATGGATTCCTTCTTTGGCTTGCACATTCTTATAACCTGTGAAAATAATTTAAAAACTTGGTATGATCACAAAATCTCAGTAAGGGATATAAAAACAAGGAATGAAAACATTATTCCATGAATACTTGTAACGTATGAAATCATTTACAAAAAATCCATACTTGTTACCCATATAAACATACTTGGTGAAACGTGAGATTTATATAAGATTATCACAAAACATATAGAACATAAATATAACCATAAAGGTATCTTGTATCAATTATTATATAATATTGTTATCATCTCATCTACCTTATAATTTTTTACCCTCACAGTAACCTTAAAATGTAAACCTCACGGCTACCTTATTGTGTAACCATTGTCATTACACTTAGGGTAACCATACGACCAACCTCTAACTTACACATACCCAATGAATTGTAGGTAGATATAGTTCCCACACATAATCATAAACAATTCCCAATAACCATAACATAATCATACAACATGAATAAATGCATAAAAACATTTCTTTTGAATTTTGTAAAATAGAATTTTAAAAGAGGATTTTAAAAGACAAGCCACTTACAAATATAATATAATTGAATTGAGACTTAATATAGTGGATAGAATATGTATATAAACTATAAATACACATAATTAAACCTAATATAAAAAAATTCAACACACAAACAATTTTAATACCACATAAATAATGAAGTATAAGGTTAACCCAAAGAATGGAAATCGGGTTAAGAATTCCCCTACCTCAAATTTGTCATACTTAAAAATAGTTTAAAACTCCTGCATAATGGTTAAAAAAGTTTTATTAATATCTTAAATAAACATATTAATATTTATAATACCTTATAGGACCATTTAATAAAATAATTTCACCCTTTAATTATTAGTATTATGTTCCTTCCATTGTTTTGGGTGCGTTCTTTACATGATTTCCATGCCAGTTTGTATTTAATTTTTCTTCTTTTATGGAAATGAAATTAAAAAAGTGTAATGAAATGGTATTAATATGTTTTTAGAATATAAAATGATACCATAAATCATTTTTTATCATATATGATGATGAATCTTTTGATAAAACATTAATGATATTTGTTTGGATCATTTTTGGCAGTTCCTCGATAATCATGAACTTGTTTCATTAAATAATTTAATTTCCTGCATATAAGTTCATTCCAAAACATAAAATAGGTTATATAATACACTTTAAATTATATTTCAACCATTAAAATGGTTTTATGATCAGTTTTTATGGAATTATTAGAAATTGAAAACACATCGTCCACAATTTTGGTAAATCGACACATTGCAGATAATGTTTTTATTTTTAGAATAAGAGGGAGAGGATAGGAAGAAAGATGATGAATCTTTTACATGAACATAATAAAATAAATAATATATAAGATTCTATATATTTCATAACTCCTGTATAAGTTTAGGGAAAGAGATTATAAGAAAATAAAGGAATTGAAAAGAAAACACATGAAAAAGGAAGAGGATTCTTACCTCTTGATTTCTTCTCCTTAAGATCCTCCTTGAGGCCTTTGTTTTTGGACTTTTGGTGAGACCATTAAGTCTTGGACGTGGGTAAGATCCTTGGGATGGTATTTGTACAAACTTAGAAAATTATCAAGGCTTGATAGGTGTGATAGGAAGAGGGGAATGACGGTGGTATTTATAGTGGAGGAGATGAGGGATTTTACATTATTTTAATATTTTTTCTTAATACTATGAATAGTCTTGATTCATGTGACCCAAAATAGTAATAATTTCATGTTATTTTTAACCAAGTGGTCTTACATAAGCCTTTCATCACCTATGATGTAGTAAAACAGGTATTTAGCATTTATCGTAATTTATCGTATTTTACTATTCATAAAAAATTCAAGAATTTCAGAAGAAATCCAAAAAATTATCCCTAATAATTTTTTGACGTTTAGTATTCAAAAAAAAATAAATTTTCTGAAAATAATTTTCTAAATATTATTAATTTAATTTTTAAATAAAATCATAATTTATTCAAAAATATCAATTTTAAATCTATAACTCATTTTTTAACACCTTGAAAAATTAATCAATATCTCATTATCTTATAACCTTAAGAAAATAATATAATAATATGATTTATTATTCATAAGGTTCATATTAATATTCATATTTCTATTCATAAGGGTATGTTACTATTCACAAAAAAACAAGTTGGTTCAATCAGACTCCAAATAACTTACTAATCACAACCACATATGACCGTTTTTTTGAAATTAAAAACATATAAGTATTAGAATTATGTTTAAAGGAAATTTATAACTATATACTTAAAAAAATCATGAATTTAAATTTATTTTTAATACCTTGGGGTGTTACAGAACCACCAAAATGTTCTATGATGTTTGTAATCGGTTTTGGTGGTTGGGTATGAGATAGGAAATTTATAACTTTTTATCTCGATGTTATATACATTAGAAGGTTATAAAATAGCACCAAAAGGCCCTCCAATTTGTTTCAACCCTTACCCATTCCTAATTGTAAATGGGACGAGGTCACCATGGACTTTATTATTGGCTTACCTGATACACCCCGGGTATGGAACATAATTTGAGTGGTGACTGACCGTCTGACCAAATCATCCCATTTCATTCTAATCAAGATTCATCCAATGTTGATAAATTAGGTCAACTATATGTTCATGAGATAGTTAGGCTTCATGGTGTGCCATCATAAATCTTTTATAATAGGTACATCCATTTTATCTTTTGGTTTTGGGAATGCCTTCATAAGTTAATGGGGACATAGGTCAAGTTGAATATGGCATACCATCCCCAAAAGAAATGGTTAGATGGAGTGGGTGAATCAGATCTTGTAAAAATTATTTGGTCATGTGTGTTGGATTTAGTAGGCTTATGGGATATCAATTTTGGGTTGTTGTAATTTCCTCATAATAATAGTTACCAAACCTCGATTAAAATGGATCCCTTTGAGGCATTTTATAGTCGACCATGCCGATCACCCTTGTATTGGGAAGAGGTGGGTGAGACCTCATTTTTGGGACTAAGCCTTGAGTAGGAGACATCTGAAAAGGTCCAGTTGATCAAGAAATAGTTATTGTTAGTGTAGATCCACCATAAATCTTATCTGATTAGTGCTGTTGAGCTTTGGAATTCCCACTTAGTATTGGGCATTTTTTAAGGTGGCTCCTTGTTTGTGTCATCGTCATTTTGGTAAGCAAGGGAAGCTAATGATAAGGTATGTTGGACCTTTTTATATTACCAAGATACTTGGTAAGATGGAATACTAGTTATATTTTTCATCTCAATTTAAGTCAATATATGATGTGTTCCATGTATCACAGATGAAAAGTACAAACCGGATCTATCACATGTGCTAAATTGGGAGGAATTTCAATTGGAATCCAGATTTTCAATGTTCAAGCACCTAGTATGGATTTGAGATTCCCAATAGAAATTATTTCATGTGAATTCCATACTATTGTTTCAGATCCTTTAGTGGTATGGAAATAATGAGCATGATACTTAAGATAGGAATTCTTAGGTTGATAAGTAGTATCAGTTTTTGTTCTCTGATCAAACTTTGAGATGACTTTCTAAGGGTGGAAAGTTTTTATAGTGGGAAGAATGGTCACATTTATGATTTCATTTTGAGTTATTTTCTTGTTTATTTTATTTTATATTGAACCCTTATCTTTCTGTAGTATCTTTGTCAAAAAAAACCATTTTCTAGACCCCCCCAAAAGGTGGCTCACGATTAGTAAAAACCATCTTCTGACATAGGAGCCCTAGATAATGGAACTGTCTAGGTTGATCAGCCTACCACACTGGTGTATAGATAACCATGTGACCAGACCATTGGTTCTATCTAGGGTTCATGGTCAACCGCATGGGTGTGTGGCCTCCCCCAAAAAATAGTTTTTCCTCTTTTCCTTAAGGATAAAGGTATTGTATGGTTATCGCAGGGTTTTGAAAACCATGCAGATAAACTATACGACCTGTCTAGGTAATTAAAAATGTAGAATTTTAACTTTTTCCCTTCCTTGGTTTTAACCAAAATCCACCCATTTTCTTCCTCGCTTTGGATTTTCACCCTGAGAAATCCCTCCCTCTCTTCTTGTCTCCTGTGGATCTCCAAATATTGGGATTTTTTTGTGTTTAATCTTAAAAAATCATCAATTAAGTCACTCCTCTTAATTCTTCCTTCCTCTTGGGTTCCTAATTATTCCTTCTTGGGTTCTTATTTTTCCAATAGATGGGTTGACCTATTGAGGGTTGAATCTTGGTTTATTTGGTTAAATCTTGATGTTTATGTTGTGACTTTACCTCTCTAGGGTCTCCTTTTGGTGTAGTTATGGTTTTACACCAGATTCCGTAAGTTTCCAAGATTGAGGTATGCTATTTCATGCTTTATCATTATTATATTATTTTTGTATTCTTTATTTTCTTATTAAATGTGTTCTATAGATTATGCGTGTGGTGTTAATAATGTTATTATAGGTTTTTGGTGGTCATATGGGTTGAAATATGATTTTCCAAATGTAAATGATTGTTTTTTAATGCATGTTTCTAATATTGTAAATGTGTGTGTAAGTGGGTTTTAAATGGGTTTCCTATTGGGAATGGATGTTTGTCTTGGTTTTTTTCAAGGTTTGAACTATATTTTTAAATGTGGTAGATTTTGTGTGTGTGTGTGTGATATCTATTATGTATTGTGTGAATTTGAAAGTGGTGGTTCATCTGACATGAGATAAATAGAGTATAAATGGAATACTAATTGACTATATTGGCATACTATGACTAGTATGCTATTCGTTTTGGCTGGGATGAGGCATAGTTCCCTCTATAAAGATTGATGCTACAACACTAACTAAACATATAATGATGATTGGATACCACTAGACCTTGGTATGTGTTCCCCTATAGTGACTTGTGAGTGATGAACTTGTGGGTTATGGTTTCTATACAATGTTTTGCCGAGTTACTAGGTTCTTAGGGTCCCATTTGAACTAGGTCTTAGATATTACCTGTGATTCGCATGTGCTGATATGCTTGTGGCCGGTCTCTTGGTTGAATGTGCTTTCATTTAAAAATTTCATGGCATGAATTATCTAAAAAATATCTCTTTTTCATTTAAACTCGAATCATGATTTTTTTTTATAATTTTTTGGCATGGAATCCTTCTTTTTGGGTGATATCCTATAGGGAATTGTATCTCACCCTATATACACCCTCGGGTGTATGTAGATCTTGTTATGTTTGATCCAGGTAAAGGAAATATGTTTTGTTGTGGGGATGGTGGTTCTAGTTTCTAGTGTTCCTATTCTTGAAGGTGTTGGTGGAGGTGTCTTGAAGGGGATGACCCTCTTGTTTTATGGAGGTTTTGATTATGTTCTAGTTGGTTTTCCTCCCCATTTTGGTGTTTTGGGTTTTTTTAAGATTTATAATGTTTAACTTGTAATGGATCTAACTCTTTGATTAAGGTTATTTTTTATTTGAGGGTGTTTAATTATTTTTTTATGTTTATGATTATTTATAAATGTGAAATAATTCTCAAGGTGTGATGTTCAGTGCCCAGTCACTAGTTTCTAGCAAGTGGGGTTCGGAAACACCCTTCGAGACATGCCATGGGTTGGGTCTGGCATCGGGTTGGATGAAATCCCGGACTGATTCATGACATGACTTGAGATCATTATCAATGAGTTTCATTTGATTGAATACTTTTATGAAAGTAAAAAACCATGAAAATGAAGTTGTGCTGATGTAGTTTGTGTTTGGTGTTTCATTTATGGTATGTCATTGGTTGAATGATCAAGATATGATTCTTTTCTTCTAAGTTGAGGAAGTAGTATCTCTGGCCAGGTTGATTAGGATGGTAGTTCCATCATAAATCAATGACCATTTTATTTTAGGGTAATTGTATCCATTTATATCAACAAATAATAAATTATGAAAGGATTATGACACATGTGTTCATCCTTCTTTATGATATATCATATGAAAAAGAGATTATATTACATAGTGAATATTCGTAGGTTGGTTTTCATTACTATGAATTTTACGTATCTCTTTAGGGGAATTGATGGGTTTATAGACATTTATATTGGTATGTGAGTATTATTTACTTCTATTTAGATAAGTTCTTAGAGGGTCACACATAGTATCACATTTGATAATATTCTATATTCAGGTGAATAGGAATATAGGACATGGTGTGCCCCGCCACAGGGTTCAAGTGTTGTACAAGTTTTATCGATCATCATTAAATAAATAAATTCATTATTATTCAAGAAAATTATAATTGGATTGAATTTATTTATTAAATGTGTTTACAAGTTTTTAAGTAAATATAGGGATTAATATTATCCGAACGAATTTTATTATAATATTCCATGTTGGTTTAATATTATTAGTAGTTAAGAGTTGAGTTAATGGGTCAGGTTTATCACGTAATATATTTGATATATATATTATAGGTATGTAATAAAATATAAAAAATATTTATGTCATAATTATTTCATCATAATTAATTATTTATTTCACTTATTTAGTGGATTCTTATTGCACGGAGGACGGGGAACCCTAGCTATGTATCTGATCTAGCACTTGAAATCTGAAAAAAGGTGCACACATAGATTTAATAAGCATGTGTAGATGATATAGAGTGATTATATGTCAGGTCCTTTGATAAATGGTTTCTAGTGACTTTTGATACACGTACGCACATCAAATCAGAACAAGGGATTTTTTTCATTTATTTTTCTATGCTCTAATTAAACCATGTGTGATCCTCAGACCATATCGGGGATCAGATCGCCAGAGATGATGAAGTTTCATTTCTCCGGTAATGAAATTTTTTAAAATCCTTGGCCCAATAGCTTCCATTATATGCCCCATTACTATAAATTCCATGATCATGAGAACCACATCAATCTATAAATATATCTCAACATGTTACAGACTTTATCATCACCCTTTAACATGATAAACCCCTAAGGTTGTATCATATAGATGTCTCTAACTAGCTTTCCATTTCAAAAATCAATTTGGAATCCATTTATCAAGTATCATAATAATAAAAGGATTCTATTGTATGTAATATTATGATGGATTTTAAAATCTAAACTAGTGATAAGGTTTCATTATATTCAATGCATTCTTATTGTTTAAAACCCTTCACAACAAGTCATGTTTTATATAAACATACTAGAATATCCATGTCCATATTTTTTTTGAATACTCATTTTTATCAAACAAGTTTTACATCATCTAGAGGGTTTTTGAAAATCCAAAATTGATTTTGATACATGGAATACTTCTCAGAATGCATGAATTATTTTTAGTTAGAATCATCCTTACCATATATTTCTTTTATTTAGGTCATAGATTTATTATATTCTAGTAATAATGTGTCAAATGACTCAATTATAAGACAACCATATCTCTATGGCTCTATCAATCCCATATAGACCTATACAATTATTTTTTCTAGGGAACTCTCTTATTTCCCACCATATCTTATAGAGATGGTTCCAGTACCAAATCATGTGAATTTGGAGCATTAGATTCATCAAATTCAATCTTGCTCCCACTATTTCCATTTAAATGTGTTCCCCTTCTATAAATATGGCATGACATTCCATAGTCACTTTTTTTTCTAAATGGTTATATTTTTTATATCCCTTGGTTTCCTTATAATGTATTATAAAGATTCAATTCATGCTTTGGGATGGTATTTTATCATTTGATATATTCTTGAAAAATACCTCACATCCCTATACATGCATATAATATTTATTGGGTTTCTTTCCATACCATAATTCATATGGAATCCCATATACTACCTTAGTTGGTATTTGGTTAAGGGTATATATCATTTTCTACAATGTGTATCCTCAAAAGTATAATAGAAGAATTTTCTAACTCATCATTAATCTAACCTAGTCAATCAAGGTATGATTCCTCCTTTCTATTAAACTATTCCACTGAGGTGTATAAATAGGTTAGAGTTGGAATACTATCTCACACTCCTTCAAATTATCGATGAATAATTAGTTGATATTATCTCTTCCTTAGTCTAACAGGGTGCCTTAATATTATTATTGATCCAGTTTTCTACTTCAGGCTAGTATTACATAAACATATGAAAGTAATATGAATTATAATTTATTAAGTAGATATGTTCATACCTACTATAGTCATTGGTAAAATTAATTAAGTATGAAAATCCACCCATTTAATATATTGTAAATGGACTATATACATCTGTATGAATCAATTATAGTATTCTCTCAACCCTTACTCCTTTCCCATTGAAGTTTGATTTGGTCATTTTCTATTGTAAAGAAGCACGACACAAATCTAAGGGTTTTAACTCAGTTTTTTCTAAAAATACTTCTTTATGCAACTTATAAAAACACTTATCATTTATATGACCATGGTTGAAATTACAAAGGTGACTATAATATAATTCATCCTCACTAGTTTTTTCATTGAATTCCAACATATGTTTTTCATGTACAAGTATATATAATATAGTGTTATGGTATTACATACCTAGAAATATGTTATACTTATAAAAGATAACCCATTTATTTTAAAAGATTAAATAAAACCCCATAGCTTCTAAAATAAACACATAGATTATGTTTTAGGTAACTAAAGCTATATAATAATAGTTATTTAATAAAAGAAATAACCACTATACAAAGATAGATGATAATCACCCATTGTTAAGTCTGCTAGTATTAAACTATTTACAGCTTGAAGATATACCTCACCCTTTTAAATATTATAGAATCTACTTGATTCATCTATGTGAATACAAATGTGCGAGACATATATTATATCAAATACTCAAATTTTTGATAAAGACATATTGTATTCAATGAAAAATATATATAAGGTGGAAGCATTTATTGGATTATTCTTCCTAGTTGTTCAATTATTCTTCCAATGACATTTCTTTCCATAAGAAAAGTATACAACCTCTGACTCATTACACTCCCTATATATATTTGGTTTCTTAGAGGGGTGGTGTGTGGGTGTCTTTGACTTAAACTTAGACTTAGACCACTTTTCCTTTACCTTATTCCTATTGTTCATTATAAGGAAAAAAGAATTGGAGTTTTCTATATCCTCATCTACCATGTAAACTAAATCAAACAGATCTTGAAGTGACTTTTCAATGTTATTCATGTTATAATTAATGATAAAATTTAAGAATATTAGTGGTAAAAAGTTAAGAATGAGATAGTCTCTTGTTCTTGTCTTAGTTTAAACCCAAGGGATTCAAGTCTCTCAATGTACCCAATCATATTGAGTGTATGATGACCTATCTATCTCCAATATTCATTCTTGAACCTCTAAAGTGCACTCAATATCTCATATCCATGTTTTTAATATCCCTCCTAATAAATCTCTAGGAGATAAGGAAAAATTTTGTAGGCATCTTCTTCCTCGTTAATTTTTTGAAACTCACTAGACATAGATAATAATATGATGCACTAAACATATAGTGCATCATATAAATGCTTCATAAACTTATCTTTATCCACCTTGTTGGTTCCTATAGGGGGGCCAGTAATAAGTTCATATTCCATCACATAAAGTTTTTAGTCTTATTATAGTATTATGCGTAAGCACCTGTATAACTCCTAGAAGTTATGACAGGTTAGGATATTATTTTATCCATTATAAATAATTGTGATATTGAACTAGTGGTGGTGATTTTAATTTGTTATATAACAAAGAAACTTTATTATATTAATACTTATCTTGATTATAGGTATAAATTTCCATTTTATTAATCATTAAATATCTCCCACTTTTTATTGGGTCCTAGTAGCCATAAACTATTGGATTCAGAATACTCAATTTCATGAGTATTCGAGTGGAAAAGATACTAAAATACCTCCTCATTGTACATGTTATGGTTACACAAATACTCGTAGAATTTAAAGGTAGGATTTTGGTTGTTCATATGCTGGAACTTATGGCTCCTTGATTTGTTAACTGAAGTCACACCTTCTAGAAATCATAACCTTGATTTATTCAAAAAAAATCCCCTAAAGTTGCTAAAAAATAGTGATTAATACTTCTTTACAACCAAGTTTAGTTAAGTAAACCCACAACTTTCATAAGAACACCCCAATAGTATGAGGGAACCTTAACTATAGATAACAAGAACCTCATACACCTAGTTTTTTCCAAATTTAAGCGATAGAAGGAGTTAATGACTTAATATTTTCATTTTCATGGTGAATGAAATAATATTTATATTTAACATGATTTTTTTATGTGATATCACTCATAGCTTAACCATTATTTAAATAGAAAAATTAATCATCGCTTACTCTATTCTTAATATATTCATGTTTGTTTAGTATTATATTTGGTCATGTAAAAATAAACATTCACAAAACAATAATAAATCATAAATAAATAAAATTGGTTTATCATGAGAATATACTACCAGTTGATCCATTGAGAAGAGGATGGATCAACCAAGACACTAGGCGTAACTCCCTGAGCTTCTTCGAACTCGATTTGAAACACCCACACTATCCAATGTATCTGAGTTCTTTATGAAATTTTTCTTAGTCTCTGCTTGGTCTACATCTATAGTCATCCATGTCATTATACAAAAAACTCACACACTGGTCAGGGATTCATGGGGAAGCGAAATACACTTTCAAGAAAGAAACAGTGGACACACGGACACTTATACATGTAATTAAAGAGAGAGATGATGTGAATACCATCATTTACAAATTAATTATTACAAATATGACAAGTAGTTATAATAATTAAATAAATGAAATAAAAACTCAAACATATATTGGTCAGTCTCACTCATGATCAGTCATCATGCAATAAACTTTTAGAATAAAATTAAAATTTTAGATAATTCAACTTGAGGTAATAAATTGTGAATTAAAATATTTTAAATTAATTATAATTCATAACTACCTTATTGTACAGTCCCAAAAATTAATTTATTAAATTCCAAATATTTTTAAATTTTTTTTGATTTTTTTCTTAAATTTTTGGGCTTTCCAGGTATTTAAAACCCCAGAGAGATTCTAGGTATTATTCATAACTATTGTTCATGATACTCTTCATAGGGAATACTATTCACCAAGGAGTTATTATTTTCTTGTTGTAACTATTCACCCAGAAATATATATATATAATTATTAACTAATTTTTTTAAAATAATAGTGTTGTGGAAGATAGGATAATATGCCAGGACTTCCTCTCTACCATGAGAGGCTCGGCACCCCCGTGAACTATTCATATGGATAGTATCTAAATTACTATTAATATTAATAGTATTGAACTTATAATATTAATTATAATTTTTATTTAACTGAAAATTCATTTCTTCAATATTTGGATGGCCAAAACTCGGTCATCCGACCTCGGATTAAAGTCACCTCAGTGGCTTTGGGGAAGTTTCAATGTACTGCATTCAAATTAATAAAAATATAATTTTAATTTTAATTAATTGTGCACACTATAACTTTATACCAATTTTTTGTATCGAGCATGCGGCAGAAGCATAAAAATTATGGATTTTAATTTTTTATCACCATAAAAAATAGAATAATGTCATATCTACTAAAGAGTGATGACCTATTTCAACTTAATGATATCATGTGGAGTGAATTAAGCATGAAAATTAAATAAAAATGTTACCTTATCCAATTTGGATTCACATGTGTGTTAAACTCATCACTTGAAATCACTGCTTGAAGAAACCAACCTAAAATCCCTCTAGATTGTTCACAAACACTTCAGATGTTTATAGATGCATCAATCAAAATTATTCGTGTACTATCATAGATAAATAATGAGATATGTGATGATTCTACAATCATAAGAGAATCATACCTTAGATCTAAGAGGAAAACTAAGATTGGGATTCTTAATTAATGTCAATATCTATATAGGAATCATGAGAGAGGAAAGAGGCACTCTATAAATTCATAAAAGGATTAGTATCTAGGAACAGTGACCTCAATTTTAGTAAATAATAGGTTTTTATTTATGGAAATTTTACTTTGTCCATTATATAAATAAAACCCTTTAAATCAATCCATATTAATTATGTAGGATTTTTCAAACATGTGAAAATCATCATAAATATTTTATCAATTGTAACATAAAAAATGTGTCACTTCATAAAGCATGAGTCACTAAGTCGACCTATCTACCAAAAATTATTTAATGAACCATGAATAAATAAATATTTTTTCATTAAATATTATTTCTTGTATTCCCTTAAAATTTTGAATAACTTAATCATATAAATCCATAAATAATTATTTTATACTCAAATAATAATGAATTTAGGTATTTCTTATAATCATTAAAACTCAAAAACATCCTGACCCTCAACAAGGGGAGCACACTATCTTAAATTAAAATTCACTAAAATTGGAAATGAAGTTAGATATAATTTTGTGTGTGACCCTCTAGGTAGTTATCAAAATAACAGTGAGTACAACTCATAGACCATGATCGGAGTCTCGAATCCCATCAAGGCCACTATCGAGATAATATTTATTCTTAGAAATAAAAAACTTCCTAAGAACATAAAATTGGTAATATAATCTCTCTATATAGATATATATCAGGAATTAGGATGTACACTTCATGTAATCATTATTTCTTACTTTATTTATTATTTTTATGACCTTACATGATAGAATTTTATTCTTCTACCATGGCCATGGATTTAGTGAATGTATTATCATCTTGATCATCTAGGCCTAAGATATATCTTCTAGTCTTGGAAGAAAAAAATCCCATTTTGATCATTCAACCAATGTCATGCCACTAATGACATACCCAACACAAGCTACTTTTCCATAACGTGAATTTTATAGTTTTTTTCTTACATAAAAATATATGATCAAATATTACGTATTGATAATGATCTCAAGTCATGAGGCCAATCCACATTATTGTAAGTAGAAATAACCAATGATGCATGAAACATGGGGTATTTTTATTGGTTATTCAGTCCTCATAATATCATCAACTCAACATCACTGAGTTCGAACATCATGACAAAAAGTATCAATAATTATAAGCACCCAGTACCTAATAGTTAGATATCATCTTTGTCATATTATCTTGATGTATATAAACCATAAGTCATATATTTATTATTATTTTCATAATATCTTGAGTTTCTCACTATAGATTGGGAACTTCTATAACCTTTTTGATATGACATATAGTCTAAATACATTACCATAAAAATAGTGGATGTTAAAGTATCAACACTATAATGATATATGAATCATGCACACACACTGATATAAAATTTGATATTTAATTATTTTCTAGATAATCACCTTTTTAACTAGGTTGATAGGGAACCCTTATAAGACCTCATGTCCCTTAGAATACATGGCTCAAAGGCCTAGTGGAATAAAGGTTGTTACATGCCTTAAAGCCCAAGCCTAAGACCCCACCATATCATAGAACCTTACAATATTCCTACATCTATATGCTCTAGATTTTTGATGCAATAAATTTCATATAAGTGGCTTGACATTACTTCCTCCCTAATCATGGTCATTAACAGGTGTGTCATATTCGCTCCATGAATGTACCCTTGCTTCCAACTAATCACCAAATACTACATTTGAATCTTTATGATCTCTGCCAGTTTGGACCTGCATCATCACGAAACCCCAAGTCCCAACATTGATGTAGTTCATATAGGTAACCCACTCTCAATAAATCAAATAGTCAAAAATTAAATAGGCCAACCAAATCCGCTTTTCCATCAGGCTTCATCAATTCATTCCAATCAACATGGTATATAACCCAATGTGAATTAGTCCCAATATACCATTAATTATATTATATATTCTATTTTATTTACCTATAATAATAAATAAAAATATATTTAGGAAAATAAATATTTAATTGAGTATTTAAAATCATTAAAAATTCATAAAGACATGGATTATCTATATCATTTTAAATTATCAATAATGGAAAAACAAGTTATGACTATAGTTTTTTTTCATGGGTGTCCATGACTGTGGTCCTAGGGTAGATATGGATATGGTTATAGTTGACCATGGTGTGGAAATAGATTTTCCATGGCCACCCTATAGCCACAATAGCAGTAAATTGTTTCCCGAACTCCCACATGCATCCACCCCCTTAATAAATCATGGTAGTATCCCCACTTACGACCATGATCATAAGAGATTGTGGTTATAGATCACCTTTGGTTACAGTCGTATTAGATGGTGGCCATAGGTTAGATCTTTTTTTATTTTAATATATGAAAATATTAATATTAAAAAAATAACAATACTAATAATAATCTTTATTCAAGCTATAGGGAATAAAAACTTTATAAACACATTCATATGAGCTATACAAGTGGATCAAACCTCATCCATCCCAGCTAGGATTATAAAATTCCCAATGGGGACCCCCTAAAAATAAAATGGCTTTAAAAGCCCAGAAGGATGGTGTCCCAAAAGACCCAAATAAATAGCCCAAAGGCCCAGTAGTTATAGGCCACAATTCAATTCATTTTCCCTTAATTTTTACTTTCGTACTCACTTTGTGTGTCGTGCCCCATGTTCCTGCACCATGAATCTCAGCGCCCCGTTCCCTTCCATCAACACATCCCACACACTTCACCTCTTGGTCATTGCAAATTTGTATTCCATGCTTATAATCCAGTACTTCCAATTAAGTTGTAACTGGGGATAGAACCCCAATTGTCAAGATGTTTGATGGGTGTTTCAACCACTGGGTAGCACCCCCATTTACAAAAAATGATAATAATAACAACAACAACAATAATAATAATAATAATAATGAAAAAATAGCTTTATAATAATTATTATTGATTGGTGGAGGCCCGAATGCGTATGCGAGGGGTGGCAGGAATGTGTAGCCTGATTGATGGTGGGGCGGTAGAATATTCACGGGGGGTATGAAAGGTGAAGGGTGCCATAGCGCCCTCATGTCATGGGAGGTGACATAACATGGGCAGGTAGAAGGGGGATTGGTCAATTAGTAGTGGTAGATGGAAAAACAGTTTGGCAGAGGCACTCTAACCCTAACAGAAACCATAGGAAAAAAATGATGGCTTTTAGGCCTTTTAATACAAAGGTCTTGGAGCCACCGAAAATCATGTGCTTTCATGCCATCATAACGTAACAAAAATTGGTCTAGTGGGTGATTTTCAATCATTATGGGTAGGAATGTGTCTTGACCCACTAGGGTGCCTAATTCTATTTATATTTGCAGTTTATAATCATATCTACCTAATATAGATTAATTAATATAAAATTATTGAATATTAATATTTAATAATTAATTATTCGTAATCAATTAATTATAAATTATTAAAAAATAATTAATAACTATTTACCAAAAAATTTAAAAAGGAATAATTAATTATTAATTATTATTCATTAATTATTAATTAATAAATATTCATCATTATTAAATAAATATTATTAATCAAAAATTATTAATTATTAATTATTAACTGTTAATAATATTTTATTTCAAAATAATTAATAATTTAAAAATATTAACTAATTAATAATTATTATTTCAAAAATATTAATTAGTTATTAATTATTTATTATTTATTATTTATTATTAATGATTATTTATTAATGATTATTTATTAATTTGTTCCTAAAAATTAGTAATTATAATATATTTATTAATTAATAATTAATAATCAATTTTAATTTATAGTAATTTCTAATTATTACTATTTGTTATTTATTATAAATTATAATTAAATTTTTAGTTAATACTATTAATAATTAATTAAAAATAAAATATTAAATATCGTTATTTATCAATTAAAAAATTAAAATTAAATTTATCAATTATTAATTAGTAGTAAATTATTATTATTTATGGATTAAGAAATAAAATTTATTATTTATTATTTATTAAAATATAATTTTTAAACATTAATGGTTTTTAAATTAATAGATAATAATTATTAATGAATTGTTAATTAAGTGACAAATATTAACAATTAATATATGTTAATAATTAATAATTAATTATGATTTTACAATTTTATTTATTATTTATTTATATAATGTGTTTAATTTATCAAATAAGTTAAATAATATTTATTAGAATATTATAGATGAAAATTAATTTGGTTGAGTGGTCTGTACTTATAGAGTTAATCAAGATTGGGTGGGAGTAGTGTAAGGATGAAGGAACTCCTGAGAAGTTTCTATGTAATATATAGAAAATTAAAATAATTAAAAATAATAATTAATGAATGAAAAATATATTGTAAATAATCAATAATTAAATTTTAATGGTCGGTAGTTAATTAATCAATAAAAAATTATAAATTATAATAATTATATTATATTTTTTAAAAATAATTTTTAGGGGAATATATTATCATGGTTATGATACATGATAATAAGTCTAAGATCAAGATCACCAACCATTGTTGTACATGTTTATGACCATGATCATGGAAGGGCCATAGTTATAGACCTACTACCATGACAAACTCATCCATAGGTGGCCTGACCATGCCCATAGCTTACGATAATGGTCAGGAGCCTATTGTCACAGTTTTGGCCTATGCCAATAAGCCTATTTTCTTATATTGTATCTAAGACACAAAAACCCATATATTTTAAAAATTGATATTCAAAAATAATTCATGTTATATTTCCATAATTGAACATTAAAATTTCAATTGATATGTTTTATTATTAAAATCAACATATTAGGAAAAATTCCATTTATTTACTAACAATATAAGAAAATGTGAAAATGAATTGTAACTTAGGATTTAATATGAAATGAATGGATTAAATAAATGAATTACAAGTTAAATATAAAATAAAACAAAACATTATCACTCCCCTACACCAAGATTTTTCATTCTTAGGGAAAATATTTATCAAAGTCATATTCAAATACTAAAACCAAAATCATCAATGAACAAGGTATCATTAACAGTTCATTCATCATCCTTCATTCATGTCCATTGCCTTTTCTCATTTTTACTCATCTAAAATCATTTTAATCTTCATGCTCCACCCATTAGTATTCACACCTACCTTCCTAGATATTTTTCTCCTACACTAAAAGGGTTAAATTTTTAAAAAATATTATCATATCTTGAAAACATGTAAAATATATAGAGGCTTGTTGTATTTCTAAATCCTCTTCTCATTTAAAAAATGAAGATGAAAATCAAAAAGGCTTTGAACTAGGATGTTTTTAAGTTCACGGGTTGGTACTTTAATGTTTAAAAACAAAGGATTAAAATGAGACTTTCATGTTCTCCCAATCTAATGGGGGTGGGTATTCTTCCACAAAACCACCATATTATAGTAACATTAATTCTTGGAATCTCACACCAAGTTTCAAGAACCCTTTGATATCTTCAAATACCCCTTCATTTCATTATTGTGCTATTTTTATGGTTGGAGTGGGCATAAAATATAGGGGTGTTTCCCTTCTTCTTCACTTTACGGAGTGGTGTCCATTAGTGGTTGAATTTTTTTAAGATATGGATTGTATTCTATTTCAACTTGAGACATAAATTATTCATTTAAATTTAACTTAGTGTCAATATAATCTTGTGCACCAATTCATAACTCAACCAATCCCTCATTCACTTCAAAAACAAAAACATCTTATATGATGCTTGCCTCTTATTTATCATCCAAGGTAGGCTCCAATGGTTTTTAATTTGTAATATCTAAACTAAGGATAGATTTATGTAATTTGAGTTTATAAAAATTACTTAAATATGAATTTTAATCAGTTTAAAATACCTGTAATGTTTTAGCTATCAATTATATCTTTTACAGAGCCTTTTGAAGGAGATATGCCTAAATCTATGGTCTGTATATGATGAAAATCTATATCAACTATATGGTATATCAAGATGCATGCATGAAATAATATTTCATGCATTAAACTACCTATAATTGAATGAGAAACCAAATATAAAGTGTATTAATATTAGAGTGGATCAAACTAACTTTAGGCTATCATTTATTAATTTATTATATAAGGTGTAATGGATTGATAGTTTATTATTTCTTCAGGGGATCCATGAGATGGACTAAGCAGTATTTACTCAAGGATTATAAACACATGAATAAATGAAATAGCCCAGGGAGAATCCTTGAGGATTATAAATAATACAACCATATGATGAATTTGGAATTATTATATACTTCATACTTTCACAAAAATACTTCTAATCAAAGCTATAATTCTCCTACCTTCTTTATATCATTAGATACTAGAATATCATGGAGGATGTGGAGTCCTGCATTTAATACATGTGATTATTTTGACCTATGGATACCCCATGGAGAGGGGATGACTTTTGGCTACCATTATGTGATCTTTATAAAACGCATATAAATATAAATATGTATCATAATCTCTTTAGAGAAAGGTATATCATTTATAGAATTTCTTCAGTTCTGGTTTTATAAACAGCTCCATTTTTCTATGCATGGGTGATCCTCAGACTAAGGTTTAAATTTCTTCTTCATGTTCTGATAAGTTTCATCAGACTCATTAAAATCACTTCAATGGTATCATAGGGAAATCATTTTTTATATTTGGGAAAGCTTGTGTTGAACTGAAGAAGAAACACAAACAAATCATTATCTTTTAATCTTTTTCAAAATATGGAACAACGGTTTAACTTTAGGTAGATGGGACATGTAAATTTAACTAAAGTGTTACCTTTACGCAATTGGGATATGTAAATGTAACCAAGGCATTACCGTTACACGAAGTGGTCTTTATAAGGTTCATCTCACCTTACCCTTAGGTAGATAATTCTACATAAGGGGCACCTAGAATTATCTTTATTCATAAAGGTAATTGAGGTGATACGTATACATTATTGGCCATGTAATGGCAACTCGTGACTTTCCTTTACGTGAAGGGGTTCACATAAATGTAATAGCGGTTTTCTATCATTGTGTAAAGTTTATGTTGTATTTTAAAACATATGTATAGCTTATTAATTTTTAAAAGGAGCTATATAAAGGTAGTGACTTTGTTACCTTTATATAGTCTTTAGAATTCTCAAGTAACCATTTCACGGATGACCTGCTTAAAGATAACCACCCTATTATCCTTACATGGAGTGAGCTGCATAAAGGTAATATATTTTTTAACTTTACTTAGCATGTTATTTTTTATTTTCCTAAATGTTATTAGTGACTTACCTTTGCACAAGGGCTCCGAGATAGCCTGTGTAAGGTTATATTACTTTACCCTTATATAGGAATATCCCTAAATAGATAATTTTTTGAATTTTTTTATAAATTCATAAATAATTTTAATGGTTTATAATTTTTTTATAAATCAATATAAAAGGGATTTTTGGATATTTAAATTTATAAAAGGTATAAAAATAATTAATTATAAAAAATTTATATTTAATTAAAGGTGTATGAAACATTTTATTCTCAAATATTAATTTTAATATAGGAAATACTTTTTAATAAATTGTATGGAATGTCTTATAATATATAAATAAAAGTCTTTATTTATAAATAATAATAAATAATTTATAAAGGAATCTAAATTATGAAATAAGGTTAAAATATAAAAATTGTATACTTAAATTAGGAATTTTTCATAACTAATTAATTTGAATTGTTTAAATTAAAGGGTATTAATTTGGGAATTATTTAATCTACATAAAAACTGTTTTGATGAAAGGTATATGTGATCATGGATTAGATAATATAATTATATTATATTATATTATGTTTACATAATATAAATTTTTTTAAATTATTTATAATTCATAAAATATCATGTATTTAAAATGAAAATGTCATATAATGATAAATATGAAAGGCATAAAATTAGATTGAAGATAAGGTGTCTATATTTAAAATTATTGAAATGAATATAAAGTCTTTTTATTCAAGAATTTCAAATTTCCATTATGTTAAAGGTAATAATTATAAAATGTTTATAATTAAATTTCATTTATGAATTGTTCATAAATTTTTATATCATATTAAAAAATTGAAATTTTCATTAATTTAATGGTAATTTCCTATTTTATTCATATTTATAAACTAATTATATGATAAATTATGTATGTTTCAGTTTAAAATGTTAAACTACTTCTCAGATAGAGCCTTGTAATACATTTTATGAATGAATCTATAATGAATTTAGTCTTTCATGTACCTTGACCACGGTTTATAATTGAAGTTGTGAATTTGAAATTAATTTTTGAATATAGGTTATGAATATTAGGTGTTAGATTTATTTTAACACCTTAATATTTTAAAAAATTAAGTTATGCTAGATAGCATACAAGACATGCAACATCGATCTTAAATTTACCATGAAATAATATTATTTTAAATATGAGCATTATAGCCTAGATGTAAAATTAGTAGGTATGAATAGTATTAAATACATTATGAAATATATATATATATATATATATATATAACTAAATATAAATTTATAGATAAATTATTATTAAATTATCAGTCAATTTTTGGTAAAGTAATTTTATTCATCAAAAACATGCTTTCTTAAAAAATGGTTTTTATTTCCTTTTATGAGAAAAAACTGTAATTAATTTATAGAAAATTTAGAAAATTTATTTTATAAAATTAAATTAATTATATAAATCAATATATTAGAATAAAAATGGGATGAAATATTTTTATTTTTTGTAAAATATTTATTTTTTCACTGAATGGTGAAAAATACTGATTTTTATAAAAATGTCACTTATTTTCCATAAACTACGTACCGTTATTATTTGAATTTTATTTTAAGTAAAAAAGTTATTATTTAGTTATATTTAATCCAACTAATTACATTTTAATTATCTTTAAACTGGATTTTATTATATGTTTTTTTGTTTAAAAACGGGTTTTTTCTGAAAATTATTTTAAAGTGCATAGTACTTCGCCATTTTAATTAATTAAAAACCCTAATGAGGAATAATTTAAATGAAAATTATATATTATATATCTATAAATATCACTTTAAATTCATAAAATTATGATTATTAGTCATATATTTAATATAAAATCATCTTATGTTTAAAAAATACAAATCTTGAAAAACTGCTTTTTCATCGCATCACTAGGTTTATTTTAAATTAAATTCTTCCACTACTATTAACTGAATTTTAAAAAATTAATTGAATATTTGGAATAAATATAATTTATATTATATAATAATATAAACTTAATTTTTATTCATAATTAATAGTGAAAACGGCAAAAAATATTTTACCTTTGTTAATGTAAAAATAGGTTTATTAGGGTTAAACTAAAAAGATACAGATTAAAATAAAATAAAAAATAGTTTTAATTATTTTTTATAGACATATTGAGACCTTATCTCATATTATTATTTATAATGTTAAATTATCGATCCTATTACCATGATAAAAACATGGGTATAACTTTTTATTTTCAAAAATTCCAAGTGTGTCCTCTCCCCCACTTATAAAAGGCCACCCACTTTCCTCCTTTATTCACACCTTAAAATCTTTTTGATTCATCCAATTCCTACTAAAATACCTTATTTACTTCCATAAAAATTACTTATATTCCATTTTTATCATAAATCTATCCTATGAAGGCTTTTGCTGCTAACCTAAAGAAGTTTCCTAAAAAGAGGTATCGTCCTTAACCGAGAATTTTATTTTATTTATTCTTATACCTCCTTAAAATCTACTTCAATTATGCTGATATAATAAAAACAATATTTACCATATTTTTTTATGTTATTATGATAATTTAATAACCTAAATTCATATCATCTTCCATCATATGGGAAACGAAGCCATCATTCGTGTGTATGATGGACTATCGTCTGGTGAATTGATGTAATTCATTTTTCATCATCGCCAATCAAGAACTATTATAGTGATGGATTTAAAGTATATATATGATATTTTTAACATAATTATAATTCTGTATTATTATATAACATATAAATTATTACTTTCCATTCTATGGGGTATATGATAATGTCGCTCATGTGTACGACGGATTACCGCCCCGCGAAGCGATGTGATTCATTTTTCACTAATCTTTACATGGAAGTTATTAATGATAAATTTAATGAATATATTTGATATTAATATGAAATAATTATTATATTAATTAAATATTTATCATTCTAAAAATATAATATATTATTTTTTTCTTACCTTTCCACTCACTGAATAATGATAATGTCATTTGTGCGTACATGTGGACTACCGCCACCCCAAAGCAAAGAGATTATTTTTTATAACCAAATCACATTGATGATATATATATATAAAGAAATAATATTGTATTTATGATATTATTTTCATTCTATAAATAAATAATAATACTTACCTTCTTTCCATAATGATAATTGAAAAATGGAAACGTTACTCATATATACATACGGCTTATCGTCTCCATAATTGTAACATAGTTCATTTTTCATAACCAACATTCATTATTTGTTTTAAAAGTATAATTTATGTATAAAATGATAATTATTTAATTATTATTATTCTATATATTTTTAAATAATGATCACTTTGATCATAGTCAACCAATCGAAGTCGTTTTTGACATATAAGTTGAATACAATAAAAACTTATAAAGTTAAATTAAATGATTAAATAATTTTTTATATAATGGTAATAGATAAAATAAAATTAATAATAAACTTGAAAACATTTCCTAATAAAATAAATAATTAACATAATTTTATTATTCAAGAAGGTAAATAACATACGTGATGAATCAGAATCAATGTAAGGTCCCTTTTACTTAAAACCTCATTTTAAAAAGTTTTAAATATTTAATTTATAAGTATTTTTATTCTATTTTATACTAAATGTTTCAATAAATTTATTAATTATGTTTAAATGGGTGATAAAGGTGATTTTTAAAAATATTTGACTTTATTTAAAGAAAATTAAAAAAGGAAACTTATTGAGGTCTTAAATAAGGGACTTTCTTTTAAAAATCATCTTTTACATTTTTCACTGCAAATATTTTTATTCAATTTACATATTTTTAAAATAATTTTATTAATGTAAATATATGTATATGAGAGTTTTATAAAGTAAATTTTTTTCTTTCTTTCAAATTCTTTCAAAAATGAATATTTTTATAGAATGATTGACTTTCTTTACAAAAGTCAAAATGAATGTTCTTTTTTAACATATACAGAGAAAAATAATTTTACCACCACCATAAACATTATTTTATTCTTGTATTACTTTACAATATTTCATGTTTTATTCCAAGAAAAACCATATTTCCCTTTTTTGGTTTTTTGGTATTCAAATGGGTTTTTAAATAGTGGATATTTCAATATCTATAAATGTTTTCTTATGGGTTAAAAGAATTTTTTATTTGTTTAATGTTAAAATTTTCAAGATTTTAAGTGTTATGATTATTTTATAGTTCTTTGAAATTATTTATGATGATGGGTGGTTATGTGATCAATCAAGGATGGGTGTTTACATTATGAACCAAGGATTGGTAGTTATGTTATAAACTAAATATGGGTGAGTCCATGATATCCATCCAATTCATTGGGTATGGAAGTCAGCCATATTGTTATTCCATTTGTAATAGTGATATTGATATTAATGTCTCAATATACCTGTATGTTTTATCTATGCTTTATATTAGTTTTAATGGTAGTCTTATGATTTCTAAAAAAGTAAGCAATGATCTTATTTTCAAAAGAAATTATTTGTGACTTCTTATGGGTGAAAAGTATAACTTTTTGAAAAAGTTTTCATGAGGATATCATGCTTTCAAATAAACATTTATAAGTTTTATTTTTTACTTTAATTTTTCTTATGAAATGTTTTTTAAAAATATTTGGGCAGAGAAAGTGATTTATTAACTAAGAAAATTCTTCTTTTAATCCCAAATCTTACAATGAAAATGAATATTTTTATAAGTATTAGTGGACTAAGAGGTTTCTTTATTTTATTTTATGTTCCTTACTCATCCCTTTTCACTCATCCCATTTTTTAAAAATGTTTTCTATAGGTTTTAGTTAAGGTTAAGGTAAATTATGAAGTGAAATTAAAATTCTTGAATATTTTTTATGAAAATAAATTATATATTATTTCAAAGGTTTTATATTTTAGGAAAAATGGATACTAATCAGAAGTATCTCCTTTGTAATATATGTTTTTTTATATATATTTTATGACCTAATTCATTAAAACTATAAACCTAAAAGATCTTTTGGAATGAAAGAAAGTGAATTCTAGTCTAAAGACACTATAATTTTTAATTCTTAAGTCTAAGTTCTTATAGTTTGTATTAGAGTAGGGTTTAGATAACTTTGAAGATTATGATGTTTTCATGTGATTTTTTCATGATATTTGTAGACACCATCATATTTATATAAGATAAAGGTTGATCATAAGTTCAATGTATTAGAAATACTTTTTAGGTTTTAATTTATGAGATATTAAAGTGATCAGCGATATTTTGTGATACATTTTATTAGGTTTATGTATATTTAATTTTTTGGTTTAACATGAATTATGTATTTACATTTTTTAGACATATGTCTTAAGGTATTGATAATGTTTAGGGTTTTTATGATCTTGGATATTGAGTTAATTATGGGGAAACATGTTTTATCATATATATGACCATGGGATTGGAAATTGATTTTTTAAATAAGTGATTAATGTTATTTCATAAGAATATTACTATATTACTTGGATTTTAAAATGAAAGGTATGATACAAACATTTAGGTTCAAAAACTCTTTAATGTTGAGGTTTTTTAGGTTATTTGGGATATAGTGTCTATCACAAACCAACCTATGTTGACCCTAAACCGTTCACTCGATTCGATCTGTGGCAAGGCCCAAAGGGTGTTCTTGATCCCCACATTCTAGAAACTAATGTCAGGAAACAACAGAGAAACCAAGGGAATAATTTTATCCAATAAAAAAAATAAACTGAATAGTGTATATAAACAAAACAGCCTAATGTATATATAAATTACTGAACTGAACATCATTTTACAAATATGAAAATATAAAAAACTCAACAACAAAAAACCAACTGAACATGACAACCACCACACCTCCATGTGAACTCAAGGGTCACTCTTCAATAACAAGAACAATGATCTCCATTGGTAATCAAGACCAAGATTAACCTGTACCAAAATATAAAAACAAGATTAAACTATAGATGTGAGTATTAAAACTCAATATGTGTTCCTGAACAAAACTATTCCCAATGCCCTTCCATTAAAATAAAAGAAATATCAACTTCATGTTTGAAATAAAATATATAAAATTAATATGTTTCACACATTTCTCTAATGAAAAAAAACATGGTCAATTTCCATTTTTATCATTAAAAACCACACTCTTTTCCAAGTAGAAACCATATTCATTTTAAAATATAAATGTGACATTTCGTTTATAAGGGAGAGAAAGAGTGTAAAAAATTTCCAAAACCTTTTTCACAAATAAAACTTGAATACATTTAATCAATTTTCACAATAATACACACTACTCAAAAAGTAATCAAAAAATCCTACAATAAGATAAATGGTAAAATATCACACTAAAGTATCTTATCCACCATGCATCATAATCATTCATCGTAGACAACTAAGTGTCGATAGAAATTGGTGGACCTAGGAGCTTGTGAATAATCCAAAACATACTAATACATGTTGACTCATCCTAAAAATCATTCCTCACTCAATGACATCAATAACGCCCTCCCAGGATCAGCTATCCCCTACATGGTATAGATCGAGGGGCACTATCCCATAGTAATAAAACTCAATATATTCCCCTGTTATAGGCCACTAGCCATTTTCTAACGTAATCTAGTGCAACAATCGTTCTCAAAAAAATTCTTACTATGTTAGGTTCCCATGTTAATATGTAAAATAGGGTGAGCCAACCAATTCCAACTAAGCATCCAATCACATGAACATATATAATAATAATTTACACAACATGCATCACCTGAGTCACCCCAATTAATAATTTCTTTCCATAACAAATAGATCCCAAAGGAGTCCACACCGAGGATCTCCCATTCCACACAAAGTAAATGGGTAAATAGGAGTATACAATGAGTAAGTCACATCCATTCAACATAAAATCAACAATAGAATTATCCAAGGATATTTTTCATGATAAACACTTTCACCATTTTCACAAAAGTACCAAATGGTCCATCAAGCATTCTTTAAATAACCATCACTTGTTCAAAGAACCAAAACCACCTTTCTAAAAAGGTAAAAATACACCATTTATCATTTAATGATAATTTATAAAATCTAACTTGAATTCTCATGTCACATTTTTAATCCAAATCCACTTTCATCAAAATTCCAAATGGGCCATTTACCACCATCACATGCCAAACTATTTTTAAAATCCAAATACACACTTCTTTTAAATTCAAAACCACTTGGGAACCCCATTAAAGGAACACAAGTCATCATTTCACATATCAAAAATATATTCACAAATCCAACCCATTATTTATATATCATAAATAATATAAAAATCAAACCGGGCATTTCATCAAACACTTAGTGTGAAACATTCAACAAAACAATTCCATTTATCACAAAACAAGGAAAAAATAACCACTTTTCACACCAAGAAAATATTTCAAAGATCACAAATCACTATTAAATATTAAATTAATGTTTAAAAGGGAACAAACCAATTATTATTAAATTAAAAAGTAAAGTATAAGGGAAACCTACCTCAAATCACATGTTCTTCAACAATGCACACCTGACACCATTTCACAAAGGTCTGAAGAAGGAAGAACAACCACAAGTAACCTTAAACACATAAAACCCCCAATATAAATCAATGGAAACAAGAACCCTAGATCCCTTTGACCAAGGAATAAGAAGATATATAGAAAAAGTGGAAGAATAATGAAGATGGAGGAGAAGAGGGGAGACAACCATGAAAAATCTAGCCCCAAACATGAAGAATTTCCATAGATCTACACTAAGGAAGGATAGGATTGAATAATCAAGGAGAATCACCCCTTGGGATATGAAAATTAGGAAGAGGAACGAATGGGTGGATTGGGGATAAAAATATTGAGAGGTAAAAAGTGTCATTTCATATTTTTAATAATCAGGGTTGCTTGCATAGTTTGGCCACAATGTATGGTAAACCATGCGCCAAAAATACAGAATGTTTCTGACATGAGGCAATGGATTCCCACATTCCGTAATCATGGTTTGACTAATGTTGCATGATTTGTTCACCCTAAACCAGATTAATAACAAATATTTCATGGTTTCTTGGGATAGGACTCACGGTTTCCTCTAACCATGCACTAAGAAAAAAACACATCAAAACTCAAAATTCAAAATCATCACTCTAAGAACGTGAGACAAAAACCCAAGTCCAAAAAACAAACTGGATCAAATATAAAATATAAAAATTTGGGTGTGGCAATTCTTCCTACCATTAAAACTTTCCACCCCCATAAAGTCACAACATCTTTTAGTTGATTGATCAAAGACTAAGGATCCCATAATCACGCGATCCAACCCCTTAAACCATGAACATATCAACCACCTCCAAACGACACTCATCCCTCATACCTAAAATAAATCAAGGAACTCATGCCATTTCCTAAAAAATAAACTATTTTCTAACAAACTGCATAAAAAACCAACCTGACCTCTCTGCATAGGCAGATGGAATGGACTCCCCACTATTAGAAAACAACTAGAACCAATTTATCATAGGATAAATCTCAACAAGATTCATGGTGGGTCTCCCCACCATTTATGAACCAACCAACATGGTAAACCTGACATGTGACAACATGGAAACTTTGCCCCACACCGATCAACAAACCCCCACCAAAAGGGGGAAGATAAGAGCTACAACAGGGAATCTTAAACTGTCTACATTCTCTCACTAAAGACAAAAGTTATAACAAGTAACCTCACACCCTAGGATTCTTCACTACGCATCATCTTCACTCTGTGGCCTATGGGTGGAGCCCCGATGTTTAAAGAATATACTGCCTCGTAGTTAGGAGTTGAAGATCCCAGGTCAGAACTCTTTCTTTCCAATGGAACAGGGGTTTCAGAAGATACACTCTCAACCTTTTCCACCTTAGAAGAAAAAAATAGAAATGAGGCACACAATAGAATTCACCTACACTCCTGAGGGGAGGAATTTATAACTTCTTAAATATGGATGCTCTTCCATTATAATATAAGTTCTCGGGAAATTCCAAAACATCCACTTATAAAATGTAAAGATCATGCAACATTGCAAAACACCACTAGGCACAACCACCACAACATAAAGAAACACTGCAATAGAAAAGGAATTTAAACCAAGCCCCAACAACACTCTAATCATGTGAAGTAGATCCATGTAGCTTCTTGGAAACACCCCAAAAACCATTGTAAGTTACCTAGGTGTCCCCAAGCATGATTAGTCTTCATATAATTTGAACATGAAGAATTATTATGATTTTTCTTACCACACTAATGACACACCATGATTCTATGCATGGAAAATTTTGAAGAAGTGTTAAGAGGTATTTTAATTCCACGACCAGCACCAACAGACTCAGGAAACTTCCATGTATCCTTACTAGAATTCCCTTCACATCTTATAGAGATTAGAGGAAGACTATCTACCTCAATTACTCTTTCTAGAACAAACTCAATGTGAACATCTTGCCTCACCACATTAGCAAAGGAAGTAAAACCGAACTCTGACACCTTAGACTATAGATCATGATGAATCCCAAACTCAAAACATAGATCCTTTAAGGAATCATCTATGGCCCACTCTGGAGTGTAATTAAAAAGATAAAAAAATGAAGAAATTACTCCAACACTGATCTATCACCTTTCTATAAATAGTACATCTTTATCCCCTTTCTCACCTTTATTATCTCAGAGAAATACTGACGGATGAACGAAGCCTTGAAGAACTCCTAGGTGTGATCTTCCAGAGCCTTGTTTTGAGAGACCAAATTCTACCACTTCTAGTTCTTTCCTTCAAGCATGAAGGTATCATACTTCACCTTTAATGACTCAATAAAATAAAGGAATCTTAATTTTCTCTCAATCTTCTGCATCCACTCTTCTACTTCAAGTGGATCCACTTGACTATAAAAGATAGGTGGATTTGACTTATGAAACTCAAGAAATAAATCCTTAGGGTGATCAACTGGAGGATCTACCAATAGTGAACCACCCATAACCTCACTTTGAATATCCATTAAATCTTTATAGGGGAAAACACTAACCAACAAGGAAACTAATAGATCGATCAAAACCAACTCACCAACGAGAGTTCTCAAGCTCAAACACCGCATAAGAAACATACCAAAAACATGGGGAAAACGTGCCACGCAACCATTGGATATCAAAAACATCTAAATTTTCCTCTTAAAACAAATTTAAAAAGAAAACAAATTTTGTGGATTTTCATACTCACCAATGTTATTCCATGGATCCTTACACAATCACATTTTTGTGCCACCCCGAGCACCCATCAACTTGTGCCAATATAGGAACTTGTCCACCCACTTATCCACACATATCATGAATGTGAGAACCTGTGAAAACACAAAAGGTCAAAAAAAACATTCCTATTTTATAAAACAAAAATTCCACCCAAGTTTTCACACTTTCAATCCACTTTTCATTTCAAAATTCATAAATATTTTCAAAACACCACTAACCGTTCAATAAAAAATCCATTTTTAAAATACACACTTCAAGCCATTTTAAAATATAAATCATGTGTGTCCCATTGAAAATATTTTTAGTAGCTGAGAAAAACCAGTTCAATCAAAAATCATTTTATTACAACTCATTCCTTCTCATTTAAAAAAAAAATTCCAAAACAGACTTCTGCTTTCAAGAGTTCACAAAAAAAAATCATACTCATGAGGAATTGAAAGCAACTCAAAATGGGAAACTAGTGTCAATGGGTGAATTGGTCACATGGTTGGCATCCACATTCTAATCAGACCACCAGAATAGAGAGTATTCTAGGACCATGTCCCCAGCTCCACATGTCTTGGTAGGCCCTATGAGCTCACTAATACCACTATCCCTACTCTCTTTTCATATCCCAAATACAGAACAATCCACAGGAACCAAATAGAAAAAATAAAACCCTAATTCCCATGAAAACCCAAGGAATTCAATAGAAAATGTTGGTCATACACTCCCTCATACCTATACCCCAAGGTTATGACAGTTCTACTCCATCTACTTTAACATCCCAAATGATATAGGGTGTTCAAAAAGCAAGTTCCTCTAGGGGAAACCTACTCTGATACAATTTTTTCATGAACCAACTCAAGTTGACCCTAAACTGGTCACTCGAGTTGATAAGTGGTAAAGCCTGATGGGTATTCCCAATCCTCCCAAGCTATAAACTAGTTTTGGTAATCAATATAGAAACCAAGGTAATGATTTCACCTAATAAAAATAAATAAACTGAATAGCGGATCTAAAAAAATAGCCTAACATATATATAAATAAATGAACTAAAAAAATTTAACAAAGATGGAAATATATAAAGTGAACAAAAAAAACAAAATGAACCGGAAAACCACCACACCTTCATGTGACCTTGAGGGTCACTCTTCGATACCAAGAACAACCATCTCCCTCATCAATCAAGACCAAACTAAACCTGCACCAAAAGCTACAAAAAAAACTATATGTGAGAGTATTAAAACTCAGTAGGCATGCTCGAACAAAACAATTCCCCATGAACTTCCTTTAAAATAAAAGAAACATCAACTTCGAGTTTTAAATACAATATATATAACTAATATTTTCCACAAATTTTTTTAAATAAAACCAAACACTATCCATTTCTCTTTTTACCATTCAAAAACACACTCTTTTTGTAATGCCTCGACCCCAGAAGCATGGAGATAGTGCATTACTTATTAAATTGGAATGATTAAAAGGAATACAATAAATAGTAATTTTTATTTTAGTTGTTTTAAAGAAACTAGATACCTACATGAAACTCACATTACATTGGGAAGGTAACAAAATAAAATAATTAACAAAAACTAATAAACTGCATCCACAAGACCTCAATAAATGATCTCTTCTTCATAACCTATTGAAGTTAAAAAAATAAAGGGGTGATATAAAATACTAATTAAGGGTTAATAATAGTGAATTCATGAATCAACAATAATTTAATCATAATCAAATTGGCATAGTCAATATGTCATGGTGAATAAATGAAAAACACGCACTACTAGTAAACTGATAATAAAATTGCATCCATAGATTTTGTCATAGTTAAAACCTCATGGATAGTAATAACTAAAAATGAATAAATAGAATTCTTATTAGTTGGGATTCATGTATCTGTCACATGATACCACTATACCATCGAAATGGTTTAATTTAGTGGGTAGAAAACCATCTAGTTTTTGGAAACAAACTCAAAGGGTTTGTCGCTAACTGATTTTTCTCATGAGACTTGTCGATTTATCGAGGGGATTTAGTGGGCCCTTCCCATAACTGCAAGTCAAGATAATTATTTATAAACAGATTTAATACAAGTACAAAATTCCTTCTCAGTATCCTTATAGAGTATAGGACACAGATTCATCAATATTTCCATAGTTAAAACAGCATTCCAAATAAACACCGTATGTAAAAGGGTATATAGATTAAGACAATAATCATATCTATGAAATCAGAATATGGATATATAATATATTTACAATTTCAAATGAAAAATGATCCCAAATGGGCAGTATGTACACCACATAAGAATGATTAGGTTCACAATACCAAGTAAATCACAATGAAACGGGAACCGAAACAAAGCCCCTTACAACATTGTAATCAATTGAGTCGTATGACTAAAAATTAATAACCACTAGATGAATCATAGAATACCATGAATATAAATAGAATCATGATAATATATATAAAATGGAAGTACAAAATACACCACATGCAAGAAATAAGTGGTGAATAATGGAATTCTCACAAAAATAAATGTGAGATAAGTAACCCCTTACCTTATTCCTGAAGGTGTTATCTATTTATCTTAATGACTTGAATAATCAAATTTAGATTTATTAATTAATAATTAAATAACCACATAAAGATTTAATTGATTTATTATAACCTTATTAGGTTCATTCATTCCCTTTTTGATGGGTTTAAGAGGTTTAAAATATTCATCTTTATTTTTAAGGTGCCTAAATTTATTTATAATTTTGTGGGTAAGGTTACTATTCATAAAGGTCATATTACTATTCATAAGGGTAATTTACTTTTCATAAGGGTATGTTACTATTCATAATGTTAAGTTACTATTCACTAAAAATTATTTTGACTCTATCAGACTCCAAATATCACCCTGATCACAACCTTATATGTCCGTTTTTCAAAATTTAAAACACAGAAGTGGAAAATTTAAGTTTAATGGCTAGGTTATGAATCTATCCTAAAATACCAAGATTTGTTTCAAATAAAATCAGTGCTTTATGAAATATAGGCTATTTTATGAATAGAATATATTTAAGATAAACAAACCATAAATATTTGGGGTGTTATATTATTCCCTCCTTCAGAAATTTCATCCTCAAAATTTTTCATGTATATTGCCCCCTAAAAAAATATGGGTGGTTCTTCTTCATAATATCCTCAGTTTCCCACATTACTTCTTCCATTTTATTTTTTCTCCAAAGAACCTTTACTAGTTGATTTTTCCAATTTATCATTACATTCTCCCTTGTGTCTAGAATCTCGGTAAGCTCTTCATAGTAGAACAAATCAGGTTCCAGCTCTATTTCTTCATAGGTGAGTGCATGTGTTGGGTCTGGTATGTACTTATTTAACAATGAAACACAGAACACATTATAAACTTTTGAGAGACTTGATGGCATTTCTAAATGGTAAGTTATGGCTCTAATTATTTCGATAATTTCTAATGGTCTGATGTACCTGGGGCTCAGTTTCCCTTTCTTACCAAACATTAAGACACCCTTACATGGAGATGCTTTTAGAAATACATGATATCCTAGTTGAGATTCCAAATCCTTTATCCAGTTGTCATCATAACTCTTCTGCCTACTTTGGGATTCCTTAATATGGGCCTGAATTTTTTTTACCTTTGTATTTGTCTCTTCGATAAGTTATGGGCCTATAAGTTTCCTCTCTCCAACCTCATCCCAACAAGTTGTAGTTTGACACCTATTACCATATAATGCTTCATATGGCGCCATTTGAATTCTAGAATGGAAACTATTATTATAGGAAAATTCCACCAAAGGCAAGTATTGCTCCCACATACCTTGAATGTCAAGAGATCATGATCTCAACATGTCTTCTAGTGATTGAATAGTCCTTTTAGAATGACCTTCGGTTTGGGGGTGATAAGCAGTTCTCATATGAAGCTCAGTATCCAAATCCTTCTTAAGAATTTTCAATAATTTTGATGTAAACTAGGGATCTCGATCAGACATAATCATTATAAGTGTACCATGAAGTCTTACAACTTCATTAATATAAAGTATTTCCAGGTGATCAAGTGGTAAATCCTCTTTTATAGTAAGGAAATGTGCTTATTTTGTGAGACGATCAATAATTACCCTTATTGCATCATTAATTCTTTGTTTCCATGGTAGTCCTATGACAAAATCCATCATAATGTCATCCCACTTCCATATAGTAATAGAAAGAGGATTCATAACCCCTCTAGGATGTTGTCTCTTATCTTTCACTTGTTGAAAAACTAGACACCTTGACACATAGTCGGCAATTTCACGCTTCATGTTATCCCATCAAAAATGTTCCTTCAAATATCTATACATATTGGTGTTTCTGAGGTGTATATAGAAATTTGAGTTATGAGCATCATCTAATAGTTCCCTTTTTAGCTCAAGTACTGATGGAACTCATAACCTCTTCCCAAATCTCAAAACTCCATCTGCATACATGAAGTCTTCCAATCTTCTATCCTTAATAGATTTAATTTTCTTTTGTATATCCCCATCATCAGATTGAGAGCTTTTTATCTTATCTAGTAAAGATGGTTTAGCGATCATTTGAAAGAGGAAAGATATTTCCCCTTCCTTAAAAATTCCCATATTCATCTTTAGTAGTTAATTTATTATAGGATCTCTCTCAATCCTCATTTGGTTCAGAAGTCCATAATCTTTCCTACTTAATGCATCTGCCACCTTATTTTCCTTTCCTAGGTAGTAGTGTTTTAAACAATCATAATATTTGAGTAAATCTAGCCATCTCCTTTTCTTAATGTAGAGTTCTTTCTAGGTAAAAATTTATTTCAATCTCTTGTGATCTGTATATATCTCACATCTTTCACTATAGAGATAATGTCTCTATATTTTCATAGCAAATATTACGATTGCTAACTCAAGATCATGAGTTGGGTAATTTTTCTCATGAGTCTTCAACTGCCTTGATGCATAAGCAATAACTTTATCATTTTTCATAATGACATAACTCATACCATTATTTGATGCATCACTGTATATAACAAATCCATCATTTCCATATGGAGGAGTCAAAATTGGAGCATTGAGAAATCTTATTTTCAATTCATCAAATAATTTTGTACATTATTTCTTCCATACAAACTTAACCCATTTACGTGTGATATTGGTTAGCGGGTTAGACAATCTAGTGAAATTATGAATTAAACTTCGATAGTAACCTACTAAGCCAATAAAACTACGTACCTCAGTTATGTTCATTGGCCAAGAAAAGAAACTGATTGAAACCACATGCCTTGGTTCATTTCTTATAAGAGTTTTCAGAATAATCTTCAAGTTATTCTCATGGTCTTTGTATCTTTTGGAGTATACAAAGATATGATTAATAAATACCACAAAAAATCATCAATATTTTCCTTGAAAACTCTATTCATTAGATCCATGAAAATAGGGGGTGCATTAGTCAGTCCAAAAGGCATTACTGTAAACTCGTAATGCCCATACCTTGTTTGAAATGCAGTCTTTGGAATATCTTCCTTCCTCACACACAGCTGATGATATCTAGATCGAAGGTCAATCTTCAAAAAATATTGGTATAAATGAATTTGATCAAAAAAATCATCAATGTGTGGAAGAGGATACTTGTTATTTATTGTAATATCATTGATTTCCCTATAATCAATGCATAGCCTCATGGACCCACCTTTCTTCTTAAAAAAGAGGACAGGGGATCCCAATGGAGAAACACTAGGTCAAATAAATCCTTTATCACTCAATTCATCTAGTTTTTTCTTTATCTCCACTAATTCCACAATGTCCATTTTATAGGGAGTCTTTTATAGAGGTCTTTTATCAAGAATTGAATCAATAGAGAACTCAAATTTTCTCTCTGAATGATGTCTGGGTAAATCCTCTGGAAATACATTAATGTATCCTTGAAAAATAGGTATGTCTTCAATTTTAATATTTCTTTCCTCATCCATAGATATCATGTTCTCTTCCTCTCCAATAATTTCATTCAATAGAGCTACTGGTGTTGGATCTAGAAAAGAATCAGATGGCAATGTTTCTTCTCTAAAGATAAGGGATTCTACACCATTCTAAAAAATTGTAACATTCTTCTTCTTGAAATAGATCTTCACATCATAATTTGACATCCAATTCATATCGAGAATTATATCAAATTAAATAATCGGTATGATGATAAGGTTAGTAAATAAATCATGTTTATGTGTCATGAGGGGGACTTATTGACATGCCTTTGTTTCAATGATACATCCCCTATGAGTTTTGAATGACATCTTTTATTAAATAAAATTGGACATGTCTAATTTTCATGGAAAACTAGGATGATATAAATGAATGTAATGATCTAGAATCAAATAATGCATTGGCTATGTTTTAGGAAACAATTAAAGTACCTACCACCATATCATTAGGAACTTCAACTATGTGGTTGTAATCGCATAATATTTCCCCTTCTCTCATTGAATTTCTTGAGGATATTTTCCTTAGCACTTAGGACACTCATTTGCATAGTGCCCCATTCTCTCTATAATTGTAACATTGAATATCATTGACTTGTTTCTTCCGATTGTATTAATTCTATCTATGACCCTTTTCTCCACACTTATAGTAGACTCCCATGCCTTTCAAGCATTTACCATAATGATTGTTTCTATAGTTCTCACATTACGGTAATTTATTCATTCCCTTGTTCTTATTTGGTTCTTCACATTTTCCATGGTTATCAGATTACCATTTCTTATCAAGGTTTCCCCTAAAAAATTATCTAGAAAATTCCTTCTCTGCTTTAATGGAACTTAATACAATTTCATCATATGATGAAAATGTTTGAGAAGTTGTTGCACTTAGAATAATTGGATTAATACCTTCTAAGAAATGATCAATCTTGTCTTTTGAATCAGGTATGTAATCTATAACATACTTGGATAATCTTGTGAAGATAGCCTCATACTCCGTAACACTCTCTTATTCCCTTTGCTTTAGACTAAAGAATTTCCTCTTCATTTCAATTCGTTGTTCATGAGGGAAATATTTATCTAATAATATTTCCTTAAAATTTCTCCATTACATATCTTTTATTTCTTATTCCTTTGTAGTATTATAGATCAAGGACCACCATTGATCAGCATCACCCTTGAGGCAATATAATTCCAGTACTACCTTTTTATATTCATTGCATCTTAATGCCAGAAATATCTTTTCAATAGACTTGATTCACTACTCAGATACCGCCAGATTAGTAGTGCCACTATAAAAAGGTGGCTTATGCTACATTAAATGATCCATTACAGTTGTAGCATGGTCATTCTTCATATCCTGAGTAATTTGTCCCAATATGTTCATGATCTAATCTGATCCAACATTGATTGTGTTAACTTTCTCAGTGGGATAATCCCTACATTTTCTGTGGGTATTGATTTCCCTTCTTACATTAGGAACCATTTCTAAATAATTTCATATATTATATTAGGTTATTAATCATAATTTATAATCTCAAATATAAAATTACTTAGCATAAATTGAAATTCTATACATAGATAATCTTATAAACATGGTTTCTATGAGGGATAATTTCATTCAAATCTTTCATAATGGATTGTAAAGAAAATGTGAATTATCCTAAGCATATAACCCAAGAGTGTCAAACCAAGAGTACAGTAAGGCCTATTGTTGTGCACCAGTTCTCATTCGATTCTATCTCAAAGTGATGTTTTTGGGTTTTACCTCTAGATGCATCTATTCCAGATCCACCTCTACTTGTTTGTATCTAGACAGGGATGTATTTTCTAGAAAGATCTACATAATATATTCCTTACCAAAATTCCAAGATATTCTTGTTTTTTTATACCCAAATACTATCTTAGGGATTTTTTCCCTAATCTATTTTTTATAATCTAGTTTCCAAGTTTTACACTACAATTCTTATAATACCAGCTATAACGCCCCGACCCTAGAAGCCCAGAGACAGTGAATTACTTATTAAATTGGAATTATTAAAAGGAATTAAATCCTAAAGTAACTCTTAGTTTATTAGTCTTGAAGAAACTAGATGCATAAATGAAACTCACATTACATTGGGATGGTAACAAAAAAAATACATAACAAAAACTAATAAATTGTATCCACGAGAACTCAATAAATGGTCTCCTCTTCATAACCTGTTGAAGGTAAAAAAAGAAAGGGGTGAGATCAAATGATCAATAAGGGTTACTAATAGAATAATTGTGAATCAACAATAATTGAATCATAATAAAATTGACATAGTTAATATGGCATGGTAAATAAATTAAAAACACACACTATTAGTAAATTGATAATAAAACTGCATCCATATATTTTGTCATATTGAAAGCCTCATAGATAGTAATAACTAAAAATAAATAAATAGAATGCTTATTAGTTGGACATCATGTATCTGGCACATGATAACACTATACTGTTGAAATGGTTTACATCTGTGGGTAGAAACCCATTTGATTTTTGGAAATAAACTTGAAGGGTTTTTCACCAATTGATTTGTCTCATGAGACCAATCGATGCATCAAGGGGATGTAGTGGGCCTCAACCATCATTGAACGTCCAAATAATTATTTATACATATATTTAATACAAGTACAATATGCCTTCTCAATATCCATATAGATTAGAGGACACGGATTCATTAATATTTCCATAGTTAAAAAAACATTCCAAATAAACACCATATGTAAAAGGGTACACAGCTTAAGAAAATAATATTATCCATGAAAACAAAATATGGATATATAATATATTTAAAATTACAAATGAAAAATTATCTAAAAGGGTTAGTAGGTACACCATATAATAATTATTAGGTGAACAGTTCCAAGTAAATCACAATGAAATGGAAACTGAAACAAAGTTCCTTACAACATTGTAACCATTTGAGTCGTATGACCAAAAATTAATAAAAACCAAATTAATCATAGAATAAAAAGAATATAAAGATAATTGTGATAATATATATATAATTTCATTACACAATACACAACATTCAAGAAATAAGTGTTGAATAATGGAATTCTCACAGAATTAAAAGTGAGATAAGGAACCCATTACCTTATGCCCGAAGGTGTTCTCGATTGATCTTAATGACCATAATAATCAAATTTATCTTCATTAATTAATAAATACAGAACCTCATAAAAATTAAATTGATTTATTATAACCTTATTAGGTTCATTCATGACCTTTTTATGGGTTTAAGAGGTTCAATTTTATTGTTCCGGAAGCATTTGTTTCCTAGGTTTTCATGATCGGTTTACTTGTATTCATGAATGGAGGTTCATTTGAAATGTGGTTAAACATAAATAATTGTTAATATATATTATTAGTGATATTTTAAATGATATTATAATTTTTTTGGGTTATATACCTTGAAAATGACTCAATGGTTAAAAGTTAATGATAAACTCTTGGATTAACTTGGCAGTTTTGTGCATAATGAACTTGTTTTGTATTATTATTTTATATTATGAGTGTGTAAGGATTAAATAACATTGAATAAAGTAAAATAAATATATTATGATCTATTTAAACCATTAAAAAGGTATCATTACCAGTATTGAAGATAGTAATAGAAATTTAAAACCCGTCGTCCTTGAATGTGATAAATGAACACATCTTGGACGATGTTTTCATTTTTAGTATAAGAGGAGGGGGAAAGAGAGATGATGATGAAATAATTTATTATCATGAAAAATTTAAGTTCATGTAATGTACTATAATTATAATAGAATTTTTATTAGGGTAGGTGAGGAGAGATAAACAAAATAATGGAACTTGTAAAATAAGTTGAAAGAAAAAGGAGTAGAGGTTCACCTCTTGAGTACTCCTCCTTGAGAATCTCCTTAAGGCCTTTGTTTTTTCGCCTTTTGGTGAGACCAGTAGTCCTTGGATATGAGGGAGGAGCATAGGGAGATATTTTACCAGAATTTAGTCTATTATTGAAGCTTGAGAGGCATGGGAGGAAGAGGGGGTGAGGGGTAGTTTATATAGTGGAGGAGAGGAGGGTTTTCTTAATAATATATTCATTAATTTATTATTTCTCCATAAGATAAGAAATTTTGAGGATTCCATGGCCTAGAATAGTAATAAGTGAATGTGAGTTCGATATTTGGGTGCTTATATCACTCATGATTCAAGGAATAGTGAATTTATATTATAATGTATTTATATTGTAAATTAATGTATTTTATTATTCACCAAAAATTCAAGTATTTCAAAAAAATCCCGAAAAATAACCCTAGACATTTTTTGATGTGTATAATCCAAAAATAAACTCCATTTTTCAAAAATATTTTTATAAATAAGATAGGTTTAATTTTTTAATTAAAATCATTATTAATACCAACACTTAAAATATGCATCTTCATTTTTAAGGTACCTAAATTTATTTATACTTTTGTGGGTAAGGTTACCATTCATAAGGTTCATATTAATATTAAAAAGGTTATGTTATTATTCATAAGGGTAAGTTAATATTCATAATGGTAATTTAATATTCACCTAAAATTAATTTGACTCTAACAGACTCCAAATATCACCCTGATCGCAACCGTGTGTGTTTGTTTTTTTAAATTCAAAACAAAAAAGTGAAAAATTTAGGTTTAATGGCTAGGTTATGATTATATCCAAAACAAAAAAGTGTTGTTTCAAAGAAACTCAATGCTTTATGAAATATAGGCTATCTAATGAATGGAATATATTTAAGAGAAACATACCATAATATTTTTGGGGTGTTATACTTTTCCAAGTGGAAACCATATTCATTTTTAAAAGAGAAATGTAAAATTTCATTTATAAGGGAGAGAAAGAGTGTAAAACATTTCCAAAACCTTTTTCACAAAAACACTTGAAAACATTTAATCAATTTTAATAAGAATTCACTCTAATCAATAATTAAGAACAACAATCATACAACAAGGGTAATGATAAAATATCACACAAAAGTATCTAAACAACCATGCATCACAATAATTCACCATAGAAAATGAAGTGAAGATAAACATAGGTCAACCTAGGAGCTCATGAATAATTAAAAATATAAAAATACATGTTGAATCATCCTGGAAAGAATGCCTCACTCGATGATATCAATAACACCCTCACATGATCATCCATACCCTACTTAGTACAGACTGAGAGGTGATATCTGTAGTACTGATAGTTTTTTGTATGTAACCCTTTATTGATGATTTTAATGGTTATAAAGTTAAGGGTGACGTATGGGAGAGTCAGCAGAACTCGTAAGGAAGTTTTGGGGGGAAAAGGGAAGTCGCACGGGTGGCGCACAGTTTGTCTAAACCGTGCGGCCAAACCATGCAGGGTTGGTTTTGGAGATAGTGGATTCCACATGGGCAGTGCATAGTTTGTCTAACCATGCAGCCAAACCATGTGATAAAGTTGGTCGAGGCAGTAGCTAATGCACGGTTAGCGCACAGTTTGTCAAACCGTGCGAACTAACCGTGCGACCACTTAAACGAGATCCTATAAAAGTGGATCTCACGCGTTTCTGCCTTTAAGTAGCTCGCTTTTTCTCCTAAGTAGCCCCAACTCATGATTTTGGTTCTCCTAAGTCCATGGAGGGTTCTCCCATCGTTCTGGAGGTGATCTGGAGGCTTATCTTGGCGAATTGAAGCCAGATTCTTGAGGTATGTGATCGTTCTTGTTTGGTTTCTTAGATCTACTTAGATCTACTTCTCCTCTTCTCTTGATTTCTTAGATCTATACTCGTTATGGGTAGATATAAGTGTGTGTATGCCAAATATGACCAGATTTGGTTTTGGCTGTGTTAGGAGAAGAGATCTAGGGAGGATCCATGGTGAATCGTCCGGGTTGTCTTGTGCGTTCTCCGTTTGTTAGGGTTTTTGTCAAAACCTTTGGGGTAGGTGGATTCACTCTTGACTCCTCTTGTTATAATTGATTGGCTTAGTTTCAAATTGGGTTATTTGAATGGAATTTATTGTGAAAATCATGGAATAAATCTTCTTTAGTGATGATTTATAGTTTTGATGGAATTGTGAAATCTTAGTGAATTGTTGTGTGGAGTGATTTGGCTTTTTGAATTTAAAATGTCAATTTTAAATTATGGATTTGTTGGAATGGGAAATGGATTGATGAAAGATGGGTTTTCTATAAAAATGGGTGTTTTATTGAAATGGTTTGAATTGGGTGAATACACTTGGTTTTGATAGAAATAGTTTTCAATAAATGGTGTTTTATTGAAAGGATAGTTTTGGCATGATTGTTGTGAATGTGTGGTGTGTGTTCATGTTGCATATTTGAGGCTTGGTTTAAATAGGACCTTGTGCTCGGTTCCAAACATTTAATGGTACATGGTACTTTTAAGTACGTTTCTTGGTTGAAATATGACCTTGTGCTCGGTGCCAAAGGTGTAATGGCACATGGGAAAAAATTACCTTGTGATGACTTGGTAGATCGACGAGGAACCGCTCAGGAGTATGGACTTTTCATAATGAAGCATGCATGGTTGATTTCATGGGTTTGTGAAATGTTTGGGTTGCAAAAAAGGGATATTTTGAAATGGTTTGAAAGCTTTTTTGGTTATTTTTCTTGGAAAAAATTAAATTTTTGGCAATTGGTTTCAAATGAACTTGGATGTATTGGGATATGATTGGTTGTGGAATCTTGTTTATATCTTGTTATAAACTGTTTTGAGAATTTTTTTTATATAAACTGTGTTATATAAAATTTGGATAACTCTTCTATCCTAGTGGCATGAGTAGGGAAGTCATTGGGGAACACCTACTGAGTTTTATACTCACCCCTGCTTTGGCACTTTGGTGCTTTTGCAGATTTCATCTTCTGGGACACAGGTAAAGGAAAAGCATCTTATTGATAGTGGTTCATGGTGATGTTTGGTAGATGTGGTGGTTCTTTGCACATGGAGCTTGGTGTGGTGTCGTGGAGAGTTTGTCGGCTTGTTTTGGGTCTTTTGTTTAAGTCTTCCACTTGGTACTCTGATTTTGTGTTGATTTTTATTTGTGTTGGAACAGTGTAGTTCTCTTTTGGTAATGCATGAGTCGGTTGTTGGATTAACGTGCATCATATAGTGGTTGTTAGTGATGGTTTGGTTGGTTTTTTTCTCAAAGGGTAAATCATCCCCCACTTGCATTGAAACCCTTCAGCATTCATTGCCAGCCTTTGGAATCTTCTCGATGTCTCTTAAGGCCAAGCAATGACTTGTTGTATTCTCAATCCAATGATAATTGGCGAGTCATTACAAATGGTATCATCTTGTTCGGTCCTTGCCTAACAAGTATTCATCGATGTTCTTAGTCCTGGAGTTTAAATTAATTCTTGTCTATTCCTTGGGTCGAAATCTTAGACAGGAGTAGGATTGTCGGAACATGAAATGTATAGCATAAAAGGATGTAGATAAACCATTTATACTGAACTTCAAGTTACCAGGGTTTTGGGTACATAAGTGTTTTGAATACACTTCTAGAATGTTGGAAATATCATTGTCATGGGTTTAGCCAATGATATGTGCATGAAATTCATTATAGAGGAATGACTTCCCACTAGGATTTCATATCTCATTTTGAGGAATGAGTAAGGATTTTGTGCAAGATGATAATTTTTGAAAAAAAATCAGAAATTTTTTTCAAGTAAAAGATTTTGAAAATAGGGAAATTGTTGTATTTTGAAAATGGGTTGATTTTCAAAAAACATGCTGAATGTTTTCAAAAATGTTTGAAAATGGGAAAAAGGCTATTTTGAGAAAAATGTTGTGATAGATGATGTGATAGAATTTTAATACTAAGACATCAGTTGCTAGAGAGTAATATTGACAGAGGTTGTTGTTGGTTTAGAAAATGACATCTGGTAGGCGTCGTCAGAACCAACCTGAAGAAGCTATGGAGAACGTGGTTTCACCTGAACCACCTGTAAACCAAGAGTTGGTTCAGAGTATTGTCCAAGCTTTTAAAGATATGTATATGGGGAACCGGAGGAATGAACCAAGGCATGTGGATCATACTATCCAGTTCATGAAGCAGAATCCACCAACCTTTCGGGGTGATGTTGAACCCGAAAAAGAGGAGGTGTGGCTAAGTAGGATGAATCATATCTTCGATTTAATCGGCACACCGTTAGAGCTCAAGGTCAAGTTGGTGATGTATATGCTGGATGATCTTTCATGACAGTGGTGGGAACTAGTGGTGCAGGCTAAGGTGGATCAAGGCCTGGGATGGGAGGAATTTGATAAATTGTTCAATAAATAATTATATCCTCACACGTTCAAGATCCAAATGACGACAAAATTTTTCAGCCTAAAGCATGAGAATATCTCTGTCACGGAGTATGAGGCTAAATTCATGAATTTAGTGCACTTTTCATTGGACGTTGCTGCAAGTGCGTCGCTGAAGGCCCACATCTTTGAATCAGGGTTGTGATAGGATATTCGCTCGAAGATAGATGTGCTCTGTATTACGGATTATACGGAGATGGTAAACAGAGAAATAGTAGCTAAAAGAGACATCTCAGGAGTTATGGGAGGAGGAAGTATGATGATACCCACAGGAATGGGTGGGAACTCTAATGCTGGGAACAAGTGGAAGAGGGACACCTACTTCCAAGTTGGGAGTGTGAATCAGAATCAGATGGCTGGATTAGTGAATCTTCCTCCATGACCCATGATGAAAGCCAGGTGTTTTTAATGTGGCTCGATTGATCACATGAAACGAGAATTTACAGCACCACCGAGAGCATGCCACAATTGTAACAAGATGGGGAATGTTCAGCGATATCGTCACAGTGCTCCACGGTCAGGTGTTCGTGACACTTATCAGGTGTCTCAAGCATCTTATGCTTCGACAGGGTGAGGACAGCAAAATCAGTCTCTCCAGCAGAACAAAGCTAGCCATGGTGATTCCAGGAATACCATGACTCCTCACATAGGGAAATCTCAATAAGGAAATAAGGAGAAAAGTGAAGCAACAAAGCAATTGTATGGAGCAGAACAGGTAATTGTGGATGACCAATCTGGACCATCTATGGTGATAGGTATGATTCTTTTGAATTCTACCCTCATACAAGTGTTGTTCGATACTGGTGCATCTCATTCTTTTCTTGCTTCTCATATTATTGATTTGCTGAACTTAAAACTTGAAATGATTCCTTCTGTGATAAAACTTAAAACTCCTCTCGGTGAAAGAGAATGTAGAGCCTTCGTGTGTAGAGCATGTTCTATAACTGTTGATGGAGCTAAGCTGAAATGGGATTTCTCTGTGTTAGAGATGGATGTCTATGATATAATCCTGGGTATGGATTGGTTGATAGAGTTATGGGCTCACATCGACTGTTATAGCAGAACAGTCAGTTTCATGACTGAGGATGGCATCGAGCATCTCTTTAGAGAAGAAAGAGTGGAGAAGGCAAGTGAAACGGGCTTGTTGGAACTAATTGTGACAACGATCTCTTACTAGTTGGATACGTTAAACTTGGAATCGAGGGAAGAGATCGTAAATAACAGTTTTCCAGTAGTCGTGGATCAATTCACTGATGTTTTTCCTGAAAACTTCTCAGGGTTACCACCTGTAAGACAAGTGGAGTTTACGATTGATCTACTTCCAAGGACCAGTCCTATCTCACTTTTATCTTATAGGATGGAACCAACAGAGTTAAAGGAATTTAAAGTGCAGTTAGAGGAGCTGGAAAGCAAGGGTTTCATTCAGCCAAGTGTGTCTCTGTGGGCAGCACCAATTTTGTTTGTAAAGAAATCATATGGAACATTGAGGATATGTGTGGATTATCATAAACTTAACCAAGTTACGATAAAGAATAGATATCCACTTCCATGCATTGATGACCTGTTTGATCAATTGAGGGGAGCTTAGTGGTTCTCTAAGATTGACTTGCTGTCCGGATATCACCAGTTGCGAGTTCAGAGGTAGGATATTCCGAAGACAGCCTTCAGAAGCAGGTATGGCCACTAAGAATATGTAGTCATGCCTTTTGGTCTTACAAATGCACCAGCAGTCTTTATGGCATTGATGAATCGAATATTTCAATGATATCTGGATTCTTTTGTTGTGGTGTTTGTGGATGACATATTGGTGTATTCAAGAACAAGCGCTGAGCATGAGCAACACTTGGTGATAGTGTTGGAAATATTGAGAGTCCATCAGTTGTATGACAAATTATCAAAGTGAGATTTTTGGATACAAGAGGTATGCTTTCTGGACCATGTTGTTTCTGAGAAAGGTGTTTCAGTTGATCCAGAAAAGATAGAAGATGTTCTTTCTTAGAAACCGCCGAAGAATGTCTTTGAAATACGAAGTTTTCTTGGTCTAGATGGTTATTATCGACGCTTTGTGCGTGAATTCTCATGACTAGATTCGCCTATGATAGCATTGACAAAGAAAATAGTGTATTTCAATGGACTGAAGAATGTCATAGATCTTTTCAAGAGTTGAAAGTTCGCCTTACATCAGCACCCATATTGATTTTTCTGGAATCAGGACAGGGGTATGTGGTGTATTGTGATGCTTCAGGAACAGGGTTGGGTTGTGTTCTCATACAAGGAGACCATGTAGTTGCTTATGGCTCAAGGTAGTTGAGGGTGCATGAGAAAAATTACCCAACACATGATTTGGATTTGGCTACAGTCGTCCATGCTTTGAAAACATAGAGACATTATCTCTTTGGTGAGAAATTTACTATATTTATGGATCACAAAACCTCGAAACACATTTTCTCTCAGTGAGATTTGAATCTGAGGCAGAGGATATGGATGGAGTATCTTCAAATTTTCTACTTTGACTTGATGTATACAACAGGTAAGGGAAATTCGGTGGCCGATGCATTAAGTCGAACTTCATATGCTCAGTTGGTGAAAGAAGCTTTAGATGAGTGGCAGTTGATGTCAGTCCTAGCTGACATGCATGTGGAATGTGAAGACCGAGGTGATGTTGCAGTTTTCTTTCCAGATGTGCTTATTCCTGATTTGGTGGAGATAGTAAAGGAGGAATAGGCATCTAATGTAGACTGTGTTACAATGAGTTCAAAACTCAATGGTGGGGAGACTGTTGACGGATGGAAGATGGATGGGAGTTCAGTTTTGTGGTTTTGAGATCAGATCATTGTACCTTTAACTGCTCAAGAACAAATCCTTCATGCTTACCACCATTCCAAATGGGTTGTTCATCTAGGAATACAGAAGATGTATAAGGCGTTGACGGCACAGTTTTGTTGGAGCGACATGAAAAGGAAAGTGGCAGAGTTCATCTCGCGGTGCTTAACTTGTCAGCAAGTTAAAGTAGAACATCAGCGACCAGCAGGTATGTTGCAGTATTTACCTATCCCAGTGTGTAAATGGGATCAGATTGCAATGGATTTTGTTACAGTTCTTCCAAGAATGTTCCGGAAAAATGATTCCATTTGGGTGATAGTGGATCGACTTACCAAGTCGGCCCATTTCATCCCTATTCGTGAAACTCATATGGTGGAAGATCTTTCAAAAATCTATATCCGAGAAGTGGTAAAGAGGCATGGTGTACCAGTGTCTATCATGTCAAACAGAGATCTGAGGTTTAAATCTCATTTATGGAAATCATTACAGCAATCCCTTGGGACTCGGTTGACGATGAGCACGGCGTATCATCCTCAGACGGATGGGCAATCCGAGCAGACGATACAAACATTGGAAGACATGTTTCAGGCTTGTGTAATGGATTTTGGGGGCTCATGGGAGGAGCATATACCCTTAGTGGAGTTCTTATACAATAATTGCTATCAATCCTCGATACGCATGGCTTCGTTTGAAGCATTTTATGGGAATCCTTGTCGTTCTCCACTTTTTGGGTGGAAACAGGTGATACTTCACTAGTTGGGACGAGCCTTGTCCAAGAAACAACGGAGAAGATTCAGTTGATAAAAAAGAGGATGGAGACGGCACAGAGTCGTCAGAAATCTTATGCGGACCATCACCGAAGACCGTTGTCGTTTGCAGTGAGTGATCGTGTCTTTTTGAGAATCTCTCCAAGGCTTGGACATCGACGTTTTGGGAAGTAGGGAAAATTATCTCCCAGATATATAGGCCATTTTGAGATACTAGAATGGGTTGCCGAGGTGGCATATCGGTTGGCATTACCACCATGGTTCATTGCAGTGCATAATGTGTTCCATGTATCTCAGTTTAAAAAGTATCAGCCTAGTCCTAACCATGTGATCAGATGGGATTACATTAACCTAGAGCCAGATGCTTCATTGATACATATCCCAGTATAGATTGTGGATAGGCAAGAGAAAGTCTTGCATGGAAAAAGCATCGGTCTAGTGCGGGTTTTATGGCAGCATGGTCAGATTCAGGAAGAGACTTGGGAACGCAAGAAATAAATGAAATAGCGGTGGCCAGAACTCTTTCAGGAAAGAGAAGGTTTTCTACTTTCTAAGGACAAAAAGGCCAATGGTGGGGAGAATTTAGTACCCCCAGTTTCTGGTATGTAACCCTTTATGATTTTAATGGTTATAAAGTTAAGGGTGACGTATGGGAGAATCAGGTTAACTTGGAATGAAGTTTTGGGGAAAAAAGGGAAGCCCCACGGGTGGCGCACGGTTTGTCTAAACCATGCATCCAAACCATGTAGAGTTGGTATTAGAGGTAGTGGCTTCCGCATGGGCGACACACAGTTTGTCTAACCGTGTGGCCAAACCAGGTGAGAAAGGTGGCTGAGGCAGTAGCTAACGTACAGTTAGCACACGGTTTGTCAAGTCATGCGAACTAACTGTGCGGCCACTTAAATGAGATCCTATAAAAGTGGATCTCATGCGTTTTTTCCTCTAAGTAGCTCGTTTTCCCTCCTAAGTAGCCCTAACTCGAGATTTTGGTTCTTCTAAGGTCAAAGAGGGTTCTCCCATCGTTCTGGAGGTGATCTAAAGGCTTCTCTTGGCGAATCGAAGCCATATTCTTTAGGTATGTGATCGTTCTTGTTTGGTTTCTTAGATCTACTTAGATCTAATTCTCCTCTTCTCTCGATTTCTTATATTTATGCTTTTTATGGGTAGATCTACGTGTGTGGATGCCAAATATGATGAGATTTGGTTTTTGTTGTGTTAGGAGAAGAGATCTAAGGAGGATCCTTGGTGAATTGGCCGGGTTGTCTTATGTGTTCTCTGTTTGTTAGGGTTTTCATTAAAACCTTTGAGGTGGGTGGCTTCACTCTTGACTCCTCTTGTTAGAATTGATTGGATTAGTTTCAAATTGGGTTATTTTAATGGAATTGATTGTAAAAATCATGTAATAAATCTTCTTTAGTGATGATTTATAGTTTTGATGGAATTGTGAAATCTTGGTGAATTGATGTGTGAAGTGATTTGGCTTTTTAAATTTAAAATGTCAATTTTAAATTATGGATTTGCTGGAATGGGAAATGGATTGATAAAAGATGGGTTTTCAATAAAAAGGAGTTTTTTATTGAAATGGTTTTAATTGGGTGAATACACTTGGTTTTGATAGAAATTGTTTTCAATAAATGGTGTTTTATTGAAAGTATGGTTTTGGCATGATTGTTGTGAATATGTGGTGTGTGTTCATGTTGCATATACAAGTCTTGGTTGAAATAGGACATTGTGCTTGGTTCCAAATGTTTAATGGAACATGGGACTTTTAAGTATGAGGGTTGGTTGAAATATGACCTTGTGCTCGGTGCCAAAGGTGTAATGGCACGTGGGAAACAATTACCTTGTGACGACTTGGTACATCGATGAGAAACCGCTCATGAGTATGGAACTGTCATAACAAAGCATGCATGGTTGATTTCACTGGTTTGTGAAATGGTTGGGTTGCAAAAAAGGGATATTTTGAAATGGTTTGAAAGATTTTTTGGTTATTTTTTTGGGAAAAAATAACTTTTTGGCAATTGGTTTAAAATGCACTTGGATGTTTTTGGATATTATTGGTTGTGGAAGCTTGTTTATATCTTGTTATAAACTATTTTGATAAATTGTTTTATATAAACTCTTTTATATAAATGTTGGCTAACTCTTCTATCCTAGTGGCGTGAGTAGGGAATTCATTGGGGAAAACCTACTAAGTTTTTTACTCACCCTTGCTTTGGAACTTTGGTGATTTTGCAGATGTCATCTTCCAGGACATAGGTAAAGGAAAATCATCTTATTGATAGTGGTTCTTGGTGATGATTGGGAGATGTGGTGGTGCTTGGCGCATGGAGCTCGGTGTGGTGTCATGGAGAGTGTCTCGGCTTGTTTTGGGTATTTTGTTTAAGTCTTCCACTTGGTACTCTGATTTTGTGTTGGTTTGTATTTGTGGTGGAACAGTGTTGTTCTCTTTTGGTAATGCATGAGTTAGTTGTTGGATTAACGTGCATCATATAGTGGTTGTTAGTAATGGTTTGGTTGGTTTTTTTCTCAAAGGTTAAATCTTCACCCACTTGCATTGAAACCCTTCGGAATTTATTGTTAGCCTTTGGCGTCTTGGGGATATCGCTTAAGGCCAAGTAATGACTTGTTGTATTCTCAAGCCAATGATAATCAACGGGTCATTACAATATCCCAAAATAATTAAACTCCATATATCACCCTGCTATGGACCACTAGCTAGTGTGTAACCCAAGATAGTGAAACAATCATTCTCATAAAATTTGTGCACTATGCCAAGTTACCATATAAATATGTTAAATAGTATGAGGCAAATGGTTCCAACTGAGCATCCAATCTCATGCACATAAATAATAATAATTCACACAATAGGTATCACTTGATTCACACCAAGGTATAATCTCTTTCCATAAAAAATAGATCCCAATGGAGACCACATCGAGGATCTCTTATTCCGCACAAAGTAAATGGGTCATGAGAATTCCACTATGAGGAGGTCCCATATATTCAACATAAACTCAAAAGGATAATTATACAATTATTTTTTAGTGATAAACACTTTCACCATTTTCACAAAAGTGCCAAATGGGCCATCACCCATTCTTTAAGACACCATCACTTTTTCAAATAACCAAAACTACCTTTCCAAAAAGGTAAGAATACACCATTTTTCACTTCACAATCATTTATAAAATTCCAATTTAATGCTCACATTACATTTTCAATCCAAATACATTTTCATAAAAATGAAAAATTGTCCATTAACCACCATCACATGACAAACCATTTTTAAAATCCAAATACACACTTAATTTAAATCCAAAACCACTTTGGAAACCCATTAAAGGAACCCAAATCATCATTTCACATATCAAAAATATATTCAAAAATACAAAACATTCTTTATATATCATAAATCACTTAAAAAATCCAACCATTCATTTCATCTAACACTTGTTGTGCAACATTCAACAAAACAATTCCATTTATCAAAAAACCTAGAATAAATCACCACTTTGCAAGCCAAGAAAATATTTCAAAGATCACACATCACTATTACATATTCAATTAATTCTTGAAAGGAAATAACCAAGGATTATTAAATTAAAAATGAAAGTTCAAGGGAAACCTACCTCAAATCACATGCACTTTGATAATGCACACCCAAAACCACCTCACAAAGGTCTGAAGAGAGAAGAACAATCATAAGGAACCTTAAACATACAAAACCCCCAACATAAATGAAGGGAAAATAAACCATAGATAATGTTTACCAAGTAAGAAGTATATCTATATCTAAAATGGAATAAGAATGAATGAGGGGAAGATAGGATATTTCCTTGAGAAATATATCCCCAAACTTGAACAATCACCTTAGATCTACACCGTGGGAGGAAGGAAAGGCTTGAATAACCAAGGATAATCTCCCCTAGGGCTGTATGAACCCGGATAAGGAATAAATGGGTGTATTGGGGATAAAAAACCTGATAGGTAAAAATAGTCATTTCACATTTTTAATGACCTGGGTAGCTCACACAGTTTGGCCATACAGTTTGGTAAACTGTGCCCCAATCGTGTGGAATGGTTCTACCATGAGACAGTGGATTCCTAGATTTCTTAAGAATGATTTTAATAATAATGCATGGGATGTTCACACTCATCCATAAGCACACCAAATATCATATGGTTTTCTATGTTATGCCTCATAGTTTCCTCTAACCATGCGCCAACCGTGTTCCAAGAGAAAAACACCCCAAAACTCAAAATTAAAAACTATCATGCACAGAACATGAGAAAAAAACCCAAGGGAGAAAGATAAAAAATATTAGAGGTCAAATATAAATAATCTCGGTTTTACAGGGTCATTTATATATTCAATGATTTAGTTTGAACTTTGGGTATTACTACTTAATTTTAGAGATTAATGTATAATTTCATCATAGGAAGGTTTATACATTTTGGAAATTACCCATCCTTATACTAACCATTTTTGTTTTTTTAATGTATTAAGATTGGAGGAATAGATTTATATTCCATTTAGGGTTATATGATCCTTTAAAATTTGATTTTAGTGCTTCATTTATGAAAAATGCATCTTTAATACACATCAATTGGAGTAAAAGATGAGATGTGGTGGAAATTTATTAAAGTATTATATTAAACTTATTAAGTAAGTATATTTCCTTATTTTATAATACTTTATAGTAAAAGGATCCCTAAAATTGAGGGTAAGGGTCTTTAAAATGAAAATTTTATCCTATTATGTTCATTTCGATGAAATAATGGTCTTTTCACAACTCTTTTGTCTATGGTTTTATGGATATTGACTTTCTCATGATCATTCACTTTCTTGGGATCAATGATCTATATCAATCTCTATAATTATTTTTGAATTAATATTTTATTTCATATCTCAATCTTTACTTCCCACTAATTTTCTCCTATTTGGAAACCTAACATGTGTTATTCCAAATGACCTTTATATTTCATTTTTTCTCTTATCAATAGGATGTTTTATTAACCCCTTTTATGATGTGGGTTTCCAAAAAAAATATTTTCAAATTTACAACATTTTATTGTTGAGATAAATTTTAAATTGATAAGATACAATTTATTAATGGTGTAGAATGTAACACCCTGATATTTTAAAAAATGAAGTTATACTCGATAGCATATAGGACACCCAACATCAAGCTTAAACAAACCATAAAATAATATTATTTTTAATAATATTATTATAGCATAGCCAATAAATTGATTATAATGAATAGTATTAACTACTTTATGAAATATATATATAAATTTCCTACCCAATATAAATTTATTGATAAATTATTAGTAAATAACCAATCAATTTTTATAAAAGTAATTTTATTCATCAAAAATATGTCTTCTTCAAAAATGATTTTTATTTATTTTTATAAGAAAATATTATGATTAATTGCTATAAATTTTAGAAAATTTATATGGAAAAATGAACTTTATTTTTGAAATTAGAATATCAAAATTAACTTAGGGTGAAATTTTGAGATTTTTTAAAAGAATCATTTATCAATGAATAGTGAAAAAAAATATTTTTGTAAAACAATCACTTATTTTCAATAAACTAAGTATTTTTATGATATGAATTTAATTTAAATTAATAAAATTATTATTTATATAAATTTAATCAAACTAATTATACTTTAATAATATTTATACTATATTTTAGTATAAGTATAATTTTGGGTTTAAAAAGGGTATTTTCTTAAAATTGTTTTAAAGTGCATAATGTTTTTAAATTTTAATTAATTAAAACAAACCCTAATGATGAATAATTTAAATGAAATTTATATATTATATATCTATAGATAAAATTTTAAATTAATATAATTATTATTACTATTCATAGAGTTAATATAAAATCATCTTATGCTTGAAAAAATCATCTCATGTAAAACTGTTTTTTTGTTGCATCTGATGGATTTATTTTAAATTAAATTATATAAATTTTGTGAATTTAATTTGATAAAATTTATTTAATATTAGGAATAATTATAATTTATATTATAAAATAATTTCAATTTGATTTTTTCTCAGAATTAATATTGAAAACATTAAAAAAAATTCCAGAGTTAATGTAAAAACGGGTTTATTAGAGGGTTAAACTAAAATTATGAGGGTTAAAATGACATAAATACTGGTCTAAATTTTATTTTATGTCCATATTTATACCTTATAGAATATAATTCTCAATAATGGTTCATTTTTTAACCTTGCATCATGAGATAAACATGGTTATAACTTTTTCTTTTCTAATATTCCAAGTGTGTCCTCTCCCCCACTTATAAATGGCCACCCTCTCCTCTCATCTTAACACCTTAAAAGCCTTTTGGATAAGCCAATATATGCCCAAATAACTCCCTTAATTCCATATCCATGACCTATATCCCATTTTTTTATCATAAAGTCTTCCTAATTATTCTTTTGGTGCTAACCTAAGGAGGTTTTCTGAATAAGACGTATCATGCTAAATTGAGCAGTTTTTTATTTATTATTCAATATACTTAAAATATTATTCAATTATGATGATTTAATAACACAATTATATACCATTTATTTATATGTTATTAAATTAATTTAATAACCAAAATCAATCTCCTCTTCCATAAAATGGGAAACGAAACCATCGTTCGGGTGTACGGTGGACTACCGCCTCCCAAATCAATGTAATTCATTTTTGATCCTCATCTCTCATGGATTATTATAATTATGGATTTAAAGTTTATATATGATATTTTTAACATAATTATACTTATTTAATAATTAAATCACATATACCTTCTTACCTTCCATTATATGAGGATATGATAATATTGTTAGTGTGTACAACAGACTACTGCCTCATTAAGCGATGTGATTCTTTTTTCACTAACGTTGTACATGTAAGGTAATAAGGATAAATTTAATGAATACTATATATATATATATATATGTGATATAATTATGATATTAATGACCTATTTATCATTTTTAAAAGATAATATATCATTTTATTTATTAATTTTCTACTCACTTAAAAATGATAATGTATTTCGTGCGTACAAGTGAACAACCACCTCCACAAAGCGATGTAATTCTATTTTCATCACCACATAATATGGATGATATATATATGATTATATTTAAATAAATTATATTTTATTTATGAAATTATTATCATTATGTAAATATAAAATAATACTTTCCTTCTTTCCATAATGATCGTTGAAAAATTGCAACGTTACTCATGCGTACGTATGACCTTCCATATCCATGATTGTAATGTAGTTCCTTTTTCATAATAAAAATTTGTTATTTGTTTTAAAATTATAATTTTTGTATAAAAATGATAAGTATGTAATTATTATTATTTTTTTATACATTGAAATAATGGCCTCTTTGACCATATTCAACCTACCAAATTCATTTTTGACATATAAGTCAAATACCGCCAAAACATCCAAAGTGAACTAAAATAATTAAATGATTGTCTATAGAATGGTAATAGATAGAATAAAATTAATAATTAGCATGAAAAATTTTCTTAAAAAAGTTAATAATTAACATAAGTTTATTATTCATGAAGATAAAGAACGTACGTGATGAATCAAACTCGAGGTAAGGGAAACTTTTACTTCATTTTAAAAAGTTTTAAATATCTAATTTATAAATATTTTTATTATATATTCTTAAAAATGTTTCAAGAAAATTAGTATTTATGTTTTAATGGATGATAAAGTTCATTTTTTACCATATATTACTTTGTTTAAGATATTTTTTCAAAAAAAATAAGGAATATTTTGATGATTTTAACTTATAGACTTTCTTTAAAAAATCATCTTTTAAAGTTTCCCTTACAAATATTTGTATTCCATGTCCCTATTTTTAAAATTATTTTATGAATATACATATATGGACATGAAATTTTTATAAATGAAATATTTTTATTTCATTTAAATGTTTTCAAAATAGAGTCTTTTTAGGGAATGTTTGACTTTCTTTACAAAAGACAAAGGTAATGTTCTATTTTAACAAATATGGTTATAATGAATTTTTCTTCTACTGTAACCATTATTTTATTTTTTATTCCTTTATATTATTTCATTTTTTATTCAAAGTAAAATCCTATTTCCATTTTTCTAGGTTTTTTGTATTGAAAATGGATTTTTAAATGGAGTGTGTCGCGAACCAACCCAAGTCAACCAAGAACCAGTCACCTGATTCAACCCACAAAAAAAGGACTAAGAGGCGCTCTTGATCCTACCAAGATGGAAACTGGTGTCAGGAATTAAATATACTAAATTGGGAATGATTTATCCAATAAAATACAAATAAATAAACAATAATAAATTCAAAAAAAACTTACAGTAGAAAAATAAATAAAACTAAATTATTAAACATACATCCAAGTGACCTTGTGGGTCCTCACCAATCATAGAACCGTGCTTGCTCCTAAAGAAATCCAAAACTAGAAGAACCTAAAACTGAAAATATAGAATAGGCGTGAGCACTGAAATGCATAGTATGGATGCTGGGGATAAACAACGCCCTATGCCCCACCTTTAAAGTAAATTTCATTCTTACTAGTTTAAAAATATGATATATAAAAATATGGATTTATGTTATTTTCAAAACCAGGCAACAAGCATCCATTTTTAAGAAAAAAAAATCAACCATTTCATTTCAAGAATCATTTTCCAAAGTGTGTATAAAAACATTTCAAAATATTCCTTTAAAAGACAAGAAATATTGGACCAGATATTTTAATATGAAATAGAAACATGGTTGTCACTTTATAAAGATACTAGAAAACAAAGAAATGTAGAATGAAAATGAAACTAGTGTCATGGAATCAAGTAACAAAAGTGTCTCAGAATTAAATAGTAATATAAAATATGTAATCATTGGAATTTATTAAATATCTCTATAAAAAATCAATGTATGCAATCAATTAAAACTCATCTTCTGGCGTATGGTGCAGCTCTATAGCCTATAACTAACTAGCCGCTCTAAACTATTCAATCTAGTGGAACATCCCTCCTGGTCTCTTAGCTAATACAGGGGGGACCAACTCATCTAATCGATATTGATAAGAATCCATCACTCGACCCTCTAAATTAATCCTAAGAATCCCATGATAATAGTACGTGGTGAATGAGGATATCCTCACATGCGTAGATCAAACGAAAACCCACATCTATCATGATTTCCTAGACCAAACACCAACACCACCTATGTGATGACCCTCTCCTAGGAGGGTCCACCATAGAGGGTCTAATATCACAAAAATTTATACAAAAATTCTAACTAGGCATACACATAATTTCACTTTGAAATCGATTTCCAAAATGTCCATAAAGTACCAACCAGGCCTTTAATGTTCAAAATTCCAAATCCATTTCCAAAATCATTTCCAAGACCATGGAAACAATATACATCATGTAAAAAAGGATCCAAATTGGAATTTAGGTTATTTAAAAATTGAACCACCTCTAAATTTTCCAAACGGACCAAGAATTAGATAACATATTTAGGAATCTCATTTATATAACCAATTAAATGTTTTTAACTGCACCATATTTCCAACAAGATCAAAAAAAGCTTAAACAAATTAAGTCCACATTGAAATATTAGGGAAAATTTGTAAAACAGATGAAAATACCATTTCTATGTGACATAATCATTTTTCATAACATATAAAAATATCACATAATAATAATAAAACAAAATTTTATAACGCTCAACAAATTAAAGAATTCAAATTAAAGGATTTGAAATAGGGGACCTACCTCAAGAAGAATAAGACCAAGATGAAACATCTCGACAATCAATGAATTTGATGATAGAAACAAAAATCCATTCTTTGCACTTACATTCACATTCATTTATACATATATATATGCCCATAGTTGCATTGAACATATTCCCCTTGCCATGAGGGAATATGTAAAAAGAGGGTGTATATATATGCCTTACCCTGCAGATCCGTGTAATACACCCTCACGAATGGTAGATCAAAATAAACTAAATAAAATCACTAGAAACTTATAAACTACAAAATCACCAATTAGAAATTGAGAAACATTGATGAACGGTGGAAATCATAACTGAAATTGATGGTAGACAGACCGAAATGGTCCAAAAGGATTCACCTTCAGTGTCGGACACTGAAACATTCCCAAAGATGACCCAAGAGACCCTTCGCAATCCATAACACCATAGAAGAAACCAAAAATCAGGTTAATCCATAACCTTGGGTTCTTCAGAAATGAACAGGGAAATGGGGAGATGGAAAATCAACCAAATAAGGGAGGGGAAGGATAGGTGACTTACCGGAGAAGACTGCACCCAAAATCAGAAGGATAATCGACCACTGATGGAATTGAGGTAGTGCATTAGAGGGGCTTTGTCTAGGTCATGTGAGATGAAAAAGATGGGGTTCCATCACATGGACATGAGAGGGCAAGGGGGTTGTGTGGTAAGGGGAAAGAAAACCCTTTATTTGGGGTAAAACAATAAGAAAAATAATTATAATTATAATAATAAACAAATAAAAAATCATCATCATAATAATAACAATAATAATATTTTTATTTTTATTTTTATTATTTAAACAATTCATTTTTCATTTTACTCTAATTTATTTTATTTTTTTCAAAAAACCTGAAAATCATGCATGGTTTGGCCACATGGTTGGACAAACTATGCACCAATTGTGATCCTCTACTTGGGGACATATAAAACAAGTACGGGCATCCACACAATTTTCCAAACCATGCAATGTCTATGTAATTTGGCTCTGTAAAAATTATAGATGCCCTTGTATAGTCTACGCACGATTTTTACTGACCGTGTTCTGATCGTGATCCTATTCTAGAAACCCATGAATTTTAAAATTCAAAACTGGTTTGACCCGAAAAAGAAATATAAATCCAATTATAATTAAATAATTAATTAATCATGGTCAGGGTGTTAAAATTCTCCCCACCAAAAAAAATACCCCATAAAGTCATCCATCCAAATGAGAAACTCAATTCGAGTTCAAAACTGAATAAAGTCAATAAAAACTATAAACCTCAGTGTGACCTTCAAACTCCCCATGTCACACACAACTAGATCTAGAGTAACCCTATACAATTAAAACCACTTAGAAAAGAGAAATGTATCCCCTCTATTATAAACTAATCATCTTAGACCAACCATCATGGACTGACACAGGAAACCAAACATAGAACAACCCAGGAGCTCCCCACCCAACCAACCCCCACCACAAGAGGGACCTAGAGAAAGAAACTAAAAACCAATCAGTAAACCAAACCATGATTCATCATTTCAACAAGATCATTCATCTCCAAAACAAGAAAAACATGAATCCCAACACTGAATTATGAGAAGGATAACCATTTTAAAATTAACATCCATAAGGCCCAACTATAAAAGTTTCAAGACATTCCACTAGTATCATCAAAAAATGGTTCACAAGGATATAAAATGGTAACAGGGGACAAAATTAATGGTAACCACTATAATATCGAAGACAACATGTTGGATGTACATCCCCCACACCTGAAGACTCCCCAACTCCATGAAAAGATTCACCTTGGGACCGATGGTTGGAGCCTTGATGTCTTGAAGTGTATGCTACCCAAAAGTTGGAAACTATAAACCTATAACCATGGATTTCTCTTTAAGAAATGCATCATTCAAACCCCCTCTAGATTACTCAAACTACCACATCAGGATCAATCCTTTTAAGGATTATGACAAGATTTCTTGAGTGCCAAAACCAAACGTACTGGAAACAAATGAAAGACTGGTCCAACAAACCGAAAGTAGGAACTAATAAATAAGACACCCTAGGAATAAGTTTCCCTAGTTCACACTCCTCATTGGATGGGAAACCCTTCATGTGCACCAAGAGTAACCACTATCAACTACCACAGGTTACCCTATAAGACTTTCCTAGATGAAATAACGAGATCCTTGTTTCCTAAATAGAGACCCCACATGAAAAGAAAAGGTTTCAATAGATCGCTTGATACTAACTTTGAGAAAATAAAACTATCCTATTCCAGATGGTCAACACAACCCTTCTCCATCTGTATACTATTCTTAACACTCGTGATCTCTGTTATCCTTCAACATCTAACAAACCTCTACTACTATGGAAAATTGGAAACAGATGAAAGGAGCATGACCTCACCATTACACTAGGAGTTTGGATAACATAAACATTACAAAGATGTTCCCTAGAAATATTCAAGACCATTTTTGGTGGAATAATCTAAAAAACATAAAAACCCCCCAATAAAATCAATATCAACCCAAATATCAACAAAACTCAACCAAGATAACATTTAAACCCAAAAACACTAATTCAAAAACCAAGCACCATACAACAGAACCAAAATATCATTTTTGGAACCACCACTCTTATTTTGAATTCAAACCCATTTTCCACTTAAAAATCATTTAAACTTAAATACCCCTTTCAAATACCAATTTTCTTTTCAAATTATATTAGACTAAAATCATTCTAACTCACCCACTTATCAAAACATCACAGTAAACATTTTAAAAACTTTTTTATAAATAAAAACAAGATAAATGTTTGGACACTTACCGATGGTATTCTATGAAGCCTCACACATACACATTCATGTGCCAGCTCAAGAACCCATATAAATGTACCAATAAATATACACTCACCACATATATGTACAAGTAATAATCAATAGGAATACCAAGGGTAAAATTAAAAAATCACTTTCCTAACTACTCTTTAAATCATGCCCAATCAATTTTCAAAACCATCCCTCTATCATTTCAATTCCAAATTCCCAAGAAATTTCCATCCCACTCTTTATAAAACCCTTCCAAAATCCCAAATCACTTCCTAAAAACTCCCATTTTCAAAATAACTCATTTCACTTCAAAAAAGATTCAAATTTTTATTTTTGTATATCCAAATTTTAATAAACCAATAACAAATTTAGAAACCATGAGAAACACCCCAAAACCAACTCAACCCACTACCGAGAAAAAATAAAAGAAATCCAATTACTCAAGGAATCAAAATCTCAAAACCTCAAAAGAACCAATACTACACATAGCTTGGTTGGATGGTTTGGAAGACCATGCACCAACTGGGTGAATACTTTAGAGATCATTTGAGGTAGTTGCATGGTCTAGGTATGGTTTTCCAAACCATGAACAGCAACCATGCACCCCTTTAAATCCCTCTAAAACCATCACTCCAAGATTTTTAGTTTCTAAAAAAATCCACTAAATCTAAAAACCAACAATAAATTCCCAAAAAAAAATCAAAAACCTTAAAAACATCTAATAAATAAACTTATATTTTGAGGTGTAACCATCCCGAACCACCCTAGAAATTCAAGTGCCCTTCTGAATATGTGGTGATCAAGAACCTACCTATGAATGACCACATAAGTTCTAGAAATATTTTCTCTGAACTATCTTAAATCCCCAAATAATAATGGATAACCTCCTCGGATACCACTTTGTCATGAACTAACCCATTTCGACCCCAAACTGGTCACCTGTGTCGGCTTGCAATAAGGCTCGAGAGGCGTTCTCAATCCTCCCAGGCTGGAAACTAGTTTCGAGAATAAAATATTCTCAATTAGGAATGAATTAGAACAGAAAATACAAATAAATAAATAATAATAAAATAAAACAAACTGGTAGCAGAAAAATAAATAAAACTAAACAGTTAAATATACCACCAACTGACCTCATGGGTCACCACAAATCACAGAACCATGCTCTCTCCTAGAGCGATCCAAAACTGGAATAAAATAAAACAAAAAATATATAGTAGGCATGAGCATAGAAATTCTTAGTAGGTATTCCAAGGATAAATAATTCCCTATGCCCCACATTTAAGGATAAGTCCATTCTCTCTATTTTAAAAATAGGATATATACACTATAGGAAAATTTATTTTTCGTGGTGGTTATTTTTGGGTTTGGTGGCGGTTTAAACTGTTGTTATTTTCTTCTGTGGCTGTTTTTGAAAATCGCCACTACATTGTATTTCAGGACACTATTGCCAATGGTTAAATCCGTTTAGCAGTGGTTTGTAGTACCTGTTGTAGTTTGCGCAGTTCGCGGTGGTTATGATGTTTTTTAGAAGTGGTTTTCCTAGGGCAGGGGCTCACTTTTTTAGCGGTGGTTAAAAACGCCACTAAAAAATCATAACTGAATCCAACTACATGCAGAAGATGGGAATTTGTAGAAACAGTTATAACCACCTCTAAGTATTCTAGTTACATTTAGCGGTGGTTAAAACCACTTCTAATAGAAAAATACCAACATTTAGCAGCGGTTTTAACCGTCGCGAATTATTCCGGTTACAGTTAGCGGCGGTTAAAACCGCCACTAAAAACAGATTTACAAAAAAACAGCAGTTTCTGTATCTTCTATACCACTTCCCTGAAAAAGAACCATTCCAAGAATACTAAAAGACCAATAGAATACATACTACAATCAATATGAAAAGAGATACTTAACTAAGCACAACCAATGGAATTTGGATTCATATTTATTAAAAACATGACAAGTGGTGTGAGAAATATCTTTTTATAAACTATCAAACTTATTTTGTGGCATATGAATCTCTTCAACATTATCCAAAAGATAAAAATTACCCCTATAATGAGTTTGGTCATTTTTTTATATATTCATGTGCTTAAGTATTGGAAACAAAACCTTTTGGAGAGATTTTCATAATCATTTTTTATCATAATAGTATGAGCAATATCTTTTCTTAGAAGTATATGAATCTCATATAGAGGTGGTGGGTATATTACCTTCAGACATTCAATTTTGAAATTTCTTACACAATAGGGAAGAGAGTATTTAAACCACTAATTCACTTATTAGGAATGTTCCACCACATGAAATTTTAGAATCCATGGAATAGTGTAACCTAATGGAATTATTCACACAATTTCATCTGAATGCACAAGATGATGATTTTAGAGCATCTTTCTCCCACATGACTTCCCAGAGATAAAAAAGTCCTATAGTGAGGAGAATTGTAACATCCAGATTACTATTTTTATATTTTTTTTAATGTTTGAGAGTTGTTACTTCAGTTTTAGGGAAATTTTAAGGCAATCACTGTGTTTTTCTAGGGATTGAACTATAGAGGAGATCATTTTCACCATAAAGAGTGCCACTAAGGTGTGGATAAGTTGGTTTTGGTGTGTGTGGGGGGGGGGGGGGGTTCTAGAGAGTATTTTGGTGATACATCCATTTTTTTCATGGCTACATTGTGGATAAGGGTCACAGCATGGGTCTTGGAGTTATATGGTGTGGATTGGAAGGCTACGACATTAGGGCTCATGGAGAGTTTGGGTAATTCTTCCATTTTGGACATGTCTTAGGAATTGTCACCTTGGTTGTGTTATGGTGTCTGAGGGTGATTTTTTTTGGGGTGGGTGGGGTTGGGGGTTTTATCAAATTTGGGGTAGTGGAATCATGGATTTGGATTATGTCATAAGACCCCCTTCCTAGTTGTGCTCTCCGAAATATATCTATAGAATATATCATGGCCCCTTCTATTATTTTATCAGATCTTCATCATAGATATAATTGCAATTCTCATAGGATTCCTTGACTAGCCTCATTATAGAAATGTCCTTCCCATTATTCCATAGACCCCTCCCTTTTTAGTAATTCTCTGGAATTGTGTATGGGGCTGTACCAAGGTATTTTGTTTTCTAGACCACCTATATATTCTAAAATACCCTTAATCCCCCACATTCTTCCATCTTTTCTATCAGCTCTTAGATGACCCATGTATATCCCTAAGAGGAATTCTGGACCCTTTTCATTATATTTTAACATCGATCTTGGGAGACCAAACCTTAACAGTTTTAGGTGAGTTTCCCTCTTCCCATATCCTAATTTTTTCCCTATTCTTCACTATGGTAAAAAATTTTGAAAGAGAATGGTTGGTTCTGTTAATGCTTTGGTAGGGGACTGATCTAGGTTGTTGTGTCCTAAATATGAAATGGGCTTCATGATTCGTCGCACAATCAATTCAACATCAATTTCCTTCATTAAGTATTTAGAGATTTTTGGTATAGAAGGTTGGTTAAAATGCCTCTCATTATATCTAAAAAATTTACTAATCTCCCTAGAATCTATGAAATTACTTTTATATATCCACATTATAGAACCGACATCCCCACAACCAGTCTATAATGCTTTGAAGTGGGATGTTCACCCAAGGCCGACAAACCTAATAAATTTAGGGAAAATGAATCATAAAAAATGAATCATCACAATAAATAATTGACATATATGGTGCATACCACACTCAAGAAATCAAGACATAAAAGGAAATATCAAAAATAAATAAAATACATAAAAGGAAACATGACAAATCAAGAAAATATGGAAATTTTTTGTGGCAACTATGTGCCACACATGATACATATACAAACCGACGATGAACACATATCATTACCCTCTCCACCTCCAACATATCAACAATAAAACTAATCATTGTCCGATGATGAACACATATCGTCACCCTCTCCACCTCCATCTCCACTTCCTGCTACCACCTGTAAGAACATTATATTGAAAATTAAATAGTGTTGCATATTTATATTTAAACATAAAACCAATTAAAGTTGTCAAACTAAATGATTTTGAATTTTTTTGATTTACCTACTCACCACCAGTCGATACAGTACCACCAGGGTCATATCTACTCATCTACTAACGTATATCAATCAACACTTTATGCAAAGTGAATATCTAGTCCCCCTGCTCGTGAACTGTGTTTCTTAGAGAAAAAATATCTCTCTAAGCATCTATGGGTATGGACTAACTACAACCAGGAATAGATGCAGCTGTAATCCCTGGTGTCCTGCCAAAAACCTTATATGGTACGGGTCCCAAACCCATCCCGCACACTCTACCAGGATGCTCCTTCCCAATAACTTTAGCAACCGGGTCATCTAAGGAGACTGAGTAGGACTGCCCAGGATTGGAATCCCATAGTTCTTTAATTTTTACCTATAAATCAAATATAAATATATATTAACATAGTAAAAACTGATAATAAGTTATTATAATGAAAAAATGAGTTCATACCCCAACATCTTTGGCAGGCTCCTTAACAAAACTTCCATCCTATTTTTTGAGAACATCCAAACACACTTCAGTTCAGGATGCTTCATGGCCTAAAATATGTGACTTCATTAAACAAATATAAATCAACAATTTAATATATTAAATAGTTAATATTTTCTTATAAATATTTAAACTAATGAAAATATTACCAAAGTCGATCGGCTTCTAGAAAAGCTTTTTGACCTCGCAGTGTGAGGGATGACTTGTTTAGCTTGGTTTGATGCATTATTTCTTGGGAGATCCTGAAATAAATAAAATGAAATTTAATAGTAATGTATTCAATGTCATATCCTATTCATATACATGTATAAATGTAAAATGAGGTTAATATAATAATATATATTTATATACCATCTTCTTCTCATCACGATGTATGTCAACAAAAACTTCCCACTGTTCTTTGGGTACCCCATTGGGTAGCTTCTCATACATTTGTTGGATGGTCAACGAAGTATCATTGATATCACCCCACAATCTCCATTTTAATTCTTTCCATTTCTTTCCATGATTTTTCAAATTCCATTTTCATGTTATCACAACAGCAACTGTAAAGTGGAAAAACATATATATACAGAAATTTATTTTGAACATATTAATAACATGACATTCAATTACACCATAATTTATTAAAATCTCCTTTATTTGGGAATAAAAAACTTCATTGTTACAACTTGGTGGCATATATCTCCAATCATCATAAGAAATAGGAAGGTAAATGGGCTTCGCTACCAGCTGGCCTAAAATTTGGCCAAGTAATCCCTCAGCGTCATCTGTAGGGACCCCATCTGAATCAAATGGGACAACTACCTCCTCTCCATTCATATTCCACACATATGAACTTTTTATATTTTTTTCTATAGTTTCATTTTTTTTATCTTTAATGAACAAATATTTAGTATAAAAAATGTGCAATAAATTTATTTATATTAAACTTTGTTCATATAATAGTGACTACCAGTATGTTCGTGATGAAATAGAAGTGGCGCGCCGCCGCCTGACTGATTAGGTTGCTGAAGGGGGAGTCAATGACTCAGCTTCTAAAGGGATGCTCATAGAGGGCATGATAGATGATATAGGGGGAGATGGTGTAGGGGGAAGGCAGCTGGTGGATCAGATGCCGTAGAGAAGGAGACAGATGGATCGTCATCTATCGCAGTAGTGGATGAAATAGTGTATCGCTTCCTCTTTGGCATTACTTCCACTTAATCAAATAAAATTATGTTCAGAACATATATTTAAAAAAAATATGCAGAAAAAAAATTAAAATGATAATAGATGCTCAGTACTAATAAACAAAATATACATAACAATGATAATGAATGACTACACAAATTAAATAAGTGGTTGTTGAATGAATAAATAACTATAAATACAATCATTTTCCCCTTCAATCATGTTTGTTTCCTGCTCCATTACTTCATCCACTTCATTCATCCTTGCTAGAATAATATTTTCAATATCATGATGGACAAATAATTCTACTTCTTTTTGTTGATGAGATTTAATTTCAGAGGAAAAATCTTCCACTTCATCACCCATATCATACAAATCTCTTTGTATTACATGAGAAACTACACTCCACCATTAATCCACAAAATCATTCACATAATATACCATTTTTTATTGTGATGATAAGATATATGGACCATGCAGTTCACAATCACCAACATCCATCAAGAAAGAGAAGTTCACAGAAGTAAATTGCAAGGAATCTCTTTTAACACCTATGATAATATCGACCTAATTGAATTTGAATAAAACAACTGAAAAATTCATGTGGCAGTTTAATTCAATAATATAAATCATCTTTCCATAGTATTACACTTCAGAAAATGTAAATATACCACTATTATGTGTTTTCAAACCCTCTTCTTAATCGACTGTACGAAATCAGAAGCCATTCATGTTGTAAGCGTTGACCTTTCTAACTTGTTTTAAAGGACCTCGAGCAAGAAATTTCAAATCTTCTAACACCTCTTCTCAAGTATCAATATTCATGATCTAAAAAAAGAAATATACTTTATTATATTTAAAAAATATATGTGTCCAACTAATATTCATATTTATTGTAATATTTATGAACATACACATCGTGAAAACCATTATATAATCTCTTTATTAATAGATTTCATTATATCTTTATCATTTCGTGTTTAGCCTCTCATTTGTCTCTTTGTTTGTATCCTCAACTCTTCAATAAATGGATCTAAAATTTCACTATTCATCAGCACATATCTATGTGCCTGTAATAATTCAAATTCTGTCAGGGTCACATTTGATGTCCTCCCAATTGATCGGCCAATAGCAAGAAATATTTTTGATTTCTGATGTATTTGAGATTGAGTCGATGTGTCATCAACACGTCCAACTCGATTAAATATTGTCTCAATATCATACAAGTATCTAGAACAAAAGGTAAGATACTCCTCAGCCAAATAGCCTTTATTAATAGAGCCTTCTAGTTGAGATTTATTTCTCACGTATGATTTCGAATGCCCAAGATATCTATGAAATAAAATAAAAATAATTATTAATTTAATTAAGTTCCAAAAATTGTTTACTTAACTGAAAAACATATAAATAATGTACCTCTCAATTGGATACATCCATCGATAATGAACAGGGCCTCTTAATTTAGCTTCCTCAACCAAATGCACACTTATATGAATCATTACAGTAAAAAAATATGGAGGAAAGATCATCTCCATTTCACAAAGGGTCAATAAAAACCTCTCCTGGAGGTTTTCAAGCTGAAATAGATGTAGATATTTCTCACATAGTTTTCTGAAAAATGTACAGAATTAGAGTACAACAACAGTAATTTTTTTAGGTAATAATGTACGCAATGACAATGGTAGTAACTGTTGTAACAAAATATGTGAATCATGACTTTTCAATCCATGTAACTTATGATTCTTCAAGTCAAAACACCTTGATATGTTACTTGAATACCCATCAGATACCTTAGAATTATTTAAAATTTTAATGAATGTATCTTTATCCCTATTTTTCATTGCAAAAATTTCCGGATGATACTTTTCATTCTCATCTGGCCAGAGACCACGTTTTATGTTCATTAATTTTAAGTCTTTGTGAGCATTGATATGATCCTTCGAATTTCCATGCTCATTAAGAAATGTGAAAATAAAATTGTCACAGAAATTCTTCTCAATATGCATCACATCAAGATTATGCCGCAAAAAATTAAATTCCCAATACATAAGTTTGAAGAATATACATTTTTTCTTCCATTGTTGTGTTCCAATTTCTCTTGATGATGCACTTCAAACCCGTTTCCCACTATCATTCAAATGAAGAACATTCCCAAATTTTGTTTCAACATTTTCAAGTTGAGTCAATATTTTAGAACCAATTAAAAACTTTGGAGGTGGCCTATAATCAATGAAACCGTTAAATTTTGATCTGTTCAACCGAAATCTATGAGATGCATCGAGAAATATTCGATGGCACAAGAAGCAACATTTTTTACTGTGATGTAGTCGTTTGGTCTCAAAATCAAAGTTACAAATAGGACAAGCCAAACCCATATAATTTTTCTAACAAGATAAATTCCCAAGCCCAGGGAAGTCACTAATTGTCCACATTAAAGCAGCATCAATTTTGAACATTGTCTTAGAATAAGCATCAAATGTCTCAACATTGTTGCTCCACAACTCCTTTAATTCTTCAATTAAAGGCTACAAGTATACATCAATATCATTTCCAGACATTTTGTTTTCCAAGAATAATCATCGAAATGATAAAAGACGTTTATTTCATACACATCCATGGAGGCAGATTGTAAGGGATCAAAACAACTGGCCAAATGCTATAACTGGTACTCAAAGTCACAAATGGGTTGAATCCATCAATAGCCAATCCCAATCGAACATTCCTAGGATTAGCTAAGAAATATGGATGTAATGAATCAAATTTATTCCACGATTTTGAATCTCATGGATGTCTCATTAACCCATCATTGTTATTATATACAGAATTCCACTTCATGTGTTCGGAAGTTTTTGATGACATGAATAATCTTTGCAATCGAGGGTTTAAAGGAATGTAATGCAAAAACTTTGCAGGTGTGTTCCATTTCTTCTTCTTCATGAAAGTATGTTGATTCAAACTTCCAACATCACCCATTGATTTCCATCTAGAAGAAGAATATTTTTTACAATTTTGTCTACTTGAATCCTCTCGCCAATAAAGTATACAATCATTAGGACATGCATGTATTTTTTTATAATTCATACCAAGCCTGTTAACAAATTTTTTCATATCATAAAAAGACTCGGGGATGTTTTCTTCAGGAAATTCACCACGCAACAATTCCAGTATCATGGACATTGCCTTATTTGTAATTCCACATAGACATTTGATATGGTACAACTTCAACATAAAAGAAAGTTTTGAATATTTCAAACATCCACTATAAAACTATTGATTTCCATCGTCAACTAAATCATGAAACGTATTTTCCTCAGTGAAGTTTTCTCTTAAATTAATCTCTACAGAATCAAGAGGACAATCCACTGATACGTTACAATCTTGATATGGTTGTGCTATAGTCTCAAAAATATCACTTGTCTCGTTTCTATTTTCAACACCCTCATTTGGTTGTTTTGATATGTTTTGATGTTGATGGTGGTCTCTTTCAGTTCCGAATTCATCATTTATAAGGTTTTGAATTTCATTTTTCATTTTCGACGAAGTTGGGAGGTCATTTTGTGGATTGACATTGGTGCTCAACCTTTTGATAACATTCAATTCTCTGTGCCAAATCCAATGAAAATATTGACCAGGGAATTGCTTCAATATTAAATGTTCATAAACTTCATCTCTCTTCAATCATATTCTAAATTTACATTTAGGACACGGATATCTTATTCTCCCTTCAATGGATCGATTGGAAATTGAAAAATCTAAAAACTCATTAAAACCCTTAATATAATGAGGTGTGTTCCTTATTAATGTGATCCGGATTTTATCCATGTATATCACAATGTTCCTACACAATATTAAAAAAAATTAAAGCACATAACTATTACTAAATAAGGAAAGATATTCATATATACGAGTTGAAAAAATATATAAATATGTTACATAAGGTTTTCCTATATAAATACATATGGTAAATCACCCACTAGATAACCAAAGTACATATGTGCATGCATGTTTATTCTTATACACATGTAATTACAAAATCACTTGAAGAAATAAGAAGATAGTGAGTATTTTCTTAGGCAATATACATTTTAACAAGGTTTTTTCATGATCAGTGATGGTTCAACATATTGAATATTATTTAATCAATACTTTAATTCACATACACAATTTGGGTCTTGTTATTTTGAATCCCCACAATATATGATGTTAAATTTGGACCCCCTATATTGTATATGTATGGCATAAATTTTCATTACTCCTACACAAGAAATGTACCCCTGAGGGAATTTGTAAATAATTGATGGTTTCTATATATTAAATATAGTCGAATGTAAATGAAAAATTTTCTCTCCCTATCATTAATGATGTAGTTATAGGGACTTTGAGTACCTGTTATAACATTGTAGTATGAAACTTAATAAACAAGAAATGTAAATATGAATCTAAACCCTATGAAAAATAAAATTTAAACTAAAGGAGCATTAAATTTGGAGGATGACTAAAATGGGGGAACCTATCACACATATGAAATAAAGGAGCATTAATTTATTGTATTCACCATATATTGAAATGGAAAAAGTGTTCTTGATGGAATTTAAGGAAGGATTATAAGAAAAATTCTTAAGTGGTCTCATTTACAAAACTATAAAGCATGGGAATAAGAATGGTGAAATTATCCTTGAATAGAAAAATAAGCATAACAAAGAGTTCATGGATGGTCCATAGTTCATAAATGGAGGAAATATAAAAAATTAAAATTACTCCCACAACTAGGTTGAAGCCCAATGACTAGGACATAGAGGATTTTAAATTTAACATTGGTGAATAAATTTTTTCTAGTGGTTAATCTAAAGTAGTACCACCACAAAGGATTAGAATTAAATTGGGAGATTAGGGTGAGTGAAAAAATTCCAAACACATAACTCAACTTAAGAAATTTGTAGTTTCCCCTCTACCATTAAATTAAATAATTCTAAACATTGTTTGAAGTGGCCCAATATTTAGGGGGAGATATGATCCATGGGGTGGATGTGCTAATAAAGTACATGTTATTCAGCTAAAGGAAGATCTGATTAAATCCAAAAAATGAATGAAATAAGTGATTTAATAATTATTTCAAGTCTCATTTGATATAAAATATGATCAAAACGTGTCATGGATGATCCTGACTCAGCAAGTGGTGTTAAGAAACCACTTTTTTCCTTCAAAACTTGATCTACAAGTTTCATGCTGATGTAAATTCCTTTGTTGAATATAGAATTACATAAAAAAGGGATTATTATAGAATAAAAAGAGGTTTACAAGCCTTAACTAAGAGAATAAATGATGTTATATTGAATCTAGTTTATAACAAGGGATATTAAGCACTTAATTTAGTATAATTATACCACTAATAAGAAGAAAAACTTAGAGGAGGAAGTAGTTACATAGATGAATTTTATATTTATTTATTTATATGTAATAATAAGTGGTATTATATTTTTATGTATATAGGATACTAAAAATATAGCAATCAGAAGGAATTACTCTCAAATATTTATATCCATGAAATAGATAACATTGAAAAAGAATATTTAGAGTAAATTGGTGATTTCCATGAACTAACTCGAGTTGATCCAACCCACCACCTGACCAAGATAAAAACAAGGATTGAAGGGAATTCCTAATCCCCATAGGATTGAAACTTGTTCTAGGGCATCAAAATGAAAATAATGGGAATGGTTTTTACATCAGAATATAAATAACCACATCATAGACTCCACCTAATAATCTGGTATGACCGATCTGTATATCATACATCCATGCAAAAGAATAAACAGTTTTCTTAATAGTGAAAGAACCAAGAAGAGTATAACACAATAAAATTAATCAAAAAAACTCATAAACCAAACCATCACATAATCCAAACATAAAATGAAAAACAATATCCCATATACAAGATAAATCAAAAATAATATCCTGGATGAAATGGCTAATACACAAACATCTAAAGAATAAAAAAATGAAAAACCATACCTACTACTATGAAAACCATCGGTGTTAGGGGAGGGGAGCCGACCTATGGTAGGAACTCAATGGGTTCGTGGGGACAAGGCGGTGTTGCGTGTTTCAGGGGGAGAAGGGGGGTCAGCGGTGATGGGCGGTGAGGTCACTGGCGGCACAGGAGGGGAGCGGACCTAGGGTTGGGGCTTGACGGGGTAGGGGTAGAAGATGCATCAGGGGGGAGAAGGGGGTCGGCTCAGGTGGGGGGGGAGTTTCTCCACTATAAAAAAATATATGGGTTTTTTGGAGGCTTTATAAACTATTTCTAAAAGACCCCCGCTAAAGGCGATTTATGTTGTAGTGATAAAAATATTTTATGTTGTTCTTTTCAAAACCAGTAAAAATGCTTCCATTTTAATAAAATCTATTTCTTCCATGCCATTTCAAGAATAATTTTCCAAAGAATGAATAAAAAAATTTCAAAATATTCCTTTAAAATACAAGAAATGTAGGATCACATATTTTAATATGAAATACAAATAAGGGTGTCACTTTATAAAGATATTGGAAAATGGATAAATTTATCATGAAAATGAAGCTGATGTCATGAAATCATGTAACAAAATTTTCATAGAATGAAACAGGAACATAAAATATGTAATAATGGTAATTTCCTAAACATATCTAGAAGCAATCCCTTGAAACACTCGGTTCAGACTCACCTATTGATGTATAGTGCAGCTCCATAATCTAAAACCAACTGGTCTCTCTAAACTAGCCAATCCAGTGCCATATCCCACCTAGCCTCTCAACTAATCCAGGGGGTACCAACCCATATAATCAGGTTTGATAAGAAATTGTCACTCAGCCCTTTAAATGTCACCCATGATTCCTATGATAATAATACGAGGTGAATGGTGAGTTCCTCAAACATGTGGCTCAAACTAAAACCCACAGCCACCATGCTTGCCAAGTCCAAACACCAACATCGCCTATCAGATAACCATATCCTATGAGGGTCCACCATATAGGTTCCCATATCACAAAAATTCATACACAAATTCCAACCAAACCTACATATCATGTCACTTTGAAACCAATTTCCTAAATTTTCATAAAGTACAAATCGGGCCTTTAATGTTCACAAGTCCAAATCTGTTTCCAAAATCATTTCCAAATCCAAGGTGATAATACACAACATATATGAAATGTTCAAAATGTTCCTTTAGGTAATTTACAAATCAAAACACCTCTAATAGTGAAAACATTCCAAGCATTAGATAATATATTTAAGAATCTCATTTAGATAACCAATTAAACATTTTAACCGCACCACCTTTCTAACAAGATCAAAAAAAAACTTAAACAAAGTAATTACACATTAAAATCATAGGGAAAACATGTAAAAAAGATAAAAATTCCATTTCTATGTGCCATAAAATTTTTGCATAACATATAAAAATGTCACATAGTAATAAAAAAACACACTTTTATAATGCTAAAGAAATTAAAAAATTCAAATTAAAGGCCCTGTCATAGGGAACCTGCCTCAAAAAGAAGAAGAACAAGCCAAAATATCTCATCACTCAATGAATTTGATGACTATAACTCAAATCCAGTATTTACACCTACACACAAATGAATTTATACATATATATATATACCCCTAGGTTCATTCCACATATTCCCCTCACCATGAGGTAATATATACAAAGAGGGTATATATATTACTTACCCTGGACATGCGTGTATGTCACCCTCATGAATGGTAGATCAAAATTCACTAAATAAAATGACCAAAAACTTAGAAACTAAAAAATACCTAATTATAAATTGAGAAACATTGATGTATAGAGGAAATCATACCCAAAAGTTATGGTGGGTATACCGAAATGGTCTAAAATGCTTCTCCTTTGGTGAAGAACAAAAAAGCATTCCCAAAGATAACCCAAGAGACCCTTTGTATTCCTTAACACCAGAGAAGAAACCAAAAAATATGGTTAATCTCTAACCTTGAGTTTAACCAAAACGAAAGAGGCAATGGGGAGAGGGAAAATTGACAAACCAAGGGAGGGGGAAGAAGAGGATACTTATTGAAGAAGAATTCAATCAAAATTTGGAATAGAATTGACCGCCGGAGGAAGGGAGGTGGTACGCTGGAGTAGCTCCAACTGGATCACACGAGAGGAAGGAGAGGGGGGTTCTGTCATGTGAACAGGAAGGGAAGGGGGGTTCCATGTTAAGTAGAAAGAAAACCCATTATTAGGGGTAAAACAATAATAACAATGATTATAATAAAAATAATACCATAATAAAAATAAATAAATAAATAATAATAATAACAATAATAATAATTGTTGGACTCCTCATGTACTAATCATGTTTTAATGATCAAAAATCCAATTCAACCTGGTTAAATCCTGTAAATTATATCAGATCATGTGTATTTTTGTTTAAGTATTCTCATGATTTAAGAAGAGACATTAAATATCTTAATTTCTCTACATTCAGTTTAATTACTTTATACCATCCTTGACTTACTTTTATAATACCTTATTTGACAAACGATTAAGTCTAATTCATTATATGATCATCATTTCTTAATTCTGAATACAGTTATTTTGAAAAGTCTAAGACACTGTGAGTTTGCGACTGGTTATGTATTTATGGAAAATTAAATCAGATACCTTGACAATTAGACACCATGAAGGACCAGACACCGTGACCATGAGACACCATGACATCCAAAAACCAGGACCATGAGACACTGTGAACAAGACACCACGAACAAGACATCATGAACAAGACACCATGAACAAGACACTCTGAACAAGACACTGTGAACGAGACACCGTGAATAAGCAGACGCCGTGACCATGAGACACTTTGACCGCGAGACACCATGACCAATCCAGACACCGTGTGAAGGAGACACCATTTCCATGACATACTGTGACATTGTTTCCTAGTATATTTTATCATCTTTCAATTTAATCTCTAACGGTCATATTTGAATATTTTAATGCATAGACATAATTAATGTTTCTTTGTAGACATATCATCGGATAGTACGAGGTGCAGAATACATGCAACCTGTTTTCCCCAACACATGCACTCCAAGATAAAAGAGTAATGCGGCCCAGAAAAAAATAGTGTGTGGACATATGCGAAAAGATTGTAGGGAAAACACGATACAAATAACAAGTTGTTGGGCGTGAGTGAGACAACAGAATACATTCTTGTGAATTGGATCATGCAGCTCGACTCTACTTAAGAACACAAAAAGCATACTAGAATCCCGAGAACATCTCCGCGCTGTAAAACACTACGAAGAACACAATCCGAATCTGTCTAACTTACGACACAATGTTTTCCATATGAGGGCTTGAGTTCTGCATCTGCCTCATCTCAGAAGTCCAGAGCTGCAAATATCAACACTCAGAGAACTTCTAAACCTATCTCAATATTACTGCTCTTTTCTGTATCATTTTATTAATTTTTGAGCAGAGTGTGTATCTGTATAGCAACATGCTCTGTCTCCTGCATTAAACTGAAGGATACAAGATACCCTTACTCAAACATTATTTTACTCTTGTGTATACCCATGGATAAGTGTATAAGAGTTCCTTGTGTGTCCTGGTAGTTTGTACCCACGAAGAACTATGGAAGAGGTCCTTGTGCGACCTGGACAGTCCTATATACTGTTGTTTAACCCCGATCCAGGGTGTGTATCAAGTTTATTTATATAAACTGCTTGGTGGTAGGTGATCACCAAGTGGAGTGGATTAGGTCTCAGCTTGAGACTAAACCACTTGTTTCATATCCATTGTGCTGCTTACTTTAGTTTTCTCTGTTTTACTGCTCTAATGTATAATTCATAAATCACTAAAATTACTTTGATAGTTAATCTTGGAAAGAAGTTATAATTGATTTGTCTTAGTAAAATAGTTTCAAAAGTAATATTAATAACTATTATTATTACTGAGAAATAATAAATCTTATAAGAATTTATTTAAATATCCAAACCTTTATAACCTTATTACTTTGATTAACTAGGTTGTTTTTAACTTGAAGGGGAAATCCTTTTAAGAACACCTTTTTAAACCGAAATTTTTATAGATACTCAATTCACCCCCCCTCTTGAGTATTATACTCCGACCAACAATAATAATAACACTATTGTTATTATTATTATTATTATTTAAAAAGGTATTTTTTATTTTACTTTAATTTATTTAATTTTTTTCAAAAACCTAAAAATTGTGTATGGTTTAGATGCACAGTTGGCCAAAAAGTGTGCCAACCATGATCCTCTCCTCGAGGTCCTGGAAAAAATCATGGGTAGTTGTATAGTTTTTCAAACGATGCATTTTTTGTGTGATTCGGATCTATCAAAACTATAGATTCCCTTTCATGTTCTGCACATGATTTCTACTAACCGTGTTCATATTCTAGAAACCCCCAAATTTTAAAATTCAAAACTAATTCGACCCAAAACTAAAAGACAAATCCAATTATAATTAAATAATTAATAAATCATTTTCAGGGTTTGATAGAGTTGATATTTCAATATCTATAAATTTTTTCTTATGGGTGAAAATAATATTTTATGAGTGTAACGTTGAAAATCGAAAAATTGTATGTGTTGTAATTATGTTATGGTTATTGGATGTTATTTATGATTATGGGTGGTTATGTGATAAACCAAGTATGGTTGGTTACATTATGAACCAAGTGTGTTTAGTTACATTATAAACCAAGTATGGGCGGGTATGTGATAGCCCTCTAATGCATTGGGTATGGAAGTAGACTGTATGGTTATTCCATTTGTAAGAGTGATATTGAAAGTTATGTCTCAATATACCTATATGTTTTATTATTCTTTCTAGGGAATTTTATGGTAATCATATGATTTCTAAAAAGTTAATAAATTTGATTATTTTCAAAATAAATTATTTACTACTTCTTAAGTGTGAAAAGTATAGCTTTGTGAAAAAGTTTTCATTAGTCTATCATCTTTTCAAAAAACCTTTATGGGTTTTATTTTTTTCTTTTGGTTTTCTTATGAAATGTTTTATGAAAATATTTTGGAAGAGAAGGTTATTTATTAGGAAAAAAATTATATTTTGATCCCAAATCATACTTTGAAACTAAAAATTTTTATAAGTATTCATGGACTAATGAGTTTCTTTCATTTATTTTATATCCCTTACTGAGATCTTTTCACTCATCCAAAATTTAAAAAAACATAGTGTTTAAGGATGTTTAATTGAAATGATGAAATCATGTTAAATTTCATGAATATTTTTCCTGAAAACAACTCATATATTATTTTAAAGGTTTTATATTGTGCGAAAAAAGGTACTGATCGGTAGTGCCTACCATATATTATATTGATTTGTAATGTATGAGTTATGACATAATTATCTAAAACTATAATACTAAAAGATATTTGAGAATGAAACAAATTGAATTATAGTCTAAAGACACTAGAATATGTAAATTTTTAAGTCTAGTTTCTTATAATTGGTATCAGAGTAGGGTTTAGATAACTTTGGAAATTGGGATGTTCTCATGTGAGGTTATATTAATATTTATGGATACCATAATAGGAATATAAGATTAATGTTGATCATAATTTCAAATTCATAGACACCCCTTTTTATGTTTTATATTATGAGATCTTAAAGTGATTAATGGAAATTTGGGAGATGTTTTATTAGGTTTAAGTATATATAAATATTTGGTTTAATGTGAAGTATGATTTTACATTTTTTTTGACATTTGTTTTAAGTTATTAATAACCTTTAGGACTTATATGATCTTGGATATTGAGGTAATTATGGGGACACATGTTTTATCATATGGATGACCATGGGATTGAAAAGTTATTTGATGAAGAAGTGGTTAATGTTATTTCAAAATAAGATAGCTATATTCTAAGGCATGTAAATTTAAAGGCATGATATAAAATTTATAGTTAAAAAAATTACTTTTGGTGTTTTTGAGGTTATTTGAAATTTATTTTAATTTATATATGGAATGATTTAGTTTGAAAATTTGGTATTATTGCTGAATTTTGGAGATTAATGTATTATTTAATTATATAAAGGTTTATTCATTTTATAAATTACCTTACCTTATGCTAACCATTTTGGTTTTGGTTAATGTCTAAATACACTAAGAATATATTTCTATCCCTTTTATGGTTACATAGTCCTTTAAAAGCTAATTTCAGTGCTTCATGTATGAAAAAATCATCATGAATACTCATAGTTTAGAGTAAAAGATGATATTATGGTGGAATTTGATTAAAGGATGATATTAAAATTATCAAGTAAGTATATTTAATTATTTTCTTATTCTAAATGGTAAAAGGATCCCTCAAATTTAGGAAAAGGAACTTAAAAATGAAAATGTTATGCTACTGTGTTCATTTCTGATGAAACGATGATCTTTTTCACACCTCTTTGGTTTATGGTTTTGTGGATATTTACATTCTCATGATCATTCACTTTCTTATGATAAATTTTATTTGTCACTATTCATTATTATATGGGAATTATTCTTTTATTACATGTCTAAATCCTCACTACCCCCAAATGTTCTCCTATTTGGAAACCTAATATGTGTTATTCTAGATAACCTTTATACTTTATTTTTCTCTTATCAAGAGGGTGTTTTATTAACCCTTTTTATGATGTGGGTTTCCAACAATGGTATTTTTATATACTAAAACTTTTATTACCATGATAAAGTTTAAATTATGGGGACAAAATTTGTTAAATCGGGAATGTATCACCCTAATATTTTAAAAAAGGAAGTTATTCTCGATAGTAAACAAGACACACAACATTGAGTTTAAGCAAACCATGAAATAATATTATCTTAAATATGATCATTATAACCTATACACTAAATTGTTAAGTTTTAATAGTATTAAATAATTTGTAAAATATAAAAAAAAATCTACTCAATATAAGTTTTTTTATAAATTCTTAGTAAATAATCAATCAATTTTTAGTAAAGTAATTTTATTCATCAAAAATATTCTTTCTTCAAAAAAGATTTTTATTGATTTTTGTGAGAAGATATTATAATTAATTTTCATAAATTATATAAATTTTATTTTAAAAAATTAAATTACATTTTTAAATCATCATATAAAAATTAACTTAGGTTTAAATATTTTTATTTTTCATAAAATATTCATTTTTCTGTGAATAGTAAAAAATACAATTTTTTGTAAAATTATCACTTATTTTAAATAAAATAAGTCTTAATATGATTTGAATTTGATTTAATGTAACAAAATTATTATTTATTTATAATTAATATAACTAATTACATTTGAATCCTCTTTATACTGTATTTTTGAATAAGTTTATTTTTTGGTTTAAAAATTGGTTTTTTCTGAAAACTGTTTTAAAGTGTATAATGTTTCTCCATTTTAATTAATTAAAACAACCCATTATGAGAATTAATTTAAATTAAAAGTATAATATATATATTATTTTAAATTTATATAATGATTATTTTTATTCAAAAAGTTAATATAAAATCATCTTATGCTTGAAAAATATATCTCTTGAGAAAACGCTTTTTCATCGCGTTTTTAGGTTTTATTTTAAATTAAATTATAAAGATTATTTGAATTTAATTTGATAAAATGGATTTTATATTTTTAATCATAATAATTTATATTATATAATAATTTAAACTTAATTTTTTTAATGAATAGTGAAAACAATAAAAATCTTTTATCGGTGTTGAGGTAAAAACAGGTTTATTGAGGGTTAAACTAAAAATATAAGGTTTAAATTTACATAAATACTTGCCTAAATCCTATTGTATGATATTATTTAGAACTTATTTCATCTAATTATTGATAATGGTCCATTTTTTATCCTTTTATTATGAGAAAAATGTGGGTATAACTTTTTTCTTTCGAAAGTTCCAATTGTGTCTTATCACCCTTATAAAAGGACACCCACTATCCTCTCATATTCACACATTTAAATACTTTTATTCAGAAAATAACTACCCAAATCACTTCATTACTTACCTCCCCATAACCTATATCCCTTGGTTTGATCAAAAATCTATCTTAAGAAGGATTTTGGTGCTAACCTAAGGAGGTTATCCAAAGAAGAGGTATCATGCTTAACTGGGAATTTTTATTTTATTTACTATTAAAACTCATTAAAATATTCTTCAATTGTTAAGATATAATAAAAATATATATCACCCATATACTAATATTTTGTTATTTTAATTTCATAACTTAAATAAATCTCCACTTCTATAAAATGGGAAATGAAACCATCATTCATGTGTAAGGCGGACTGTCGCGTTGTGAATTAATGTAATTCATTTTTGATCATCATATCTCACAAATTGTTATAATGATGGATTTAAAGTATATATATTATATATTAAAAATAAATATATTTATTTAATTATTATATCACATATTACTTCTTAATTTCCATTCTGTGGGGGATACGATAATGTCACTCATGTGTACAGTGGACTACCACCACGTGAACCAATATAATTCATTTTTCACTAACGCTTTACATGGAAGGTAATAAGGATAAATTTAATGAATATATGTGATATATATATAAAATAATTATTATATCCATGAAATATTTATCATTCTAAAATTATAATATAACATTTTCTTTCTAAACTTTCCACTCACTGAAAATTGATAACATCGTTCGTGCGTACGTGTGGACTACCACATCCACAAAGAGATGTGATTATTTTTTCACCACAACATCACATAAATAATATATAAAATATATTTAAATAAATAATATGGTATTTATTATATTATGATGATTATTTAATGATAAAATAATACTTTCTTTCTTTCTATAATGATCGTTGAAAAATGGAAATGTTGCTCATGCGTACGTGCGGCCTACCGTCTCTATGATTGTAATGTAGTTAATTTTTTATAAACAACGTTAATTATTGGTTCTAAAAGTATAATTTATGTATAAAAATGATAATTTTATCATTATTATTATTCTAGAGATGTTTAAAAAATGAAATCTTTGACCATTATCAACCTATCGAATTCATTTTTGACATATAAGTTGAATACCATAAAAAATAACAAAGTGAACATAAATGATTAAATAGTTATGTATAGTATGTTAAGATATAAAATAAAAGGAATAATAAATTTTAGACATGTTCTTAATAAATTAAATAATTAAAATAAGTTTATTATTCAGTAAAATAAAGAATGTATGTGACGAATTAGACTCAAGGTAAGGGTCCTTTTTACTTAAAACCATGTTTTTAGAATTTTTAAAGTTTTAATTTATAAATAATTTTCTTCTATGTTCTTATAAATGTTTTGAGAAATTTTTTATTTATATTTCAATTTATTATAAATTTTATTTTTGACCATATTTTACTTTCTTTAAAAAAAATAAAAAAAAGTAATCTATCTTAAGTTTTAGGTAAGGGCCTTTATTTTAAATATATTTTTTAAACTTTCCCTCACAACTCTTTTTCTTACATTTTCATGTTTTTAAAATAATTTTATGAATTTACATATATGTACATTAAAGTTCTTTAAAATAGTTTTTTTATTTATTTCAAATGTTTTCAAAAATAAATCTTTTTATGGAATGTTTGACTTTCTTTATAAAAGACAAAAAGGAATTTATATTTTAACATATACGATGACAATGAATTTTTCTTACACCGTAACTATTATTTTATTTTTTGATTCCTTTACAAGATTTTATTTTTTCTTCAACTAAAAACCCTATTTCCCTTTTTTGGGTATTTTTTATTGAAAATGGTTTTTTAAATGGAGTGGATATTTCAATATCTGGAAATGTTTTCTTATGTGTGAAAAGAATATTTTATGAGTGTCATGTTGAAAATTGAAATATTTTTTGTGTTATGATTATGTTATGGTTCATGGAAATTAATTATTATGATGGTTTGTTTCCATGATAAACTAAGGATAGGTAGTTATTTTATGACCCAAGGATGGGTGGTAACATTATAAACCAAGGATGGGTGGGTCTATATTAGTCCTCCAATTCATTGGGTATGGAAGTCGATCATATGGTTATTCCACTTATAAGAGTGATATAGAAAGTGATTTCCCAAGATACCATTATGGTTTATCTATTCTTGATATGTGTTTTTATGGTAAGACTATGATTTTTAAAAAGGTAACCAATGAGATTACTATCAAAAGAAATTATTTACTACTTATTAAGGGTAAAAATTATAATTTTGTGAAAAATATTTCATGGTTCTACCATGTTTTCAAAGAAAACCTTATGAGTTTTATCTTTAAGTTTTATTATGAAATTTTTTATGAAAATATTTCGGTAGAAAATTTGATTACTTAGGTAAGAAAATGTTTATTTTGAGCCCAAATATTACTTTGACAATGAAAAATTTTATAAGTATTTTTGGACTAATGAATTTATTTCTTTTATTTTATGTCCTTTACTGAGATATTTGTGATCATACCATGTCTTAAAAATGTTTTTAATAGGGTTTGAGGATGAGTAAGAGAAAGGATCAAGTCAAGTTGAAAGGCATAAAGATTTTTCATGAAAATAAATCATGTCTTATTTTTTAAAAATTATATTATTTGAAAATGGATATTGATTGAAAGTGTCCACTTTATAATATATGGATTTCTAATGTATGAGTTATGACCTAATTTTCAAAAACTCTAAACCTAAAATATCTTTGGGAATGAAATAAAGTTAATTATACTCTAAATACACAAGAATATGCAATGTTTATGTTTGGGTACTTATAGTTATGATGAATTAGATTCTTTCTTGAGTAAATTTTCCTTGGGTATATGGACTTGGGGTCAGACTGCCTACTAACTTGGAGGCTTTTTCCTTGTCTAGGAAAGTGAATAGGGTTGGCTATCTATCACGCTTTAGGCTTACTCATGTGGAGATTGTCAATCTATTGAATTATAAACCTTGACATGAAGTGTTCTTGTATCTTATGTATATAATTCATTTAGATATATATGGATATAATTAAACTATATTTTTGGGTGAGTATGACAAACTCATGAGTTGTGTATAGAGTTATGCACCAATATGGTTTTAACATATTAGTTTTTTTGAGGTAAAATGATTCCAAATTAAAATCACTAGAAGCATGAATATATAAAGTTAATAACATGATATAAGATGGTGAGATTAAAATCTCTTTCAAATACTAAATTTTAAATTCCTTCCAAAATAGAACATATAAATACCTAGATCATCCAGCAAGGTAGGTTCTTCCATAATAGGTTGCCCCTGTATTATCTTATGCAAGGAAAGAAAGTAATGGGTAATATTGGATTATCCTTGGGTATATTCTACCATAGAAGGGTTTCCCCTTTTTTGTTTTATTAATATATTTTTGATGATTATTTTGGGTTATACATAGCTAGGAAACACTTTAGAAGGGTACCATAGAAATAAAGTGGAGTGAATCACTATGATGGATTTGGAAAAATAGTTTTCCGCTCAACTATCGAAGTGTTATGACTAGTGTGATTGGGATGATTCGCTACCTAAATAATTTATTGATTAGAGTAATTTCCTTATAGAATAATTTAATAGTGAAATATGGATCTTGTAACACTAATAGATATGATGAATATTTTAAAGTGGGTTCAACCTTTTAGTGGGAGCTTATTTAATAAAATTCCTTATTAAATATTTTTTAAAATAATTTACTCTTATGATAAAAACTTATATTGTAGATAAATAACATCATCATAATCAAATTAAAGTTTGATATAAATCCTTAAAAAATATAGGCTTAATGTTATAAAATCCTAAGACTGGTAACTTAATAAAAGTTATTAATTAAGATTGGTGATTTAATAAAAGTTCTTAAGTAAAATTATATGTGTCAGAATAGTTCCTTCCTCAATAACCATGTGTTGAAATTGTTCAAAAATTTAATCTAGATTATTATAGAAGCATTGAGTGATTAATTAAATGTTTTAAAGGCCTCAAATAAAAAATTAACAAAGTAATATTAGTCTTCAATAATTTACTCAATATGATTGGTAAAATCAATTATTTATGGAATTTTAGTCTCATTTACTCAATATTATTGGGTACATAAAATGATATTTAATATTATTTAATATGTTAAATGAATTGGTGAGACTAAAGGTTTCATTGAATCTTTATTGGTTATAGGATTAAATTCTATTATTCTAACAAATGGATGATATCGATTGTATGATTTAAAAGTGTTGTAAATATATAAAAGGTCAGAAAGAGAAAAGAATTAATGTTTGGAGCTTGAAGGATTCTTTCTAGTAATGGAGAAAGGTATTTTTTGAATTGATAACTTGGATAATTCAATCTTGGATAAAATTTTCATAAGATGTGTATTTTATATCATTTATCTCTTGAGAAGTGTATGTAAACAATAGTTGTTTAAATGAAATGAGATGCGTATTTTAATACACATTGTTTATGATTTTTTTAATTCAATAACATACATTAAGGGGAGACCAAAAATGGCTTGTTCTAAATTTGGATTTTATCCTATTTTCATCTATATAAATTTTCTGACAATATAATTGAATTAAAATAATTTTTACCTGATATTATCAATGTGTAGGGTATATATATGAACTAGTAATATGATGTATAAGTTCTAAAGTACTATATAGGTAGTACAAGTAGGTAAAATTTACAACTATAATAATAAAAGTTTGTTAAAAAGTTTAACAATGTTTCTTCAAGAATCCAATCAAGGTCAATTAAACCTAGGGTTGTTGGGAAGTAAGAGTAATAATTCAATATGATTGGATTACCTAAGATACACCTAAAGAAGTTTGTGAAACTCCATGGAATTTCCATGTCAGGTATGAATGTTATAGAAATTAATTCTATTATTTTGAATGTTAGGTGATACTGAATGTATATTTTACAAAGTGTTGTAAATATATTAGAGTTCAAAATAAAATGAATAATTAATTAATCTTGTAGTTTATATTCATGAGGTTAAGAAAATAGTTAATACATCTAAGATTTAAATATAAAGGATTTTATCCAGACTAATTTAATTTAAGTAAAATATGTGTATCTTCATCACATTTCTCTTATGTGATAAGCGAAGAAGTTAGATAACAAAGAGTTGTTATGAAAAAGTGTGAGATGATTAAATGTATACACATGGTTTATGATTCATCAATTTCAATAATATTTTTATAGAAGAATATATGAATAAAATTGTTAATCTATGGTGAAATCGTTTATCTATATACATGTTAAAATAAGAGGTAATGTGTTCCCATCACCCATCAGTAGTATATTTTAACAAAAGTTTCTTCTCAAAGGAAAAAATGATCTAAACACATAGAATATTACATATGGAAATAATAGTTTATTTATTAAATTTTCCCACTAAAAGTAAATAAATGTTATTTTCTAACACAAAATGTTTTTATAGTTTCTTATTAAGATATTCTAAAAAATAATATAGTATCTAAGAAGAAATTGAGAGTGTGTTTGAACTTATAAAATTTCAAAATTAACAAATAAACTATAACACCAATCTTAAGTTAAAGTGATTTCCACTTAATATCCTAAAATTATTAGGATATGTGATGGTAATTAAGAATTTAAAGTATTGAATTTAGTTACCATGTATAAAGTGAATATAATTTATCTTAAAGGATTATACTAGTTTAAAATTAGAATGGTTTTTTACTCAATATACTGGAGGAGTTTAGGATGAGTTATAATAAAATGTTAACAGTTTCATTTAGTTATCATCAAAATTGAAAGATTATATTTCTTGAGGGATTATACCAATCCTAATTAAAAGTAAATTACAGTTTATGGACAAAATTATTTTAGGTTATGGAGGTAAATAGAAATATAATATTTATATTTAGTTACCATATCAATGTAATTTTCACTTTATTAGAAAAGATTTTAGGAGGGTGGGTAAACAATAATGTAAGTAGTTGTGTTATTTCAAGGAAAAATTTTGATGGAATGGGGTTACAAGTATGATGATGATGAACTTAGAAAGAGTTATACATTGAAAATAGAAGTTAACATCATCACATTTAATTCTATAAAGTTATAATGTTTGAATATTTTCAAGAAGTTGAACAGTTGGGAATGTGATTCTAAAATCTCGCCATTATTCAAACTTGTATACTTTATAGATATTTCTCAATAAAGAGTTAGTGGGATTGTTTTCTAATATGGTCACAAAAATATGTGACATGAATTAAATATAATGTAATGTGTTAACAAAACCCAGAAACTGTAGAAAATATGCGGTTGATCTGGTAGTTTATCACATATAATATGATAAATAATTTCTTGTATTGGGTTTGTTAAATATTCTTAATGATTTTAAGAATATTAAAATGTATCATATTAGAGGAAACCTTCATTTTATCATTCTTTAATGTTGGATACATAAATGTATATATAGATATACATTTTTTGAAGTTTAATGATAATTGAACTCTCAAATTATAACTTTTATTTTATCCCAAATTGATGTTCATCATGGAGTAGTATAGGTTATGATGAAATTTTAAGGTTAGTGTGAGTTGGATTCTTGTATAAAAATAAAAAAATATGCTAATGATGCACAAAATAAAGAATAAAATTCTTTGTGTTCACTGGATGACCTACAAAGTATACCACATGGAGTGACATACATATGTCTTTGGTATAATAGGTGTACATGGATCATTTTTTAGTCTTTGTTACCTGAGTTTGGTGAAATACCTAGCATGAGAACCTCAATACATTGATACCCCACTTAAAAATTCTATTTATTGACTTAGCTAATATAGGAGTGTTTGGGTATGTTGTTGATCATGTTGTCGGTTAGAGATCAACCAAGATGATATTTGTCCTATCATATGACAACTATGACATTTGGACCCTTGATTGAGATAGACTATGGGAGTCTATAGCCACCTAGAGATATAGTATATCTATCTGGATAAGGGACATGTGATGTGTTTATCTATAAGGATGAATAACATGTGGTGTATTTATATTTCAAATCATTCTATTCAGAATTAATGATTTGGATATATGGGATTGAAATATTATATATCCCATAATCACTCGATGTCTTAGAAAAAGGGGAAATATGAGGATGCAAATTTTCATATGATGCAAACTGGTGGACACAGGTATAGAGATACATGTGTTTTATGAAGATCATGCCAGATCTCTTTGTAGCTTATGTAGAATTGACTCTTTGTTAGAGGATTATCTTTTCTTAAATATATATATTCATAGATTTTTATTGGTTTTCAATTCTATAAAGCCTTGTAGGGTCACACTTTTTGGTTAACTAAATGGGGATTGATTTTGACTCATAAAGATATTCTAAAAGACTTTTAAAGTTAATCCAAAAGTGTTTTGGATAGGTGTTCACAAGGTATTGTATATGATGTGATATAAGGTGAAGTGAATGATAGCTTTCCAAAAGTGTTTTTGAAGATCACTATTATAAAATAGGCCTTTAATAGCACTAGAAAAAAATGCTGAAAAGGTGCAAATTGTCATTTCTAAAAAAACTGCTAATAAAGGTCTCAGTCGTTGGGCGAATCCCACATAGAAATAGCGCACAGAAGGGTGGTCCTTTATATATCATTCTACCGCATCCATTATTCAGAATCCTATTGTGGGGATGGGCTCCCGTGTACACTGCACATACCTAAAAATGCCTACCATGGTCCCACACAGGCCTTGGCCCACCCTATACTGAACTCAACCCACAGGCCACCTTTATATTCAGGTCATAATGGGCCTACCTGGTGAATATTCAATTTTTTTTAAATAAAATACAAGTATTAAAACCATAAAAAATTGAAAAAATTAAACAAATAAAAAATAAAAATGAATAAATTAAAAATATTAAAAATATTAATTAAATAATTATTCATAAATTATATATATATATATATATTATAAATATAAATAAATATTACATATTAAATATATATAATAAAATGAAATAATTAAACAAATAAAAATTAAAAATTATTAAATTAAAAACAATACAAAAAATTATTTAAAAATTAATTATTGATAAAAATGAATAAATTTAATATAGATATATATATTAAATATTAATAAGTATTATATATTAAATATAGATGTATAAAATAAATAAAATGAAATAACTAAACAAATAAAAATTAATATGGAGTAAATTTAGAAAAATATTAAACATTTTATTAATTAAATAATTATTGATAAAATGAATAAATTTAATATACATGTAAATAGATTATAAATATTAATGAATAATATATATTAAATATAGATATATAAAATGAATAAATTATAATAATTAAATGATAATAAAAATGAATAAATTATAATAATTAAAAAAATTAATAAAATGCAAAATTACTAAAAAAATTATTAATAAAAATGAATATGTTTAATATGTATATATTATTTATAAATATTAATAAATAATATATATTAAATATAAATATATAAAATTAATAAAATGTAATTATTTTAAACATATTAATGTCTTATTCATTTTTAATGATTTTTTTATAAATTTGGAGAGGAAGCCACTTTTTTATTTTGAAAGAAAATAAATTTTTATATCTGGGTAGAGGAAGACCCGTTAAATAGCCTGTAGGTCCAAGGACAAGTGGCCCATTACATGGCCCAAAGGCCTAGTGCAACATTATGTCTACATTATCATGCATGTGACATCATGTCTACATCATGCTTGCGTCATCGCCTGCCTACATCATCGTCTGTGTCACCACCTGTATAGTACTAGAATAGTATCTACGCCCATGAGGACTTGAAACCAGAACCTCCTAGATGTACAGTCTAATGGATGATTACCACTCAACTGTGGCACTGGCCACATTTTTAATGGTTTTTATACATAATTATTCATTTATACATTTAATAATATATTCATATATATTTTTATATATATCAATATATATAATATTTCCTAAAATGTGATTTATATAATACAAAATATTTAATCTTAAATTAAATAAGTTATATATTTAGTGAAGGATGTTTTATAATTAAAAATTAACATTAATTAAAAATACTAACTAATTGCATCGAGTAATGGACATTAATTGATTGGTGTTTAATTTTTCAATTTAACATATATCAAAGGTGGGTTAAATTGATTTCATACAGAAATATATGTAATTAATTCATTTTTATATACAACAAACAGACACAAATATTTACGTAATTAATGAAATCTTATATGAAAACACATACACGAAATATTTATTTTATTTATTCAAATTTTATTATTCATTTTAGAATCTCATTTAGTAACATGATACATTTAATATATTATTTTTTTAATAGGTTAATTTTATTTATTTATTTTTAATATTATTACAGTTAGGTATTATTTCTTTATTTTTAATATTTTTTGATTTTTGTTTTTTTGGAATATAATCATTTTATAATATATATATACTATATTTTAATATTTTCAATATAAATTCATATTTATTTCAATATATATGAATATTTTTTTAATAATTTATATTTAATTAATATAACTTATCTATTTTTTCAACATTTTTAAAGTGTACTCGTTTTTAATTATTCAATTTCACTCATTTTTAACATACATACATTTAAAATTATATATTCATTAATAATGTTAAAAATATATATATAAATGAATATTTATAAATAAATATATTTATAAATGAATATTTATAAATAAATATTTTTATAAATGAATATTTATAAGTAAATATTTTTATAAATTAATATTTATAAATAAATATATTTATAAATGAATATTTATAAATAAATATATTTATAAATGAATAATTATAAATAAATATATTTATAAATGAATATTTATAAATAAATATATTTATAAATGTATATTTACTATATTTATAAATTTATATATTTATAATTATAAATAAATAAATATTTTTTTTAAAAAGGAATCTATATAATTATAAATATTTAATTATATATATTTAAATAATTATAAATTTATTATAAATTTATTTAAATAATGAGTATATCTACTATATTTATATTTATATTTATATTTATATTTATATTTATATTTATATTTATATTTATATTTATATTTATATTTATATTTATATTTATATTTATATTTATATTTATATTTATATTTATATTTATATTTATATTTATATTTATATTTATATTTGTATTTGTATTTATATTTGTATTTATATTTGTATTTATATTTGTATTTATATTTGTATTTATATTTGTATTTATATTTATATTTATATTTATATTTATATTTATATTTATATTTATATTTATATTTATATTTATATTTATATTTATATTTATATTTATATTTATATTTATATTTATATTTATATTTATGTTTATATTTATATTTATATTTATATTTATATTTATATTTATATTTATATTTATATTCATATTTATATTCATATTTATATTGATATTGATATTCATATTCATATTGATATTCATATTGATATTCATATTGATATTCATATTGATATTCATATTGATATTCATATTGATATTCATATTGATATTCATATTCATATTGATATTCATATTTATATTCATATTGATATTCATATTTATATTCATATTTATATTCATATTTATATTCATATTTATATTCATATTTATATTCATATTTATATTCATATTTATATTCATATTTATATTCATATTTATATTCATATTTATATTCATATTTATATTCATATTTATATTCATATTTATATTCATATTTATATTAATATTTACATTCATATTTAGATTCATATTTATATTCATATTTATATTCATATTTATATTCCTATTTATATTCGTATTTATATTCCTATTTATATTCGTATTTATATTCATATTTATATGCATATTTATATTCATATTTATATTCGTATTTATATTCATATTTATATTCATATTTATATTCATATTTATATTCATATTTATATGTATATTTATATTCATATTTATTTATTATATATATATATAAATATAAATATGGATATAAATGTGTAAATATTTTTTAAAAACAAATATATATTTAATTATATATAAATAATTATATATTTAAATAATTATAAAATTATGCTAAATATATTTTAAAAATGAATATATTTACTATATTTATATTTATATTTATATATATTTATTATATATATATAATTATATATATATATAATGGTATAAATATATTTATATTTATAAAATTATAATAAATATTTTTTTATAAAGGTGTGGCATAAACCCTAAATAAACAAAAAATAAAGTACAAGAGAACAAATGGGGACTGATCGGAAAAGAATCCCAAAAAATGATAGAAACAATCACAAGTGATTCAATATGGAACCCCTATTCCTAGGGAACCTACCTCTTCCCCAAGGATAACACCCTCACCTACATGATTTGGGCTCCTTAGGGGTCTCATGGCCTTCATATAAAGGTGATTCAATCGATTCCTCTAAGATAGAACACACCTTATACTTCTAATAAAGGTAACAAAAATTTAACTCTAAATTACCTAGGAAGCTCACCTTGATGTTGATAAATAGCAGTTTCACAATAGTGAGGTAGTCCTTGAATACAAAGATTTATGGTTCCATTTTTGCAAAGAGAGATTCAAATGAAAATCAAACCACTCAGTACCATCTTTATAAAGATCTCTTGGAATTATTACATCTGTCAAGTTCTCCATTGAAATATTAATTTTATCATTGCAGACTCTAGAAACTTCACAATCCTAGTCGAATACCTTACCAAAGGTGTCATAGGCACTCCCCATAAGTTCAATAAATTTAGGGGGGAAAGACCATATCTTCTTGTTAACATCATCAGCTAATATACATGATAAATATTCCATTAAAATGGGAGTAACCAACTTTATTACCTGTTCAAACGAAGGAGACAATAGTTTATCTTTTATTTGACTCGGCAAAGTTGATGTTTTAGGATTAGGTGAAATCCCTAATTAGGAGGATTTCCTATAAGGAACCAGTTGTAAGCCAGCATTATCCACAATAATATTATTTCTCTTCTTATTTTTCCTTTGGTTATTAGACATAGAAAAATTACACACCTTCCTCAATTCCTCATCCACTTCTTCCTAAATAGAATTCTCATGATCATATTGGATGAAACAACTCTTTCATCAATGTTTATACATGGAAACTCTTTATCCACTTCAACTTTTATATCCACCCATGCTCTTTTCTTAAATGTTTTTCACTGCTTAAATCTTCATCCTTATGGACCGAATTACTTTCAATCATTGGCACTTGCACCAATTCTGAGTATATAGAAAGAGGTGCATGCTCCACTGCAGTAGGCAAAGAGCCTAAGACAGACTGAATCTAAATATTATATCCAGCAAGAGAAGCAACAGGGGTTGGTGTTCCTTCCCCCAAAATTGGTTCATGTCTCGTTCAGCACATCCAACAGGTTTATGGTGTTTTCTATTTTTAAAACAACAAGTTTCTTCTTTCCCACTAGTAGAGCAATGAGAGAAAATCACAAATTTTATACATTTAGAATCATCATGTAAAATTACTCTATAATCCGAACAAAAACTAGGGATTTTCTCATAATCAATTCTCAAAACAATATCGTTCTCATATGTTGACTGTATTATCTATTCAACAAGGGTAGTACTGAAGTCTACTTCAGCAAGAAAAAGTGAAAAATTTATATACTTGGTTAATTCCATCACTCGGCATATTTTAATAGGAAAGTCAATTTCCAATGCAATACCGTGCAAAATATGTGGATTCCAAAGAATATAGTTAAGTCCATAAACCTTAACCCAAGTTTGAACAAAAGAATTTCACACTTCAAATGGGTTGAAGTTTTGGTGCCACTTCCAGATATAGAGAGATATTGGTTTTAAGTAGAGTGATCTGATTCCCCATGCCTTCACCTTAAATTCCTCCAAAGAGAAAATGATATGAAAGAAACATCGACCTAAAGAAATTAGTTTCTAATTAAAAAATTCACAAATATAATAAATCTTTGCTTTGATCTCACTGATTTTCCATTGTTTTTCAACATCAAGGAAAAATAAAATGGGAAATTAAGGAATTATTACCAATTTCTAATCTCTCCTAGATTTCCTCGGGGCCTAATTTCACATGACCTACATTCCTTTTACAGAAAATTCCACAAACTATGACATTCTTGTAGAGCAAGAAAGGACGGGTAGATCTAACTCTAGAATTATCCACCCCACCATGGTCGATAGCATTTCCCTCCTTACCAATATCATATTAATGATAGTCAAATCATCCATGAGGAAGAAGTTCTTCATTCGATAATGGATTGATAAAGGAATACATATAGAAGCCCTAATCTCTCTCGAAGCATTGAGAGAGAAAGTCTTGTTCCAGATTCCATCCACTACCCATATAATAAATATATTTAAATAATGAATATATTTACTATATTTATATTTATATTCATATATATTTATTAAAAATATCTATATGATATGAATATATTTATAATTATAAATATATTTACAAATATATTTATTTATAAATGTATTTATTTATAAATATATTTATAAATGTATAATTTCACTATTTATAAAATTATATATGTGTAATTATAAATAAAAAATATAATTTTTTAAAAAAATATTTATATAATTATAAATAAATAATTTTATATTTAAATAATTATAAAATTATAATAAATATATTTAAATAATGAATATATTTAATATATATATATAATTATATAAATATATATATATTGATATAAATACATTAATAATCATATAAAATATTTTTAGATATATTTAAAAATATTTTTATTTATAATTATAATTATAAATATTTTATCAGTGTTAAAACTTTAGAGCTGATAAACATATACCTTGTATTAGCGCTAAAGAAGCGTTGGTGAAAGATATCCTTTTCATCTCTAAAAGTTTAATGTTTATAAAAATATATTTTATTAGCACTTTTTTAGCACTGATAAATCTCTATCTTTACTAGCACTAAAGAATCGCTGATAAATTTCTCTTTTATCAGTGTTTATTAATCTAGTGCTGATAAAAGGTATCTTTATCAGTGTTTTTTAAAAGCACTGATAAAACCCTCTTCGTTATATTTAAAAGAACCCTAACTGTGCTGATTTCAGTCATGATTCTCTATATTTTGAGGAATTCCACTACTATCGTCACTCCTCTACTTTCTCTTGGATGAATCAAGCCTTAAATCCTATATATGTTATTTTTTTAATCTCCTCTCTCATTGGTTTCTTTTTTGGGTTTTGTAGTTTGTGTTATTGCAGTGGTTTCTTGGCTCCTATCCTCTCTTCTCCCTCATACTTAGTCAAACCACCTTGAATCTCTAAGAGGGTTTTGACATTCTTTTACTTCAATTTAGGTATCTCCTCCCCCAATTTTTATATTTTTTTCAATGTAAATCCCCTTTTTATTTCTTTTAATTTAGTTGTCTCCTCTCTTCATTCTGATTTCCTAAGGTATGTTTCTCTCTTATAATCCTTCATTTTAAAAATCATAGAATAATTGAGTATTTTATAATTCATTTTTATTAAAATTATTCTTGTGTTTAATGTTTATAATGGATTTGGAAAACATTTTGGTTGAATTCCATGATTTACATAAAGGGTTTTCCATTGATTATGATTGAATTATTTTGAATTAAATATTTTATAATGCCAAGTGTTTGATCATATGCTTATGAGGAATTTCAAGTCAATTTTCATGAAAAAATAAAGGCTTAGGCCATATTTTGGGTTTTAAAGTAAGAGACATGGTTTTAAAGAAAATTTTGAAATATAAAAAGGGTGTGTTTCTAAATATTTCAGAAGTATTGAAATTTTTGAATTTAAAATAAAGGAAAATAATTTTTCATCCTGAGATAGATTTTGTTTGATAGCTTATTTTGAACTTTAAAATGGTTTTATAGCTCATGATACCCTCATTGATCACCCCTTGTATTTTTTGTTCCTATTATGGGATGTTTATCAATTTATAATGTATGTACAATGTGAAAGGTTTTTTCTATTCAGGGTTGTTTTAGGTGAGGTGTAGGATATTAATTTTGGTACCATGTGTTTGAATTTACATTTCCTTTTTACCTCCTAACTTGGTTTATAGGTCATGGGAATGTTAGGTAACTAAATTGTATCTTGGATGAGTGAAAACTTTAGGTTAGCTTGTGTCTAGATAGAGTAGGCCTAGTTTATTGTGTGGGGTTGAGTTATTTAGTACTCAAAAAAGTTGTTAGTTTACTTTCAAAAATCAAACAATTTGATGATACTTAATAAGTGGTCATAAAAAATCATTTCTTCCCACTTAATCAACCTATCCATTATCTCATCACTGATGAAATCACTAAATTAATTTTAAGTATTTTTCATTTAATTATAATTCATTTATATTATAATTAATGTAAATTAATTTCTTTTTAATACAAGACAAGGTTTAAAATAAAATACTTAAATAAGTATATTCATGACATTTAAACTCATTATTTAAAACTAAATTCAGGTTTACTAAAATCACTCAAGATATCAGAACATAAATATGTACCAAATAGTAATTTTTTTCTTGAACAAAGGTTTAAGACATGTGAATATTTAGGTTACTTTATCAAAATAAAGTGAGGTAACATGTAACATATTGTAACTTGTTTTTACATGTTTTGACCCATTGATTTGAGTACCCAATGTTTGGATATATTTTCAAGTTGTTTTTGGTACTTTACAAAATCATTTTTGAAGGTTTTCAGGCCTCTGGATGGTTTTTTCATGGTTTTCACATGGTTAAACAAAGTGTGCAACCTGTTTCATGGTTTGTGCATGGTATTAGTATTGTTAGAATAAAGTGTACAACCTTTTGTATGGTTTTTTCATGATTTTTACATGGTTTAAAAAAGTGTGAAACCTGTTTCATGGTTTGTGCATAGTTTTTTCAAGGTTTAAAAAAAGTGTGAAACCTGTTGCACGGTTTTGGCATGGTTAGTACTAACTGTGTGAATTTTCCCAACAAACCATGCATGTGATAATTAAAGTTAGAAAAATTGTAATTAAAGTCCCGAAACCCCCCTAAATAACCCTAAACTCCTCCCACTTGATCATAATCTGATCCTTAGGGTTTTGGGGGTCCTATAAGGCCATTTTTTCTCCCAAAACATCATCTCTTGATGGATCAAAGTGGCAACCAAAGCATAGATCTTTTCTTTCAGTGGGTTATTTTATTCTTAATCTTAGATGTCCATTTTACTCTTTATTACTTCTTCATAAAGGTTGTTAAATCCTTAATTTTTTTTGGATCTTGATTGATTGATTTGGAATTCTAGATCTAGGATCTCCTCTCTCTTATTTTAAGATCCATCTTCTTAGATATGTGATCTCCATCGAAGTCAACACAACTTGGATTCATTGTAGTTTGATTACTTATTTTCCAAGTTGGTGTTTCTATGCATTTCCTTTGTTTTTTGATTCATTGTTTCTTGATAAATTCGTGGATGTGTGTTTCTTGATTTTTAACACCTATTCTATGATTTTTCCCATTTAATTCCTCATAAATTCTTCTTTGACAAATTTCTATTTAAATTAAACATGGTATGATTTAAATGTATTTTATCTTGATATATCTCAATATTTTATGAATTATTTAAATTCCATGTGTAACATCCCAGTTCTGGAAGCCACCCAGGGGCACCCCATACCCGGTTGGTCACATGGACTCAAGTGAATTTCCCCAAACTCCAGAGGATACCGACTAGCAGTGAGGGCCTTGGGTGTGATAGTGGGGAAACTATGACCTCATTGACAGTGTAACACAATGGAAGTAAACAAATGGAAATAGCGGAAGCAGTAAACAAGCAATAAGTAGACAGCAGAAGTAATAAATAACTGGAGCATATATATATATAATGATGCATGATACATATGTCTAAAAAAATAGCCAAATAAGTCATAATGCTAAATACAGTACTAATCCAAAGCACAAAATAAAAACAGGTAAATAACTCCTCAACATCGCAAGCCATAGCTTGGTCCCATGCTCTCCTGCTTTACAACAATAAAGTACCTAAAGTATAAGGGTTCTTTTCTGTATCTATACCTGCAACAATATAATATGTTTGGGCCCAAAAGCATGGCCCAAAGAAGGTGTGAGACTAAATCCCAGTAGGCAACCACCACGAGATCTATGCCTAATAGTCAGTGAATTTATGGTAGGCAATAAGAAAATAAATGCAGTAAACAAAGAATTACTCGAGGTAAACAATTCCTAAAATTTCAAAGCATTTCAATAACCACATAGCAAGTAAGCAGATAATCACAACAGGTAACCATCTGGGAACTACTCACAGCCTATCCCCTCTGGTCCTACCTAGCAACACAAGCAAGAAGATAACACAATAGGTAATGTAACACCCCAGGTAAATAAAGAATATGACATTTTCATATTTATCTATATTTGTGGATAAAATATTAATATTACTTTAAAGGGGACACTATGCTCGATGGCGTACCCAACACGCAACAACGAGTATCTTGGGAATCTTACGTTGCACTCTAATAATAAAATAATATTATTTTAAATGGTAGTTAACATGTAGCCGTTGTATTGGTGGTAATGGATATAAATAACTAAAATATTATTATATATGTTTTTAAATGTTTTTACATTTATCCAATAAAAGATAAAGGCTTCAAATACGGAAAGAATTCAATTTTAGGCGTATATGCCCTAGTTTTCACTAAAGGTTCACTTATCACCTTTTGATGGCGAACCGTCATTAAATATAGTTTTGTTCACTCTTATACATTTTATTGGACCAAATAAAACTCTTCTTAGGAATTGGGACATCAAAATTTACTTTGTGTAAATTTTTGGCATCTTTCCGATAAAGTTCATTTTTTTAATGAATAGTGTAAAATGTTGTATTTTAATTCAAAACCTCTTTTTAATATAATTTATTTATATGATTATATTATCTTTTGAATTGGTTTTAAAGTGAAATTAGAATATATTTTTACCATTAAATCCAATAGTGGTCGTTGGAATTAATTTCACTTTGAAATCAGGCTTAAACTAGTGTCAATCTTTTGAATCTTGTTGTTTCATAAAAACACGCTATTTGCTCTGATAGCGGGAATTAATTATTAAATTAATTAATGTGACTTATATGTTTTGAATTTTTTAAAATAGACTTAATTTTTGAATTAATAATATCAAATTTATCTTAGGGTGAATTTTTGGTATTTTTCTAAAAAACTTCAATTTTTGATGAATAGTGAAACCACTAAGTGGTACTTATAAAAACTGATTTTTCGTTTAAATGAAATTTTACCACTTCTGTGTTTTGAATTTCAGAAATCCAACATACATGGTTGTCATTAAGAAGTAAAATGTGGTTCAATGAGATAAAAATAATTTTTTGGTGAATAGTAACTTATTAAGTTTTTAATCGCGATTAGAGGTAATTAGTGTAGTTTAAGGTAAAAATAATGTTTTAATAATATGAAATGAACTTGACACATGTCCTAACCTCATTGGATGTGTCATGTACGACCAAGACAAGCCATGGGTCAACTTGGGGACCCCATGGAGCCACTTTGGTTGGGAAATGACATAAATAACTTTTTATTTAATGTTAAAGTAAAAATGACACACACATGAGATGTTTTACTAAGAAAATTTTTACATGGGGTTATACAAGTAATATTTTTGACTATAAATATTCATTGGAAAGCTAAAAATATTTCCTAAATCATAGTATTTTTTTACAATTTTTAGACGTTAAATAAATTAAATTATTTATGACATCATGATGATGCAGCGATGACCTCATTATTTAACGATTTAAATAAAATGGAAAGATAATGTAATATCTAAGACCTACACATGTCCAAAACCTATTGGATGAGTGGATTTCGAACCCTTATCACCTTATCCTTGAAACACATCAATGTGGGACTTCTTAAATCCGAATAACATTTTAAAATAAAGTGACTTTTCTTTACCTTCCAAGAGTGCCCCTCCTCTCCTCTTATAAAAGGCCCCCACCTCTACCTCCTTACCCAAACTCCCAAAGCCTTTGGCTCGGCCAAACCCTGCCCATTTTGTCTCTCAACTTCCCTCTATTACTCCTTGAAGCCTCACTTTGGGCAGAAGTCTTCCCAAGGAAGCCTTTGAGCTCAAACCAAAGGGAGTTACCCGATTTTAAGGTAATGTCTTCACTTGTGTCCTTTTGTTTTATTTTTCTTCTCCAACCCCCTAAACTCTTTTTATTCATTTATTTTGTAACAAATCCAGTATCTTAAATATACTAGGATGTTGTTAAAATAAGGATTCAATCTACACTTACACACACCTACATATAATGGTTAGAGAACATACTGTTTCTGTGGATGGTGAATTTCTGGCTCACGAAACGATGATTGTTCAACATTCTTCTAACACCTTAAAAGGTGGCCATTAAGATGACACTATATTTATATATGATATATAATATGTTTATGTTTTACTTAATCTTCTGTATTTTTCATTTATTTCATACCTTTATTGGTTCCATTATGGGTAAACGTGATATCTTCATTTAAGGAAGTGCGGACTACCGCCCCCTGAAAGTGATTTGATTCGTTATTACCATATGTGGTACGTATAAAGGGTATATTTAATGATATTATATATGATACCATACTGGAATTAAAATACTATTATGTATCATTATGTTTTAATTCCATTAAATATGAAATAGAAGTGGAAGTAGCCTTCATGCGTACGTACGGCTTACCGTCTCCATGAACGGTACATTTCATTTCTTATCTCAAAAAGTTATGTACTATTATAAGTACATATATATAATGGATATATATGTAATATATTACATCTAAATTATGTATATCATTCTGGAATTATAACATATATATATGTATCTCTCATTTTGTTTTAATTCCATTAATATGACAAAAAATGAAAGTAGCGTTCATGCGTACGTACGGCCTACCGTCTCCATGAACGGTGCTTTTAATTTTTTTCTCCAAATTCTACGGAATAGTATAAATTTTAATATATACTGGATATATATGATATTTAAAACATCAATACTATTCTGGATATGATGTACTTATAACTACATGGAGAATTATTTTCCAACAAGTTCAATTTTTGACTCATGTACCAAACATCGACAAAAACGTCTGATATGAACTCATATTATTAACCAATTATTATAACATTGAAATATGTGATATGAACTGAATAATAATCTTTATAGGAGGTCTTTAATCAATTATAAATTGACCAAAGTTTATTATTCAGTAATATAAAGAAACGAACAAGACAAGTTGGACTTGAGGTAAGGGATCCCACTCCTCCCTTTCTTTTTAAGTACACTCTTTTATGTCATTCCTTCTAAGCTCATCTTTCTTGTGATTGGGATGTTCTTTTATATTACTATTACTGTAATTTTTATGTTCATATGATGAGATACCCTATTCTCTCTCATCAATCCATTTTCGATGTTTTGAGTGGCGCCGTTAGGCTGCCGAATTTTCGTAAGAGATCTAACCTCTCTCTTTCTCTTTAAGTACTCTCCTTTATGTCACTTCTTTTAAGCTCCTCTTTTTTTTGATGGGGGGTGTTCTTTTATATTCCTATTTCTTTAAATTTTATTTTAATGTAATGAGATACCCTATTTGATCTCATCAATCCATTTTTGGAAGTTTTAAGTGGCGCCGTTAGGCTGTCGAGTTTTCGTAAGGGATTTTTCATCTCACTTTTATTCCCGTGAGATTTATGATACATTTGCCACATTTTCCTTTGAGTGGTGTATGTAATGCCCATTATTTTACTCATTGTGTAATATAATTTCTTTTATGAGTATTTACATCAATTTTGTATTGTCCTTCTTTCACGAGGTGTATGTTTCGAAAGATACCCATGTCGGTAAGGGAACCTTTCACCCTCCTCTTTTTAAAAGACTTCATTTGTTGGGTCTTTTAATTTACATATTGTTATGTTGGGATATGTTCTCATATATCCTTATTGATGTAAATTTTATGTCCAAGTGATGAGATACCCTTTTTTTATCTCTCATCAACTCATTTTGATGTGACGCTGTTAGGCTGTCAAGGGAACTTCTTAACCCAATTTCTATTTCTCTGGGTTCAACATGTAGTTATTGAATATGTCATCCTTTGAATATGTGTGAATGACCTTTTATTATTTTACACTTAATATCCACTTATATTTGGTGTATTCTTCTGTCATACATATTTATGTAATTGATTTATCCTTAAACCAAGGATACCGTCTTTGTAAGGGACTTCGTCTCAATCTCTTTTCATTGAGGAATATTTTGTTTTATACACAACCTTCTTTTATACGATGTATAAACCCCTTTGACTTTTACGTTTATCCAAAAGGAATCTTTTTTATTCAAAGTGTTTTACTAAATGACAAAAAGGGAATGTTTTTGTCGTACGTATGCGGCGACAACGACTTCTCCGCTGTCGTGACCATTATTTGAGTTTCAGATTCCTCTACAAGCCATACCTTATTTTCAAAAAGAAAAATAAATACCATGTTTTACTTTTCTTTTATTTTGGTATTGAAAATGGTTTTCATAATGTTTTTATTATATCAATGTGTTGTGTTGATATCTTGTGATTGAAATGTGGAAATGTTATGTTTCCTTTATGCATGTTTTCTGTGATACGATTATGTCATGGTTCTTGGGAATTATTATGAAGACGGGTGGTTCCATGATAAACTATGGGCGGGTGAGCCCGATATAGCTCTCCAATGCATTGGGTAACGCGAAGGAGTTAAACGTTAAGGTTTCTCCGAAGATATTTAGGGAATATACTGTGATGGGTATTCCAAAACGTAACCAAGAGGGTTACTCCCTACGTAAGAATGTTATGAATGCCTCAAGTTACATTTTATGTCTTATGATTTCTATGATTTATTCATGATTTGATGAGGTATGTTAAAGTGCCTATGTTTTATGGTTAAAGTATGATTTCATTCTTATGTATATATAAACTCTTGTTTTTATATCCCTTACTGGGCTTTTTATGCTCATCCCAAGTTTTTGAAATTTTTTTCACAGGACTTAGCGTGGAATAGGGTCAAGGATGGGATCAAGGGAAAGTCATGCTACCTAAAACATGGAACTATACATGTTTCTTTTTAAGAGTTTTTATTTTATGGGAATTTAGTAGAAGCGACTACTTTGTAATCTTTTGAGATGTAATAGTTATGTCCTAATTCTCTAAAACTCTAAACCTGAAAAGATCCTCAATGTGAATTACTCATTTAATTCAATATTAAGTAAGGTTTAAGTCTGGGGCCTTATAGTTGGTATCAAAGGTCGGTTTAGATAACTTTAGAGGTTAGGGTATTCTCTAAGCATAAGTGACATTACCATAATGGTTAGGATTTCAGAAAGAGTCCTAGTTTTAGATAAAGTGAATGAGTAAGTATATCTTAGTGTTTACCTTCCTCATTAGTACATGATGGTTTTGTTGATATACTCACACTGACATTTCTGTTTTTAGTGAATGGCTGGATCTTGCAGGCACCAAAGTGACAATTGGTTTGAAGGAAACTGTGGTGGTTCTCTGATTAAGAGACTCGATGAAATGAGGTACTCAATGAGGAAACTCGTGGTTGTTCTAAACCAACTATCAAGGAGTCATGATCAACCAATTGAACCTTGGTATGTTCTATAATGCCTCATGTACAAGATGACCAATCGATGTGGAAGTTCAGGTAATAATTATAAAGGTAACCATTAGAGTTTATATGATCCTTACTTTTGAGGTAATTATGGGTTATTATATGATATGATGGAAAATGAAGGGCATGAGATAAACTTGAGGTTAAAATATGTTATGATTATTTTTGAAGATTTTATCTCGTTTTGAGGGAAGTTTTAAGAATTATATAGTTTTGGAAAAAGGACAACATGCAGACCGTGTGACAACCCATCGCGTCAGACAAAGCTGCGGGAATCGAACCCACAACCAAAGTGCGACTGGTATTTATCGCCTACCACTGGACTATGTGAAGTCCCTGGTTAGTTTGACTGATTCTTTCTAGTTATATGATTTTTTCAATTAATAGTAAGTTGATTTTGGGTTATTTATGAAAATGATTAACCTGTCATGGAAGATATGTGATTAGGTTAATTACTTTTCAATACGAGACTTTAGGAGCAACAGATGTTGTTTGGAGATAAATGTTACGATTTAACTTAGAAGACTATGTGACTAAATCCTTAAAATATTTGGGTTTCAATCTTAGTTTGGTTTACTTTGAATAATTTTATGGACAAATTATTTATCGAATGGTCCTCATTGAAATTTGGGTTTTGTTGGACAAATTTTGAAGATTAAGAATAGATTTTCTTTTTATAAAGTGTTATCCTTTTCTGGATTATCTGATCTTGTACTAACCTTTGGGGTTTTGGTTTTGGTTAAAGTCTAAAGACATGGGAAGTATATAGATTTTTTTGGGGTTAGGTGATTCTCTAGAAGTTGATTATAGTACTCTTAATGTGAACAAGTCTTCCTAAATACTCTTCTTTTGGAGAAAATATGAGTTTGTGTAAGGAATCTAATAAAAGTTGAAAGTCAACATGATAAGTGATTATGTTTCCTTATGAATAAATTCCTCAATAAAAAGTAACTTTAAAAAAAAGGTTTTCTATTAACTTTTCCTACTGGGGAATCGAATATCGTTTAACCCATCACAAGTTTGTGATTTTCTTGTGGTTAACTTTCTCCTAAACATGTTTTCTATCACTCTCCATCAGAACATGACCTTATGTTTTCTCCTCCATGTCCATGTTTTCATACTTGGAATCCTAGTATGGGTTAACTCGGGTGACCTCTGTACTTATCTTCCTTTATTTTAAAGTGATTGTTTTACCGACTCTTGTTCTGATGTGGGACTTTCAAGGATGTTTCCAAGCTCAATTTTAAAAATTGCGAGGACGCAATTCCCAAAACGGGGGAAGGATGTAACACCCCAGGTAAATAAAGAATATGGAATTTTCATATTTATCCAAATTTTTGGATAAAATATTAATATGACTTTAAAGGGGACACTATGCTCAATGGCGTACCCAACACGCAACAACGAGTTTCTTGGGAATCTTACGTTGCACTCTAATAATAAAATAATATTATTTTAAATGGTAGTTAACATGTAGCCGTTGTATTGGCGGGAATGGATAGAAATAAGTAAAATATTATTATATATGTTTTTAAATGTTTTTACATTTATCCAATAAAAGATAAAGGCTTAAAATACTGAAAGAATTCAATTTTAGGCGTATATGCCCTAGTTTTCACTAAAGGTTCACTTATCGCCTTTTGATGGCGAACCGTCATTAAATATAGTTTTGATCACTCTTATACATTCTATTGGACCAAATAAAACACTTCTTAGGAATTTGGACATCAAAATGTAGTTTGTGTAAATTTTTGGCATCTTTCCGATAAAGTTCATTTTTTAATGAATAGTGTAAAATGTTGTATTTTAATTCAAAACCTCTTTTTAATCTAATTTATTTATATGATTAGATTATCTTTTGAATTGGTTTTAAAGTTAAATTAGAATATATTTTTACCATTAAATCCAATATTGGTCGTTGGAATTAATTTCACTTTGAAATCAGGCTTAAACTAGTGTCAATCTTTTGATACTTATTGTTTCATAAAAACACGCTATTAGCACTGACAGCGGGAATTAATTATTAAATTAATTAATGTGACTTATATGTTTTGAATTTTGTAAAATATACTTCATTTTTGAATTAATAATATCAAATATATCTTAGGGTGAATTTTTGATATTTTTCTGAAAAACTTCAATTTTTGATGAATAGTGAAACCACTAAGTGGTACTTATAAAAACTGATTTTTCGTTTAAATTAAATTTTACCACTTCGGTATTTTGAATTTCAAAAAACCGACATACATGGTTGTCATTAAGAAGTAAAATGTGGTTCAATGAGATAAAAATAATTTTTTGGTGAATAGTAACTTATTAAGTTTTTAATCGCGATTAGAGGTAATTAGTGTAGTATAAGGTAAAAATAATGTTTTAATAATATGAAATGAACTTGAAACATGTCCTAACCTCATTGGATGTGTCATGGCCGACCAAGAAAAGCCATGGGTCAACTTGGGGACCCCATGGAGCCACTTTGGTTGGGAAATGATATAAATAACTTTTTATTTAATGTTAAAGTAAAAATGACACACACATGAGATGTTTTACTAAGACAATTTTTACATGGGGTTATACAAGTCAGATTTTTGACTATAAATATTCATTGGAAATATAAAAAGATTTCCTAAATCATAGTATTTTTTTTATAATTTTTAGACGTTAAATAAATTAAATTATTTATGACATCATGATGATGCAGTGATGACCTCATTATTTAACGATTTAAATAAAATGGAAAGATAATGTAATATCTAAGACCTACACATGTCCAAAACCTATTGGATGAGTGGATTTAGAACCCTTATGACCTTATCCTCAAAACACATCAATGTGGGACCTCTTAAATCCGAATACCATTTTAAAATAAAGTGACTTTTCTTTACCTTCCAAGAGTGCCCCTCCTCTCCTCTTATAAAAGGTCCCCACCTCTACCTCCTTACCCACACTCCCAAAGCCTTTGTATCGGCCAAACCCTGACCATTTTGTCTCTCCACTTCCCTCTATTACTCCTTGAAGCCTCACTTTGGACATAAGTCTTCCCAAGAAAGCCTTTGAGCTCAAACCAAAGGGAGTTACCCGATTTTAAGGTAATGTCTTCACTTGTGTCCTTTTGTTTTATTTTTCTTATCCAACCCCCTAAACTCTTTTTATTCATTTATTTTGTAACAAATAAAGTATCTTCAATATACTAGGATGTTGTTATAATAAGGATTCGAGCTAAACTTACACACACCTACATCTAATGGTTAAAGAACATACTGTTTCTGTGGATGATGAATTTCTGCCTCACGAAACGATGATTGTTCAACATTATTCTAACACCTTCAAAGGTGGCCATTAAGATGACACTATATTTATATATGATATATAATATATTTATGTTTTACTTAAGCTTCTGTATTTTTCATTTATTTCATACCTTTATGGGTTCCATTATGGGTAAACGCGATATCTTCATTTAAGGAAGTGCGGACTACCGCCCCCTCAAAGTGATTTGATTCGTTATTACCATATGTGGTACGTATAAAGGGTATATTTAAAGATATTATATATGATACCATACTTGAATTAAAATACTATTATGTATCATTATTTTTTAATTCCATTAAATATGAAATAGAAATGGAAGTAGCGTTCATGCGTACGTACGGCTTACCGTCTCCATGAACGGTACATTTCATTTCTTATCTCAAAAAGTTATGTACTATTATAAGTACATATATATAATGGATATATATGTAATATATTACATCTAAATTATTGATATAATTCTGTAATTATAACATATATATATGTATCTCTCATTTTGTTTTAATTCCATTAATATGACAAAAAATGAAAGTAGCGTTCATGCGTACGTACGGCCTACCGTCTCCATGAACGGTGCTTTTAATTTTTACCTCCAAATTCTATGGAATAGTATAAAATGAATATATACTGGATATATATGATATTTAAAACATCAATACTATTCTGGATATGATGTACCTATAACTACATGGAAAATTATTTCCCAACAAGTTCAATTTTTGACTCATGTACCAAACATCGACAAAAACGTCTGATATGAACTCATATTATTAACCAATTATTATAACATTGAAATATGTGATATGAAATGAATAATAATCTTTATAGGAGGTCTTTAATCAATTATAAATTGACCAAAGTTTATTATTCAGTAATATAAAGAAACGAACAAGACAAGTTGGACTTGAGGTAAGGGATCCCACTCCTCCCTTTCTTTTTAAGTATACTCTTTTATGTCATTCCTTCTAAGCTCATCTTTCTTGTGATTGGGATGTTATTTTATATTAATATTACTTTAATTTTTATGTTCATATGATGAGAGACCCTATTCTCTCTCATCAATCCATTTTCGAAGTTTTGAGTGGCGCCGTTAGGCTGCCGAATTTTCGTAAGAGATCTAACCTCTCTCTTTCTCTTTAAGTACTCTCCTTTATGTCACTTCTTTTAAGCTCATCTTTTTTATTATGGGGGATGTTCTTTTATATTCCTCTTGCTGTAAATTTTATTTTAATGTGATGAGATACCCTATTTGATCTCATCAATCCATTTTTGGAAGTTTTAAGTGGCGTCGTTAGGCTGTCGAGTTTTCGTATGGGATTTTTCATCTCACTTTTATTCCCGTGAGATTTATGCTACATTTTCCAAATTTTCCTTTGAGTGGTGTATGTAATGCCCATTATTTTACTCATTGTGTAATATAATTTCTTTTATGAGAATTTACATTAATGTTGTATTGTCCTTCTTTCACGAGGTGTATGTTTCGAAAGATACCCATGTCGGTAAGGGAACCTTTCACCCTCCTCTTTTTAAAAGACTTCATTTGTTGGGTCTTTTAATTTACATATTGTTATGTTGGGATATGTTCTCATATATCCTTATTGATGTAAATTTTATTTCCAAGTGATGATATACCCTTTTTTATCTCTCATCAACTCATTTTGATGTGACGTTGTTAGGCTGTCAAGGGAACTTCTTAACCCAATTTCTATTTCTTTGGGTTCAACATGTAGTTATTGAATATGTCATCCTTTGAATATGTGTGAATGACCTTTTATTATTTTACACTTAATATCCACTTATATTTGGTGTATTCGTCTGTCACACATAATTATGTAATTGATTTATCCTTAAACCAAGGATATCGTCTTTGTAAAGGACTTCGTCTCAATCTCCTTTCATTAAGGCATATTTTGTTTTATACACAACCTTCTTTTATACGGTGTATAAACCCCTTTGACTTTTACGTTTATCCAAAAGGAACCTTTTTTATACGAAGCATTTGACTAAATGAAAAAAAAGGGAATGTTTTTGTCGTACGTATGTGGCGACAACGACTTCTCCGCCGCCGTGACCATTATTTGAGTTTCAGCTTCCTCTACAGGCCATACCTTCTTTTTAAAAAGAAAAATAAATACCATGTTTTACTTTTCTTTTATTTTGGTATTGAAAATGGTTTTCATAATGTTTTTATTATATAAATGTGTTGTATTGATATCTTGTGATTGAAATGTGGAAATGTTATGTTTCCTTTATGCATGTTTTGTGTGATACGATTATGTTATGGTTCTTGGGCATTATTATGAAGATGGGTGGTTCCGTGATAAACTAAGGGCGGGTGAGCCCGATATAGCTCTCCAATGCATTGGTTAACGTGAAGGAGTTAAATGTTAAGGTTTCTCCGAAGAGATTTAGGGAATATACTGTGATGGGTATTCCAAAACATAACCAAGAGGGTTACTTCCTACGTAAGAATGTTATGAATGCCTCAAGTTACATTTTATGTCTTATGATTTCTATGATTTATTCATGATTTTATGAGGTATGTTAAAGTGCCTATGTTTTATGGGTAAAGTATGATTTCATTCTTATGTATATATGAACTCATGTTTTTATATCCCTTACTGAGCTTTTTATGCTCATCCCAAGTTTTTGAAATGTTTTTCACAGGACTTAGCGTGGAATAGGTTCAAGGATGGGATCAAGGGAAAGTCATGCTACCTAAAACATGGAACTATACATGTTTCTTTTTAAGATTTTTTATTTTATGGGAATTTAGTAGAAGCGACTACTTTGTAATCTTTTGAGATGTAATAGTTATGTCCTAATTCTCTAAAACTCTAAACCTGAAAAGATCCTCAATGTGAATTACTCATTTAATTCAATATTAAGTAAGGTTTAAGGCTGGGGCCTTATAGGTAACCCTCTGGGAAGTACTCACATCCTATCCCCTCTGGTCCTACCTAGTAACACAAACAACCCTCTAGGTAGTACACTCAACCTAACCCCTCTGGTTCATCTTAAGCATAGACTCTCTGAGGAATCACTCGCCATCAATTCCTCCTATAGTCTCGTATCAGTAACTAAAGGCACTCTAGGGAAGCACTTACGTCACATTCCCCCTTTGACCCATGTCGAGTAACTACATACACTCTGAGGAAGCACATATGTCAATTCTCTATGTGGTCTCATATCGTAAGTAGAAAAGTCACTCTGGAGAAGCCCTTACGCCCATTCTTTCTATGGTCTGTACACCTAGTTCTCACAGCCCTGTGTAAGTCAAGCAAGTACAGTGAAGCATATCGGCCAAAGTAAACCTCAAGAACTACATGGATAAATATTCTAAATAATCTCATCATGTCAGAACAACAGTCACACCATCCTATAATACTAGGCATGGGAAAAACGAGGCAGCCTAACAAGATAAGCATAACCAAATGGTCATAAACAAAACATGCATGGGAAACACTTCCAAATCATATAAATTCACCCTATTCACAGTCAATTAACCTCTACTCAAGCATACAATCATAGGAGGTAAATAATAGGGCTAAAATAGTAAACACACAATACCCCGTTCATAGGTATTGGCGATTTTTCACATATAACTAAAATACTTTCAATAGAAAGGCACAAACCACCTACCTCGGTGTTGGGAGATTGCTATAAATGAACCTTATGACTTGAATCACCCAAGAACACCGTAGATCTATAAAAACATCTAAAATTTTTAATCGAGGATAACTTGATAAAGAGGAAGAATCCGGAAGTGAAGCTCTGGAAGAAGGAAGAGCTTACTGAGGCGATACCAACACAATCAATGACGATCGATTTAGAGAACAGACGCTCGCTCAGGGACTCGGAGAAGATTCACCATCGTATGGGTTCTCTCGGACGAACCAGACCTAGAAGTAGAGCATTATGTCCGTTAGACGTGACCTCGGTATGTTTAATGAAAAAAATACACAGCATGTACTTTATAAGTACATGGCGTGTACTTTCCGTTTCCGTACTCCGCTTTTGGAGGCCTCCAGGTCACCCCCACATGGTCATGTGCACCACCGCTATATGGCCAGCACTCGGCTACCCGCAGTAACTGAGTACACGGCGTGTACTTATAAAGTACACGGCGTGTACTTCTAAGATTTCCAGAAATTCCTCTATTTTCTCAAAAATGACCAGAAAAGAAAGACAAACCTCAAAAATATGGTTCGGGTTCTTACACCATGTTTTTTGTTTTTGTTTCAAAATAACTTTTAAAAGGTTTATTTGGTAAAATTATGGGCTTTAGTCTAGGTTTTGATTTATTAAAAGGGCTTTGGCCTGGGTTTTTATTTATTAAATAAACTTTTGTGATATTAATTATATGAATTGAACTATTTGATGTTTTCTAAATAGTTTAAAATGATTTAATTTATAAGAGGACCAAGAACCCCCTTTGAATGATTTTACCCTTTTTTGGAATTGGTTTTTTGGGTTATTTTAAATTAATGATTTTTATTCATGGAAAAAGGGTGTAAACCCATGATTTGGAATGTATTCAATCCTTTTACAATTTTAATACATACTTTAAATTATTTAGGGATGATTTAAAATAAATGATTGTTTTTTAAGGCTTGTTTAGAATTTTTATAATGAATTGTGAAAGGAAACAGGTATTATTACCCTTTTGAATACTAAATTGTATAAAAGTTTTTGAATAGAAATTGGATGGATTGATAAATTATTGGAAATTGTTAAAAATTAAATTATTGAATATAATTTTGTGAAACCCCCAATTCCATTGAATTTGGGTGTGCTTTTGAAATTGTTGGAAATTATAAACATTTAAATTGTTGAATTTAAATTTGTGAGAACCCCCAATTCTATTAAATTGGGGTGTGTTTGTGAAATTTATAGAAAATTGTGAAAATATAAATTTCTGAATTTAAATTGTGAAAACCCCCAATTCTATTGAATTGGGGGTTTATTATGAAATTTGTTGAGATCGGCTATTTTGATAATCCAAACCATGCTTTTATATAATTTGATAATCTCAATATAATGTTTTTCTATATTTTAATTCTTTCAATCTGTGATCAAGATGATAATAATATTAAAATAATCCCTGAGATATGTTAATCTTTGTTTATCCATGATTATATAAGTTCTGAAATAATTCTAATCCAATAAGATGTGTTTTGCATGAAAACAGATAAGTGTAAGCTACTAATATGCACATAGCTACTGATAAAGAGCTATCGGTACTCATTCTACCGATATACTTAGTCTACCGATAGACAGAGTCACCGATACACTAAGGTCACTGATATAAACAGAGTTACCGGTAAGCAGACACAAATTCTACCAACAGAACAGAAGAGCTACCGATGTGCATGTCTACCAGTAGTTACCGATAGAGTAAGCCTACTGATACGAGTACTGACAATCTCAAACCAAAGTTACCGATATGAGGAAGTCTACCGATAGAACCAGTCTACCGAGCTACCGACTAAAAAACTCACCAAAGCTACCCACAGACAAGAGCTACCGATAGACAGAAGTCTACCGATAGAGCCAGTTCACACATAGTTATCGATACATCGAGCTACCAATAGCTCAAGAGCTGCCGATAGAGCAAGAGCTACCGATGGAGAGAAACTGTTATATAGAGCTACTGATGCAAGAGCTACCGATTGAAGATCCTACGACACCGTAAACTTTTACCAACACGAGCTACTAATGATTGACCAACCAGTCAAACTCTATACTCTCTACTCTCAATACTATTTGTTTATTAAGATAACGGTTACATTTAATGTTTTTAGTGCAGTTAATGTTATTTTATGATCTTTTTTTCCATGTCAGGGAACCATACCTAGTACCCATGCAAAAAGTAATTATTCTTTTCTGTAGAAACTGAAAGCTATAAAGGGACAGAAAAAGATCGTGCAATACACACTCTTTTGAAAGAGAAAGAATCAAGGCACTAAGAAGACACACAAAGGGTGAAAGAGCCAAGAGATGAGCAGCATTCAAATGTGGAGAATTTTTTCACTAGTCAACATCCATACTACAAGAATCCTGTACATACACAAAGAAACTTATTATAGAGGAGAACACAAGCTGCATCTTGAGTGAAGAACTACAACAAACATTTCATGCACTCAGGCTGCTAAGTTGAACCTGAAATCAAGGAAGAAAATGACACTCTGTTTTCTGAGTAGAAACCAGAGAAGGACTCAAAAGCTTATTAGAAAAATCAAACGAGTCCAGAGCTATACTGCAAATCACTAATGCTTTTCTAAACTCTTTCTCACCTTATTTAGTGATTCTATCTTTACATTTCGAGCAGTGTGTGTACCCTGTTTATTTTTCACACACACTGTCTCATGAGAAAAACTGGAGGATTCTTAAATCCTCACTCAAACATCATAACCCTTTGTTTCCCAGTGTGGATAGTGGTAGAGGTCGATTAAGACCTGAACAACTTGTGTGCTGTTGTTTGTTTTTCCCATGAAGAATTGTGGTAGAGGTCTTTGAACCTAGACAGTAGTGTACTATTGTTTACCCCCGATCCAGGGTGTGGATCAATTTATATGAATTGTTGAGAGGACTAAGTCTCATCTTGAGACTGAACCTCTTGATTAACTTTGCTATGCATTTTAATTTAAGTCTATAAGTATACTATATATTTGTTTCATATTCCACTACTATTACTTTGAAATACAAAACTATTTTAAATATAATATGATAGTTAAATTAGCAAGTTTTTATACTTATTGTAAACCGGTAAGTTAGTTTCAAAATTTAATTTATTCTTTAGATTAAGTCAACTGAGACCTAATCAATCTTTGAGAAACTGATTGAACATTTACACTCTGTATAGATTCACTACAGTTTAACTTTATTTTCAAATTGGGGGATTTTAAGAGAAATATTTTTAACAGAAATTTTTATTGGAACTCAATTCACCCCCCTCTTGAGTATCCACTCTGACCAATATTTGGTATTAGAGGATGTGTTTGTTAAGGGATTTTTGAAATAATCTGTTTTCAACTGTGATTTTAGTTTCATTTTTAAAGATCTTAAATTTCTGTTAGTTCTAAATTTTACCTCTTTAAAACTATTTTCTAAAATATACCTATGGATAATAGACTAGAGGGTGCAGCTACTAACCGGCCACCTTTCTTCAATGGCACAAACTATGCCCAGTGGAAACTGAAAATGAAAATTCATTTAGAAAGCATGGGTTTTGATATTTTGACTGCTATAGAATCTCGATATAAAATTCAAAAAACTGAAAGAACAACTTGGGATGAACCTACAAAGACTGCTTATAATAATAACTATAAATCCATGAATGCCATGTACTGTGATTTAGGAGATGAAGAGTTTAATATAATTTCTTCTTGCAAAACTGCTTATGAAATATGGGATACTTTGGGTGTTTCTCATGAAGTAACAACCAATGTTAAAGAAATTATATTGAATACTTATACTATTAAATATGAAAATTTTAAAATGAAAACTGATGAACCTATTTATGATATATATCTTAGTTTTAATGATATAGTCAATAGAATGAGTTCACTTGGAAAAGATGTTCCAGCTAAGGAAAAAATTATGAGGATACTAAGATGTCTTCCAGAACGATGGAGGGGCACTTCTTTTTTAATCAGAGAGTCATGTGACATTGGATCACTGCCAGTAAAAGAGCTTATTGGTAAATTAATGATGTATGAGGAAGAACTAAAAGTGAATAAGGAGGAAGATAATGAGCCTAAGAGAAAATCCGTAGCTTTAAAGTCTACTGCCTCTAAGAGTAAAGACAAGGAGAAAATGAAAATACAAACTGAAATTTCAATAAGTGAAGATTAAGACTCTGATAGTGATGTTGAGATGGCTCAAATAACCAAGAGATTCAAAAAGTTTTATAGGAAGAAGAAATTCTTCAGGAAATCTAACTACAAAGGAAAGTATGATTACAAGGGACAGTTGAAGAAGGATTGGAAGAAAGCTGACAAGAATGATGAAATAGTCTGCTATGAGTGTAAAAGGAAAGGACACATCAAGGATGATTGTCCAAAATTAAAAGTCAAAAAGAAATATGATTATAAGGACAAGAAGTACAAGAAAACTATGAAAGCTACTTGGAGTGCTTCAGAGGACAACATAAGTGAATCTAAAGTTTCTGATTCTGAGAAGAATCATGCCAACATTTGTTTCATGACCAACACATCTGAGGTAACTTTAGATACTCCTGTTTTAAATTTATATTATTATGGAGATGATGCAGACTCTGATTCTGATTCTGAAAACATGACTAGTGAGGAATTATTTGAATACTGTAATATGTTGGAAGAGACATGCAATGAACTTAAGGACAAATACAAATCATTGAAGAAACAGCATTCTCTCACTACTACTATTAAAACTGAACTTACTATTGAAAAAGATAAGAATGCTCAACTATTAAAGGAAAATACAGAACTAAAAATGTCAAATGAGAAACTTAGAAAAGACTTAGAGAAGCTTACAAATGGAAAGGATACACTAACTCAAATTCTAGGAAAGAAAGTGGCACCAAAATACACTATTGTAATAGGATACAAACCTGGACAGAGACAGCTTATTAAGAATATATTTATTCCTAAGTCTAGACAGAATATTGCTAGTTCAAGTTCTGGAAATTTGTATGCTTCAACCAGTTATTCATATGGTTATAGATTAACTAAATTTTATCTTTCAAAATCTATTGATTTTATAAATTATAGGAGACCCATAAGAAAAATATAGGTACCTAAAGCTTTGATTTCTAACCTATCTGGACCCAAGAAGATCTAGGTACCAAAATAATTTTCTATCTAAATCTATTTTATAGGAAACATGCTTAAAGAGTTCTCACAAGAAGGTATGGTACTTGGACAGTGGGTGTTCAAGACATATGTCTGGATATTATACATGCTTCAAGAGCTTAATAAAGGTTGATAGAGGCCACGTCACCTTTGGTGATAATTCTAAAGGAAAAATCATTGGCCTAGGCCAAATTGGTAACTCTGATTTAGTTTTAATTTCTAAAGTTTTATTTTTTGATGGACTTAAGTATAACCTGTTAAGTATTTCTCAATTATGTGATGATGGATTTAATGTGAAATTTGAAAATGATTCATGTAATGTTTTTAATTCTCAAAATACTTTAGTATTTTCTGCTTTAAGAAATGAAAATGTTTATGTTGTTGATTTAAATTCTTTAGCTAAGAAAAATGTTACTTGTTTAAATGCTTTTCATAAAGAATCTTGGATTTGGGACAGAATATTAGGACATTGCAACATCTATTGACTTAGAAAATTAACTAGGAAGAACTTAGTTAGAGACCTACCTAAGCTTGAATTCCCAAATGACAAAGTTTGTAATACCAGTTAAAAGGGAAAGCAACATAAAGTTTCTTTTAAATCAAAGAAGGAAGTTTCAACTTCTCAACCTCTCGAGTTGGTTCACATGGACTTGTTTGGACCTTCAAGAGTTTCTAGTTTAAATGGGAAGCAATATGTCTATGTTCTAGTAGATGACTTTTCTAGATATACTTGGGTATACTTCTTAGCTCACAAAAGTGAAGCTTGTTCTTACTTTGTTAAATACTCCAAATCTGTAGAAAATCTTTGTGGACTTAAGATTAAAACCCTGAGAAGTGATCATGGTCGTGAGTTTGAAAATACAGAGTTTGAATCTTATTTCTCACACAATGGCTATAGTCACAACTTTTCTGCTCCTAGGACACCTCAGCAGAATGGTGTGGTAGAAAGAAGGAATAGAACCCTTCAAGAAATATCTAGAACCATGCTTAATGAATATGACCTGCCTATTTACTTTTGGGCTGAAGCTGTGAATACAGCTTGTTATATTATTAATAGAGTCTTAATTAGACCAGTTTTTAAGAAGACCCCATATGAGTTGTGGAATGATAGAAAACCTAAAGTTAGTTACTTTAGAGTCTTTGGCTGCAAAGTTTTTATTCTTAATACAAAGGATAATCTGGACAAGTTTTCTTCTAAGAGTGATGAGGGAATATTTATTGGTTATTCTTTAACTAGAAAAGCTTATAGAGTCTTTAATAAAAGAACCAAATGTGTGGAAGAATCTGTTCACATCAAGTTTGATGAAACTGATCCACATGAGCCTAAAACCTCTCTTGGAAATCTTGAGGAAGATTTGAGTGTTCTGGACTATAATGATAAATCTAAAGAACCTATTGTAAAAATATCCAGTTCCGGACATATTCCAGAATCTGCTTCTGTTGAACCCGAACTTGGAGATGAACCTGAAATTTCTAGTCCTACCTTTACTAGATCAACAAGGATTCTAAAGAATCATCCTTTGGATGCCGTTATAGGTAATCTTGATAGAGGGACACAGACTAGAGCTTCTCTAAGAAATCAGGTTGAACATCAAGCCTTTCTTTCATAGCTAAAACCTAAAAATGTCAATGATGCTATCAATGATGAATTTTGGGTAATGGCTATGCAAGAAGAGTTAAATCAATTTGAAAGAAACAAATTCTGGGGATTAGTTGACAGACCTAAGGACACTTTAACAATAGGTACTAAATGGGTTTTTAGAAACAAAGTTGATGAGTCTGGAAACATAGTTAGAAACAAAGCTAGACTAGTTGCACAAGCATATAGTCAAGAGGAAGGTATAGACTATGATTAAACCTTTTCACATGTATCCAGATTAGAATCCATTAGGATCTTACTTGCCTATGTTGCTCATCTGAATTTCAAGTTATATCAAATGGATATCAAAAGTGCTTTTCTAAATGGTTTTATTTTTGAAGATTTTTTTGTCGAACAACCACCTGGATTTACTAATCCTCATTTTCCAAATCAAGTGTTTAAACTTTCTAAAGCTTTATATGGTATAAAACAAGCTCCAAGAGCATGGTATGATAGACTTAGTAATTTTCTTATTTCAAAAAGTTTTACTAAAGGGATTGCTGATCCAACTCTTTTTATTAAAAGAATTTATAAAGATGTTTTAATAGTACAAATCTATGTTGATGATATTATTTTTGGATCTTCCAAACACTCTTTATGTAATGATTTTTCAAAATGTATGCAAAATGAGTTTAAAATGAGTTTAATGGGAGAACTTAAATATTTTCTTGGATTTCAAGTTTTCCAAAATAAATATGGTATTATTTTGAATCAAAGAAAATATAAAAAGGATCTCTTAAAACGTTTTGGTTGGGATAGTATTAAGGAAAGTGAAACTCTTATGAGTATTGTTTGTAAATTGGATACAGATGAAACTGGGAAACTAGTGGATCAAACCAATTACAGATGTATGATTGGAAGCTTACTTTACCTTACTGCTAGTCGACTAGATATTATGTTTAGTGTGTGTATGTGTGCAAGATTTCAAGATAATCCAAAAGAATCTCATTTACTTACTGTTAAATGAATTTTTAAGTATCTTAAACATACTGTAAACTTAGGTTTGTTTTACCCAAAAGGACAACCCTTTGAATTAATGAGTTATTCAGATGCTGATTTTGCTGGTTGCAAGTTGGATAGAAAAATCACTTCAAGAACATGTCACTTATTGGGAAAATCCTTAGTATCTTGGTGTAGTAAAAAAGCAGAATTCTGTAGCATTATCCACTTCCTAAGCAGAGTACATAGTTGTTGGTAGTTGTTGTACACACATTTTTTGGATGAAACACACTCTTTTGGACAATGGTAATGACTTTAAGCATGTTTCAATCAATTGTGAAAACACTAGTGCAATAAATATCTCGAATAACCATGTGTCTCACTCTAGGACTAAACCCATTGATGTAAGGCACCATTTCTTGAGATATCATTACCAAAAGGGTGATATAATTCTTGAGTTTATTGGTACTGAACATCAATTAGCCGATATTTTCACTAAACCTTTGAGTTCGGATAGGTTAAGTTACATTAGACATGAGTTAGGTATTTTTAACCTCAATCAGTAGCTATTCTCACCGATGTAAAATCCTCACCGATGTGATATTCTCACCGATGTAGAATTCTCACCGATGTCAAATTCTCACCGATGTCAAATTCTCACTGATGTAATATTCTCACCGATGTGAATCCTCACTGATGTAACCTCACTGATAGAAATTCTCATTGATGTGTGCGCTATTTTAAAACTTTTGTCTGTCGCCAGAATTTGAATTTTTTTTTTCATTATTTCATTTTATTTATTTATTATATGATTCCTAAATGATAAAACTAAAGTCCGAGCTACTTCTTAATCCACTGATCCTAAAACCTTAATCCTCTAACCTTAGCTCTCGAATCCTTAAAGAACCCTAAATCCTTCGAACCAACGATGGAAAAAACCAAACTTCCTACCGTCAGAGATGGCTCTGTTGAGCTGAAAACAAAGAAGCAGAGGACTGAGCAAGAAGAAAGTGGTAGTGGTAGTGTTGCTAGAACTAGGTTGGGGAGACGACCAGTGAATCCTCATCTGCACAATCATGTTATTGTGATTGAAAAGGAGTTGTGTGTAGAATGGCTGATGCCGAGCAAATCCTTAGTGCTCGAAGTACTTGAAGATCAAAAATGGGTAGAGTGCTTTTCGAACAACAATGGTCCCTACTTTCCAAAATTAGTGAAATAGTTTTACGATTTTGTAACCTTTTAGAAATCAAAGAATGAAAATCGAGTAACCTCTTCTGTGAATGGAAAGAAGATGTCATTTTCATCTGTTGAGTGGGATGAGTGCTTAAAAGTCCTACATGAAGGTGTATCTGGATATGTCTCGAGAGCCATTCCACCTACCAGTGACAGTTTCGATTATGAGACTGCTTTGGAAGAGCTGACTAGTGATGGAAGTCAAAGACAAGTAGTTGTTGTAGAAATGGATGGAGAGAACATATTGTTGTTCAAATTTGTTCAACATGTCTTGATACCGAGGAGAGGAGACTTTTCCAATTTGAGATATCAGGATATCTATCTCCTACACCTCTTAAGACATTGTGTAAAGGTAAATTTGTGCAGATTGATGATGATCCAAATGGAAGACATGACAAGGCTGAAATCAAAGACAAATGCCATATTCTTTGCTAAATTGATCTCTGTGATGATTAAAGTAAAAGGGGTAGATGAGTCTCAAGATGAGACAGTAGTAGTGAAGAATAACATTTTCATCACATCCACAGTGTTCAAATACATGAGGATCAATTGGAACCCTTGGAGAGGAGAATGGGTCAATGATGACCATAAGGTATATGACAAATTCAATCCTGTGGATCATCCTTCAAGACCAAAGGATGTGAGGGATCCAGGTCTAGGACCTGATGAAGAGAAGACAGAATATAGTGATGATTCAGAAGAGGAAGAGTCCTCTGCTGATGAAAGAGGAGACCCTGACTTACCTCCTAGCCCAAATCTTGAAAATCTTGATCAACAGAAATCAGATAAGGAAGAAGCTACTTTAGAGGCTGTTGAAGAGACTGTTTAAGAGGCTGCTGTACAGAATGAGGAAGATGTTCATGAGAGTGAAGCATCTCTGTCAGCTGATTTGAGTCTTATTCCAGTGATTGGACAATCCTTAATGTATGCTAATGATGCAAATGAAGTTGACATTCCCTTTCCTATTTTGGAAGACCCTCCTACTGTTGCAGAAGAAGAATTGATAGTGGAAGATTCTCCTTAGGATGAAAGACCTTGTGAGAATGCTACTGAGAATGTTTTTAAGACTGCTATTATCCTAATTGAGGATTCACCAGTTTAGGGGGAGCATCAATCCAATGTTAGAAGTGTTTAAGTGGCTACTGGAATTGAAGATTGGGTAGAAGACCCAGGTTTTATAGTCTGTGGTTTAGACTATCCAGATTCAGATAATGAGGCATCTCACAATAGACCAACGATTACTTATGATGTAGATTCTAAGTTATTGCCTAAAGATGTGGTCAGAATGCATGACCTGGATACTTTAAAGAAAAATCTTAAGGATAGTTTTGTGGAAGAAGTAAAGAAGATGGAAGTTTCTCTAGAATCTTCAGTTCAATCGGTTATGACTGATTCTGTGGTCAGTTTATCCTCTTAAAGAACATCTTCTGCAGTTGCACTTGCTGATTTAGTTACCAAGGCTGATCTGGAATCCATGAAGGATGATCTGAAAGAATATTTTAGTGCCTCAGTTGCTGAGATGAAGCTTTGTTTTGCTGAAGATTTGAGGATGTTGGAAATATCATTTGAACTCTCTCTAGGTTGTAATTTATCAACCTTTATGGGTGAAATAGTTGAAGAAGTTAAATACTGTTAGGCTCAAGTTTCTAGACTTGAAGCAGATCTTGAAGTTTTAAAGATATTGGTTATCTCTTTGGAATCTTATATGAGCTCAAAATCTCAAGCAGATAAGGACTTAGCCTATGTCAAGAGTGTGGTAAGCCAGATGGTTTCCGTGTTTGAAGGTTTCAAAACTTCTATGAAAGATCATATTAAAACCCAGGATTCCCAAGTTCAAAATCTTATCAGTGGGTTGACCAAAAGCTTCAAAGAGACTATATCTTTCTATGTTGGTTCTCTTGCATCTAAACCTTCAGTGTATTTGAATCAGTTCAGAGCTGTGATGAAGGAAGAGCTTGGTTCAGCTTCAACCAGTGGCTCTGTGGACTCATCCGAGCTGAGCAGAGTTGTGCTCTCTACCAGAGATTCAGCTAGAGAAATAATGAAGATAGTCCAAGACTATATGAGAGAATCATCTGCCTCTCAGAAAGAATTTAAAGATAAGTTGGATTCCTATTTCTCTAAGATTTTCACCAAAAATCAACTCAATAATCACTTCAAACTTCTGTTGGAAAATATGAAGTTGCCTCCTGTCAATCAAGCTTTCAGAGAAAAAGTTAGCAAGCTAAGGGAATTGAATACAGCTTTGGAAAAGTTTATGGAGAACAAGGATGACTTCATATCTTCTATGGAGAGAGGATGAGGAATAATTATGGATTTCAGAAAACTGTTGCTACCTTTTCTGTATATTGATGCTAGGCCAGTAATTGTCCCACCTGCTTTTCCTGCCTCTGGCTCTACTGCTTCTCCGGTTCAGATGAATCCTACCCAAGCAATTCGAAGCCTCACACCTATGATCACTCAAAGGACTCCTCAGTAAAGACCAAGAATAGTTTCTGTGGCTCAGCCTCCTTTGATCATTTCAGGAATTCCTAAGACCTCACCTGCTTCCACTTCACCTGAATCCTCCTCTACTCCCAAGGGAAAATCTCACATTGAGGATGTGTATTGAACCAGTGGCTAGACTGTTTGATAGTAATCCATTGTATTTTTTTTATTTCTTTGTACCTTATCTAGAACATGCAATGAAATTGGTTTTTCATCTCTTTTCACAATTTTATTTTTATTCCTTTTCTCTTTGGTTTCCCACTTTTTGATTATCACAAAGGGGGAGCAATATTTTACCAAGCTTTTAAAAAGGGGGAGAAATACTCACTAAGTATCAAAGAGGGAGAAATATTCACCCAGGGGGAGAGATATTAATGAAAGGGGGAGAAATTTTATCTAAGGAAAAGCTATCATGCTTTACTCCTCTGATACTATTACATTTCATCCTCTGATACCATTTTCTCTAACTCTCTAATGCCACTAAACTTTACTTTTTATATCATTACATTTAATTTTATCTCTGATACTATCACATTTTCCTTCCACCTCTAATACTTTATGTTCTATAACATACTGTTTCTCTGATATAATTGCATTTAATGATATATCCTCTGATACAACTGCTCACTAGTTTAAAACTATAATTTTATAAGTTGTGATTATCAAAAAGGGGGAGATTGTTGACCTCACCTATTTTGATAATCCCAACCATGATTTCATATACTTTGATAATATCAATCTAATGTTTTTCTATATTTTAATTCTTTCAATCTGTGATCAAGATGATAATAATATTAAAATAATCCCTCAGATATGTTAATCTTTGTTTATCCATGATTATATAAGTTTTGAAATAATTCTAATCCAATCAGATGTGTTTTGCATGAAAGATAAGTGTAAGCTACAGATCTGCACATAGCTACTGATAAAGAGCTACTAGTACTCAATCTACCGATAGACTTATTTTACCAATAGACAGAGTCACCAATACACTAAGGTCACTGATATAAACAGAGTTACCGGTAAGCAGACACAAAGTCTACTGACAGAACAAAAGAGCTACCGATGTGCATGTCTACCAGTAGTTACTGATAGAGTAAGCCTACTGATACGAGTACTGACAATCTCAAACCAGGGCTACCGATATGAGGAAGTCTACCGATAGAACCAGTCTACCGAGCTACCAACTAACAAACTCACCAGAGCTACCAACAAACAAGATCTACCGATAGACAGAAGTCTATCGATAGAGCCAGTTCACACATAGTTACCGATACATCGAGCTACCAATATCTCAAGAGATACCAATGGAGCAAGAGCTATCAATGGAGAGAAACTGTTATATAGAGCTACCGATGCAAGAGCTACTGATTGAAGATCCTATGACACCGTATACTTTTACCAACACAAGCTACTAATGATTGACCAACCAGTCAAACTCTACACTCTCTACTCTCAATACTATTTTTTTATTAAGCTAACAGTTACATTTGATGTTTTTAATGTAGTTAATGTTATTTTATGATCTTTGTTTCCATGTCAGGGAACCGTACCTAGTACCCATGCAAAAAGTAATTATTCTTTTCTGCAGAAGCTGAAAGCTATAAAGGGACAGAAAAAGATCGTGCAATACACACTTTTTTGAAAGAGAATGAATCAAGGAACTAAGAAGACACACGAAGGGTGAAAGATCCAAGAGCTGAGTAGCATTCAAATGTGGAGCATTTTTTCACTAGTCAACATCCATACTCCAAGAATCCTGGAAATACATGAAGAAACATATTCTATAGGAGAACACAAGCTGAATCTTGAGTGAAGAACTGCAACAAACATTTCATGCACTCAGGCTGCTAAGTTGAACCTGAAATCAAGGAAGAAAACGACACTCTATTTTCTAAGTAGAAACCATCGAAGGACTCAGAAGTTTATTAGACAAATAAAATGAGTCTAGAGCTACATTGCAAATCACTAAAGCTTTTCTAAACTCTTTCTCACCTTCTTTAGTGATTCTATCTTTACATTTCGAGCAGTGTGTGTACCTTGTTTATTCTACACACACATTGTCTCCTGAGAAAAACTGTAGGTTTCTCACCTTCTTTAGTGATTCTATCTTTACATTTCGAGCAGTGTGTGTACCTTGTTTATTTTACACACACATTGTCTCCTGAGAAAAACTGTAGGATTCTTAAATCCTCACTCAAACTTCATAACCCTTTTTTCCCACTGTGGATTGTGGTAGAGGTCGAGTAAGACCTGAACAGCCTGTGTGCTGTTTTTTGTTTTTCCCACGAAGAATTGTGGTATAGTTCTTTGAACCTGGACAGTAGTGTACTATTTTTTACCCCTGATCCAGGGTGTGGATCAATTTATATAAATTTTTGAGAGGACTAAGTCTCGGCTTGAGACTGAACCTCTTGGTTAACTTTGCTGTACATTTTAATTTAAGTCTATAAGTATACTATATATTTATTTCATATTCCGCTGCTATTACTTTGAAATAAAAAACTATTTTAAAGCTACTTTGATAGTTAAATCATCAAGTGTTTATAATTATTGTAAACCAGTAAGTTAGTTTCAAAAGTTAATTTAATCTTCGGATTAAGTCAACTAAGACCAAATCAATCTTTGAGAAACTGATTGAACATTTACACTCTATATGGATTCAATACAGTTTAACTTTTTTTTAAAATTGGGGGATTTTAATAGAAATTTTTTTAACTGAAATTTTTATTGGAACTCAATTCACCCCCCTCTTGAGTATCCACTCCGACCAACAAAATTGGATGGAAAATTTATTTAAATTAAATTTTGTAATTTAATTTTGGAAATTGATTTGTGAAATTGAATTGTTGAAATTTATTTCAAATTTTATTTGATAAAAATGGATTAAATGGTTTTGATAGAAACATTTGGGTTTTATCATGGAAAAATGAATTTTTTTATTAAAAACCCATTTTGGTTTTTAAATGGAAAATTAGAATATTTGAAATAGATAATGGGATTTAATTGTATTTTAATATTACCTAAAATAAATTTCCCATTATTTATTTGTTATTAGAGAACTTTCAAGACTTATGTAGTTAGTGAGTTATTGGACTACAATATACAATGTACAACATTCTAAAATAGTAATGCAACATGTCTCATCCCAGAAAGGAAGGTGATGAAGTCACATTTTTACATACCAAAAAGATGTGTGTATACACATATTTTTGTGTCACCTTGAGTGTGTAGAGTCCCTTAGCCTAGAACTATTGTACCTTCCTAGGAATATGACAATGTTTTTCATTTTTTTGTATTTGAAATGGTTATATTTCATTGTTGTATACTGTTTTAAATTTCTTATAAATTTATATATATTTTTTATATAAAATTTTTATTTAATACATTGTTTAGAAATATTCCATCAATTTAAAATTAAATCATATTTTTAGAAATATTCCATCATTTGAAATCTAAATCATGATTTGTTTAAATATTATTTTGAATTTAAAAAACTATTTATTTAAAATTGTTATTCATATTTACATATAAGGTTCATATTCTCATCTTTTCTTGATTATATAACTTTATCTTGTGAAATGGTTCTTAAATATTTTCAAGAAAATGTTTATTTTTTAAAAGGTGAAATGGCATGTTTTAATGTTTTAGTTTAATAAATGATTTTTAAAAGTTTAAAACTATATTTTAAACTAATACTCATTCTCTTCTTTTTGTATTTCTATTTTATCATATTTTAATTTCCTTATTAAGTGATTGCATATAATATTTGGTGGAATCCTACTGGGCTCTTTAGCTCACACCCTAGTTGTGCCTTTTGGGGTTTGCAACCCTTTATTATCTTATAGCAGGTGTTCATTCTCTCGCTTTCCTTTGTGGGTTAGTTATTAGGTGACCAAGGGTGAGTTACTTGGGATATAGTGGGTGGTCATGGAACACCTGGAGATAGGTTTTAGTGGTTATGTTTCTTTTTCAGTTTTGTTAGCATCTCCTTGTACTTGATATGTATGTATTGATTGATTTTTATCTTTTGATATTTCCACATTATACTGTGTTATTGTAATACATGAGGGTGAAATCATTCCCAAACATTACTTGTTGATGCCCAGGTTCTTGTCACCAGCCCATGGATATCAGGAATGCTATTTGGGTTAATGGAAAATTAGCTCAGATACTGGTTTAGATGGGATTCTGGGTTGGTTTGTTAAAAATGGTATCATAGGTGGTATTAACATAAAGGGAAATACTTGAATATGAAGTCCCTATATTATTTGGGGTGATACATGGTATAAAAGAGATTAATAATGTTTTGGGACTCAAGAGGTAGTCCATGAGTTGGTTCTTGATCACCACCCCTTCATGGTGAGACTTGAGTTTCTAGGGATGTTGGGACTTGAGTGTTTCTTTTGAGTTATCAATTTTCTAATGATAAATTGTATTTATATTCTCAATGATACTATCTTTGATTTGGAGAATATATTATGAGTTTTTTAACCAAAATAGAATGATGACCACAGTGGAACCATATTTTCATGGTCTGGTAAAATGTGAGGGATCGGTGTGTCTGATTTAGAAATTCATCAATAAACATTTGTGAGGTTCTTGTGTAGTTTACTAGCCTATACGACCAAACCTCTTATATTTATAACATTATTATAAACTTAAGACATTTTCCATTTTCTTATAAGTGACTTCACTTATGTAAGGTTGGTTATGTGGGTTATGGATGTGGGTTGTTTCGTGATCTCATTTGGTTGTTTCAAATTTAATCCCTTGTTAATAATTTTAAATCCATTCTGAAAACTAAATTGTAACTTTAAAATATTTTGATATGTTCTTTGAGAAATTTTTTCAATTATCAAATATTTATAATTATTATATTATTATTATTTTGAAAACTAATTATGAAATACTATTATGTAATGTGGTTAAACAATGTTTTAAGAAGAAATTTTGGTTTGTGATGGATTTAAATTGAAATTGCTTTTTTAATTGGAAAATGGGGTTAATGATTTTGAAACCATAGAATAATTTAAAACTATTGGTAAAGGGTTTTTGAAATTGTGATTAATTTATAACAAGATTTATCATTTTGAAATGAAATAGTATTTTTTTATAAATGGTGAAATATTGTGAATTTTGAAATCAATAAAGTTTTGATTAAAATGGGTTGTGAATTTTTTTTAAAGATTTTATACCATTTTTTAGTTTTATGTGATTATTTATTTGGTATTATTATGTTTTTTGATTCCCAAAAATTTCTCCTACAAATTTCTTCAAGAAAGATAGAATTTTGGTCCAACAGTTCGGTTCTCGAGGTAGTTCTTCACATTTTCTAGAAGTTGAATCCCTTATCAACGAATCTACCCAGGCTCCATATAGAGTGGTGGATCTAGAGACTTTCCAACCTTTGAACCCCATCCTTGAATTCCTGGATTTTTTTCACCTTATTATAAATGTTAATGAGATTCTATTTAGGCAGTGTAGTGGATTGAATAAATTGATGTGATCTTTGATACTCTCAAGACTCCTAAATATATTAAGGTCATGTCTATCCACTCCTTATTTGAGGGATGTATCCAAGAGTGGTGGGAAGTTTTGATTACCTATTTTATGTATGAAATCATTTCTTGGGAATTCTTCAAGTCAATCTTCATTCAATGGAAGTATCCTGAGGAAGTAAAGAAGGAGAAAATTTTTATGGCTGTGAGTTTCAGTCAAGATGATCTATCAGTTATGCAGTATGCCAAGAATTTCTCATTTTTGGTATATTTCATACCTAGACTTGTTTATAATGAATTAATTAAGGATGTCTCTTTTAGAAAAGGTATTCATCCATACCTTATAATAGCCATGCATACAGAATGGTTGATCTCTTATCTAGATATACTTGAAAGGGACTTTTTGGCTGAAGTGGACCTAGAAAAACAACAATAGTGGATAAATGACACAATCCCGATTTAGAAATTTTATTCTCCTTGGGAAAAGAATAGGACTACCATGTGTTTCTAGTTTGTATAACTTGTTCATTATAAGAATTTGTGTTCGAAATCTCAGAGAGATTGTAAATGGTGTAGCTATTTGGGTCACCTTAAAGGTTTCTATAAGATTTTAGGTCAAAAAAGGATGTTTTGGTCAGGGATATAAAATACTTAATAGGGAGAAAAATATGATTCATGATAATAGGTCTATATCCATATAAAATGGAGTGAATATTTTCACATATTAGAGGATCTTCTGGTCTCATGTTTCATGTTTCCAACATCTTAGTATAAATTGTTTGAGTTTTTATTCTTGTGGCTTGTCTATTTTTGGAAACCTTTTGTTTTGGGATCTTAGTAATAGTATCTTATGGAAATTATTTTGGATAATTTTTTAATTGGTGATGTAATAATATTTTTCTTATCTTGATTAATTTTTTTGTTCCTTAGTGCTCCTAATGTTTTGACTTCTATGGTTAGAGCTCAATTTTGAAGTGTTAGATGATCTCCCCCTTTTTTGTATTGGCCTTGATGTTCGAGATCTTTCCAGTTGCACTTGGATAGACCTTGGGAATATACACAGGTTACTAGGATGATGTGTATTTTTTATATACTAGTCACCTAGTAGTGATGGATTTTTTATGATCTCATCAAGGTATGAGGCACATTTTTGAAAAAAAAATATCTTATGTTACTATTAAGTACTTATCGAAGGTATAAATCCTTGTCAGTTATTTACCTTGCTTTTAGATTTTTGATATTTCATGCTTATCCTTAGTGAGTGGGTGAGATCTATTCTTTGGGTTTTAAGGGACCTTATTTTCTTATGTTACACTATTTTGGTGAATCTTTAAATGGTGGGGATTCCTATGCTAAGTCTCTAGTATTTCTCTTGTTTAGAGATGTGGGATGATATTGTTGTTTTGATCTTGGAGTTGTGTGTGGTGTTATCATTTGGGTGAGTCTCTATTATAGACCATGGACCATTCACCTCATAAGATGAGTGATGGATTTATTCTTGTGTCATCATATTCTATTTTTTGGAATGGATACTTTCTAGGGGAAAAAGTCCTATGTTGGGGAGGTTGTATTATTCCATTACTTATTTTTATATGTTTTGATACATTGATTTGAGTACCCAATTTAGAGATATATTTGTGGGTTATTTTCAGTATTTTATAAAATCATTTTTAAATGTTTTTGGACCTCTTCATGGTTTGTGCATGGTTTTCACATGGTTAAGAAAATTGTGCCACCTATTACATGGTTTGCGCAAAGTTTAAACAAAGTTTACAACCTGTTTCATGGTTTGTGCAAGGTTGGTGCATGGTTTAAACAAATTGTGAAACATTTTTCATGGTTTTCACATGGTTTGTTCTTGGTTTAAATAAATTATGCAACTTTTTGCATGGTTTTCACATGGTTATTACTAACCATGAAAGTTTTTCTAGCAAATAGTTCAGTTGATAATTAAAGCTATGAAAATTGTAATTAAAATCCCCCCCAAATGATCCCAAATTTCTACCAATCGATAATAATCTAATCCTTAGGGTTTTAGAAGACCTATAGAGCTATTTTTGCTCTCAAAAAATCATCTCTTGACAAATCGAAGCACCAATCAAAGTGGAGAAATTTTCTTTCGAGGAGTTATTTTCTTATTAATCATGTATCTCCCTTCACCTGTTGATTCCTTCTTCCTATAGTTAATGAAATCATTGAATTGTTTTGGATATTTATTAATTGATGTGGAATTATATATCTAGGATATCCTCTCTCTTATTTCAAGATCTATCCTCTTATATCATGTGATCATCATCGAAGGTGACACATCTGAGATTCATTATGGTAGGATTCCTTATTTTCCACGTAGGTGTTTCTAGGACTTTTTTTTCTTTTGTGATTAATTGTTTGTTGATAAATTCATGTATTTGTGTATCTTGATTTCTAACACATGTTCTATGATTTTTATTCCATTTAATTACACATGAATGAATCTTTGAAAAATTTCTCTTTAAATTGAACATGGTATGATTTAAATGGATTTGATCTTGATCTCTCTCAATATTTTGTGAATTATTAAATGTCATGTTTGTTTGGTTTTATTTTAAAAGAACTTTTAAAAGTTTTTTTGGTAAAATTGATGTCTTTGGCCTAGGTTTTGATATATTTAATGGTCATTGTCCCAGTTTTTCATTTATTAAATTAACTTACTTGATTTTAATTAAATTAATTAAATTATTTGATGTTTTCTAAATAGCTTAAAATGATTTAATTTATTAAATGACCAAGAACCCCCTTTAAATTATTTTACACTTTTTTTAATTGGTGTTCTTGGGTTATTTTAAATACGTGATTTTTCTTCATTTAAAGAGGGTGTAAACCCATGTTTTGAAATGTATTCAATAATTTTAAAATTTTAATACTTCCTTTAAATTATTTAGGGATGATTTGAAATAAAGGATTATTTTAAAGGCCTATTTGGAATTTTTATAAGGATTTGTTAATGGAAGCGAGTATTATTACCCATTTGAATATTGAATTGACAAAAGGTTTTTAATTAAAAATGGATGGATTTTGAAATTTTTTGAAATTAATAAAAATTAAATTGTTGAATTTAAATTTGTGAAAACCCCCAATTCCCTTAAATTGGGGTGTTTTTGTGAAATTTTTGGAAATTCTAAATAATTAAATTTCTGAATTTAAATTTTTTAAATCTCCTAATTCCATTTAATTGGGGTATGTTTGTGAAATTGATGTAAAATTTTGAACAATTAAATTTCAGAATTTAAACTGTGAACCCCCCCCCCCCAATTCCATTGAATTGGGGATTTATTATGAAATTGTATGAAAAAATGTTTAAATTAAATTTTGGAATTTAATTGTAGAAATTTTTTTGTGAAATTTTTTTGTTTAAATTTCTTTCAAATTGTATTTTATGAAAATTTATTAAAATGGTTTTCATAGAACCCTTTGGGTTTTTTCATGGAAAATGGAATGTTTTTTTATTAAAAACACATTTTGAGTTTTAAATGAAAAATTGGAATATTTGAAATGAATAATGGGATTTAATTGTATTTTAAGGTTTCTTAAAATAAATTTCCCATTATTGATTTTTTATTAGAGCACATGAAATCCTTAGGTAGTTATGGATTTATTAGATAGTAATATATGATTTACAATGATCTCAAATAATAATGCAGCACGTCGCATCCCCTATGGAATGAAGTCTCCTTTGGTCATACAAAAGGGATGTGTGTATACACATATTTTCATGTCACCTTGAGTTAGTGGAGTCCATGAGTCTTGAACTATCACATATTCTTAGTAATATAACCATGTTTCTCATTTGTTTGTATTTAAAATGATTATATTCCATTGTGGTAAACTATTTTACATGCCTTGTGAATTTATATAAACTGTTTTATATAAAAAATTTATTTATACCATTTTTTTAAATGTTCAATCAATTGAAAAGTAAAGAATTTTTTAAAAATATTTCACCATTTTAAATGAAAAGCATGATTTTTTTAAATATGATTTTGAAATTAAAAACCAATTTATTTAAAAATTTTATTCATATTTACATATCATGTGAATATTCTCATCTTTTCTTTATTATCTGACTTTATCTTGTCAAAATGTTTTCAAAGATTTTCAAGAAATAGTTTATTTTTTAAAAGGTGAAATGTCATGTTTTATATGTTTAGTTTAATATATAATTTTTAAAATGGTTAAAACTCTATTTTTAAACTAATCCTCACACTCTCCCATTTGTAATCCTATTTTACCATATTTTAATTCCCTTATGGAGTAATTACATAGAATATTTGGTGGAATCCTACTAGGATATTTATCTCACACCCACTTATACCTTTTGGTGTTTGAATCCCTTTATTATCTTATAGAGGGTGTCCATGCTCTATTCTTACTTTGTGGGTTTATGATTGGGTGACCAAGGGTGGGTAACTTGGCACATGGTGGGTGGTTATGGACCATTAGGAGACAAGTTTTAGTGGTTATGTCCTACTTTCAATTTTCATAATTTCTTCTTATACTTGATATGTATGTATAGGTTTATATTTATTTGTTTATGTATCCACATTATACTCTGGTATTTTCATACTCATGGGATAAATTATTCCCAATGGTTAATTGTTGATTCCCAAGTGCTTGTCTATATCCTGTAGAGTTTGGGAATGCTATTTGGGTTAGTAGAAAATCATATTGGGTACTGGTTTAGATGGTATTATGAGTTCATTTGTAACATAACATAACCCAAACATACGATAGATACATTCCTTTATGGATCTTAAAATTATTTGGAACTTATAGAATTTATAATCATGAACATATATAAATTAAAGAATGTAAATAATTAAAGTACACAAGTCCAAAATTTAATTTTATAGAATAAAAAAATTTAAAACAAGTAAACATGTTTAACCAACTTTACATATTAAACCAAGAATAAATATATAATTTGAAAAACACATGCAACGTGGTTTCCATATCACCACACCCAATATCTTGCAAAAACATTATCCGATCCTCCTATGGATAAATTTTCACGGAAAATGATTAGTTTCACCCATCAACGTATTATCTCGCCGCTCTATCAAAATTCGTAAATAGCCCAAATCAACCCATGATCTTCTAAACACACACAACAAAGTACAAAATTGAAACTTTTTGTAACTTCATGGTTAGTTCCTTTACAAACAAAAACTAAATTCACTATCATTATCACACCCCAGGTACTAGATCACCTCTAATTTGAATCACACTTAGATAAATTCAAATCAAACCTAATCCTGATATCACACATGAACTCCATCTAACACCTCATGATATTCTAGAAAATAATCATTAATGTCATGAATATTTGTAAAACCTTATTGATTATGATTATTGAATAAATTATATGGAATTTTTAAGATTTTATTTGGGGCTTCTTTGGTGATATTTTATGAAACTAATTTTTGGTAAATGAATAGTCCCTTGATTGAATTTTAAAAGAAGCCTAAGGGAACCTCAATATTTAGGCAGGTAGTCCAGTAAAATAATATTAGGATTTAAATTGTTAATTTACTTTTGTCTTATGAAAAAAATATTCATGTCAACTTTATAAAATGTTTATCAAATGTTTAATAATCTTGATTTTTTAGACTAGGTGGTGGCCTACTTTGCATTATTATAGCCATGCCTATTTTAAATATTAGTTTTTAAAAAAAGAAACTTGGTCTTAAATGTTAAATTGGGTTTTGAAATAAGAAAAATGAGGTTTTCCCTTAAAATTAAATAAAATGGAATCGGTTTTTTGAAAATCATGAACTGATTTCAAAGTGAACCTATAAAGTTTTAAACATTTCAAAGTGTACATATTTCAATGGAAATGGTTTTAAACTTTTAATTTATTGTTCATATTTTTTTAATATTATTTTAAAATTTATCACTTGATACCAAATGTTTTTATAGAAAAGGGGGTTTTTATCCCATTAAGTGTTTTGAAAAAAATTGATCGATTTTCATGTATAATTTTAAAAAATAGGATTTCAAGAGGGGTTTAAAAAATTAAAAAATAAATCTTTTGAATTTTAAAAGTGATTTTGAAATGATATTTTTAATTTATAATTAATATGTGGTAATTTAAAAAGTTTTTTATCTTTAAATTTTTTTTGTAAAGTGGATGATTTCAATATGAAATTTGGAAAATGTTCATAGTCATAAGATCATTAATTTTTTATTCATTAATATTTTTCCTTAAACCTAGTTTTTTTATAATTCATCCACTAATTATTTAATTAATTATAGGTAATATGTTTTCTATGTTTTATTCCTTTATACTAACTAAGATCCTCGCCATAGTTTCTGATATAAGAGGGACTAATAAATCATACATCTATTTCCACTAGAAGATCATATTGTAGTTTTCATGAAATAATTCATCTATTAAAGGGATAGTGGTTCATATATAATTGAGATAAGGTAATCATGTATCTCAACCCATTGGGAATGTGGAAATGGGTATAAAGGAGTAAGGTCACTATGAACATATAATTCATGATTAGCTCATTTGTTAAACCATTGTGTGCCTAAGAAACTTTTCAGCATTAGGAAACAAACTAAGAAATGTTGTCTACTACTTTGTCAACTACCATCCTGAGAATATTTAGATTTAAGGAGACAATTTTCATCTTTATCATATTTATCTCCTAAATAGTTATTATTACATTTTTTTTCTTGAGACTCATCCACCATCCCTTCTGGACATGCACCTATGTTGCTTGAACTACTATGAGTAGTTGTCATCCCATACTGGCTATTAGTGACCATTTTGGATGAATTCAGAGGATAAAACATACCATAGTGGAATAATTATTTTATTAAATTAAATTACCCATTTCCTTCAAAGAATATTGAAATTATTTGAAAAAATCAAATGTTGGGTTCCCCTTAATATAATTATCTATAACTTTAACCTTTGATGATGACTATTTTATGTGTATTTATTTATTTTTTATACAAAATTAATATTTTATAAACCTAATAGGATGGATATGAATAAAAATGGATTCATGCTAATCTTATGACAAGATATTATGTATATGGAGTTAAAGATTTCATCAAATTTGCAATAGAACATGCATATGACGCATTTCAAATACTTTTTTCATGTTTACATTGTTTTTATTGGTGAAAAATGAGTCCAAAAGAGTTATAAGGACATTTAATTTTTCATGGAATAGATTAGATCTACAAATTTTAGACTAAAAATGGGGAAACACTGAACAATCATAGTGATTGGGATGATACTATGGTTTATGAATCATTTGATATGAATACCAGTATAAATGATGATGAATATTTCATGAAAGAAATGAAAATGGAAATTTAATATGACCTTCATGATTGCCCAAAGTTTTTTAAGAAGTTAAATAGTTGTGCTAAGAGACCATTTTATACTAGTTTTACTAAATATACAACATTTTCAGCTATATTGAAGTTATATAATTTAAAATCTGTAAGTGAATAGAGAAGCACCAGATTTATATAACTACTTCACCTACTGAATAATATACTACCATAAGAAAATGGACTTCCATGTTGAAAAATGGAGCTAAATAAATGATATTCTCAATATTCATGATCTCCAAAAAATACATTCATGTCTAAATAATTTCATATTGTTTTTCAAAGGCCATGAATCACTCATAAAATTCCCTAAGTGTGGTGTGGATCGATACAAGAAAAATGAATAAAGTCATTTGAAAGATGTATGGTACTTTCCTATTATTACAAAATTTAGAAGAATCTATTGATGTCAGGAAACCATGAGGAAATTAACATGGCAGGAAGATACAAAAATTAAATATGGGAACCTACATCATCCAACAGATTCTCCTTAGTGGATGAAAATTTTTTACTAATAACTTGAATTTTTAAATGAGATGATAGAATTTTGTCTTGTGTTATCTACGAATAAAATAAATCCTTTTGGTGCATAGATTAGTACTCACAATACATGACCTTTCATGATAGTAAATTATAAATTTCTGCCATGCTTATGCATGAAGCACAAATACATTATGTTGTCTTTGCTTATATCCAGGCAAAAGCAACTTGATAATGATATTGATGTCTATTTGCCTCCATTGATTGAAGATCTGAAATTGATATGGGATATAGGTGTTATAATGTATTATGGTCATAGAAGTGAAGAAATCACATTGAGGGATATGTTTTATGGGATGATAAATTAATTTCCTAATTATGGAAATTTTTCACGCTATAGAATTAAAGGAATTTTGGGGTGTCCCATTTTTGAAAAATGCTCACACTCAGTTTGGTTGAAACATTCCTCGAAGAATATGTTTTTAGGACATCAGAAATTTTTACCTCAACAGCATAAATACCGATCCTAGACGACAACATTATATGGGAATATTCGACAAGGTACAACACCATATCCAATAACGGGTGATAAATTGTTCTATAAAGTAAAATATATTGACATTGATTTCAATAAATCATTTTTAAAAAACCTTAAAAAAACAAATTGGAAAAATAGATAAATATTCATTGAATTACCATATTGGAATTGTTTGTATGTAAGACATTTTCTTGATGTCATGGATGTAGAAAAAAATTATTTGATGGTGTAATTGTAACATTACTAAATGTTCTTTAAAAAACAAAATATGGAATAAATTCTAGGTTGGACATGATTAAAATGGGGATAAGGGAAGATTTGAAATTGTTAAAAGGTAAAGGGCGTACTTTTTATCCTCTAGTAGCTTATACTCTATCCAGATAGGAAAAATTGCAATTTTTCATTTTCCTTAATAGTGTAAAAGTTCTGGATTGGTATTCATCAAATATCAAGAATGTCTTGTCAATGAATAATTTGAATTTATAGGGACTAAAATCACACTAATGTCATGTTTTTATGTAATATTTAATGCTCATTGCATTATATTGCATTTTTTCTAAAACTTTATGATATACATTAACCATACTCTACTTATTTTTCAAATCCATATGAAATAAACTTATAGACCTAGAAAATTTTATAATCATTAATAAGGTGGTTCCAATCATATTATATAAATTATAGATGTTCTTATAACCATAATTATTTGATATAATGGTCCACCTGATGGTTCACTTGATCAGATAGGTTCAACTATGTGGTCCTATCCATTAAAAATGGATGTACCCCATTGAATGGTATATGAATATTTTTAAAGGGTATGACATGAATCAAAGTTTTCCAGAAGGTTGTATTACAGAATAATATATTTTTGAAGAATCTGTTAAATTCCTTACTGATTACCTATCAGATATTGATATCATTGGTCTCCCAAAGTCTCATCATAACATATGCCTTATGGGTGAAGGAATTTCTAGAAGATATGTTGTTATAATTACCATAAAATAGTGGGATCAAGTGCACCTTTACATTTTAAATAATAGTGAAGATGTTGATCCATATGTTGATTCCCACAAAGAAATTATTAGATATTTGAATCCATCAAGGGATGAAGGATTGATATAAAATACACATAATTAATAGTTTAAGGATGGTTCTAATATTATATTTATAAGAAGTTATCTAAAAATTTGAATTCAATTGTTGAATGACTTAAATGGCTATCTAGGGGACCAAATGAAAATTTTATATCTTATACTAGTTTTGAAATCAATGGTTATATATTCTATACTAAATAACATGATGAATGCTGTACGATGAAAAATAGTAGATTTATTCTTGTGGAAGAATTGATGCACATATCTAGTTCCAAGGATAGAAATCCAATTTATGAAAATATTTCATATTTCAACATTATCGATCAAATATAAAAGTTATATTATACAACATTTCATGTTATTATTTTCCATTTCAAATGGGTTAATAATAGGAGTGTGGTGAAAGTTGATGAAATGGGATTCATGGAGGTGAATTTCAGTATGGAAGGGGAAAATGTTGAGTTGTTCATAATGGAATCATAAGCAATGAAAGTATTTTATGTCTCGGATTCATAAAACAAGAATTTTTTGTTTGTTCCGTTGATGACTAAAATAATTATAGGGACAGATGAAAATTCAATCAAGGATAAAACTTTTATAGGGAGATCACAATTAGTTCATAGTGGTCCCAATCTAGAAAATATCTTGAATTTTAGAGGGGACCATAAAGAGGGGATTTGGAATCTCGATAAGGGATCCAAATCCCTTCAACCTTAAAAACAAATAAAGAGAGTTCAATGAGAATGTTAAAGTTTTTTTTAAAATAATATGATTTTCCTCATAATATTATTTTTTCACTACAGAATTAACATAATCTAAATTAAATGTTTGATTACTCATGTAGACAATGTATTCTTCACATGATGATATAATCAATCTCAAGGATGAGTAGAATTTTGATGCTGAAATAATAGAATTATTAAGGGATCAATAGAATGTTGATGAAAAAAACATGAATGATGCTTCATCACAGTGTCAGATAAAATTATCAAGGCAAGAAGAAAGGGTATAAAATTTGGGGTTTGATGGAATCAATGTGGCCAGCATATTTACCCTAACAAGTTAATGTTCATTAGTTATGTTGGGGTCACGGTGAGAATGAATGTGTCAATTATTATAGATTTTTGGTTCCATGACTCGCTTGTAATGAATTAAATCCTTTTGGAAGATATAAAGGTCATGTTATGTTATACTTTCTTTATTTTACTAAAAAATTATATAATTAAACGTTGATTTAATTTTCATTCTTCCTTGAAGATTTTGTTTATTTTAGAAAAAATTTGTAATAAATGTTTCTTAATGGCTACTAGAAAATACCATAGAGTCTTACAGGCTCTTTTTACCAAGTTATATCTTAGGGATGTTGAGGGTAAAGTAAATCCACACCCACTAGTTAGTTATTCACACATTATAAAGTAGAAAACAAGGAATTATTTCATCATTCATCATGATGATAAATCATTTTAGGTGATTTTTAGTTAATAATATATTATTTTACATTATTTATTTTATCCAATTTGATTCAGAATTGTTAATTTATGAAATAGTAAAAGAGTACTGAAAATTAAGAATGTGCATCAAAACCAATGTACCCCTATCAAAAAGTAAGGATGGGGTACGATTCACTAAAAAATAAAATGGTATGTATTTTAAATAAAAAATAAAAGTTTTATATGATATAAAATAATATATATTCCTTTTTTATATGCATATTAATTGATCAAAATCTAAATCCATTTTCATCCCAAGTCATGTGCTTTGGAAGGAGGATCATGTAAATAATGAGGTTAAACTAGTTGATCAAAACATAATATCATTATAAGAAACATGAATAATTATGAAATAATAGTAATTAATTATGCTTTATAGTAGTATTATATAAAAATATCTATTTATGTTTAAAAAAAATTATACGGTTTAGACATAAGAATTTGCAGTGACCATACCAAAGAAAAAACTACTTTCAGTAGCTTTGAAGTGCTCGGAACAATATGGTCATTATAGAGAAGTGGGTTTTGGAGTGTCTTATCAAACATATTTCAAGAAGACAAAACCAAAATAAGATAAATGTAAGATGATGAAATTATTTTTGGCATAAATAGATTCTTTTTAAGATATTATTGTCAGATCTGGTTTAGCAGACCAATATATGAGAAAGGATCAAAGAGAACTGGTGGTGGAACAAAGATCCGCACATGAAGAACCAAATGACCCTATTGGATTTGAGGCTAGTCATTACCCTCAACCGCATACCTTACCCAAGGTAATAAATTTTTTCATTAAACTTTTTTTTAAATGTGAATCAAATAACTTCTGATTACTTTATATTACTAAAATTCTACAAGGTAAAATTGTATGTGATTTATATCTATAAACACCAACGCACCTCCTTATTGTGTGGGATACAGTGTATAATATCAAAGGAGATATTCTAAGTAATAAATAACTCCCAAAATATCACATGAGAGTGGGGATTGAGGTAGCTCTGGATCTGACCGCTAAGTTTCTTGTTCCACTTGATGATCCGGATATTTCAACGGTCAATGATGATATTAGAACTTTTGTATAATTTCTATATAATATTATAAATATACATGAGGTATGTCTTTAAAAAATTCATATAAAAAACCTATAATAGTTAATAAAAATTTCTAAAGTGAGGTATGGTATCACAGACAGATAAATAGATGGGGAAATACAAGGTTAGATCAATAAAATCTAGTAAATCGACCAAGAAATCAAAAGGACCTTTCGAAAGTACCTTCTCCCCTCCACTTCCACAATAACATTTATTATCATTACAATTTCATGAAGAAACCACAATTAAATATGTAAATATGTCTTATATTCCATATTAAGAAGAAATATATGGAAATTTCCTTACAAACATAGCCGGTCACAAGATTATAAATGAGATTCTCAAATTTGAATGGCTAGGAGTTTTAGTTGTGAATACATATATAAGGTATATTTTTATAATACTTCTATCCAAAAAATGATATAATATTTTCATTAAAGTTAATATTTATTCATATTTTATACTTGTTCTTATATTATTACTATATAAAGGGGAAATTATGTGAAGTGTTATTTGGAATCATTAATCCATATATCATTTCTATGTAATAAACTTATTTGGATAAGGAAGTAATTGATAAGAAAAAAATGAGCTAAATGATGTGTTTGAGAAAAAAATAAGAAAAAAATGAGCTAAATGATGTCTTTGAGGAAAAAAATAAGATGATAGACTCTTTTTGATGCCTATATTGCAGGGTTAAAACTATAAAATCTAATCACATAACATTTTTTTATTTTTTTTATTACTTATTAGTTTTTTTTGAAGCACTAGATGCAAATATCACTTGATATGGATACCCCAAATATATATTTTTTGGATCTAATACATGGATATCCAATAAACCGACCATATATGATGTGTATTGTGAATTTTTAATACAATGAAATTAACATTTTATAGATAAAATTAAAATTAAATATTTCAGTATTTGGATTAAAAATAATTTTGTTATGATATGTTGGTTGATAAACATAGGAAAAAACATGGAACGATGTCAGCGATTGGGAATAAAAATCCTATGAACTTATTAAAATGGAAACAAATTAAGGTATATATAGAAAAATTAAACTATTAAAACATATTTCAAAATAATTTAGTTATTTTACTCAATGTTTAAATAGTTTTCAAAGAAAGTTAATGGAAAACATTGTGGATATTATCTTTTAAAATGTATGGGAGAGATGGTAAACCATGAAAAGACTAACATCCCTGAATGGGTAATTTCCAAAGCTATTTACATTTTCATTAAAAATATTTCTTAATCATTTTTTCTATATTTTATCAGTACTACCATGATTTTTACAACCTTATTACTCAAAAGAATAAGTAAATTTGTTTTGAGATGAGTGGTTAGTGTACATGATCTCAGAATGTTTTCTGATATAAAATTTAGGTGATTACCGGTTGTGTTTTTGATGTAGTATGGGATATGAACTTATAAATATATTTGGGGTGTGAAGAATTAGTATCATAATGCTTATATATTATATTTTATCTAGTTCTCAATGAAAAGTATAATGGAAAAAATAAATTTGTTTAGAAACAAGTAGAAAACACGGTGTCAGAATATATATAGGCATCATGAAGAGGTGACTTCCTATTACTTATTTAGTTCATTTTCTCATCATTTTATATAATTTTACAGTTAATTTACTTATCATTTTTATAATTAAATTATACTAATTTCCTCTCTATGAAAAGACCCCTAAATTTCAAAAAAAATCCTTGAAATTTACAGGTCTTTTCATTACTCCCACCTCAGGTGGCAGCACGGGAACCTCCAGGAGAGCACTTGGGAGCGAGAGGCTCATATGCGTGCTCAGAACCATCATTTGTTCCCCTAGTTTGTGATGTATCTTTACGGGGGCGTAAAGCCCTGAGGTGGGAGTAATGAAAAGACCCGTAAATTTCAAGGAAATTTTTTTTCTTAATTTCTTTGGGATTTTACGAGTACACAGTTTCTAACGACACTTGATTCTGAGGCCCGGTGTGCCCGGAATCATTTTTCGAAGTTTATCTTGGGTACGTTCAGTGAACAAACAAGCGGGTTTTCCTAACTTTTGAACCGGTGCTCGGAATCAAAATCTAAGGGCACCGATGAAACTACAGCGCTGGAAATTGCTTAGGAACACCTTTTCCGAAGGTGTGTTTGCTCGGGAGGTGTTGTTAAAAAGGTGAAGAATAAAAATATAGTTTTTTTACAATTATATTTTTATTACACCACTGATGGTATAAGTGTTATGGGAAAAAAAGTTGTGAGGAAGTTGGGGTGGGGCCCACACGAGCCCACACCTCCTTCAATTTCCCTAAGACCCCATTAAACCCCCCTCTAGCATTTATTTTTGTAACTCATCCTCTTCCCCTCCTTAATGCAGGTTAACTCTCACATTAAATTGTTTGATTAAAGCTATTCAATTAATTTAATTGAGAGTTTGAATTTTGAATATTTGGAATTCATGGCATGGGTTAATAAAATAAGGATGAACCTTATTTTATTTGGGGTTGGTTTTGTTGTGAGAGAACTTTGGGAGAGAATACTCTATGTTTGAAGAATGCGAAGAATGCCAAGACTTCGACAAAGAATGCCATTACCGCAAGGAGAGATCGACGAGTCGTCTCTTCTTCTCTCCGCAGCCAGTGTGTGACGACGTTCCCTTCTTGGACATACGTCATTCCATCTTATCTCCACATCAAAGAAAGGGAGATGTCGTTTCCTCCTCGGATGTTCTCCATCGACGTATACGGAGCTTCATCCCGCAATGCCATTTTCCGCGACGCTAGCTTCCATGAACTTCTTCGAGGTAGGGGTTGATTTTACGTTTGGAATTAGTTGACGTACTTTGTTAGTTCTTTGGCCGCCTGTTATCAAAATAATAGAGGAGGTCGGACCGCACGAACACGGCCGAACCCCCTCTCATTTTGTTTTTGAATATCTTGTGGCTTGGAACGGAGGTGGCGCGGTGCAACGGCACCGTGCGGGAATGAAGTAAATCGCGGTGAAGGTGCGCGGCGCCGTCGCGCCACGCCGGTGAAGCTGAAGGAACCCGCGGCCAAGAACGGGCCAAGGCGAAGTGGTGTGGTGCCGTCGCGCCGCACCGGAGAACCATGGAGGGCTGCGGCCGGGGCGGGCCACGGCGGAGGGGCGTGGCACCGTCGCGCCACACCAGTCGGACAAAGGTTGTGGCGGTGCAGTAAGGGGAGGCCGGGCATTCCGGTCGTCGGCGCTCCAGGAGGCAGGACCGACAGGTCCCACGGCGGTAGTTCAGAGAAGCGGTCGGCTGAGCCGGCCGCTGGCGCCAGGTGGAGGAGGGACCCCCTGGGTCCCGCGGCTCAATTAAGGCCAGCCATTAATGGCCGACCATTTACAAATCAAGGGGGGTAGCCCCCCCCCCCCCCCCCCCCCCCCCCCCGCGTCCACTCAGCGCGAGAGCGCCCAGGCCGGACCGCCCATGCCGGGCCAGACCACCCGTGTCGGGCTGGGCCGCACCGGCTGGGTCGGGCCGCACCATCTGGGTTGCACCCAGACCCGGGTCGGGTCAACCCGGTTCTGGCCGACCCAGGGGGTATTGGTCCATCTCGGACCGGGTCCAAACCCCTTGTTTTCGGACAGATCCGTTCAAACGCCCATATCTTGGGCTATGGACCTCCGATTGATGCACCGTCAGTTGCATAGAGATCCTTGGATAGAGAAGGTCGTTTTGGTATATTACACTCAAGGTTTTGGTAAACTTTGGGTATGGCTGGGTTGGTTCAAACACGAAACCAACCGGGCCTTCGGAGTGGAAACGCTTATAACTTGAGCTCCGGACGTCCGATTGACATGCCGTCAACTTTGTTGGATTCCTCTTAGTGAGACGGTTATTTTGGATTACTCTTTTAGAGGTTTGGACATAGTTGGATTATGGTCGGGTTGGTTTTGACTTAAAAATCAACCGGGGCCCTGGGACGAAAAAGCCAATAACTCTCAGACCGGGCGTCTGATTGATGCGCCGTCTGTCACATTGAGTTCCTTTTGACGAGACGGAACTTTGGGATACATCAACTCTGGACTAAGTGTCAGTTGATGTATCGACCCCCTTGGCTTGTGGAGCGGACCGTCCTGGAGTCAAGCATGCTGTGTGCGGGAACCCTAGAGCTGGCTGCGACTGCGACGACGATGATGACTGTACTGGGATCCTCCATGGGTTCGGCAGCGACGACGACCGTACTAGAATCCTGCATGGGTTCGACGGCGATGACTAATGTTCTTGTATCCTATGTGGGTCCGGTATTACTTGACTACTATTCTTGTATCCTACGTGGCTCCGGCAGTATTTGACTCTGTACTTGTATCCTGCATGGGTCCGGAAGAGTATCTGGTCTTGTATCCTTTGTGGGTCTGACAGCTTAGCTGGTCTTGTATCCTATGTGGGTCCGACAACTTAGATGAATCAGTGGCTACATTTGATCATCTCTATCACCTTACGAAGAGTATACCTGTGTAAGATGAGTCTTGAATTTTAATCAATATCTTCGATATGATTGTTTTGCTATCTTGTGTGGATTGGGTTGTGTTATCATGTGTGGATTGGATTGTGCTATCCTGTGTGGACTAGATCAAACTTGGGCTCGGATGTTGGAGCCAAACTGGAATTGATGACTTAGGTATATGTTTGGGAATATACCTAAGTATAGTTGGTTGTTACTTCGTGTTTGTATCTTTCCTTTGTGGATTATCCTTCGTGGATTCTGGGAGACCTTCGGGGGTCTCGGGGTCCCTACTGAGTAGCGTATACTCACCCCTGCACGGGCTATGCCCGCACTCCGTTGTGTTGGATGCAGACTAAGGAAAGCGCTGATCGAGGTAGGATCTCGTAGAGATGGACGATACCTGGAGGTGGATCACTGGACGGGACGTACTCAGAGTGGACGGCTGGAGCTGAGGAGCAGAGGGGACTATTTGTACCCACCCTTCAGGTGGGATTACCAGAGGACGGCTCGAAGTTGCTGCTTTACTTTTCTACTATTGTACTTTCTTTTCAGTTGTACTTTACTTCAGTTGGGTTTGTATTCTGGCCCATTTACCTTTCCAGCACTTACTTTTGTACTCAGTTTACTTAGTGTTTACTTCTGTTTGCATACTCCGTGTTGTTTGTTTTCTTACATAAAGGCAATGCCTTCCCTTATATCGGGATTTACGCCTTTGGTGCTAGTCGCCGGCCCCTGGCCTATGGAAGGCGGGCTTGGGGTAGTCACGGCACGGGTCCCGAGGATGGGTCATGACACTCTATGCTTCCATCATGGGTGGTGGTAAATGATATAATAAAAGAACAATATAGTGGTTTCACTTTGGTGGGTGGTGGAATTATTTGGGGTATGCGATCATCAATTAGATGCATAATATAATATCACAAATTCTTATTAAATACATAAAAGTAACACATCATGTTTACATTAGTGAAATTGATTGACTAAAACTGATTCTTTTGAATACACATGTTGTGAAATTAAATCATCCCACCATTATATCACATATAATCTCACAATCAATACATGAGTAGAGGTGTTTAACCTATCCTTATTATGCATATAGATACTTTTTCACCAGATCTCCATCAAAAAATGTGTCCACTGGTTCATCACTAATATTCATGTGCACATTCATTATATAAAATGATCCATGTTCACAAGGTCATTAATAAAAAAACTCATCATTATTCTTAATAAAAAATACATGATAATAGGGATGTTCCCATTTTGATGAAAAAATAATGATGATGTTATGTTAGAGATTATCATCACCCAAAATATTGAAAATAGTATAGTAATCTATAGTACCATCTAGGAATACTTAATGGATGCACTAGATTTTAGTGTCATTTGGATGTTATAAAGGGCTATACTGATGTTTAATACTTCCAAAAAGGGGTAAAAAATTTATAATGGATTTTATTGTCTTCTAAAAATACATAAACGGTCACACTGATGTTTTTTCCATTAAAAAAGGTAAATAGTTTATCATGGATTTTGTACTCTCTATGATGGTGAAAGGGAAATATACATTTAATTATGTTCCATAAATACTCAAATGTAAATATTTATATTAGTTCAATCAATGAACGCTAATAGGTTTACACTAACAGTTAATGTTCTCTAGCAATAAATAAAGGGATACACTGATTTTTAGTATAATCTAGGAATATATAATGTGTTATACTAGTTTTTTGTAGCAGATAAGAAGGGAAATGTTTATATATAAGTTTTACACCAACCTAAAAGGGTAAAAGTTTTTATGGGAATTTTTTATAATACATGAATGTTATGTTATTATAATGTGGTTAAATATATCATGTTGTTGGTATTGAGCTTCTAGAATATATCATATGTATCCATAGTAGGTGAATCGAAAATGTTATAGTTTGGATTCATAGTTTAAAACAATTGGAGTAAGAATGTCGATTATCTTTGACAAATAAGTATCATAATTTTAAGCTATGATGAAGGAAAAAAATAATTTAATATAGAAAATCTATTGTGAAAAAACAATCCTTTATGATGAGATTTATAGTTTAGATACTTTAATAAAAAATATAATATAGGTAATCATCATCTATATAGGATGGTATTTCATAAATTTTAAGTTCATAGGGTAAAGACCACTAAAGGAAGTTTAATTTCATATTATATGACCCAATGTATTTTCTTTTAGGGTCATGTAAGATTGACTAAATTCCTTTTATTTTAGTTTAATATGATCAATAATAATTATATTATAGTTTAATGATATATAACCAGAATAAATTTCCTTTTAGTTGATTTTATCATCATTTTATCTACTTTTTTTAGTTAATTTCATCATTATTTTTATCTAATACTTATTTTGTAAATTTTCATAGAGATCGTAAAGAAATAAATCATCAATAAGGATGATTCACTCTTATTCTATGATTGTGCACTCAACAAGGATGATGCACTCATGATGATGAAATTTTATTTTTATTCTCCAATGCATTAAATATTCCAAGTTATCAAACCACAATATTATTAGATGACCTAGAATATTGAATGCATTATAGGATAAAAAGAAATGGTGGAATCAACCATACCTTAAACTGATACACGGTATACCTGGTATGACTCAAATTTTGTGGTTTTAGATTAAAATTTACATTTTATTACTGTATTGTTTAATATTTATGTTTAATTTATTTCTTTATATTATTACGAACATAAAAATTGTTTTATTATATAGGTGAATTATTTTTCTCATTTTGGGTGGTTTGTTCGAAGAGGCTTGTGTTCATGAGTGATTAGAATTTATAGATGAAAATAATATAGTAGTAATAAGGAAATGGGTTTGGAATGTATAAAGACATTATGAAAAGGTAAATTCATATTGCTTATTTAGTTAATTTTTTCATCATTTTATCTACTATTTTTATTTTTATTTCCTTATCATTTTTATCTAATAATTATTTATTTATTTTTCACAAATATTTTAGGAAGTTATTTTTTTCCTTTAATTGTCTACTGAAATATAGAAAAGAGAAAACATGTTTCTTTTAGAAGAGGTGTTTCAGGCACCATTGGGTTTTCTCTTCCATCCAAATGGAAAATTTCTTTCTTTTATAGCTTGGTGTAGATAGTTTAAAGAAAAACACACATCACATACTCAATCATCTACACCTCAATATGATATACATTGTGCTTGGTATGACTCAAACTATATGTTTTTAGTTTATAATTTTCATTTTAGTTCAAAACACACATCACTTACTCAAAATGATAAAACACATTCATATTGTTATAATACTTTAGTAAAATGATACATAAGTCATTTTGTATGTGTAAAAATCATCCTTGCCTCAATATGAGGCACATTTTGTTCTGTATGACTCTAAGTGTGTCTTTTTATTTAAAATTGACATTAATTTTATTAAAAAACAAAACTAACATACTCAATACCAAGAAAACACAATCATATTATTTTTATAATTTAGTAAAATGATTCATAAGTCATTTGTGATGTGTATGAATCAACTGAACCTCAATCTGATGCATGGTGTTCTTGACATCACTCCAAGTGTGTCTTTATATTTAAAATGGACATTAATTTTAGTAAAAAAACACAAGTTACATACTCAAAAATTATCAAAATTATTCATATTGTTTTGATACTATAAGAAAGTAAATCGTAATTAATTTTTAATGTGTCGGAATTAGCCACTCCTCTATCTGATACACAGTGATCCTGATATAACTCAAAGTGTTTGTTATCAGTTTAAAATTGACATTGTAGTTAAAAATGTGTTTCACACACTGAAAACTGAGAAAAGGTGATTTTATTATCTTAATAATTTATAACAATGATTCATAAGTCATTTTTTATGTGTAGTAATCAGCCTCATTTTAAACCAGCACATTATGTGAATGGTATAACTCAAAGTGTGTGTTTCTAGTCTAAAATGACATTTTAGTAAAAAAGACAAGTGACATACACAAACCTGAGAAAAAGAATTTGGATGGTTTTTTAATTTAAGAAAATTATTAATAAGTAATTTTAGACATTCAAGAATCAACCTCACCTAAATCCAATGCACAATGTGACCAGTATGACTCCAAATGTGTCTTTTTATTTAAAATTGACATTAATTTTAGTAAAAAAGACAAGTGACATACTCAAAACTAGAAAAACACATTAACATTATTTTGATAATTTATTAAATTGATCCATAAGTCATTTTTTACATTTTGGGATCATACGCAACTCAATCTGATACACTGTGCGACCGATATATCTCTAAGTGTGTCTTTTTATTTAAAATTGACATTGATTTTAATAAAACTGAAAAGTGACATACTAAAAATTGAGAAAACACATTTTTATTATTTTTTTATTTTAGAAAAAAAATCCATAAGTCATTTATGATTTGTAGGAATCAACCCCATTTAAATCTGATGCATGGTGAGCCTGTTATCACTTTAAGTGTGTCTTTCTAATAAAATTGACATTATTTTTTGTAAAAAACATAAGTAACATACTCAAAACTGAGAAAACACATTATTATTATTTTGATACATTATGAAAATGATCTTTATGTCATTTTTAACATGTATTAATCAACCAAACCTCAATATGAAACATGGTCTTCCCGGTATGACTCCAAGTGTGTCTTTTTAGTTAAAATTGACATTAATTATAGTAAATAATACAAGTGAATTTCTAAAAACTAAAGAAAAATATTCATATTGTTTTTATAATTTAATAAAATGATCCATAAGTCATTTTTTATGATTAGTAATCAGTTGAACCTAAATATGATGCAAATTTTGCATGATATAACTCAAAGTGTTCATTATCTGTTTAAAATTTACATTTTAGTTCAACAAAAAGTCTATCACACACTAAAAAATAAGAAAACTAACTTTAATTGTATCAATAATTTATTAAAATAAATCATAAGTAATTTTTTATGTGAAGGAATCAGTCGCATGTTAAACCAACACATGTTGTGACCGATATGACTCAAAGTGTGTGTTTCTAATTGAAAATGGAATTTTAGTAAAAAAGACAAGTGACATACTCAAAACCAAGAAAATTAATTCTTATTGTTTTGATACTTTATGAAAAAAAAATATATAATTAATTTTTATCATATATTAATCAACCAAACCTCAATCTAATTCACGGTGTGACCGGTATGATTCAAAGTGTGTTTTTTATTTAAAATTGACATTAGTTTTAGTACAAAAGACAAGTGGCATACTCAAAACCAAGAAAAAACATTTAAATTGTTTTGATAGTTTATGAAAATGATCCTTAATTATTTTTTTATGTATATTAATCATACACACCTCAATATTACGCATGGTGTGATCATTATGTCTCTAATTGTGTCTTTTTATTTCAAATTGAAATTAATTTTAGTAAAAAACAAAACTGTCATACTTAAAACCAAGAAAATGCATTCAGATTATTTTTATAATTTATTAAAATAATAAATAAGTCATTTTTTATGTGTATAAATTAGACACACCTAAATTATATGCATGGTGTTCCCGATATCACTCCAAGTGTGTCTTTTTATTTAAAATTGACATTAATTTTATTAAAAAACACAAGTGACATACTCAAAACAAATTAAACACATTCATATTGTTTTTATATTATAGTAAAAAAATACATGAGTAATATTTGATGTGTAGGAATTATTCACACCTCAATCTGACACAATATGTACCTAGTATAACTCAAAGTGTTTGTTATCAGTTTAAAATTGACAGTAGAGTTCTAAAATTGTGTCACACACTAAAAACTAAGCAAACACACTCAGATAATCTCAATAATTTATTAAAATTATTAATAAGTAATTTTTGAAGTGTAGGGATCAGTCTCAATCTAAAGATCCACACAATGTTATTAATATGAATCAAAGTTCATGTTTCTAGTTTAAAATGACATTTTAGTAAAAAAGAAAATGGAATGCTCAAAACTAAGAAAATGCATTAGAATTGTTTAGTTACTTTAGAAAAATTATTCATAAGTCATTTAAAAAATTTAAGAATCATCCAAACCTCAATCTGATGGATGGTGTGACCAGTATGACTCCAAGTGTGTCTTTTTATTTAAAATTGACATTAATTTTAGTAAAAAAGACAAGTTCTATACTCAAAAACTGAGAAAACACATTCGTATTATTTTGATAATTTAGGAATATAATCTATAAGTTATTTTAGATGTTTAGGAATTAGTTTCATCTTAATAAAATTCATAGTGTGACCAGTATGAATCTAAGTCTGTCTTTTAATTTAAAATTCACATTAATTTTTGTAAAAACACAAGTAACATGCTCAAAACCCAGAAAAAGAATTCAGATTATTTTGATGATTTATTAAAACAATAAATAAATCGTTCTTTATATATAGGAATCATCTTCACCTCAATATGATTCATGGTTTGTCTGATATCACTCCAATTGTGTCTTTTTATTTAAAATTGAAATTAATTTAAGTAAAAAACACAAGTGATGTGATCAAAATTAAAAAAAATGCATTAATATCATTTTTAAACTATAAGAAAACAATATATAAGTCACTTTTTATGTGTAAGAATCATCCACCCATCAATATGATGCACGGTGTGCTCAGTATAACTCAATTTGGTTATTATCGGTTCAAAATTGACATTTTAGTTCAAAAAAGAGTAGCACACATTGAGAACTGAGAAAAAAAGATTAGATTATATTGATAATTTATGAAAATGAATCTATTTCATTTTTAATATTTAAGAATCAGAATCATATTAAACTAACATAATATGTGACTAGTATGACTTAAAGTACATGTTTCCAGTTTAAAATAACATTTTAGTAAAAAAGACAAGTAGCATACTCAAAACTAAGAAAATATATTCAGATTGTTTTGATACTTTTGATAATGATACATAAGTCATTTTTGACGTGTAGAAATTAGGCACACCTAAAACTAACACACAGTGTTACCAGTATAACTCCAAGTGTGTCTTTTTATTATAAATTAACATTAATTTTACTAAAAAAGAAAACTAACATACTCAAAACTAAGAAAACACAATCATATTGTTTCGATACTTTAGGAGAATGATCAATAAGTCATTTTTGATATGTAGGAATCAGTCACACCTCAATATGAATCACGATGTATACGATATGAATCAAAGTGTCATTTATCAGTTTAAAATTGATATTTTAGTTTAAAAAATGTCACTCACTGAAAACCAAGAAAACATGCTCTAATTATCTTCATAATTTAGTATAATGATTCATATGTCATTTTTGAAATGTAGGAATCATTATCATGTAAATTAGACACATGTTGTGACTAGTATGACTCAAAGTGCGTGTTTCCAGTTTAAAATTACATTTTAGTAAAAAAACACAAGTGACATACTCAAAATCGAGCAAACACATTCAGATTGTTTTGATACTTTATGAAAACGATCCATAATTAATTTGTGAGATATATAAATTAATCTCACATCAATTCTACACAAGATGAGGTCATAATGACTTGAAGTGTGTGTTTTCAATATATAAGTTCCATTTTAGTTTAAAACATGCATCACGTCACTAAAACCAAGAAAATGATATCAGATTGTTTTATCGTCATTTTATCTACTATTACTTATGTAATTTCCTTATATTTTTTATATTATACTTATTTATTTAATTTTCACAGAGACAATGCTTGAAGATGAACAAGAAATGGTGTGATGTGTAAGAATCAAGCACAAATCAATCAGATACATGGTGTTTCTATTATGACTCAAAGTTTAGTTTAAAATTGACACATTCTATTAAATTTATTTATTTATAGTATTAAAAACATAATAATTTTTTTATTATACAGGTTCATTTATTTTTTCTTGTGATGAGGTGGTTTGTTTGGAAATAGCACGAGTGGGGTTGGGGATAAAGAAAAAGTACCATTTATGTTTTTGAATATCTGTGATAATTTGTACATACTCATGTAATTGTAAAAACCAATGTTTGAAATGTATATAATATAGTTTTTTTCTTGTATTTTTTTAATTTTATTTCATTTAAAATATGTTTTGCAACTATTTTTTATTATTTTTTCTACTGTTGTAGTGTGCTGTAAATTTAACAGCATGTTGTCGTATACCCCCTTTATCAATGATACTAAAGGTGATGATAAAGAGATCCTTTGTCATTGTATTTAATAACACTGATTTTAGGTTATAGATAGAGTGTAAGCGTGCGATGGGTCATTCCAAACTATTATTTTTTCCATGATTGATGATCAATCCAATATTTACACAACATTAAACGTCATGATCTACATAATTGAATCAAAGAATATATACAATGGATAGAACACCGAAACCAGAGAGAGGATCATAAAATATTACTTATAATAAATTTAATTAATTAAATAATTACCTTATTGGAATTCCTTCTTCCTTGATGGAACTAACAACATATTTTTATTGTATTGTCATTGCGTTCTAGGAATCAAGAGAAGATTCCCTCTAGCAGTGATCAACATGTATTCCACAAATCTCTGAACATTATCGTAGGTATCTCTAAGTGCTAGCATGGAAGATCATATTTCTTGCATCGTCCACCTTTGATCGCCTTGAGAACCGCTTCCAAAGCATTCTCTTGGATCTCTCTTGAATTGAGAGTGGGAGGTAGAGGAATATCTCTCTTAGTTAGTGGGATCATTCTTATAGTAGGGAGCTCTCTAGGTCTTCGAGGATTCTCTAAATCTGTTGTTCATGACCAAAACAAATGAATTGACTCTTAGAGAAAATAATATAATTAGGTTTATATACCCTTAGGGTTAGAAAAAAAATAATTTCACAAGTGCCCCTTATTATTTATTTAATCCCTACATAACCCCATGTCAAATAATAATAATAATATTCTTATTATTTCTCAACATGCGCTTTAACTTGAGAATTAAATTAAATATTATTAAATTAAATAATATCTAATATTTATTATTTCTCACCAGACCATTAAACTCAGTCCACCCTTTCTTTGTAATATTTATCGGGCCTTGAATAATGACTATTTATTTATTAAATAAATATCAATATATTATTTTACAATAAATAAATGGATATTATATTCACTAAATAGAAAATAAATATTTATTAAATATTAAATTGTGTTATATTCTCTTGAATAATTGGTGATGAAATATATGTGATCAATTAAACATGAATAATTTTTAAACCACATACGGGAATAATATTTATTCAACTTTTTAAATAATAAATATTATTATTATTATTTAACTGAGATTCTCGATACACTTAGTGTGTGACCCTCTAGACCTCTTTCTCAATGGAAATAGGCAAAGCGACCTAAAGTCCAATGTTAGCATCTAGGAACATTCCAAGTCACCTATATAGAAATAATTTAATGCTAAAATGACATAATACCTCATATGGACACTTACTATGTAATATAATCCCTTTATCACAATATCTCTAATCAAGTAGGTTTCATGTTGGTGTCATCAACCTATATGCTCGATGTCTCTTTCTTTGACTTCCCAAAAATTGAACTTCCCGGTAAAATACCATGTCTATGTATTTATTTAGGCTATATCATCTCCATCAAAGGGCATGAGCTATTAACTTTTGTTAAATAATAGAAGGGACAAATCCTTTCTCACATTATTCATTGATGCAATATTACTCGTGACACACCCAACATATCCAACCTTGTCGTGAACATCTATTCTCATGGTTTTCATCAATATATCAAAGTATGTGACCCATAATACTCATTAATAATAATATTAAAGTCTAAGGATAAATCCACACATCCTTAAATAGGAACATCCAATGACACTTATAAACATGGATTTCCTATTGTTAGGTCTTGTTCTCATAATATCCTACTAGATATTACCAAGGGAATACACCATGATAAGGTGCATCAAATTCCTATGAGTCTACACCCCTAATAGCCTGTATCATTTTTGTCCCTCAAATGATATCATACAGCTATAGAACATATATTTAAGAATAGTGGCATAGAAATTCTAGGTTCTCATCATAGTAGGGAACTATTATGACCTTTTAGTGACATGACTACTCTTAGGACTTTATCACATACTATGTTATGCAAAAAAACAATCATGATGTAATAAAGAGTTTATTAATATTCAAAACTATACATTCAAGTTGTCATAAAGTATACAGAATTTTTTTCTACGAAACCAACTCCAACAGAATCCCACTTGCACTAGAGCCAACTGCTAACAACCTTTAGTCTTCTATCTCTCACATGATACTCATGCTTCTACTAACATAGGCCTTTAGTCAAGGGGTCCACCACATTCTCTTCTGTGGGTACTCTTATTATTGAAACTTCACCCCTTTGATAAAATCTATCAAGAGGTAATATTTATAGAGTATATGCTTTATCTTTTTGTGTGACCTTGGTTATTTTGCAATATCCATCACTGTAGTATTATCACAGTACAATGTGATAGGTTTTTTACTTATAATTACCACATAAAAATCCTAGAAAAAGTTCTGAATACAAATAGATTCCTTGGATGCATCAGAAGATGGTATATTCTCAGACTTGGATGTAGAATTGGTGACTACTGGATACTTCGAACTCTTCCATATCATAGAACCTATGTTGAGACAAAAAACATATCCTAAATGTGACTTCAGATCATTATAATCTATCTGAAAACTAGCATCAGTATAACCCCTGATGACCAGCTCCTCGTCTCCTCCATACACTAGGATAATATCCTTAGTTATTCTCAGATACTTAAGGATGGACTTAATAGTAGACCAGTGTTGTTCTCCTAAATCTTCTTTATATCTTTCTACCATTCTAAATGCATATGAAACATCAAGTCTAGTATATAACATGGAATACATGATTGATCCTATCATAGAAGCAAATGGGATCTTACTCATTCTCTCTTTCTCATGTTGTGTCTAAGGACACATTTTAATATAAAGATGTAAACCATGTGACACTGGAACCTATCCCTTCTTGGATTACTCTATACTAAATATATTTAGTATCTGGTCAATATATATACTTTAACTTAGTCCAAGAATCCTCTTGGATCTATAACAAATGATTTTTATCCCTATAATATAGGCTGCTTCACCTAAGTCCTTCATGGAGAAACACTTTTTTAACAATTCCATAATATACTATAATACTATATGTCATTTCCAATAAGTAATATGTCATAAACATATACTACTATGATAATGATTGCATGTCTACTAAACCTCTTGTTAATACATGGATTACATTCATTCTTAATGAAACCAAATTCTTTTATAGATTCAGCGTATCAAATATTCCATGACCTAGATGCTTTCTTCAATCCATAAATGGATCTCTATAACTTGAAAATCCTTTTGGAATCACCTAGAGTCACAAAACCTTATGGTTGTGTCATAAAGACATATTCTTGAAGGTTCCCATTAATGAATGTAGTTTTGACATTCATCTTCCAAATCTCATAGTCATGTTAAGATATTATAGTAAGTAGAATTATAATGGATTTAAAAATGGAAACTGGTGAAAATATTTCATCATAGTCAATTACTTGATGTTTTTTAAACCCTTTATCCACTAGCCTTACTTTATAGGTATTTACTTTACCTTCCATGTCCATATTTCTCTTGAATACCCATTTTCATACCACGGCCTTTACATTAACTATTGAATTGACTAGAACACAAAATTGGTTTTGATACATAGAATCCATTTTGGAATTCATAGATTCTTGTCATCTTATAGCTTTTGAGATCTCTACTACCTCCTTGTAGGAGATAGGTTCATCATTATCACCCAATAATGATTCACCATCTTCAGTGACTAGAAAACAAAATCTCTCTGGTTCTCTTACTTCTCTTATGCTCCTACATGGTACTTGTGTTTTGGGAACTACTTCTTCCATAGGGACCTGGGAATATGTTCCTATACTAACTCTTGTGTATCTTGAGCATCAAATTCATCAAATTAAATTTTTTTCCCACTATCCTTTTTTTAGGATGTTCTCCCTCTCAAGAAAGATGGATTTTCTAGTGATAGTCACTTTCTTTTATGAGGGGTTGTATAGGTAGTATCCCTTTGTTTCCTTGGGAAACCCTATAAATATACACGTTTTTCCCTGGTGTGCTATTTTATTTCCTGATAAGTTCATAACAAATTCCTCTCAACCCCATACATGTGTATGTGACAAAACATGTTTCTTTACACTCCATAACTCAAAGGGAATTCCATTTTTTGCTTTAGTTGGTACTCAGTTTAATGTGTATACTGCATTTTGTAATGCATTTCCCTAAAAGAATAATGAAATATCTAAATGACTCATTATCATCCTTACCATGTCTAACAAGGTACTATTTCTCCCTTCACTAACACCATTCCAATGTGGTTTGTAAGGTGGAGTGAGTTGATATAGAATTCTAAACTCCTGTAAGAAGTCAATAAACTATTGGTTAAGATATTCACCACCTCGATCCAATATAAACTTATTTATCTTCTTACCAAGTTTATTATCTACTTCCTTATTCAATTATTTGAATTTATCAAAGGAACCAGACTTATACCTCATCAAGTAGACATAGCCATATCTACTCAAGTCATCCTTAAAATTTATAAATAAAGAATATCCACCTCTAGCTTCTAATAGAAATGGTCCACACACATCAGTGTGCACCAATCCTAGAAGCTCTATGGCCTTTTAAACCTATCCAAAAAATAGTGGTTTGGTCATTTTTTCTTATAAACAAGAATGAAATCTTTCAAGTGGTTTTATCTTAGAAGAGTCTAAATAACCATCTTGATAGAGCTTTTTCAAACGCTTCTCATTTACATGACCAAGACGATGATTTCATATCTGGGTGTTATATGATTCCTATGAACATGAATTTTTATCAATTTCCAACAATTATTTTTTGTAATTTAATACATAAAAATCATTATTTAAATGTTACATACCATAACATATGTTTTCCTTAGAAAAGAAACAAATTTTATTTACAAAATTGTAAATAAACCCATATGTATCTAGGCATGATACAGAAATTATATTCTTGGCAATCATCAGTATATAATGAAAATATTTTAAAACCAAAATAATTCTCATTGGAAATGAACTGTGGTAGTCACCAAGGGCTAGGGCTCCAGCTTCGCACAATTAGTAGCTCGCAGATCCAACTCTCCTCTAGAAATATTTCGGAATCTACTTGGTTCCTATATTTAGATACATACGTGCGCACCATAATCTATATCTAATACCCAATGTTTATATATTTAAAGATTACAATTGATAATGAGAGAACCTTTATATTCCCCTTGCTTATGGGTAAAATTCCTCTTTTAGTGGCCTGACTTTCCATATGAAAAACATGCTGTCTCTTTTCCTTATCATTCCTTTGGAACTTCCTATTTTTTGGAAGGACAATGCTCGGGAGATTTACACTTGTTGTGAGTCTTTGGATTCTTTTCTGTGTTCTTCCTTTTCTTGTTCATCATAAGGATCATGGTTTTTTCATGCCCCATGCCCTTATCTACTTGGATAATCAAGTTAAGAATTTCATAAATACTCTTCTCATTATTTATTATATTGTAATTGACAATAAAACTAGAGAAGGTCCTGGTAAGTCATGAAATTATGATAGCTGTATACAAATCATCTGGGAATTTAATCCCAAATATGTATAAGCATTCATTGTATCCAATAAGGTTGACTATATGAGGCCCAACTGGCGCAGATTCTCTAATATTAATTATAAACAAAGCTTTCGAGATATCATATCTTTATTTTCTCTATTTTAATTGATAGAGATCTCAAAGGTGATATATCATGCTATATGAATCCATGTCCTCATGTTGCTGCAAAATATCATTGGAGATGGATGATAGCATGAAACACTTAAAATATATAGCATCATTCATATGTTTCTCATATAGATATATCTTTTTATCACTTGCCTCATTACCAAGCACATTAATAATAGGTTCTTCTAGCACATACAATATTCTTTTATGGTGAAAGATAACTTGTAATAACCTTTAACACTCTTGGAAATTTGTGTTAGTGAGAAGGTTGTCCTTCTTAATTATGGATAGTAGTGATATGTTTGAAGTCATTTTAATTCTATTTCTACAAATAAGATGGGTATAATTTTAGTACTTTATCAGATAAAATTTTGACAAATAATTAAATAATTAAATATTATATTTATTAGTCTTCCAATATTTTATCAAAACTTAATATCCCTCACCATTGGCTTCGGAATATCCTATTACTTGGAAATTTTAGTGGCAAGGATCCATATTCTGGTTATCATTACCCCAAATTTGGTTGGTCAAGAAACTTGAATGGTTTTAGGTATGAATTACAAATACCAAATGAGTTAACTTACATTTACTTGATCTGTTTATTAGAATCCCTAATAATGAAATCCTTAAATTGGATTTCCTCAACCCTTGCCTCTCAGTTACACTAATTCTTGCTTTGGAAGTCAACTGTTTAAGTGAACAAATTTAATTCAACCCAAAAATTCAAGTCATAATTCTATGATAATTGAAAGAACCCCAACTTTAGATGGTCAATCACTTTCAATTATGCTTATATTTCAACTTAAGTAGTATAAGTCCATACTGACTTAATATTTATTATTGAGGGATTTTATATTTTATGATTAAATTTACAATTATTATATTTATCACCTACTTGTTAATATTAGATTTACATAAGTGATTAACCATGTCTTAGATAATATTTATGAATAAGATAATTTAATTTAGTTCTATCTTGAATGATTGTTAATTTCATTAATTCATATGATTTCGAAAAAACAACCATAATGAAATAACCAGAAAACTTGACAGAAATAAAATAATAAAGTGGTATGATCATGATCTTTTACTTATGGTTAGTTTATCTACTCGTTGATAAACTAACCATTGACCTAGGGGAAAACACCTTTAACCAATTAATATTTGTGTTACATCTTTCCACCTTTCCACCTATGTATCTCTCTTGGATTGTTTTCATCTTGGCTCCAAAATTGAACCGCCCCCACTATCTTGGGATATTCATCCATTATATATACTTCTACTCACATGCATGTGAGGGTAAAATGGTTTACATAAAAGAAACCATGGGCATATAGGCCCTGACATAATAAGAGGAAAGAACGAATGTAGGATAATAATTTAATTTAATGAAAAATTAAATGAAACCAATCACATAAAAAGGTCTTTTTTATGCTCACGGTCATCCACATGAATTTAATTAATTATGCATTTAATAAAACTAACTTTAATTTATTAATCATTATTATTTAAGATAAATCACACTCAAATCAATTAATTATCCTATTTAATTAATCAATTATTTTATCTTAATTCTCATCTAAATTTCTTTGATATTCTCATCCATTATAATTTTAAATAAATTAAATAAATTTATTTAAAATTAATTGTGTACATAAATGTACCTTGGAGGAAACACGATGAATACCCATCTGAATCTAAACAACATGTATTAAACTCATATAAAATTTACTCTTGTTATATATGACATACATGACTTATCACATACTTTCATGATTTGTACTATCAACTTAATGATTACAAAAATTACATGATTTTTCGGTCACGTGTTATGCTTAAATGCATGTAGAGTAATAGTTATTAATATGAATCATACATGATATACATTTCTGAACATTAAGAAGATATTATTAAACATTTATATATATATATATATTAAAACCTATCACATGTTGTGTCCTATCAAATTAATAACCACACGTAAGTACATATTTATAAGGTTTACATCGTATAATAAATAATTTTAAATCTATATAATTTGGTATAAGAACACAGTATACATAGCCGAGCTACATGGAATGTACATATTTTACTGTGTATCTGAGTTACACACCTAGGGAATCAGTGTGTAAACTGTTCCTTGGAAAAATGGAGTACATGACGTGTATAAAATACTACATGGGGTGTAGTCTCCGAGTTACATGGTCACCAGTTAGGTAGGACATGTATGGTAATACATGGCATATTTGTGACTCAAAGATACTTCATGTCGTGTACGTGGACTACACAGTGTGTAATCCAGCAGATGATGTGACACTTTGGCCCAGTCAACATGTGGTGTAATAAATAAATACACCACATGTAATCAATGCACATGGTTTGAATTAATTGAAAAATTAATTCATGATGTATTGAACACAAGTACATGGTGTATAACTCCAATTACACGGTGTGTACTCCTATGTTATCTGGTTAGAATCTTTGGAACCTCCGAATGAGTTCCTCGATTTTATTTCATTCATAAAATTAATCATATTGATTAGATCTATGAGAAATAAAGGAGGAAGAAGTAGATCTCACAATTCATATTAAAATAATTATTAAACTTGAATTGAAAACTAAATTAAAATTGTGTAAATTAATCAATGATCTTTGAATAATCATAAATAATTATGTGACCCCTCTGATATGACTTGTAGGTTTCAAGAACAGCATAAGCGTGCGATGGGTCATGCCCAATTTTTCTTTTCTCTGTGATTGATGATCAATCTGATATTTACATAATGATAAACATCGTGATCTATGGAATTGAATAAAATAATATACACAAGGAATAAAACACCAGAACCAGATAGAGGATCATCACATATTATTTATAATCATTTTTATTAATTAAAGAATTACCTTGTTTGAATTCTTTCTTCATTGATGGATCTGACAATAGATTTTTGTTGTATTGTCATTTGATTGTAGGAATAAAGAGCATATTCTCTCTATCGGTGATCCGCACATCTTCCAAAAATGTCTGAACATCATCGTAGGTATCTTCAGGTGTTAGAACGGAAGATCCTATCGCTTGGGTCATCTTACTTTGATCACCTCGAGAACCACTTCCAAATCATTCTCTTGGATATCTCTTGACTTGAGAGTGGGAGGTGGAGGAAGATCTCTCTTTGTTCTTAGGGTTTTTCTTGGATAAGGGAGAACTTTAGGTCTTGATTGGATTATCCAAAACCATTTTGCACAACCAAAATAAATTAATTGGATCTCATAGAAAATAATATAATTGGGTTTATATATTTCTAGGTTTAGAAATAAATAATTTCACAAGTACCCCTTATTATTTATTTAATACCTACAGAACCCCATGTCAAATAATAATAATATTATTATTATTATTTATCAACATGCGCATTAAATTGAGAATTAAATAAAATAATATTCAATATTTATTATTTCTCACCAGAGCATTAAACTCGATCTACCATTTCTCCACCATATTTATTGGGCATGGAATAAAGACTGTTTATTTATTAAATAAATAACACTGCATTATTCACCAATAAATAAATAGATATTATATTCACTAAATATAAAATAAATATTTATTAAATATTCTATTATGTTAGATTATCTCGAATAACTAGTGATAAAATATATGCAATCAATTAAACATGAATAATTATTAAACCATATGTGTGAATAATATTTTTTCAATTTGTTAAATAATAAATAATATTATTATTGTGTAAATAAGATTCTCGATACACTTAGTGTGTGAAACTCTAGGATTATTTCTTAATGTCATTATAGAAAGAAACCTAAATTCTAAGGTTAGCATTTAGAAACATGATAAGTAACCCATAAATAAATAAGTTAACGTTTCAATGATATAATACCTCATACGGATTCTTACTATGTATTATAATTCCATTATCATGATATCTCTAATCAAGTAGATTGCATGCTGGTGTTATCAACCTATATGCTCTGTAAAGACCCGAAAATTTCAAAGAATTTTTTTAAAAAAAATACTTTGGAATTTTACGAGTCTGTGGCTTCTGACAGCGCGTGATTCCGAGGACTAGTGTGCCCGGAATCAATTTTGGAAGTATATCTCAGGTACGTTCAGTGAACGAATGAGTGGGTTTTTATAACTTTTGAACCAGTGCTCAGAATTAAAATCTGAGGGCACCGATGAACTCACAGTGTCGGTAATTGCTTAAGGGGACACTTACCGTAGTTGCGTTTGCAAAAGAGGAGAAGATAATTTTGGGGGGTTTGTTTAAGAAATAAATAAAAATTGTCGGAAAAAATTTTTATTTCTAAAGAAGGTTACTGAAGTGGGTCCCACACGATCCCCACCTTTTATTTCCCTCTAATATCTTTAATATCCCCTCATTAATTTGGCAAACCTCCATTAAATTCCAATCTCTCCATTAAATTATGTCAACCCATAATTTAATGGGGAACCTTCCTCTTTCCTCTTTTTTTTATTTAACCGCCAACGCGTTCAATATTGGGGAACCTTCTCCCTCACTTCCTTAATTGTAACAACATTTTATTTAATGTGGTGAGTTATTTTGGGAGAGTTTATTTGCGTGAATAATAGAATAATAGGTAGAACCTATTATTTTATTAAGGAGGAGAACTTCGTTGTGTGACGAGGAATGCCGGCCTCCAATGAAGAACGACGAAGAACGCCGTCCCCCGACGAAGAACGATGAAGAATGTCGGTTCCTCGGAGATCGACGATGCGCCACCTTACCCTTATCCGCGGAAAGAGAGGAAAAGCTGCTTCCTCCTCGGCGCGCCCCGATGACACCTATGATCCTCTTCCCCGCGAGGCCGAAGATCGTCTTCCTTGTTGAGGTAGGGGTTTTTTAATAATTTTTGTTCATGTGATTTTTTTTATATACCCTCGGCATTGCGTGCTTTATCATTGGTGTTGTTTAGAATCACTAACGCGGTGGGTGCGGACTAACGAACAAGTCCGAACCCACCGCTGTTTTTCTCTTGATGCGCGGAATCCTTGGAGACGATGAAACAGGACCGTTTGGGTGATTGGAGGTCGTCGCAGTAATGTACGGGTCCCGGGTGAGCCATAGGCGCATACGGCGGGCAAATTGGACCACCGGAGCACGTCCGGTGGTCCACGGAAGATACTACCGACGCGCCTCGCTGGCGCGGCAGCGGCGCCCCGGCACGCCGTCGGTAGGAGCCCGCCGCGGCCGAAGTCGCGGTGGCGGGGGCCGGATCCTGCGGCCGCGCGGGATCCAGAGGGGAGACGCGGCGTCGGTCGCCGCGTCCGTGGACCAAAGGGGGGGCCGTGTCCCCCCTGATCGGCCCGCTGGCCGAGCCAGCGCACCCCCCGGCCGAGCCGGGGTGGGTCGCGCGGACCGGTCCGGGCCGCGCCCTACCGGGCCGACCCAAGGGGGTTGGGCCGGGTTGGACCGGGCCCAGACCCCCCACTTCGGACCATTTTCGGTCTTTTGCCCATAACTTGAGCTATGGACCTCTGATCGACGCACCACCAGTTGCGTAGTAATCCTTGGATCGAGATGAGCGTTTAGATATATTAAACTTGAGGTTTAGGAAAAGTTTGGGTACGTCCGGGTTGGTTTGAACCCGAAACCAATCGGGCCCTTGGAGCGGAAACACGTATATCTTAAGGACCAGACATCCGATTGGCGTGCTGTCAATTGCATTGGGATCCTTTTGTTGAGAAGGTCCTCTTGTCTTACTCCTCTTGAGGTTTGGACGTAGTTGGAATATGGTCGGGTTGGTTTTAGCTTAAAAACCAACCGGATCCCTGGAACGGAAAATCCAATAACTCTCAGACTGGGCGTCCGATTGACGCACAGTCGGTCGCGTTGGGTTTCTTTTGATGAGATGGAACTTTGGGATACATAAACTCCAGACTTCGTGACAGTTGATGTATCGGCTCTCTTTTGCTCGAGGAGTAGACCCTCCCAGAATCGAGCATGATGTGCATGGGAACCCTAGAGCTGGCTGCGACTGCGACGATGACGACTGCACTTGGATCCTCCGTGGGTTTGGCAGCGAGGACGACTACACTTGTATCATCCATGGGTTCAGCAGCGACGATGACCGTACTAGAATTGTCCATGGGTTCGACGGTGATGACTACTGTTCTTGTATCCTATGTGGTTCCGGCAGTATTGACCTCTGTACTTGTATCCTATGTGGGTCCGGTAGAGTAACTGGTCTTGTATCCTTTGTGGGTCTGACAGCTTAGCTAGTCTTGTATCCAATGTGGGTCCGACAACTTAGATGAATCAGTGGCTACATCTGATCATCTCTATCACCTTACGAAGTGTATACCTGTGTGAGTTGAGTCTTGATTTTCAATCATTATCATTGAGGTGTTTGACTTTCCATCCTGTGTGGATTGGGTTTCGCTTTCCTGTGTGGATTGGGTTGTGCTTTCTTATGTGGATTGGGTTGTGCTTTCCTGTGTGGACTAGGTTGTGCTTTCCTATGTGGACTGGGTTGTTCTTGGGCTCGGGATCTGGAGCCGAACTGTAACTAATGACTTAGGTATATGTATGGGCATATACCTAAGTCGTGTTGTTGATACTTCATGATTGTGTATTTCCTTTGTGGTTTATCCTTCGTGGATTCTGAGAGACCTTCAGGGGTCTCGGGGTCCCTACTGAGTATCGTATACTCACCCATGCACGGGCTATGCCCGCACTACGTTGTGTTGGATGCAGACGAAGGAAAACACTGATCGAGGTGGAGGCTTGTGGAACTGGATAGTACCCAGAGGTGGACCACTTGGCGGGGCGTACACTGAGCGGATGACCGGACCCGAGGATCCGAGGAGACTATCTGTACCCACCCTTCAGGTGGGATTTTCTAGAGGACGACTCGATGTTGCTGCTTTACTTACTACATTTCTATTTTCCTTTTCAGTTGTATTGTACTTTCAGTTGGGTTTGTATACTAGCCCATTTACTTTCAGCACTTACTTTGTACCCAGTTTTACTTAGTGTTTACTTCACTTGCGTACTCTGTTGTGTATGTTTACTTTATAAAGGCAATGCCTTCCCTTTTTTAGGGATTTAATCCTTTGGTGCTAGTCGCCATCCTATGGCCTATGGAAGGCGGGCTTGGGGTAGTCACGACATGGGCCTCGAAGATGGGTCATGACAAATTGGTATCAGAGCCAGGTTTCGGTTCTACTGCAGAACTCAGGACTCTGATAATTTCTTCTCTGTGAAGCAATAATGTTTAGAGTAATGAGTGTGGTTATCAGTCCAGGGAGTCCAGTGTTGGTGCGGCGGCCAACGTATCCATACACCATTACCATGACTTCTGATTTCCGAATCAGTGCACGAAAACATTGATTGCATGTGTGTTTCAAAAGTTTTCTTTGTGATTACTTTGTGTCAGCTCAACAGGTATACTGTTTTAACCGTGGTTCACCTGTTTCTTTTCAGGATGGCCCCACAGCGGCATCCAGCTAGGGTTCCGAGCTTTGTGCGAGATGGAAGCCCACCGAGCGACGAGGTCTCAGTGCAGGGCCCCATTACATCAGAGGCACCGGCGGTACCTCTTCTCGCCAAGACACCGATGCTACCAGCCCCAGCGGCAGAGAGTGCACTCCACCTGAGCGCGTTGCACGAGTTTCAAATACAGAGGTTGCCCAGGTTCCACGGAGAGACGGATCCTCAGGCAGCCGAGGATTGGCTGGAGGCTATTGTCAGAGTCTTCAGATTGGTAGGGACACCAGCAGACATCATGGTGATCCTTGTCGCGAGTCTCCTACATGTAGCAGTAGGTAGATGGTGGAGCCTGATGCTCCAGGTTCACGATGAGGCATCTCTTCTTTGGACGGACTTCAAGAGCCTCTTCCACTCAGAGTTTGTTCTATCCCCCCTCCGTACGGTGCGCATCCAGGAGTTACTATAGCTGCGCCAGGGCAGCATGTCAGTAGCCCAATACTCGGAGAGGTTTACCGACCTCTCACACTACTCCACATAAATGGTACGGGACCCATTCTTCCGGGCCCGGACCTTTGAGTAGGGACTGATGCATGAGATCAGAGCTTCGACGATTCCACTCAGCATTCCGACGCAGGCGGGGGTGCTGGAGCGAGCCCTGTTAGTGGAGAGATTCCTTGTCGAGCAGCCATCAGCAGCGAGACCCACCGTAGGACGGCATAGAGTGGAGTCTTCTGCAGCTGGCAGTCGACAGATGACGCAGGGGTCCAAGTGGACCAGGCCGTCTGGTGGGAGACCTCAGGACACGGGTTCGGTTGTGCGGGGCACACGGCGCAGAGCCAGCCTTACGAGGAGCAGACAGTGTTATGCTTGAGGCGGGCAGGGCCACATGGCTCGTGACTACCTGACCCGCCATGCAGATGAGCAGTAGACAGTGGAGGGACCTCCCAGGCAGAGGCAGAGGTTCGACCGTGGAGGTCCGCAAGGAGTAGGCGGACGAGGTAGAGGAGTTGACCGAGCAGTGGGTGGTGGACGACGCTTTGAGGCTCTACCACCACCACCCCTAGGAGGTCCACCCCGACCACAAGGAGCTGGTGGGTAGAGGCAGGCTCAGCTCCAGGTAGCAGAGGCTTACAACCATGGCGCACCCGAGATGATTTGAGGTACTATCTATGTCTACTTCACCCTTTCTGCAGTTCTTATAGACATAGTTGCGGGTCATTCTTTTATTTTCGCTTCCCTTGTTCAGAGCTCGGAGATTCCGACGAAGTCTTTGGCTCGATCCATACGGATAAAGACTCCTACAGGAGCAAACTCGATGATTACGCTCTGGTGCCGGTAGTGTGAACTTACTCTAGGAGGCTAGAGCTTCGGATGGGATCTTCTTGTAGCGGCGTCGACGCCTTACGACGTCATCTTGGGTATGGACTGGTTATCTACAGTCTATGCTTAGATCGATTGTATTAGGCACAAGGTGCGGTGTGTCCGCAAGGATGGGACCAGGTTCACCTTCATCGAAAAGAAGGGAACCTTCGCAGGACAGGATAGACTCACGTGGAGGAGTGGGAAGCCGATCACACATCAGTTGGCTAGTATCATCCTCGGAGCAGTTGACGTGCGGAGTCTGAGTTTTCCTGTAGTGGTGGACCAGTATACGGAAATTTTTCCTGACAATGTTCCAGGACTACCTCCTCGTAGGGAGGTAGATTTCTATATAGACCTGTACCCCGGGACATCACTGATATCTACTCCAGCATATCAGATGGCTCCCACTAAGCTTCGTGAGCTGCAGGTACAGTTGGAGGACTTACAGGGGAAAGGTTTTATCCGACTCAGTGTTTCACCCTGTGCTTCTCTGGTCCTATTCGCCAAGAAGGCAGATGGGGGCTTGTGATTTTGTGTCGATTACCGTCGCCTAAACCAGGTGACTGTGAGGAACAAGTATCCACTTCGGAGGATTGATGACCTCTTTGATCATCTCAAGGGAGCACGTTGGTTCTCGAAGATAGACCTCAGGTCAGGATATCATCAGCTCCGAGTTCGGGATGAGGATGTGTAGAAGATGGCCTTCAGGTGTCGGTATGGCCACTATGAGTTCTTGGTCATGCCCTTCGGTGTGACCAATGCTCCAATAGTGTTCATGAGTCTCATGAACAGGATCTTCCAGCCCTACCTCAATCGGTTTGTCGTAGTCTTCATTGACGACATACTAATTTACTCGACCACTGAGGAGGAGCACACCTACTACTTACGGGTTGTACTGGGTACACTCTGAGAGCACCATCTTTATGGTAAGCTCTCGAAGTTTCAGTTCTGGATTCGAGAGTTCCACTTCTTGGGGTACGCCATCTCAGAGGCGGGAGTTGTAGTGGATCTCGCGAAGGTCGAGGCGGTACTTGTTTGGGATCCACCCAAGAGCATGACGGAGGTTCGGAGTTTCCTAGGTCTGGCTAGGTACTATCAGAGATTTGTGCCAGACTTCTCCAGATTTGCAGCACCGCTTACATGTTTTATGAAGAAGGGGAAACCCTTCGAGTGGTCAGACAGATGTCAGCAGAGCTTCTAGGAGCTGAGGCGGAGATTGACCAGTGTGCCCATCTTGAGGCTACCGGAGGAGGGAGTAAGGTACGTAGTTTACTGCGACACATCAGGGACCGGACTTGGGTGTGTCCTAATGTATGATCGAGCAGTGATCGCTTACGGTTCACAGTAGTTGAGATAGCACGAGCAAAACTACGCTACCCATGACCTGGAGTTAGCAGTAGTGGTCTTCGCCCTGAAGATGTGGCGGCACTATCTCATGGGCGAGTGCTTTACAGTCTACTCTAACCACCAGAGTCTTAGGTACATTTTCTCATAGAAGGGCATAAACCTGAGACAGCGGCAATGGCTCGAGTTCCTATAGGATTATGACTTTGAGATTGTCTATACTCATGGAAAGGGGAACTTTGTGGATGATGCTCTCAGTAGGAGATCGGGCATTCAGCTACTTTGTGAGGAGACTGAGCAGTTAGAAGCTTTAAAGATATCCTTCGTGGATAGAGATGGGGAAGCCTATCTTCAGTCCCTCATAGTCACTCCTCCACTACTCCAGCAGGTCAGAGAGGCACAACGTGGGGACGTTGACTGTGAGGCGCGACGTGCTCAGATATCCTCAGGGCTAGCACCCGATGGATTTTCTGAAGGCGGGGAGCATGTCATCCTCTTCTGGGGACGTACCATGGTACCAGTTGCACTACAAGAAGAGGTGCTGAGGGAGTTCCACACTTCCCCCCAAGCGGTACATCCTGGAGTAGCAAAGATGTATCAGGACCACAGACGACAGTACTGGTGGCCGGGTATGAAGGATTTTGTGGCAGAGTTCGTTTCTCGATGCCTCACTTGTCAGCAAGTGAAGTCAGAGCACCAGGTACCTGCAGGCTTGGTACAAACATTAGAGGTCCCGGAGTGGAAGTGGGATGGGATATCCATGGATTTCGTGACGGGGCTTCCACGTACTTCCAGAGGACACGACGCCATTTGGGTGATCGTAGACGGACTCACCAAGTCGTCCCACTTCCTACCGATCAGAGAGCAGGGCTCAGTAGAGATCTTGGGACGCCTCTACGTTCAAGAGATCGTACGGCTTCATGGTGTTCCATCGTCTGTCATCTCTGATCGATACTCTTTCTTTACTTACCATCTTTGGAAGGGGTTGCAGGAGGCTTTCGGGAAGCAGCTACGCCTGAGCACTGCCTTTCACCCTCAGCCGGATGGCCAGACGGAGAGGACCATTCAGACACTCGAGGACATGCTCCGTGCATGTGTCCTTGACTTTGGCCGCAGCTGGGAGGATCACCTACCTTTGGTGGAGTTTGCGTACAACAACAGCTACCACTCCACCATCGAGATGGCACCTTACGAGGCATTGTACGGCCGACCATGAAGATCACCTCTGTGCTAGACTGACCCTGGGGAGTCAGCACTCGTAGGACCAGAGATGGTTCGGACTACGACGGAGAAGGTGCAGGTCATCCAGGAGCGGATGAGGACGACCCAGAGCAGACAGAAGTCCTATGCTGATAGGAGGTGAAGGCCACTGGAGTTCAATGATGGCGACCACGTTTTCTTATGGGTCTCACCTCGACATGGATTATGGATATTTGGCCGGGGCGGAAAGTTATCTCCACGCTTCATCGGGCCTTTTCAGGTCCTCGGCAGGGTAGGCGAGGTGGCTTACCGCCTGGCCCTTCCACCTCAGTTGCACCGGGTGCACGACGTCTTCCACATGTCTTAGCTGAGGAGATACGTGCACAACCTGATGCATATCATGGACCACAGGGAGCTGGACATCGATGATGGGGCGACTTTTGCGGAGGTCCCAGTGGAGATCGAGGATCGACAGGAGTGGGTCCTATGTGGGCGGTCGATTCCTCTTGTGCGCATTCGTCGGAAGCACAGGAACCTTCAGGAGAGCACATGGGAGAGGGAGGCTCAGATGCATACTCAGTACCCTCATTTGTTCCCCTAGTTTATGTTGTAGCTTTACGGGGACATAAAGCCCTGAAGTGAGATTAATGTAAAGACTCGGAAATTTCAAGGAAATTTTTTTAAAAAAATACTTTGGAATTTTACGATTCTGTGTCTTCTGACGGCGCATGATTCTGAGGCCCGGTGTGCCTAGAATCAATTTTCGAAGTTTAGCTCAGGTATGTTCAGTGAACGAACGAGAAGGTTTTTCTAACTTTTGAACCGGTGCTTGGAATTAAAATCTGAGGGCACCGATGAACTCGCAGTGCTGATAATTTCTTAAGGGGACACTTACCATAGTTGCGTTCATAAAATAGGAGAAGATAATTTTGGGGGGTTTGTTTAAGAAATAAATAAAAATTTTCGGAACAAATTTTTATTTCTAAAGAAGGTTAGAGAAGTGGGGCCCACACGAGCCCCACCTTTTATTTCACTCTAATATCTTTAATATCCCCTCATTAATTTGGAAAACCTCCATTAAATTCCAATCTCTCCATTAAATTATGTCAACCCATGATTTAATGGGGAACCTTCCTCTTTCATCTTTTTTTTATTTAACCGCCAACGCGTTAAATAATGGGGAACCTTCTCCCTCACTTACTTACTTAATTGTCACCACATTTTATTTAATGTGGTGAGTTATTTTGGGAGAGTTTCTTTGAGTTAATGATATAATAATAAGTGGAACCTATTATTTTATTAAGGAGGATAACTTCGTTGTGCGATGAGGAACGCCGGCCTCCAACGAATAACGACGAAGAATGCCGGCCCCTGACGAAGAACAATGAAGAGAGCCGGTTCCTTGGAGATGGACGACGCGCCACCTTACCCTTCTCCGCGACAAGAGAGGAGAAGCTGCTTCCTCCTCGGCGCACCCCGACGACACCTATGATCCTCTTCCCTGTGACGCCGACGATCGCCTTCCTTGTTGAGGTATGGGTTTTTGAATAATTTTTCTTCATGTGATTTTTTTTATATACCCTCAGCATGGCGTGCTTTATCTTTGGTGTTGTTTATAATCACTAATGCGGTGGGTGAGGACTAACGAACAAGTCTGAACCCACCGCTATTTTTCTCTTGATGCGCGGAATCCTTGGCGATGATTAAACGGGACTGTTTGGGCGATTGGAGGACGTCGCAGTAATGTACGGGTCCCAGGTGAGCCATAGGGGCAGACGGCGGGCAAATCCGACCACCAGAGCATGTCTGGTGGTCCGCAGAAGATACTGCTGACGCACCACCGGCAGGAGCCTGTAACAGCCCGAGATTTTATGAAAAATATTCTTTTTATTTCACTAATGTCTTGTGTTGTATGCTACACCAAAAGGAGCTTGCACAACACGCATCTTTGACTTGCCTTGCATTACACGCAATCGCGACCTTCCTCGATAGCGTGTGTAGTACGCAATAACGAGTTTCACTAAACAGCGATATGCTATTAAAATGTTATTAAAACTAGCCGTTATGAATAGTAATAACCACTTTTTGAAATTTTGTAAATTTTATTTTTCAAAATGGATTTCATTTTTGGATTCGGAGTATCGAATTTAGCCTAAGGTGAAATTTTGGTACATTTCGGATAACTTTCATATTCTGATGAATAGTGAAAATTACTAAATTTTAATTAAAAACAACTTTTTTAATCGAAATTATTAATAGTGATAAATTATTAATTTGAGTGGTTTTAAAGTATATTTAGAATATATTTTTACAATTTAATACAATGTTGGTCATTGGTTGTAATTTCACATTTAAACCAGACATAATCAAGTGTCAATCTTTTGATAGATATTGTTTCTTAAAAACACGCTATTTGTTTTAACAGCGGGATTTAATTATAAAAATAATTAATGAAACTTCTATGTTATGAATTTGGTAAAATAGACTTTATTTTTGAATTCGGAATATAAAATATAGCTTAGGATGAAATTTTGGCATTGTTCTGAAAAACATCAATTTTTGATGAATAGTGAAACTACTAAGTGGTAGTTAAAAAACTGAATTTTTCATAAAACTTAATTTTACTGCTTCTGTGAATGGAATTTCAAAAATCCGAGAGACACGGTTGATGTCAGTAAGTAAAATGTGGTTCAATGAGATGAAAATAATTTTTTGGTGAATAGTAACTTTTTACTTTTTTTACCGCGGTTAATAGTAAATAGGGTAACTAAGGGTAAATATGATATTACTATTACCCTAACACATGTCCTAATTCTATTGGATAAGTGTAATTCGACCAAAAACAACCTTATGAATAAAATATGACCATTTAGGCCCACTTGGATTAGATTAGGACATTTATTATTAATTTATTTAAAGAAGGGTTAAAATAGTTAAAATCAAAGTTTAATAAGTAAATAATTTTTAATATGGGGTTATACATAAGATAAATTCGACTATAAATATTCATTAGAAAGCTAAAAAGATTTCCTACATAATGGTAGTTTATTTGTAATTTTTAGACATTAAATAATTTAATTTATTTATGACACAATGATGATGTAGTAATTAACTTATTTATGAAATATTGACATAATTGATGTTATAAACACCAAAATAAATGTAATTTGAGACTTTTTATGAATTCCAATAATTTTCTAGGTTACTATGATATATTAGTGTTGCTTTAATCAACTTGGTTCGAACATATAATTCTGTTATGACTTTCACAAAAATCATATATCAAATAGTGTCAAAATTGACACAAAATAGTTTTTAAATCAAATATTATATTATTAATTGTTATTTTATTCCTAAAAATCTAAGGTTCGGCCAAATGACTTAGATAAGGATATATGAATTAGTAATAAACAATTTGGGGTTCGTTTGGCATGTTATAGTAAGTGTATTAACCATATAGTGAAAGAAAACAAAAAGACGCGATAAAAGTTAAATTATTTAACTTAGAGTTAAATCTAATTTATAAGGTCAAAATAATATCCTAAACTTGTCTAAATCCTATTGGTTGATATGATTTCTACCCTTCCCCACTTTATCTTCGAAATAAGACCCTTTGAAACCATTATAAACCGATTTTGACTTTAATATAAAATAATATTTTGAGATATTCCTAAGGTGCCCCTCTCCTCCCTTATAAAAGGGCACCTCCTCCCCCTCCTCCTCACACCAATTTGAGCACTCAAGCTCGGCCAACCCCTGCCAAAATCTCTTCTCCAATTCCCTAGCAACATCCTAGAGGTTCTGGTCTTCCTCAAAGACCAATTTTAGTGCCCTAAGAGGAGGTCTCAAAGAGGCGCTTCAAAGAAGAGGTAATTACCGTTACCAATTCTTTCATCTTTATTTCTTCTTCCACTTCTTCTTCTTAGGTTGTTTCATTATGAAGTAATAACATCAGTATCACTCATATACTGATATGTTATTATAAGTATGAAACAACCCTAATTCACCTTCTATCCATCCTACGGAAAAAATGAAATCACCGCGCGTGCGTACGTACGGAATACCGTCTCCACGCCGTGGTGTAATCTATTTTCCACCACCACCTTACAAGGATGGGTATAATGGTTTAATGAGTAACTATATATGATTATTATAAAGTTATATTGATACTGAAATAGTATAAATACACTTCAACGCAATTCCACGACCATGGGAACGATATCATCGCTCGTGCGTACGTACGGACTACCGTCTCCACGACGCGATGAGATTCATTCTCAATGATTAACCATTAATGAATGATTATAAAGTATATATAATAAGTACTAATGAAATATATTACCTAATAATGATACTGTAATTATTTATATTTATATGTATGTCATCTACTTAATTCCATTCAATTCAATAAGGAAACGAAAACAGCGTTCATGCGTACGTACGGACTACCGTCTCCATGAACGGTGTATTTCTTTCCATTTACTGATTTATTATATATGTATATTCTGAATATATATATATAAATCATGTTTTATATTCTGGAATTAAGTAATCATGATCTAAGTAATCATATGAATAATTACAAGTTAAAAACACAAACGACAAATGAGACGATTTTACCCAAAACGCTACTTTAACATGAATTTACAAAAGAACGGGTAATATAAAGTCATAAGTGGACCATATATGATATAATAACAATGAATATGATTCTGGAATAAGTCAATAACATGATTTAAATCATTATACAGGAGGTTCGGACACTTACAAAGCAAATCGGACCTAAGGTAAGGGAAATATCACAATCTCATTTTTATCCGAGATTGTTTATTCGTAAGTATTTACTGGGGTGTATTTTATCATCCACATCCATGTTTCATCAATATGTAATATTATTTCCATCCACCTACAATTGTTTAAATCCATTTTTACCCTTCGGTGAGTTTTTAGTAATATCTATGAAAGGAATCTTTTGTCGTACGAGGTACTTTTTGACTTTTCCGACAAAAGTACGAAGAATGTTTTTTTTTAACTTATACGGCATGAATGGATTTCTAAAACATTATTTCCAAGAATCTTCCTTTACAAGTATTCAAGTTTATTTTTAATCAAGTTCTTTTAGTTTAAAATTGTATGACATGTTAAGAAAGGAAAAGTGTTTTTGAAGTAGAAAGGATATTTTCCTCAAAAATGAAGTTCAAGTATTTTATCAAAATTATTTTCCATCTAAGATAATAAAAGGGTTCTGTTTTTATCCCAATTATTACATGGATTTGATTATGTTATGATGGAAACATTTTTATGAATTCCTTTATCTTATATGAATTGTTTTATGATGTCATGTTGTTTTTGAATCCCATTTTTATTACATGGGTTACACTATGATGTATGGTTTATGATTATGTGGCACACATAAGAAAGGATTCATTATAAGATGGGTGGGACCTATATCTCCCTCCAATGCATTGGGTAAAGATTTTATATCTCATGAGATAGACAGGGTTGGAATGGTAGGTTATACCGGTTCAGTGAAACAGGACTGAAACGAGGGTTACTCGATTCAGAAAGGGACTTTGTCCACTAAGATAGTCTTGGCAATGAGTCTTGACTAACAAGAAATGATTCTCTATGATTATGTGTGAATGCCACAAAGTTTCATGTTTTAAGTTATGATTATTGTGATTACATTTCACTGCCATGATTTACCCCATGTTATGAAATTATGATCTCTTTTGCAGGTTAAGATTTTCCAAAAGTTATGTGCTTATGTATATGATGTGATTGATATTTCTTTTGTTTACCCTTACTGAGCATTTGAGCTCACCCTTTTATGTTTTCTTTTCCCCAGGATATAAAGAAAGGTTTTAGGTAAAAAAAAGGAATATCTTTATAGGAGATGTTGAAGATCTTTCACCGCGATTAGAAGATTACGTTCCGAGTTTCCAAAGACACTAAACTATTACGATCCTTGTGTGTGTGTTTTTGTTATGTACTAAGTATTCCGCAAATGTAATGTAATGTCAATGTAAGTCAAGATTCGGGTCTCTACAGTTGGTATCAGAGGAAAGGTTTAGTCAACCTTTGGAAACTAGGATGCGAAAACGTTAGTGAGATCCCTAGAGATATTTCTACGGTATGTCTAGGGATGTCCCTAAGGTTAAGTAGACGTATAAGTTATAGTACTAGAACTACGCTAACGATCATAGAATTAAACCTAAGATGTTAGATATTGAAGGTTCTCCCCCTTTATTATGTTGTTTTCCCTAGCATGATTTTTGCCTCTCACACTATTCTTTTTGGGTTTTAGACGATGGCTGGAACCCGAAGGAACCGTGTTGATCAATGCAATGGACAATGCAATGATTGTCCTCCTGAACAAACAAATGTTATGGGAGATGGAGTGCAAAATCTTATTGCTATACTTACACAAGCTATGAATCATTTTGGACTTCCAAATGAGCAGAGAAGGGAACAATATTCTATTGAGTCCTTCATGAGGCAACGTCCACCTTCTTTCAGTGGGTCTTCTGATCCACTTGTTGCTGAACAATGGATCAGTACCACTGAAAAGATATTTTCAGTTATTCAATGTTCTGAACATGATAAAGTCATCTTAGCAGTATATCGTTTGGAAGGTGAAGCTGATCAATGGTGGAATCTTATCAAGAATACAAGGCAAAGAGATGAAATTGAGTCCATGGAATGGGACGAGTTCAAGAACTTATTTTTCAATAAGTACTTCCCTCGTATTCTTAGAACAAAGATGGAGAAGGAGTTTCTTGAACTAAAGCAAAAGGATGATGAATCTGTTGGTATATATGAAGCGAATTTTACAAGACTTGCAAGGTATGCATCTGGCATTATCATCCAACCTGAAAGTAAAGTTGATCGATTTTTCAGTGGCTTAAAACCAAGTCTTCGAAGGGCATTAGCTATAAGAGACTTCAGTAGCTATGAAGAAATTGTGCGTTGTGCTATCAAGGTAGAAATGGAAGTTGGTGTTACATATCCATCTCATGGTTTTGACAAAAAACGAAAGATGGAGTTCAAGGAGAATTCTCAGAATAATGGTGAAAAGAAGATGAATGTTTCCTTATGCACAAAGTGTGGAAAGAAGCATGGTGGATATTGTCTTAAAGGGACTAGAAAATGTTTTAAGTGTGGAAAAGAAGGTCACCGAGCAGCTGAGTGTCGAAGTAATGGAAAAAGGGTTTCTAATGATGTGAATAAATCAAACACTGTAGAGAACGCACCACCAACACTTCAATGCTTCAAGTGCAAGGAAATGGGGCATTATGCTAATAAATTCCCTAATCCAAGGGTTAGTGATGATCAACATGAGCAACCACTGAAGGCAAAGGACAAAGGGAAGTCACATGCAATCACTATTGGCAATGTTGAATATGACAACGATGTGGTGGAATGATTAAGTGTTTATGTAATGGGATTTTGAAATAATGTTGTATCATTGAGTATTGCAATATTTATTGATGTGGTATTCAAAGTGATTGATATATTTTGGAAATAAGATGATATGCGCATAATGAAGGGAAAACGAGAAAATGAAATGTTTAATAGTATTCATGAGCTCATGATTAATATAAGGACTAAGTGATATCATGGTTTGAGTATATACAATTTTGAGGATTTTGGTATGTGGAAGGTGTTAACTTTTAACTACATTCAAGTTTTCACTATGGTTCAATGGGTATTCAAGAGAATACATGATTAAGGCCTTTGAATGTTTGGAATGTGACCAAAAAGACATATATATGGGGATTAACGATATTATTATATCTCTGGTAATCGTTTTCACTATATTGTGAGAGTGGACTGCAGATTAGAATGGATTATGTTGGACATAAGTTAGTATTGTTTAAGGATAGAAGTTTTTTCGATATTATTGATGGGATGTTATAGTAATATAGTTTTAGAAAAAGGACAACCTGCAGGACGGGCGACAGCCCCTCGCGTCGGACAAGGCTGTGGGAATCGAACCCACAACCGAAGTGCGACTGGCCTTTATCGCCTACCACTGGCCTACAGGATGTCCCTGTTTAGTAGAAACTAGTTTTATTATATTAAGCAGTATGATATATGAAGTATGAGCCCATTTTAGGAACCATATATGATTAATCTCACTATAGACCGACTTATGTATATAATTTTTGCTAACCTTTTGTTTAAGACAGATGGAATGACCCGTCGTTCTATCACATAATCTTCTAACACTTCACGAATAACAAATTCAACTTCATTTATTTAAGAGATGAAGTGGAAATTGTTCAAGGCACGAACAACAGTGAGATTGTACCAAAATAAAGTAAGTATTTATTCTAATTCAAATTTTCAACTTTAGGGAAATGATCTTGAAAACCAAAAATGTTGTCCTAGTGATCTTATACCTGATGAATCAGATGGTACCTTATATCATCACAAATCTATGGATTTGTGATTACTGGATTTTCCATAGCCATGTTCTCTACCACTCTCCATCAGAACATGATGGTTAGATTTCTCTTCCATATCCATATTTTTACCTATGTGGAAACCCAGCGATTAGTTTATTTGGGTAATCGTTACATTTCATACTTTAGTTTTTAAAGCCAAGTTTTGGTATTCCTTTTTACGATGTGGGATTCTATTAAAGAAACTTTAGAATAGTAAACCATTTATAACCCCGACGAATTTCGAGGGCGAAATTCATTTTAAGGGGGGTAGAATGTAACAGCCTGAGATTTTATGAAAAATAATCTTTTTATTTCACTAATGTCTTGTGTTGTACACTACAACAAAAGGAGCTTGCACAACACGCATCCTTGACTTTCCTTTCATTACACGCAATCGCGACCTTCCTCGATAGTGTGTGTAGTACGCAATAACGAGTTTCACTAAACAGCGATATGCTATTAAAATGTTATTAAAACTAGCTGTTATGAATAGTAATAACCACTTTTTGAAATTTTGTAAATTTTATTTTTCAAAATGGATTTCATTTTTGGATTCGGAGTATCGAATTTAGCCTAAGTTGAAATTTTGGTACATTTCGGAAAACTTTCATATTCTGATGAATAGTGAAAATTACTAAATTTTAATTAAAAACAACTTTTTTAATCGAAATTATTAATAGTGATAAATTATTAATTTGAGTGGTTTTAAAGTATATTTAGAATATATTTTTACAATTTAATACAATGTTGTTCATTGGTTGTAATTTCACATTTAAACCAGACATAATCAAGTGTCAATCTTTTGATAGATATTGTTTCTTAAAAACACGCTATTTGTTTTAACAGCGGGATTTAATTATAAAAATAATTAATGAAACTTCTATGTTATGAATTTGGTAAAATAGACTTTATTTTTGAATTCGGAATATAAAATATAGCTTAGGATGAAATTTTGGCATTGTTCTGAAAAACATCAATTTTTGATGAATAGTGAAACTACTAAGTGGTAGTTAAAAAACTGAATTTTTCATAAAACTTAATTTTACCACTTCTGTGAATGGAATTTCAAAAATACGAGAGACACGGTTGATGTCAGTAAGTAAAATGTGGTTCAATGAGATGAAAATAATTTTTTGGTGAATAGTAACTTTTTACTTTTTTTACCGCGGTTAATAGTAAATAGGGTAACTAAGGGTAAATATGATATTACTATTACCCTAACACATGTCCTAATTCTATTGGATAAGTGTAATTCGACCAAAAACAACCTTATGAATAAAATATGACCATTTAGGCCCACTTGGATTAGATTAGGACATTTATTATTAATTTATTTAAAGAAGGGTTAAAATAGTTAAAATCAAAGTTTAATAAGTAAACCATTTTTAATATGGGGTTATACATAAGATAAATTCGACTATAAATATTCATTAGAAAGATAAAAAGATTTCCTACATAATGGTAGTTTATTTGTAATTTTTAGACATTAAATAATTTAATTTATTTATGACACAATGATGATGTAGTAATTAACTTATTTATGAAATATTGACATAATTGATGTTATAAACACCAAAATAAATGTAATTTGAGACTTTTTATGAATTCAACTAATTTTCTAGGTTACTATGATATATTAGTGTTGCTTTAATCAACTTGGTTCGAGCATATAATTCTGTTATGACTTTCACAAAAATCATATATCAAATAGTGTCAAAATTGACACAAAATAGTTTTTAAATCAAATATTATATTATTAATTGTTATTTTATTCCTAAAAATATAAGGTTCGGCCAAATGACTTAGATAAGGATATATTAATTAGTAATAAACAATTTGGGGTTCGTTTGGCATGTTATAGTAAGTGTATTAACCATATAGTGAAAGAAAACAAAAAGACACGATAAAAGTTAAATTATTTAACTTAGAGTTAAATCTAATTGATAAGGTTAAAATAATATCCTAAACTTGTCTAAATCCTATTGGTTGATAGGATTTCTACCCTTCCCCACTTTAGCTTCAAAATAAGACCCTTTGGAACCATTATAAACCGATTTTGACTTTAATATAAAATAATATTTTGAGATATTCCTAAGGTGCCCCTCTCCTCCCTTATAAAAGGGCACCTCCTCCCCCTCCTCCTCACACCAATTTGAGCACTCAAGCTCGGCCAACCCCTGCCAAAATATCTTCTCCAATTCCCTAGCAACATCCTAGAAGTTCTGGTCTTCCTCGAAGACTAATTTTAGTGCCCTAAGAGGAGGTCTCAAAGAGGCGCTTCAAAGAAGAGGTAATTACCGTTACCAATTCTTTCATCTTTATTTCTTCTTCCACTTCTTCTTCTTAGGTTGTTTCATTATGAAGTAATAACATCAGTATCACTCATATACTGATATGTTATTATAAGTATGAAACAACCCTAATTCACCTTCTATCCATCCTACGGAAAAAATGAAATCACCGCGCGTGCGTACGTACGGAATACCGTCTCCACGCCGTGGTGTAATCTATTTTCCACCACCACCTTACAAGGATGGGTATAATGGTTTAATGAGTAACTATATATGATTATTATAAAGTTATATTGATACTGAAATAGTATAAATACACTTCAACGCAATTCCACGACCATGGGAACGATATCATCGCTCGTGCGTACGTACGGACTACCGTCTCCACGACGCGATGAGATTCATTCTCAATGATTAACCATTAATGAATGATTATAAAGTATATATAATAAGTAATAATGAAATATATTACCTAATAATGATACTGTAATTATTTATATTTATATGTATGTCATCTACTTAATTCCATTCAATTCAATAAGGAAACGAAAACAGCGTTCATGCGTACGTACGGACTACCGTCTCCATGAACGGTGTATTTCTTTCCATTTACTGATTTATTATATATGTATATTCTGAATATATATATATAAATCATGTTTTATATTCTGGAATTAAGTAATCATGATCTAAGTAATCATATGAATAATTACAAGTTAAAAACACAAACGACAAATGAGACGATTTTACCCAAAACGCTACTTTAACATGAATTTACAAAAGAACGGGTAATATAAAGTCATAAGTGGACCATATATGATATAATAACAATGAATATGATTCTGGAATAAGTAAATAACATGATTTAAATCATTATACAGGAGGTTCGGACACTTACGAAGCAAATCGGACCTAAGGTAAGGGAAATATCACAATCTCATTTTTATCCGAGATTGTTTATTCGTAAGTATTTACTGGGGTGTATTTTATCATCCACATCCATGTTTCATCAATATGTAATATTATTTCCATCCACCTACAATTGTTTAAATCCATTTTTACCCTTCGGTGAGTTTTTAGTAATATCTATGAAAGGAATCTTTTGTCGTACGAGGTACTTTTTGACTTTTCCGACAAAAGTACGAAGAATGTTTTTTTTTAACTTATACGGCATGAATGGATTTCTAAAACATTATTTCCAAGAATCTTCCTTTACAAGTATTCAAGTTTATTTTTAATCAACTTCTTTTAGTTTAAAATTGTATGACATGTTAAGAAAGGAAAAGTGTTTTTGAAGTAGAAAGGATATTTTCCTCAAAAATGAAGTTCAAGTATTTTATCAAAATTATTTTCCATCTAAGATAATAAAAGGGTTCTATTTTTATCCCTATTATTACATGGATTTGATTATGTTGTGATGGAAACATTTTTATGAATTCCTTTATCTTATATGAATTGTTTTATGATGTCATGTTGTTTTTGAATCCCATTTTTATTACATGGGTTACACTATGATGTATGGTTTATGATTATGTGGCACACATAAGAAAGGATTCATTATAAGATGGGTGGGACCTATATCTCCCTCCAATGCATTGGGTAAAGATTTTATATCTCATGAGATAGACAGGGCTGGAATGGTAGGTTATACCGGTTCAGTGAAACAGGACTGAAACGAGGGTTACTCGATTCAGAAAGGGACTTTGTCCACTAAGATAGTCTTGGCAATGAGTCTTGACTAACAAGAAATGATTCTCTATGATTATGTGTGAATGCCACAAAGTTTCATGTTTTAAGTTATGATTATTGTGATTACATTTCACTGCCATGATTTACCCCATGTTATGAAATTATGATCTCTTTTGCAGGTTAAGATTTTCCAAAAGTTATGTGCTTATGTATATGATGTGATTGATATTTCTTTTGTTTACCCTTACTGAGCATTTGAGCTCACCCTTTTATGTTTTCTTTTCCCCAGGATATAAAGAAATGTTTTAGGTAAAAAAAAAGGAAGATCTTTATAGAAGATGTTGAAGATCTTTCACCGCGATTAGAAGATTACGTTCCGAGTTTCCAAAGACACTAAACTATTACGATCCTTGTGTGTGTGTTTTTGTTATGTACTAAGTATTCCGCAAATGTAATGTAATGTCAATGTAAGTCAAGATTCGGGTCTCTACAGAGCCTGTCGTGGCTGAAGCCGCGGTGGCGGGGGCCGGATCCCGTGGTCGCGCGGGATCCGGGGGGAGACACGGTGTCGATCGCCACGTCTGTGGAACAAAGGGGGGACCGCGTCCCCCCTGCTCGACCCGCTGGTCGAGCCAGTACACCCCCCATATGGGCCGGGGCGGGTCACGCGGACTGGGACGGGCTGACCCAGGGGGGGTTGGGCCGGGTCGGACCGAGCCCAGACCACTTCAGACCATTTTCGGTTTTTTCCCATAACTTGAGCTACGGACCTCCGATCGATGCACCGTCAGTTTCATAGGAATCCTTGGATCGAGACAGTCGTTTATGAATATTACACTTGAGGTTTTGGGAAATTTTGGTTACGTCCAGGTTGGTTCTAACCCGAAACCAACCAGGCCCTTGGAGCGGAAACACGTATATCTTAAGGACCAGACATCCGATTGACGTGTCGTCAATTGCATTGGGATCCTTTTATTGAGATGGTCCTTTTGGATTACTTATCTTGAGGTTTGGATGCATCTGTAATATGGTTGGGTTGGTTTTAGCTTAAAAACCAACTGGGCCCCTAGAACGGAAAAGCCAATAACTCTCAGACCGGGCGTCCGATTGATGCACCGTCTGTCGCGTTGGGTTTCTTTTGACGAGATAGAACTTTGGGATACATCAAATCTGGACTTCGTGACAGTTGATGTATCGAATCTCTTTTTCTCGAGAAGCGGACCCTCCCGAAATCGAGCATGTTGTGTGCGGGAACCCTAGAGCTGGCTGCGACTACGATGATGAAGACTGCACTTGGATCCTCCGTGGGTTTGGCAGCGAGGATGACTGTACTTGGATCCTCCATGGGTTCGGCAGTGAAGAAGACTGTACTGAAATCCTCTGTGGGTTCGACGGCGATGACTACTTCTCTTGTATCCTATGTGGGTCCGGCATTATTGACCTCTGTACTTGTATCCTATGTGGGTCCGGCAGAGTAGCTGGCCTTGTATCCTTTGTGGGTCCGACAGCTTAGCTGGTCTTGTATCCTATGTGGGTCTGACAGCTTAGATGAATCAGTGGCTACATCTGATCATCTCTATCGCCTTACGAAGTGTATACCTATGTGAGATGAGTCTTGATTTTCAATCATTGTCATTGATGTGGTTGACTTACCATCCTGTGTGGATTGGGTTGTGCTTTCCTGTGTGGATTGGGTTGTGCTTTCCTGTATGGATTGGGTTGTGCTTTCCTGTGTGGACTGGGTTGTTCTTTCCTATGTGGACTAGGTTGTGCTTGGTCTCGGGAGCTGGAGCCAAAATTTAACTGATGACTTAGGTATATGTATGGTCATATACCTAACTAGTGTTGTTGATACTTCGTGATTGTATCTTTCCTTTGTGGTTTATCCTTTGTGGATTCTGAGAGACCTTCGGGGGTCTCGGGGTGTAATGGCTCGGACCTCTCCGGCCCATTCCTTTATCAAAAAGAAGGCCACGACGTGTTCTGGAGGGTAAAATGGACTTTTCCCACACTTTCCAAAATTTTGAAACTACATGCTGTGTAGTTTGAGTACACGTTGTGTACCCCCTTTCCGGGTATACCCAGTTTTGGAGCTGTGTCTTTGCCGTGTGAAATAAGTGGGTACACGCCGTGTGTCCAGTACTACACGCCATGTAGTCCTTCCCCGTGTACGCGTTACCAGTCAATGGTCGTGTGTTGTGTTGAAGGTCGTGTCCCTGCTGTGTGAAATAAATGGGTACACGTCGTGTGCCCAAACTACACACCATGTAGTCCTTCCCCGCGTATGTGTTACCCTCAAACCGTGTGTTGATCAGTCAACGGCCGCGAATCCGTGTTGGAAGCCGCGTGGAGACCGTGTAAAATAACTGAGTACACGTCGTGTACCATAAATTACACACCATGTACTTTTTCTTTTCTCACCTATAAAAGGAGGGGTCCCCTCCTCCTTTGCAACTCACCCCTCTCCTCCCCTTTCCTCTGAGCAGAGTTCTCCCAAGAGACTCAAAGGCTCTTTCTTCCATAACTTCTTCGTCCGAGCTCCGATTTACGATCCGTCAGTGGCCACAGGATCGTAATGACGAGGCAAAACTTCAGATCTTGGATCCGTTGTCTTTCCTTCATCCTTTCTTTTCCAACTTCCACCCGAGGAGGTTTTTCCGGGACTCAACAGAAGTAACGGACGCCAACGGATGTCTTCTAAAGTTGATCCAAGGGAGCGTTGTGATCAGAAACTATTGAGGTAGGGATCTTACCTTATTCTCTCTAATTTTTGCATCATGCGGGGTGGGTATCCTTTTTTTTCATGAGAAATAGTTGAACCATTAAATAAAGATAATAACTGGTTAAAGAACGGGGATGGGGAAGTTGTGATGTTTATCTTTGTTTATCCTATTGTTATGTTGTGAAATGAATGAGATTCTGCCTACTGAAAATCACGGTCGTTGGGGGACTTTGCTTACGCAATTAAATGTTGCCCTATCTTTCTAGACCGTTTTTTGGATGTAAACTTTGTGGAATTTGGAAATTGGTTAATCACGTAAAGTTGACTGTTTAAAATCTGGAACCCTTATGTGATCACCCCGGTTAAACAAAATGGAATAATGAACATGTGGGTTTTGGCTTGGTTACTGGTGTGTGAAAGGGAGGGGTGAATCCTAGGTGGTTACGAATAGAACAGGCAGCAGGGCTGCTGTAAATGATGTTAAAGGGGCGATGATGTGGCATGAACCATGTTTTGTGGGTTGTTGTGGATCGGGTGGGCAGCGGGGCTGCGATAAATGGTATTAAAGGGATAATGATGTACGGTGCAGTTGTGGTTATGGTGGTTGGCAGTGGGGCTGCAGGGATGGGTTTGAATGTGAGCGAACTATGGGTTGTGATTAATAAAAGTGGAAAAGTTAATGAATGGTGGGGCATGATTGTGGAATTGGAATAATAATCAATGGGGTTGTTTGGCTATTAAGAAGTACTTGGTTGTGTTGCTTGTGTTTTTCCTAACTTGATTTGTGGATGGTAGGGATATGTTTTACAAACGATCAATGTGGTTAGTTGTGGATAGTTTCCCAGTAGTTAAGGAACTAAATAAACTAATTCTGTCAAAACGTGAAAACCTAAATGGGGTTGGGGTTGTTTATTGTATGCATTCTTCGTGGTAGCAGTTCTGAGGCACGTGCTCAGTTCTCTGTTTAGAAGCCATAGGTTGGTCTGTGTGTTTGTTATACATATATATATCTGTATATTTTGTGTTTTATCGCACCCCACCCATTTTGAGCACTTAGTGACGAACACTCCCATTTCATGGGAGAGGGTGTTTTTCCTCAGTTACTAGCTCCTTCCTGCTCCTTATCCCCTAGGATGTGATGGCTTGAGGCAACCTTACACCTAAGACTCTTCGGGTAGGTTTTGATTGGGGTGTTTTATCCCAAGACTCTTCGTGCAGGTTCTACTATTTCCCAAAAATCTTTGGGATGAGGCCCAGGTGTGTGCGGGCGGGATACGTGGTTGTGAGGCCCAGGTGTGTGCGGGCGGGATACGTGGTTATGAGGCCCGGGTGTGTGCGGGCGGGATACGTGGTTGTGAGGCCCCGGTGTGTGCGGGCGGGATACGTGGTTGTGAGGCCCAGGTGTGTGCGGGCGGGGAGATTGTGGCAGCGTCAGGACGTTCGCCATTAGGAAGAGAATCTTACTAAAGAGAAATGTTGTGGGGTACCCAATACTCTTGTTCTTATATACTACTACCTGTTGTGATTGTGTTTTTGGTGAGTGTGGCTGGTGAGGTTGGGTGGATAGAATTCCTTGCTAGGTTTCTTCTGTTGTTCTCACGGGACATTAGGATGTCTCCCCACTTGTGCACGAGAGATTTAGGTTTCCCTACTGAGTATACTTGTATGCTCACCCTACGTTTACTTTCAGGTTTCCAGGAGGACTATCAGGGTCGTGCGGGACCCTACTAGTCAGACAGTTGGAGTTGTTGGAGTTTTTGTACTCTTGTTTTCTTTTGGTATTGTACTTTGAGATTTCTTGTACTTGTACCTTGTTATAAAATTGTTTAAACATGCATGTGGGATTGGTTTGGGTTTATATACACTTGTTCTTTTCTTTTTTGGTGGTTTACTTGTCCTATTTCCCAATCCTAAATAATAAAAAGGGCAATGCCTCCCATAATTGTGAAAACTCATACCCTTGGTGCTAGTCGCCACCCCGGGGCCTACTGGAGGCGGGACTCAGGGGTCATTATCTCCCTTTCACCGTTGTCAGCTCAGGAGGGGCATCTTTGGTGGGAGGGGGTCATGACAGAACGGTATCAGAGGTGATGGTTGAGAGATAGGATGGAGTCTGGAGTTAGGCACAGTGAGGATTGCATGGGACAGTAGGGAAACTGTGTTAGTTAATCTTGGTGCATGACATAGGCCAGGGAAGACCGGCTAGGACACGGGATTTAAGGGCCCCTCGTGATTCGATGCAAGGACTCTGAGCCTACCGAACGACCAAGTGAGACTAAATTGATTGCAGGGTAGAGACCCTAGGGATGGTACATGCATCATCATGATTGTTTTTTACTTGATTTGTGTGTTCTGGGAAAGAAATTTAAATAATAAAATAAAAACTTGAGTTTTTCTTTACTACTTGGGCTTAGGCGATCTTTGTTTACCGTACAGTTATGGCACCTGGATGTCATCCCCGGGTGGCTTAGACGGCCGAGGCCCAGTAGATTCAGGTGTTCGATCAGTTGAGGATTGACTGAGAGGAGGAAGATAGCCAGTGGCAGAAGACTCTCTGTTCTTTTCAGCGGAAGACCCTCAAGAAGTACGAGGGTAGTACTTCGGATACGGAGACGGATGGGTGGCTTGAGGAGCTAGAGATCGCTTTTACCTTGATCCATGCTCCGAGGGAGTACTGGGTTCCCCTAGCAGTCAGTCAGCTGAGAGTTGCGGCGCGACAGTGGTGGACGCTCTACCTCGGAGAGAGGATAGAGGCAGAGGTTTCATGGGTTGACTTTGAGAAGGAATTCCGAGAGGAATTCCTTTCTTCCATGATCAAGGCGTAGAAGCGGCAGGAGTTACTCTCCCTTCAATAGTGGAGTATGTCAGTACGAGAGTTGGGGATCAAGTTCAAGGATCTCATACGCTTTGCTCCGGATCTCTTTCCGGATGAGGAGTCTCGAGCGAGACGTTTGGAGGAGGCGCTTCATCCTTCGCTCCAGTATGTTGTCACCCCCTTCACCCTTCCGACGTACTTGGCAGTACAGAAGAAGGAAGAGGTTGTAGAGAGAATGCACTCGCTGGGAGGTGCACCACGAGAGGGGATCTAGCCAGGCTCGTCGAAGGGGAAGTCAGTCAGCAGTAGGTCTCCTGCGACGGGACCTTCTAGGTTCAGGCCAGTGGGGAGCAGGCCCCAGCAGTTCCAGTTCAGATCTTCGGGTCCTCGTCCCTTTTTCATGAGCCCAGGACCGAAGTGTTATTTTGTGGAGGTTTTGGGCACGTTCAGAGTCGGTGCTCAACCCGAGATCAGAACGGTGGAGGTGGGATGGTTTAGCACCCACCTCAGTAACACTAGTTGCCGGTGAGGCCCTTCCAGCAGCAGCATGACCACGCTCCTCCGAGGGCAGACTTTGCGGGAGGAGGCCGACCTCAGGGTTCTCCTCAGGGACCTCGACGAGGGCATGGTCGGGGAAGTGGACGACATCAGAGAGGAAGAGGAGATGGGCGTGGACAGTTGAACGCAGCAGAGTTGACAGCTCCGGCAGGACCGGAGGTGGTGCGAGGTACGATTTGTTTGTTCAGCACTCTTGTTTCTTCTTTGTTCGATTCGAGAGCTTCGCACTCCTTTGTTGCACCTGGTCTAGCCCATTCTTTGGGACTAGATGTAGAGATACTTTCCATACCACTGGTGCTGAGTACACCAGTTGGAGGCCAGACTAGCGTATCTTGTGTTTGTCGGGGATGTGGGCTGATGTTGGGACCACATCGATCTAGTGGGGACCTTCTTCTGTTACAGATGCAGCCATACGATGTCATCCTAGGTATCGACTGGTTGTTTTCTGTTAGTGTCGTTATCGACTGCTTCCGGAGAAGAGTCGTGTTCTCCGATGTGGACGGGCAGCGTGTAGCTTTTGTTGGCGAGAGGAGCTATCAGGTGGGAAGCCGGCGTCTGGAGCCTCTCCTTTCCTTGTTAGGCGGGTTATCAGTGGTTACAGCTGATAGAGAGATGATGGATGTCCCGGAGGTTGTTGGGGAGTTCCTAGATGTTTTTCCTGAGGAGGTTGTGACTCTACCCCCCTGACATGATGTTGAGTTCGGGATATACTTACAGCCTGGTGCCCGTCCGATTTCGATGGCCCCTTATCGGATGTCACCTTCGGAGTTGCGGGAGTTGTGGATTCAGATTGACGATCTGATGGAGAAGGGTTTTGTTCGACCCAGCGTATCTCCATGGGGTGCTCCAGTTTTGTTCGTGAAGAAGGAATATGGTGGTCTCAGGCTATGCATAGACTACCGAAGGTTGAACCAGGTAATGGTCAAGAACCGCTACCCCCTTCCAAGGATAGATGATCTCTTCGACCAACTGAGGGGAGCAGGTTGGTTTTCCAAGATTGATCTACGATCTGGATATCATTAGCTGAGGGTAAAGGACAGTGACATCTCGAAGACGGCTTTCAGTTGCAGGTATGGGCACTTTGAGTTTGTAGTGATGCCGTTTGGAGTTACAAATGCACTGTCTATGTTCATGGGACTTATGAACTTTGTCTTCCGAGAGTTTCTGGACCGGTTCATCATTGTTTTTATCGATGACATCTTGATCTAATCAAGATCAGAGGAGGAACACGTTGAGAATCTCAGGGCAGCCTTATAAGTCCTTCGACACCACCATATTTACGGGAAATTGTCGAAGTGTAAGTTCTTGACGTAATAAGTACACTTCCTTGGTCACGTAGTGTCTCAGCATGGAGTGTCAGTGGACCCATCGAAGGTGGAGTCAGTTGTTTCTTGGGAAGCACCCAAGAGCGTGGCAGAAGTTTGTAGTTTCCTGGGGTTAGCAGGTTACTATCAGAGGTTCGTTTCGGACTTCTCTTGAGTTTTTGCTCCATTGACAGCTTTGACTAGGAAGAACGAGGTCTTCCTATGGAGCGAGCAATGCCCGAAGGCTTTCGACTACCTGAAGGATAAGTTGGTCAGTGCTCCCGTACTCAGGTTGCCATAGGAAGGGTTGTTGTATGAGGTGTTTTGTGATGCTTCTGGCCTTGGTCTGGGGTGTGTGCTGATGTAGAAGAAGGGAGTGATCTGTTATGGGTCTAGGCAGTTACGCCCTCACGAGCGTAACTATGCCACCCATGATCTAGAGCTTGCAGCAGTAGTGTTCGCACTGAAGTTGTGGCGACATTACCTCTTTGGGGAGCACTTTGTGGTCTTCTCAGATCACAAGATCCCTCGTTATATCTTCTCCCAGCGTGACTTTAACCTTCGGCAGCGAAGATGGGTCGAGTTTCTCCAAGACTATGACTTTGAGATCTCTTACAATGAAGGTAAGGGCAACATTGTGGCTGATTCCCTAAGTAGGAAGTCACATAAGGAAGTGGTTCGGGAATCCACTGATGCTTGGAAGGTGATGGGAGAGTTGGTTGCCTTGCACTTGTATTCCAGGGTAGAAGGTGCTAGAGGCTGTTTGTTTCAGATGACGGTGCAATCCTCCTTGTTGCAGTAGGTGGAAGAGTCTCAGTGGGGGGACTCTGAGGCGGAAGTGATGCGCGATCGTGTCGATTAGGGGAATGCTCCAGAGGGATGGTAAGAGGACAGCCGACATCGGATGCTTTTCCATGGAAGGTTGTTTGTTCCGGAGTCAATGCGTGAGGGAGTTCTCCATGAGTTCCATAGCTCAGCTTTGGCGGTACATCTAAGAGTTTCAAAAATGTACCAATGCCTGAGGGAACAGTTTTGGTGGCCCGAGGTGAAACGGGTAGTGGCGGAGTTTATGGCTAAATGCCTAGTGTGTCAGCAAGTGAAGGTCGAACATCATGTTCCCAGTGGGTTGTTGCATCCTTTAGATGTCCCCGAGTGGAAGTGAGATGACATCTCAATGGACTTTGTCACAGGACTACCCAGAGATCAGGGTGGTTATGATGCTATCTGGGTAGTGGTGTATCGACTAACGAAATCAGCCCACTTCTTAGCAATTAAGGAGTCGGTCCCGGTGAGTACCTTAGCACAGAGGTACGTATACGAGGTGGTGTGTTTGCATGGAGTTTCAAAGACCATCGTCTCAGATCAGGATACTCGGTTTACCTCACGAGTCTGGAGGGGGTTACAGCATGCTTTTAGCACCCAGCTACGCCTTAGCACTGCTTTCCACCCCCAGACCGATGGGCAGACAGAGCGGACTATCCAGACGTTGGAGGAAATGTTGCGAGCATGCGTTCTGGATTTCGGAGGATCGTGGGTACGACACTTTCCTTTAGTAGAGTTCACCTACAACAACAGATTCCACTCTACTATTGTCATGGCACCGTTTGAGGCTTTGTATGGAAGATCGTGTTGTTCACCCATTTGCTAGGTAGAGGTTGGTGAGACAGGTGCTCTTGGGCCAGAGGTAGTGCAGAGCACCATGGAGAAAGTCCAGCTTGTACGTAAGAGGATGAAAGCAGCTCAGGACTGACAGAAGTCTTATGTTTATCGTCGGAGGAGGCCCTTGGATTTTGAGGTGGGAGATCATCTGTTCTTTAAGGTTTCCCCTCGACGGGGGCATCGGAGGTTTGGGAAAGGGAGCAAGCTCTCACCTAGGTTCATCGAACCTTTTGAGGTGCTGAGGCGAGTCGGCGTGGTGGCATATCAGCTGACCCTACCACCTCAGTTGGAGAAGGTTCATGATGTCTTCCACGTCTCCCAGCTTCGTCGGTACTTACACGACGAATCTCACATTATCGACTGGGGAGAGCTAGATATGGGAGACAAAGCGACCTTCGAGGAACGACCAGTCAGAATCAAGGATTATAAAGAGAAGGTGCTCCATGGAAAACCCATTCTGTTGGTTCATGTGTTGTGGAGGCATGGCGGCCTCGAGGAGAGCACTTGGGATCGGGAGACCTAGATGCACGCTCAGTACCCGAAGTTGTTTTGACTTGTGTTTTCCCTTGTTCTTCTGAGCTTTGTGTTGATGTTATACTCTGTACCTTTGATATATGGAATGCTTGTCTTGTTGGTTGTGAGACCTTTTGTTTCCTTGTTCTATGGAAGTGTGTAGCATGTCCGGATGTGTGGGTAAAGGTAAAAACCTGACTCTTAATCGAGACGCATTAATGAGGATGTGATTGAACCCGTGCGGGCGAGTCAGTACCGCCTAAAGCGGATAATATCTTGACATAGAAGAAGGAATTCTCCCCAAACCACGTGTTCGGGAAATGTGTGGGTTGTACGGTGTTAGGGGCAGTGTAAGTTGGAAAATCCTAATGTATGAAAGTGGGAAGACCCAATTCTTAATTGAGACGCATTAATGAGGATGCGATTAAACCCATGCAGGTGAGTCAGTGCCACCTAAAGTGGATAATATCTCAACATAGGAGAAGGAATTCCTAACACATATGATTAGGGTTGTTGGTTGGGTTCCTGTTATAACGAGAACCCTAACAGGTATCTTTTTGGGTTTCCTCTTGGTTAGTTTTTGAATTCTCGGGGATGAGAATGTTTTAAGAGGTATCTAATGTAATGGCCTGGACCTCTCTGGCCCATTCCTTTGTCAAAAAGAAGGCCACAAAGTGTTCTGGAGGGTAAAATGGACTTTTCCCACACTTTCTAGAATTTTGAAACTGCACGCCATGTAGTTTGAGTACACACCATGTACCCCCTTGCAGGGTATACCCCGTGTTGGAGCCGTGTCTTTTCCATGTGAAATAAGTGGGTACACGCCGTGTGTCCAGTACTACACGTCGTGTAGTCCTTCCCCGCATACGCGTTACCAGTCAACGGCCGTGTGCCATGTTGAAGGCTGTGTCCTTGCCATGTGAAATAAATGGGTACATTCCGTGTGCACAAACTACATGCCATGTAGTCCTTCTCCACGTATGTGTTACCCTCAAACCATGTGTTGACCAGTCAACAGCCGTGGAGCTGTGTTGGAAGCCGTGTGGAGACCGTGTAAAATAACCGAGTACACGCCGTGTACCATAAAGTACACGCCATGTACTTTTTATTTTCTTTCCTATAAAAGGAGGGGTCCCCTCCTCCTTTTCAACTCACCCCTCTCCTCCCCTTTCCTCTGAGCAGATTTCTCCCAAGAGACTCGAAGGGTCTTTCTTCCATAACTTCTTCGTCCGAGCTTCAATTTATGATCCGTCGGCGGCCACGGGATCGTAACGACGAGGCGGAACTTCTGGGCTTGGATCCGTTATCTTTCCTTCGGCCTTTCCTTTCCAAATTCCACCCTAGGAGGTTTTTCAGGGACTCCACATAAGTGAAGGACACCGACGGACGTCTTCTAAAGTTTATTCGGGGGAGCGTTGCGATCAGAAACTGTTGAGGTAGGTATCTTACCTTTGTCTCTCTAATTTTTGAATCATGCTAGGTGGGTATCCTTTTGTTTTCATGAGAAACAGTTGAACCATTAAATAAATATAATAACTGGTTAAAGAATGGGGATGGGGAAGTTGTGATGTTTATCTTTGTTTATCCTATTGTTATGTTGTGAAATGAATGAGCTTTTGCCTACTGAAAATCACGATCGTTGGGGGCCTTTGCTTGCACAATTAAATGTTTCCCTATCTTTCTAGACCGTTTTTTTGGATGGAAACTTTGTGGAATGTGTAAATTGTTTAATCACGTAAAGTTGGATGTTTAAAATCTGTAACCCTTGTATGATCACCCCAGTTAAACAAAATGGAATAACGAACATATGGGTTTTGGCTTGGTTACTGGTGTGTGAAAGGGATGGGTGAATCTTGGGTTGTTATGAATAGAACAGGAAGTAGGGCTACAGTAAATGATGTTAAAGGGGAGATGATGTGGCACGAACCTTTTTTTGTGGGTTTTTGTGGATCAGGTGGGAAGCGGGGCTGCGATAAATGGTATTAAAGGGATAATGATGTACGGTGTAGTTGTGGTTATGGTGGTTGGCAGCGGGGTTGCAGGGATGGGTTTGAATGTGAGCGAACTATGGGTTGTGATTAATAAAAGTGGAAAATTTAATTAATGGTGGGGCATGATTGTGGAATGGGAATAATAATCAATGGGGTTGTTTGGATATTAAGAAGGAATTGTTTGTGTTGCTTGCGTTTTTCCTAACTTGATTTGTGGATGGAAGGGATATGTTTTACAAATGATCGATGTGGTTGGTTGTGGATAGTTGCCCAGTAGTTAAGGAACTAAATAAACTAATTCTGCTGAAATGTGAAAACCTAAATGGGGTTGGGGTTGTTTATTGTATGCATTCTTCGTGGTAGTAGTGTCGAGGCACATGCTCAGTTCTCTATTTAGAAGCCATAGGTCGGGCTGTGTGTTTGGTATACATATATATATCTGTATATTTTGTGTTTTATCTCACCCCACCCATGTTGAGAACTTAGTGTTGAACACTCCCATTTCATGGGAGAGGATGTTTTCCCTTAGTTACTATCTCCTTCCTGCTCCTTCTCCCCTAGGCTGTGATGGCTTGAGGCGACCTTACACCTAAGACTCTTCGGGTAGGTTTCGATTGGGGTGTTTTAGCCCAAGAATCTTCGGGAAGGTTCTACTATTTCTCAAGAATCTTCTGGATGAGGCCCAGGTGTGTGCGGGCGGGATACGTGGTTGTGAGGCCCAGGTGTGTGCGGGAGGGATACGTGGTTGTGAGGCCCAGGTGTGTGCGGGCGGGATACGTGGTTGTGAGGCCCAGGTGTGTGTGGGCGGGATACGTGGTTGTGAGGCCAATGTGTGTGCGGGTGGGGAGCGTGTGGCAGCGTCAGGACGTTCGTCGTTAGGAAGAGCAGCTAACTAAAGGGAAATGGTACGGGGTACCCAATACTCTTGTTCTTATATACTACTACCTGTTGTGATTGTGTTTTTGGTGAGTGTGGCTGGTGAGGTTGGGTGGATAGAATTACTTTCTAGGTTTCTTCTGTTGTTCTCATGGTACATTAGGATGTCTCCCCACTTTTGCATGAGAGCTTTAGGTTTCCCTACTGGGTATACTTGTATGCTCACCCTACATTTACTTTCAGGTTTCCAGGAGGACTACCAGGGCCGTGTGGGACCCTACTAGTCGGACAGTTGGAGTTGTTGCAGTTGTTGTACTCTTTTTTTCTTTTGTTATTGTACTTTGATCTTTCTTGTACTTGAACCTTGTTATAAAATTGTTTAAACATGCATGTGAGATTGGTTTGGGTTTATATACACTTGTTCTTTTCCTTTTTGGTGGTTTACTTGTCCTATTTCCCGATCCTAAATAATAAAAAGGGTAATGCCTCCCATAATTGTGAAAACTCATACCCTTGGTGCTAGTCGCCACCCCATGGCCTACTACTGGAGGCGGGACTCGGGGGTCATTATCTCCCTTTCACCATTTCCAGCTCAGGAGGGGCATCTTTGGTGGGAGGGGTTCATGAAATGGGGTCCCTACTGAGTATCGTATACTCACTCCTGTAAGGGATATGCATGCACTAAGTTGTGTTGGATGCAGATGACGGACAGCACTGATCGAGGTGGAGGCTTGTGGAGCTGGACGGTACCCGGAGGTGGACCACTTGGCGGGGCGTACACAGAGCAGACGACCGGACCCAAGGAGATGAGGAGACTATCTGTACCCACCCTTCAGGTGGGATTTTCTAGAGGACAACTCGGTGTTTCTATTTTACTTACTGCTTTTGTATTTTCCTTTTCAGTTGTATTGTACTTTCGGTTGGGTTTGTATACTGGCCCATTTACTTTCAGCACTTACTTTTTACCCAGTTTTACTTAGTGTTTACTTAAATTGCATACTATGTTGTGTATGTTTACTTTATAAAGGCAATGCCTTCCCTTTTTCTGGGATTTACTCCTTTGGTGCTAGTCACTAGCCCCTGGCCTATGGAAGGCGGGCTTGAGGTAGTCACAGCACGGGCCCCGAGGACGGGTCGTGACATGCTCGATGTCTCTTTCTTTGACTTCCTGGAAATTGAAATTGACTATAAAACATCATGGACGTGGATTTATTTAGGCTATATAATTTCTATCAAATGGCCTAAGATATCAACTTCCATTAAATAATAGAATTAAAAAATTATTTCTTTCATTATTCATTAATGCAATATTATACATGACGCACCCAACATATCCAACCTCACCATGAATATCTGTTGTCACAGTTTTCATCATCACATCAAAGTAAGTGAATCATAATATTCATTAATAATAATATTAAAGTATAAGGAACAAAAAACACATCCATAGATAGGAGAATCCAATGACACATATAAATGTGAATTTCCTTCTGGAGGGTCTCATTCTCATAACATCTTACTGGATATTACCAAGGGTGTACACAATGAGAAGGTTCCTCAAATTCCTATGAGTCTTCGCCATTGATATCATGTATCATTTGTGTCCCTAAAATGATATCATCTAACTATAGAACATATATTTATGAATATTTTCATAACAATTATGGGTTCTCATCATAGCGGGGAACTGTGATGACCTTTTAGTGTGAAAGATACTCTTAGGACATTATCACATACTATATTATGCATAAGAAAAATCATGATGTGATAATAAGTTTTTTAATATTCAAAACTATGAATTCAAGTTATAATAAAGCACATAGAATTTGGTTCAATGGTAATAACTCCAACACTAATAATGGTACCCTTCATCAGTTATTCTAAAATTGCTGATGAAGGGTCCCTTTATCAGTGCTGATAAAATCCTAGGGATTTTAATCATACTCCGGTAGTTGGTGATTTTTTTATGTAGACAATGGCCAATTTTAGTGCTTTTAAAGGTATTTTTTGTAGTAGTGGATATCCAAAATAGTTTTCCCTATAGTTTCACAAGTTATTGTATATTATACAACATAAGGTGAAATGATAAAATGTTTATTAAGATTTAATAAAAATTGGAGATTGAAGGAGATGTGACATAAAATTATAGTATGTTTATGATGAATGATTATTATTAAAGTAGGTTCCATAAAACTGAATTTATTAGTAATTGATTGCATTTTTTCATTATTAATGAAGTTACTTATCACATAATGATTATTTCTCTTAATATAATTTTCATGTGATAATGTCCTAATAATATGTGTCTCACTAAAAGCTCATGGAAGATATCTGCTATGTTGAGAGACTGAAGGTGCCAATACATTATTCTTGAATATTTTTCTATGTATGGATGATATTGTATGATAGGACATAGATGGTACAGGCTATCAGGGGTAGGAGGCCCATAAGACATTGATACATCTTCTCATAGTGTTCACCTTTGGTCATCTCTGAGATAGGATGTTATGAGAATATAATCATCAATGGGAAATCTATATTTCCATGTTTCATTGGATATTCCTATTTGAGGACATGTGTATTGATCCTTAGAATTTAATATTATCATTAATGGTCATCATGACTCATTTAAATTGATGTATTGATGAAAATAATGATGTAATATGCTCACGGTGAGGTAAGATATGTTGTGTGCATCAAAAATGATATTACATTAATGGATAATGTGAGAAGATATTTATCTGTTATTTCCTTTGATGGAAGTTGATATCTCAGACCCTTTGATGAAAATAGAAATGCCTAGATAAATCTATGGTCATGGTGTTCAGTGGGAAAGTTCATTTTTGGAAAGTTAAAGAAAGATACATAGAACAATAGGTTGATGGAATCAGTATGAAACTCGTTTTATTTCAGATATTATGATAAAGAATTATATTGCACAATAAGCGTTCATAGGAGTCTGAATATTGTTGTGGCATTAAATTCTTTATCTATGGGTGTCTTGGTATATTGTTAGAATATAACCTTGGAATTTAGAAGGTTATTCCTAATGTCACTGGGAAATAAACCTAGAGGTTCTCACACTAATTGTATCTACAATCTCAATAAAATTTAAGTATTGAATGCAACAAGTTAGAATAAAAAATATTTATTCGGGTTTGGTTGATCATCAAGATTTAATTGCAATTTATTAGAAATAATAATTGGGTTAAATAATAATAATAAATATTTATTTAAAAGGTTTGGAAAATATAATATTTATTATATTTATCAATCAATAATTAAATGGTATTTATTTAGTAAATAAATAGTCATTATTTAAGGATTCGTAAATGTTGATGAGGGAAAGTGGACCGAGCCTAATGGTCTGATTTGGAAATGGTATGAATATTTATATTCTTAAAGGGTTTTATATATCAATCGATTAATATTATTATTATTATTATTATTATACATGGGGTCAATTAAGAATTATAAATTTGGAAAGGGCTTGTGTGAAATTTTTCAACCCTAAACCTTCTATAATAAATATCTAATTATACCACTTTCCATAATCACTCTTTTGGTGAAAAAAATGTAGAGAGAGACTCTTTGAATCTCTAGAGAGAGGTATGGATATCTATAAAATTCTCTCTATTCATCCTCTCTCAAATAATTGAGATAACATCAAGTTTCATTCATCCTTCATGAAGAATTATGTTATGGTCAACCATGAACATTGCAAACAATCAGGATCGGTCATGCTAGCACCTAAAAATTCTACAACGACATTCAGAGATTATGGTGCACATCTGGATCACCATTAAAGGGAATATTTACTTGTACAATATAGATTAGTGAGGATTTGATGAGATCTATTCAACTGAATCATCGACTAAGAGAGAATTAAAAGTTGAGTTTATTATTTATCTACTCATAAATTAATTATAAATTACATGTGAAGATCATCTTCTTCCAGTTCTAATGTTTTTCTTTAGTCAATTAATTTTCAATTTTCATTGTAAATGATGTTATTTTTCATGTACAACAATGATTATTCATAAATTAAGGCTAAAAACCGATTTGGTCAAATCATCCATTCACTTCCACTGCATCTGGAATCTACAAGTGGTATCAAATGGGTCAAATGTTTAATTTATAATTATTTATTATTCATAGATTTTTTGAATTAATTTGAGTTTTATTTTACTTATATATATTTATTTTTAATATCTGACATCATCATCCCTTCCCTTTTTTATTATTTAAAACATAACCAATAAACGGTTAAAATTAATAAAATTAATAAACATCTAAAAAACACCATCTAGAAGTTTTAAAGGTTCATCCTAGACAAAACTAGAGTACACGACATGTGCTTACTAAATACACATCTTGTATCAAATTTTTCACATATATATCTCATGATTAAATTGGATAGATCTAATGAAATTAGATAGATCTATAAAAAAGCAGATCTATGTGTAGATCTAGACATACTAGCACATAGCTTGAAGAAATACACATCGTGTAACAACTGTACACGACATGTAGTCCCTGTTATCTTATAGCCAAGAACACAGAGTGTCCCAGTGTGTCGTTTATTGGATACAAGACATGGGGACTAATTATTTTTGTAACTTTGAGGCCACATTCCATGTATATTGGGAAACACACCGTGTACCTTGATCTCATCCATGGAATTCTCAAATTCTAGGTGTGTTCCATAGACACGAGTAGAAGACAGTACACATCGTATAGTCTTCTGCAAACAGTATGCCCAATTTTTCATAGAGAGAAAAATTAATTTTATCAATAAAAATATTCATATTTTTTTCATGTGTCATTTATTTTATAGTACATTACATGGATTAGGATTGATAAATATATATTAAATCAATTTTTGTGTTAAAATTAAGCAATGTAGTTTCATCCAAGTACACTTGTGTACTTAATTAATTTTAAATGAAATTATTTTGTCTAAAATTATAGATGATGGTGAGTTAAAGATTATTTGAGGGAATTAAGATAAATTGGATAAATTGGATTAATTTATGGTGTATGATCTTAATTAATAAATGAATCGAATTAATAGATAACTAGGTTGCAAATGTATGTTCATTGAATGTTTTGTGGATGATCATAATATTTGACTATCCCTATGTATGTGATTGGTTTCTTTTAATTTATTGTGATTAAATTAAAATTTATGGTCAACATTTTACATTCAGTCCCTATTATGTAAGTTTTTGTGTTCTCGTGTATTTTTTATGTAACTCTCTTTATTCAATCCATTAGATCCCCTCACCTACGTGTGAGTAAAAGATTATATAATGATAAATCTCTAAAGTGAGAGGATGTGGTCTGAGTCTAGGAGATGAGGTGAAACTAATCAAGTAAATACATAGGATCCAAGGTGTAATGTTTCAACACAAACCAAGCTACGATATATATGGAATCTTTCCTTTTTATTACATAACTTTTCATTACATTTTACAAACAGAGGATCTTTAAAGTATAGTTTCTTAGAAATAAGGATCATAATACATGAACACATAAAAAATTATTCTAATACACTTTTAAGGATTCATAATAGGTTTATACTAAGTAAAATTATTTAATATCATATCCTGGAGAAATACATCAAAGGAAAGGGTGAGCAGAAGGCCTAGTAAGGAAAGCAAGTGAAACAGGTTACATGTGAACTTGAGCGATATCAATAAGAACATAGAGATAAATAGGAATATCATAATAATAATAAATTGAAACATAACTTGAAAATTTGGATACAATATTTAATTTATACTTTCATGAAAATATCACCAAGTTCTATCCCCAAGGTTTCATAAACATTTCCAAGGTTATTCACCAAGGTATCGTAAAACTTGTCATCTCTGGAGATTAAATTCTTTATCGAATGCATTAAAGCACTATCAAGGAGCACCCTTAATATGTATTTATTTTAATGTTATCCACATTTATCATAATCATAAATTTCATAAATAACCCAAATAGATTAAAATAAATGGGTTTCATATCAAAATCACGACGTTTTAAAAAGTGCTTAAAAACAAGATCATTATGTCATTTATAAACCATGGAAAGGGAATGAGGGTTTTATGTATGTAAATTACAAAATAAAATATATAATTTTTATTTCTTGATTAATACCCCTAGAAATAAAATATTTTTGGGTATTAACATAAATAAAATGAGAGAATTTCTTGAGAAATAGAGAGAGATTTTGAGATGAAAATTCTACAGCATAACGGCTATGAAATATGGTTTTAGAAAACATTAAAAAGAGAGGTGACAAGGGTTTCCCACTCATAAATAACACATAATACTGTATAGGGACATAAAAAATGTAAATAATATCATGGTATTGATGTTTGAATGACATACCACATGAAAAGGAAACTTGAAAGAAAAGAGAAGATGTGATTTCTTTTACGAAAATTTGGCAACCTAACGGTGTCACTTAAAAATTTAGAAAATAAGTTGATGAGATCAGAAAGGTTATATCATCATTTGGATGTAAAATAGATATAAATAAGTATATATAATAACATACCCCAAACATAATAAAATTGAAACTAGAAGAAATAGCATAATGGAAGTCATGACTAAAAGAGGAGGGTGAAAGGTTCCTTTATCTTAAAGAGTAACTTCAAAAACTCAAAGTTTGGGACTTTTTGGGGCTTGAGGGAACCTTGGGAGGACTTATTGGGAGGTAAAAAGACTATATTTTCATTTAGGAGGAATTTAGAATGAAATTAATGAATAAATGGGTTGGTAATTATAGAAAAAATGAGGGAATTTTTTATTAATTTTCAGAGGACACCTCATTAGTGGTATTTGAAAAACCATGGGCTTGACCATGGTATTTGACCAAGGTATTAGACACTTGGGACACTCATAACATATATTACTATACACATGTAGACCATAAATATTACATCATTATTACATCATTAATGGTCTCATTAAACACACCAAAACATAAAATTGTAATTTTACTATTCATTGAGAAACAAAACATATTATAAAAATATCATAAATTCACCCTAACATAATAATGATGCTCTTAATTCAAAAATTAACTCCATTTTATAAAAATAATTTTATAATTATGAGATATTTATTTTTTAAGTAAAAACACTATTTACCCGAAAAAATATTAATACTTAACTGATAATTTCTGAAATAGTTATTTACTTATACTATTATATCACATTACATAATCAAGATTCCTAAATTATAATTATAATTTCTTAAGTGAGGTTACTATTCCATTGGTCACAATACTATTCATAAGGGTAATATTACTATTCATAATTTACTATTCACCAAAAATTAAGTTGATCCTATTAGACTCTAAATTTATTATTGATCACAACTGTAGAATACTTTTTTTTAAATCATTTCCCATTATTAATTATTTAAATTACACAAAAATATTTTAAAATACTATTTTTCAAAAATTCACCAATAATATTGAACTTCTATAAATTCATCCTATATTTATTTTAACATTTTAAACTCAAAAATTTTAACATAATAAGAAATAAAAAATTTATTTATACAAAAGGATTACATAAAGTAGATAAGGAATCATTACATAGCCCCTTATAACACTAGCATAGGAACTAAGAGTAAGGTGTGCAATGGTGATAGAATCTTTAGGAGGCTCGAACAACATTGCATGAGTGGTGATTTCTATCAGCTTGAACTTCTCCCTTAAGTGATTCTGTTCAAGCTTAACGTGTTGGAGTTCAGTTTGGGCTTGGTTCCGAGAAAATTCAAGTTATGCTACCTCTTTCCCAAGCTCCGAAATATGGGCTTCGTACATCCCGAGTCTACTGGTTGAGGCCATCAACTCTTCTTTATGTATTACTTAACCATGATCATTTGTATTTATAAATAATAATCATAACATTAAGAGTATAGTTTCCAATGGTCATATTGACCAATGGTTATATTGACCAATGGTTATATAACAGTCAAAACACAATGGTCTCATTTTAATTATACTCACTTAATTAATTAAAGGATATAGTTTTGTTGAGTATAAAACAAAATAACACACAAATTTAGGAAACAAATATTATTCAAAAGTTCGGGTCGTTACATTCTTCCCCCCTTAAGAAATTTCTTCCCTAAAATTTTAACCCATGCCCTCTGAAGAGAAAAGGTGTGGGTACTTCTACCTAATAGACTCCTCTAGTTCCCACGTGGCTTCTTCACATTTTTGGTTTCTCCACAATACCTTAACAAGGCAGGTGGTCTCTTTGCATAGAACCTTCTCTCTATGATCAAAGATCTCCACCAGCTGCTCCTCATAAGAGAGGTCATGTTTCAATTGTACAACCTATGTATTTAGTACATGTGAAGGGTCATATATGTACTTCCTCAAGAGGGATACGTGGAAGACATCATGAACTTGTGCTAGATTTGGAGGAAGTGCAAGACGATAGGCCACTTATCCTATGCGATCAAGGATTTCATAGGGGCCAATGTACTTAGGGATGAGATTCCCTTTCTTCCCAAACCTCATGACTCTCTTTCAAGGTGAAATGTGAAGAAAGACTTTGTCACCAACATCAAACTCCAAGTCCCTTCGACAGTTGTCGGCATAGCTCTTTTGCCAACTCTGAGCAACCTTAATGTGTTTCTGGATGGCATGAACCTTTTCTGTCATCTCTTGCACAAGATCAGGCCCAAGGAACTTTTTCTCACTAGCTTCATCCCAACAAGTAATAGTTATATATCACTTTTCATATAGATCTTTATAGGATGCCATTTGAATACTCGAGTGGATGTTATTATTGTAAGAGAACTCAACTAATAAGAGATATTGATCCCATCCACCTTTAAATTATATTGATCATGTTCTCAACATGTTCTCGAGTGTTTGAATAGTCCATTCAGATTGGACATCAGTTTGGGGGTGATAGGTCGTACTGAAATTCAATTCAGTACTCATATCATGTTGATGACTTCTCCATAATTTTGATGTGAACCTTGGATCACAATCAGACATGATAAAAAGTGGAACTCCATGCAGCCTTACCACTTCCTTCATGTAAACCCTATCAAGTTGATCAAGAGAGAAATCTTCCCGAATAGAGATAAAATGGGAAGTCTTGGCGAGACGGTCCACAATAACCTATATCGCATTTTTTTCCTTTGGAAGTTCTCAGGAGACCAATGACAAAGTCCATAGTGATATTGTCCCACTTAAATGCTATTATGGGTAGTGGTTGCAATACCCCTTTAGGATGTTGTTACTCTGCCTTCACTTGCTAACATACCAGGCACCTTGAAGGGTAGTCAGCAGTCTCCCTTTTCATATTATCCCACCAATAATGATCATGAAGGTCTCTATACATTTTTGTACTTCTAGGATGTATAGAGAATGTAGAGCTATGAGGTTCATCCATCATCTCCTTCTTTATTTATATAATAGATGGAACACATAGTCTTGTATGAAATTTTATAACACCTTCTTGGTCAATATTGAACTCAGGAAACTTCTCATCCTTCACAACCTCAAACTTCTTTTATAACAAAAGATGTTATTTCTAATATTTCTTGATCTTATCTAGTAATGATAGTTGATAAATCCTTTGGGTTAGAGTTTATTATGTCCCTTCCCTTATAATTTCTATGTCCATTTTCACTAGGTCTTAGATTAAGGGATCTCTTTGAATCCTCATCATGGAAAGAACAACTGGGTCTTTCCTACTTAATGCATTAGCGACTTTGTTTTCTCTTCTGGAATGATAATGAATTGAACAATCATAGTCCTTGAGAAGTTCCAACCATCTCCTATGTCTCATGTTCAATTCCTTTTGTGTAAAAATATACTTCAAATTTTGATGGTCTATGTATATATCACATTTCTCCCCATAAAGATAGTTCCTCCATATCATCAGAGAAAAATGATCTTATCTAGTTCAATATCAAGCATAGGATAGTTCTTCTCGTGAGTCTTCAATTATCGAGATGCATAAGTAATGAATTTTTCATTTTTCATGAGGACGCACCCAAACTATTTCAGATATGCATCACTAAAAATAATGAATCCTTCTCCATTTTAGGGAAGAGTTAACACAGGTGCAGTAACTAATCTCTTCTTAAACTCTTCGAAACTTTCCTCACATTCTTTTGTCCAGATGAACTTGACCCCTTTTCAAGTTAACTTGGTTAATGGATTAGAAAGTCGTGAATTTTTTTACAAACCTCTTATAATATACCGCTAATCCAAGGAAAATGTGAATCTCAGTTATTGTTGTAGAATGAGGGCACACCTCTGCAAATTTGTTCTTTGAGGGGTCAATTGTAATTCCTTCGTTGGTTACAATGTGCCCTAAGAAAGAAACTTTTTGTAAACAAAATTCACATTTACTAAACTTTCCAAAAATCCTCTCCTTTCATAGAGTTTGAAAAATAAACCTTATATGATCTTCATGCTCCTCGCAACTTTTAGAATATATCATAATATCATTAATAAAAACTACCACAAAGTTATCAAGTTAGTCTTTAAAGACTCTATTCATATAATCCATAAAAATAGTAGGTACATTAATCAGTCCGAAGGGCATAAAAACAAACTCATAATTCTCATATCTTGATTGGAAGGCAGTTTTTTGTAATATCTTCTTTCTTCACCCTCAATTAATGATAACAATACTGAAGATCAATCCTATAGAAGAATTGGGCCCCATGAAGTTGGTCAAATAAATCATCAATTCTTGGAAGAGGGTATTTTTTCTTCATTGTGATCTCGTTCAGTTCTCTATAATAAATGCATCACTACATTGATCCATCCTTATTCTTCACAAATAGAACAGGTTATCCCCATAGAGACACACTTGGTCGGATAAACCCCTTCTCCCAAATATCTTGGAGTTACTTCTTTAATTCATCCAGCTCCACATTTTCCATCTTATATAGGGTCTTTGAAATTAGATGGAATCCAGGTACAAGTTCAATGGAGAACTCTACCTCTCTTTTTGGGGGAGGTCCAAGTAAATCCTCATGAAATATGTCAATGTATTCCTAGATTATGGGGACATTTTCTATCCCTATACTCTCATTTCCTTATTCTTCTTCTCTGATTAACTCCATAAAAAAGGATATAGGAGGTTCTTCTAGACAAATATCAAGTTGAGACATCTCTCCTTGGAAGATAACTGTAGGTTTTCCATTCAAGACTACTGATATTTCCTTTCTTCTGTATTTGATCTTATCATTATACTTTTAGAGCCAGTCCATCCCTAGTATAATGTCAAATTCCAGCATGGGAATGACTACTAGATTTGCAATAATATTGTTCTCACTAAAGTAAATACTCGAGTTTATAAACACCGATGATTCTTGGATATTCTCACCAAGATTATTGACTGATAACTCTATTTTTAGCAATTCAGGGGTTGATTCTAAATTCTTTGCAAACTTGGAGGAAATAAAGGAATTTTTAGAATCAGAATCAAATAAAGTACTTTCTAGCTTTGATAGAATAACAATAGTACCTGACACCACATAATTTAGAGCTTCAACATCAGCTGTCATGATATCAAAAACACAACCTTGCTCCCTTAGCCTATGCTAAGGCTGATGGTGGTTCCCCTCCATTGCCCTCGGATTTGTACAGTGATTGGAAAAGTGCCCCAGTTGTACACACTTATATCATTGTACATCAGGTAGGTCCTAAACCATCTTCCCCTTGTCATTAGTTTTGGAAAGTTGAGGCTTCACCTCACTACGACAATCCTGAGCGATATGGCCATCTCTTCCACACTTGTAGCACTTCCCGCTCTCGATCAGGCAGTTCCCCAAAATCTTCTTCCCATATTTATTACATGTGGTACATTACACTTGCTTTCCGCCTATTACCTGATCAAAGTTCTTCCCTAATATAGTTTAAATTGATCTCTTATTTTTATTATATTTATGAGACCACTACGTCTCACCAAACTCTAGTTCTACTTTCATTGCACTTCGTACAATCTCCCCATAGCTATCATAGTCTCAGTTCGCTAGATTCTTCCATAGATGAGGTCTTTGTCCACCAAAGAATCTATAAATATTCCCATTTGGATCCATGATAAAGCTAGAGTTGTGATGTGAAAGCCTTTTGAAGTTTATTTTGTAGCTACCAATAGATTCATTCTCCTTCTGCTTCAGCTCGAGAAACTCCTTCTCCATTTCTGTTCTCATAAAACGAGGTAAATACTTATTGAAGAAGATCTCTCTGAACTCTTCCCACTTCATAGCTTCAACCTCCACTCTTGGCCTCGAGTTTTTAATCATCTCCTACCACTGATCAGCTTCTCCCTTTAAGCGGTAAATAGCTAGGGTGACCTTCTCTTGTTCCAAACAGCAGATCATAGAAAATATCTTCTCAATAGATCTGATCCACTATTCAGCAATAAATGGGTCGGTAGATCCACTAAAGTTTGGTGGTCGTTGATGTATAAAGGACTCAACATAATTTTGTTCCCTTCATGGTGAGATTAGTCTTTCAGCATGACTCAAGTTATATCCCATAACTTGAGTCATTTGGTTCATCATTCTCATGAAAGTTTCCATTCCAGCTTTCATCGGAGGGCCATCAGTGCATGGTCCATTGCGGTCACCATTTTCATGGTTCCTCCAATTTCCCTCCATTTTCTAAAATAATAAAACCTTATTTATAAGCTTATTTCATATATGAATCTTTTAATTATAAAGGATTTTATGTCTTAAAACTTAATTATTAAACAATTACATTTCTCTATAAATCCTTCATAATGACTCATAAAAATATTATGATTAACCAAACATATCCCTCGGGAGTTTCAAATCAGGAGTGCAGAAAGGCCCGTTGTTGTGTACCAGGATACCCCTGGTCAAGCCCAAAAGTCCTTGTCAGAGTTTTCACTCCTAGGTACATCTGTTCTAGAGCCACATCCACTTGTTCGTATCCAGATAGGGATTTATTTGTTCAGAAACCACTTAATTAATATTTCACCAAAATACCAAGAAGTTTTCCTATATTTAAACTTTTCTATAGGTTTCTTCCTAACATTTTCATATAATAATCTCTACAAATAACTAGACTATACTTTGATACCAACTATGACATCCCACCTTTTTGTTACATAACTTTTCATTACGTTTTACAAACAGAGGATCTTTAAAGTATATTTTCTTGGAAATAAGGATCATAATACATAAAAACATAAAAAAATATTATAATCCAATTTTAAGGCTTCATCATAGGTTCATTATAAGTACAATTACTACATATCATATCCTAGAGACATACATAAAAGGAAAGGGTGAGCAGAAGACCCAGTAAGGAAAGCAAGTGAAACAGTTTACATGTGAACTTGGGCAATATCAAAAAGAATGTGGAGATAAAGAGGAATATCATAAGAATATTAATTTGAAATATAACTTGAAAATGTGGCTAAAAAATTTAATTTATACATTCATGAACATATCACCAAGGTCTATCCTCAAGGTGTTATAAAATTTACTAAGGTTATTCACCAAGGTATAGTAAAACTTTTCATCTCTAGAGATTAAATTCTTTACCCAATGCATTAAAGCGCTATCAATGTGCACCCTTAATATGTATTTATTTTCATGTGATCCACATATATAATTATCATACATTTCATAAATAACCCAAATAGAATAAAATAAATGGTTTTCATATCAAAATTGTGACGTTTTAAAAAGTGCTTTAAAACAAGATCATTATGTCATTTATAACCCATGGAAAGAGAATGAGAGTTTTATGTATATCAATTCCAGAATAAAATATATCATTTTTATGTCTTGATGAATAAACCTATAAATAAAATAGTTGTGGGTATTCACATAAATAAAATGATATAATTTCTTGAGAAAGAGAGAGATTTTGAGATGAAAATTCTGCAGCATAACGGTTATGCAATATGGTTTTAGAAAACATTAAAAAGAGAGGGGGAAAGGGTTAAACACTCACAAATAACCCATAATACAGTATAGAGACAGAATAAAATGTAAATAATATCATTTTATTGATGTTTCAATGACATACCATATGAAAAGAAAACTTGAAATAAAATAGAAGATGCGATTTCTTTTACGAAAATTCGGCAACCATACGGCGTCACTTAAAAATTTAGAAAATAAGTTTATGAGAGAGGAAAGGGCCACTCGTAATTTGGACATAAAATGGACAGAAATAATTATATAGAATAATAAACTCCCAGCATAATAAATTTGAAACTAGAAGACATAGCATAATGGAAGTCACGACTAAAAGAGGAGGGTGAAAGGTTCCCTTACCTTAAAGAGTAGCTTCAAAAACTCGAAGGTTGGGACCTTGAGGGGCTTGAGGAAACCTTGGGAAGACTCCTTGGGAGGTAAAAAGACCATATATTAGTTTAGGAGAAATTTTTAATGAAAGTAATGAAGGAATGGGTTGGTATTTATAGCCAAAATGAGGGAATATTTTATTAATTTCCAAGGGACACCTCATTGGTGGTATTTGAAAAACCATGGGCTTGCCCATGGTATTTTCCCATGGTATTGGCCACTTGGGAAACATAATAACATATATTACTGTACACAAGTTAACTATAAATATTACATAATTATTATATCATTAATGATGTCATTAAACACACTGAAACATAAAACTGTAATTTTACTATTCACTAAAAAACAAAAAAAAATTATAAAAATATCATAAGTTCACCCTAACCTAATATCGATGCTCTGAATTCAACAATGAACTCCATTTTATGAAAATAATTTTTTGAATTATGAGATATTTAATTTTTAAGTAAAACACTTTTTACCTGAAAAATACTAATACTTAACTAATAATTTCTGAAATAGTTATTTACTTATGCTATTATATCACATTACCTAATCTAGATGCCTAAATTATATTTATAATTTCTTAAGTGAGGTTACTATTCCATTGGTCACATTACTATTCATAAGGGTAACATTAATATTCATAATTTACTATTCACCAAAAAATAAGTTGATCTTATTAGACTCTAAATTTTTTACTAATCACAATTGTAGAAGAATTTTTTTTCAAAATAATTTCACATTATTAATTATTTAAAGTATACAAAAATATTTTAAAATACCCTTTTTCCAAAATTCACCAATAATATGGAACTTCTATAAATTCATCCTATATTTATTTTAACATTTGAAATTCATATATTTTACCATAATAAGAAATAACAATTTTATTTATACAAAAGGATTACACAAAGTAGCTAAGGCTTTGTTACATAGCCCCTTATAACACCTGCATAGGACCTAAGAGTAAGGTGTGAAATGGTGATAGAATCTTGGGGTGGCTCGGACAACATTGATCGAGTGGTGATTTCTATCATCTTGAACTTATCCTTTAAATGATTTCGTTCAAGCTTAGTATGTTGGAGTTCATCTTGGGCTTGGTCCAGAGAAAATCCCAATGATGCTACCTCTTTACCAAGCTCCGACAGATGGGCTTTGTATAGCCTGAGTCTACTATATGAGGCCATCGACTCTTCTTTTTATATTAATTAACCATGATCATTTGTATTTATAAACAATAATCATAATGTTAAGAGTATAGTTTCCAATATTCATATTGACCAATGGTCATATAATAGTTGAAACCCAATGGTCTCATTTTAATTATACTCACTTTATTAATTAAAGGATATAGTTTTGTTGAGTATAAAATAAAATAACACACAAATTTAGGAAACAAATATTATTAAAAATTTCAGGTCATTACAATCTAAGGTGTGTTTTCCCATACTTTTAAGGGTTAAATTATCATCCATTGGATAAACTAACCATTAGAGAATCTTATGATCATGCCACTTATATTTTATTTCTATGAGTTTCATTGTTAATTATTTATATTTGTGGATGTATCCTAATCACTTAATATAAGAATTAACAATAATTCTAGAAGAAATAGAATATAACTGGATTATGCATAAATTTTATTAGTTATGGTTAATCAATTAAGTAAAATCCACTTAATCTTAAAAACTCATGAAATAAGATAAAATGGTATTTTATGCATAATAATCCCTCATCTAAAATATTAAGTCGGCATAATCTTACACTAATTAAGTTAGAATCAACCTTATAATTAAAAATGCTTGACCAACCCATGTTTATGCGCATTTAATTATTTGGGAGCTTTTATCTTGAATTTTTTAGTTGACATAACTTAGTATACATCAAGAGTTGACTACCCAAGTAGGACTTGGTGTAACTAAGAGGCAAGAGTTGATGAAATTGTTAATTAGGATTTTGGGATTGTGGAGTCCACTCAACGGATCAAGGAACTGTGAGTTAATGCAGTTGGATAGTTATGCCAACCTAAAACCCTTCAAATAACTTTTCTGGTCCAATTTTGGGTTATGAGAAGGAAATATAGATCCTTACCACTATAATTTTTAAGCGATAATATATCATGAAATAAATAGTGATGATTGTTAAGTTTCGAAAAAATAATAGAGATTAATGGAATTTAATTAAATTTAAATTTATTGAGTTATTGATTTATTTTTTGTAATCAAACAAGTATTAATTATATTCTTTTGGTTTGTAAAAATGGAAAATCAAACTAATTCAACAATATCAATGTGATCCATACTAGATAAGGATAACCTTCTCACTGGTGTGAATTTCTAGGAATTTTATAGGTTCTTAAGTGTTATACTATGCCATGAATGGAAATTATATGTTCTGGAAACATCACTTCTTGAGTTTCTTTCCAAATAGGATAGTGAGGAAGAAATATCTCTCTATTTGAGGCTTGTTGATGATGAAATAGATTTCAAATGATTTATGTTATCCTCTATTTCCAATGATATTATAAAGAAATATGTGGATATGGATGTGTATAGTTTCATTTCTCACCTTTGGGATCTCTATCAAGAGAAGGTGATATCAGAGAGATGTGATATCTCTAATGAATTTTTCACATGAAAGCTAGAGTGGTTATGCTAGATAGACCACATATAGTAAAAATGATTAACTATATTGAGAATATGGACATATTGGGGATTAATAACCCTGATGAGTTGTGCATAGATCTCATTCTATCCATACTACCCAAAAATTTATCCATTTTTTTTTTAATCTTAATATGAGTAATAGCAAGAAGACAGTTTTAGAACTTCTTACTCTTATTCACCAAATTGATAAATACATGGGGAACTCACAATACTTATAGTGAATAAGAAGATAGGGAACATGGAAAAGGGGTTGAAGATTGATTCCAAGTCTAAGTCCCCAGATCAGCTTCCCTCCAAGAAGAAGATCAAAAGGCATAGAAAGGAACATGATGTGGTATGTTTTTCATATGGAAACTAGGGCCACCGGAGGAGGAATTTTTCCTAGCCAAAGTAGTGAGGGGAATATTTAGGTGTGTTTATTATCAAGTTTAATCATTCCATATATACAATTTTGGTATTATATACTACATGTGGTTCTCACATTTGTATTCAAATAAAGGAACCAAGTAGATTTTGGAAGGTTTCTAGAGGCAAGGTGGATCTAAGGGTAGCCAATGGAGTGAGGCTGGCTACTCTATCCATTAGATACTACCATCTCATGTTTCCATCAGGATTGATTTTGGTTTTAAATCATTTTTTTTATGTGTCTAGTGTTACTAATAACATAATTTTTGTTTCTTTTTTAGATATGGATGCATTTATTTTTAGTTTAGGAAACAAGGGTTGCTAATTTTATAAAGATAACATATGCTATAGTATGGAACAATTGAATAACGGTGTTTATGTATTAAATTATGAAAATAAAATATTAGAAATTGATAATGAATCAAATGTACACGACTCATATAACACTAAATTGTAGCATCACTGTCTTGGTCACATAAATTAAAAGCATTTAACAAAGTTCTATCAAGATAGTTATTTAGACTCTTTTGATCGTAAACCATTTGAAATATTTAATGATTATTTAAAAGGTAAGAATACCAAACCATCATTTTTTAGTTAAGGTGAAAGGGCCACATAGCTTCAAGAATTGTTATACGCCGATGTGTTTAGACCTTTTCAAGTATAATCTAGAGGTTGATTATTATATTTTATTAATTTTATTGATGAATTGAATATGAATGGTTATATATACTTGATGAGGTATAAGTTTTAATCCTTTAAGAAGTTCAAAGAGTTTGAGAATCAAGTTGAGAATCATCATGGTAATAAGATAAAGAAAATTTGATCAGATTGAGGTGGTAATACTACAAAATAGGTCTTTAATAGTGCTAAAAATGGCATTTATCAGTGCTAGAGAATAACTAACTACCAGAGTGAGATTAAAATCCTTATTCTTTTATTACCGCTAAAAAAGAAATGATAAAGGGGTCTTTTATCAGTGATTTTAGAAGTGATTATAAAGGAAAACATTTATTAGCACTTTTATTTAGCACTGATAAAGGGAGAATTTATCGGCGCTTATCGGAGCACTGATAAATTGTGCCTTTATCAGTATTTATAAAAGTTCTGATAAAGGGGTATACTACAGTGTGCTATAACAGCACACTACAACACTAGTGAAATGTGTTGTAACAACGCATCGTAGCACCGAAAATACCACCATATATCAACAAAATCAAGTACCAATACAAAATTTAAATGAAATAAAATTTAAAACACAAATAAAAGAAAAAAACACTATATTATATACATTTAAAACATTTTTTTATACAATTACATAAGTACAAATTATTACATATATTCAAAAACATCAATGTTCCTTTGTCTTTTTATCCTGACCCCGACTCATTCTATTGTCGAACAAACCACCCCTTCTCAAGAAAAATAAAACACATGTATAAGAAAATAAATTTAATGTTAGTAATAATATAAAGAAATAAATTCATAGAAAATGTTAATTTTAAACTAAACTTTGGCGATGTGATGCATGTTTTTAACTAAAATGACAAATATATATTAAAAAGACACAATTGGAGTCATACCAGTAACACCATGCATCATATTAAGGTGAGGATGATTCAAAAATGACTCAAATGACTTATGTATCATTTTCATAAAGTATCAAAACAATTTGAATGCATTTTCTCAGTTTTGAGTATGTCACTTGTCTTTTTACTAAAATGTCATTTTAAACTAGAAACACAAACTTTGACTCATATCAGTCTTATCATGTGTTGGTATGATATGAAAAAAATTACTACATGTCACAAATGATTTATGAATCATTTTTAAAAAAATATATGACAATCTGATCACATTTTCTTGGTTTTCAGTTAGTGGTACTTTTTGTACTAAAATATCAATTTTAAAGTAATAACGGACACATTGAGTCATTCCAGACACATCGTGTATCAGATTGAGGTGATTCTAATTACTAAACATCATAAAATACTCATGGGTCATTTTCCTAAAGTATTAAAATAATCTTAATGTGTTTTATCAGTTTTGAGTAGGTCAATTATCCTTTTTACTAAAATTGATTTCAATTTTAAATAAAAAGACTCACATGGACTCATACCAGTAACACCATGCGTCGGATTGAGGTGGAGATAATTATAACACATATTAAATGTCTTATGAATCATTTTCATAAAGTATAAAAATAATCCAAATGTGTTTGATTGGTTTAGAGTACGTTGCTTTTATTTTTAACTAAAATATCATTTTAAACTGGAAACACACACTTTGAATCATACTGGTCAAATCATGTATCAGTTTGACATGAGATCGATTCATAAAAATCAAAAATGTTTTATGAATCATTGTCCTAAATTATCAATACAATACAATCATGTTTGATTATTTTTCAATGAGTAACACTTTTTGAACTAAAATGACCATTTTAAACTAATAACGAACACATTGAGTTGTATCAAAAACACCGTGTATCAGACTGAGGTGTGGCCGATTGATACACATAAAAAATGATTTATGGATCATTTTACTAAAGTATCAAAACAATTTTAATGTGTTTTCTCAATTTTGATTAGGTTAGTTTTCCTTTTTACTAAAATTTATGTCAATCTTAAATAAAAAGACACACATTGAGTTATACCGATTACACTGTGTATCGGATTGAGGTGAGGCTAATTCAAACACATATCAAATGACATATGGATAATTTTACTAAAGTATAAAAATAATATCAATGTGTTTTCTCAGCTTTGATTATGTAACTTGTATTTTTTACTAAAATGTCATTTTAAACTAGAAACATACAGTTTGACTCATACCGATAACATCATGTGTCGGTTTGATATGATACTGATTCCTAAGCATCAAAAATGAATTATGAATAATTTTACTAAATTATAAAGATAATACAATAGTGTTTTCTTGGTTTTTAGTGAGTGAAACTTTTTGAAATAAAATGTCTATTTTAAATTGATATTAGACACATTGAGTCATACCAAGAACATCATGTATCGGATTGAGGTTTGATTGATTATTGCATGTAAAAATGAGTTATGGATCATTATCCTAACATATCAAAATAAAAAAGAATTCATTTTCTTGGTTTTGAGTAGTTCATTTGTCCTTTTTACTAAAATTAATGTCAATTTTAAATAAAAATATGCACTTTGAGTCATATTTTAGTAAAATATGCATCGAATTGAGGTTTGGTTGATTAAAACACATATCAAATGAATTATGGATCTTTTTTATAAAGTATCAAAACAATTCAAATGTTTTTTCTTGGTTTTGAGTATGCCACTTTTCTTTTTTACTAAAATGTCATTTCAAATTGAAAACACACACTTTGACTTATACTGGTCACATCATGTGTCGGTTTAACATGATACTAATTCCTAAATTTCAAAAATTACTTATGAATCATTTTCCTAAATTATCAAAGAAATCAAAGTGGGTTTTCTTATTTTCCAGTGAGTGACACTTTTTGAACTAAAAGGTCAATTTTAAACTGATAACAGACTCATTGAGTCATACCGAGAAAATCGTGTATCAGATTAAGGTGAAGCTAATTCCTAAACATAAAAAATGACTTATGGAACATTTTTATAAAGTATAAAAACAATCCTAATGCATTTTCTTGGTTTTGAGTATGCTAGTTTTCTTTTTTACTAAAATTGATGTCAATTTTAAATAAAAAGATGCACTTAGAGTCATACCGGCCACACCGTGCATCAGATTGATGTGTGGATGATTTAAACACATATCAAATAAATTATGGATAGTTTTACTAGGGTATCAAAAAAAATATGAATGTGTTTGATTAGTTTTGAGTACATCACTTTTCTTTTTTACTAAAATGTCATTTTAAATGGGAAACATGCACTTTGACTCATACCGATCACATCATGTATCGATTTGACGTGAGACTGATTCCTATATGTTAAAAGTGTCTTATAAATCACTTTACTAAATTATCAATAAAATAAAATTTTGTTGCTCATTTTTATGTGAGTGGAACTTTTTGAACTAAAATACCAATTTTAAACTGATAACGGACACATTGAGTCATACCTAGCACATCATGTATCAGATTGAGGTACGACTAATTCCTACACATCAAAAATGACTTATGGATCATTTTTATAAAGTATAAAAATAATATGAATATGTTTTATCCATTTTTGAGTATGTAAATTGTCCTTTTTACTAAAATTAATGTCAATTTTAAATAAAAAGAACCACTTTGAGTCATATCAATCACACCGTACATCTAATTGAGGTGTGGATAATTCCTACATGTCCCAAAATCTCGAAAAAATCCTAACTACCAATGTTACAACAATTTCTATTTCCTTTCTTTTTTGAACTACCAAAATTTCATATTGACTCGATGTTCTTAGTTGAAAAATATTTCTTATTTTTGAAATCTAGGAGAGTAGAGGATGATCATGTGCCCATTATATCATGAGAATTAACCATAATGGACACATGAGCTTTCTATACTCTTCTGGATTTCAACAAAGAGAAAGGTTTTTCAGCTAAGAACATTGACTCCATATGCAGTGTTGGTAGTTCGACAAAGAAAATAAATGGAAAGTGTGGTAACATTGGTAGAAAAGAACATTTTATCTCTTTTGTGGCTTGTGGGAGATAGTTGGAAGAAAAATATAACTTCCCAAAATATCTATGAAAAAACTAAATAATTATTAGATAAAAATTATAATGAAATTAACTTAAAAATAGTAGATAAAATTGTGAAAAAATTAATTAAATAAATAGTAGTAATTCACCTTTTCATGATGGTTGTATTCATTATTAACGCATTTCCTTGTTGTCATTTTCTCAGTTGCTGGATTGAAGTCCAATCTCTCACGAGCATGAGAATATTCGAACAAACCACCCCAACTCAAACAAAAGACTCAAACCATATAAGAAAACAATTATTATATGAGTAATACTAAAAAGAAGTAAATTAAACATAAATATGAAACAATACATTAATTATATAGACAATGATTTTACTATAAAAACATCAAGGTTACCTCTATGATTGAGTAGTGGGTGAAACTTGAAGGAAAGTGATAAATGTCAAAACTACAAGGGTGAAAAGTTTTTGAGGGAGAAGAGTTTTTTGGAAGTCTTTCTATAGAAAGGTATTAAAGATGGACAGAACACCCCAACTCAAAAAAAATAATCCACATGTATTAGAAAACAATTATTATGTGATTAATACTAAAAAGAAATAAATTAAACATAAATATGAAACAATACATTAATTATATGGATAATGATTTTACTATGTAATCATCAAGATCACCTATGTCATTAAGCAGAGGGAGTGTCATTTCTCTTCCTATAAAGGAAGTGTAGGGAACTTCAATGATAGTGATAAATGAAATACTGTAGTGGTGAAATGGTTTTGAAGGATAAGAAGTTGGTGGAAGTTTTGGTGCAAAAAGACATGAAATATGGGCAGACAACCCTAACTAAATCAAAAGAATCCACCTGTATAAGAAAACAATTTTTATGTGAGTAATGTTAATAATAAATAAATAAAACATAAATATGAAAAAGTATATTAATTCTATAGACAATGATTTTACTGTGAAAACATCAATATTACCTATGTGATTGAGTAGAGGAAGTTTCGTTTCTCTTCCTATAAAGGTGGTGTAGGGAACTTGAAGGAAAGTGATAAATGCAACACTGCAGGGGTGAAAAGGTTTTGAGGGAGAATAAGTATGTGGAATTTTTGGTGAAGAAAACATGAAATATGGATAGAAATCTTCTAAAATAAGAAAAATCTTTATAGAATAATTAAAATTAAATCAATGTTTCATTATATAATTTTTTGGTAAAATAGATAAAGTATATCGTAAAATTACCTTTACATATTCTCAAAGGGTTTCCTTCATTATAGTGTGTTCTTCTAAGGGATTGGTAATATCATCATGTGCAAAATAAATTGTATGCATGATTAGTCAAACATTTAATTTAGATTATTTTAATATAGTAAAGAATATATAATATTATGAATAAAAACAAAGTATATTAAAAAAAATTACCTTATCATTAAAGTCACTTTATTTTTTCAAGGATTTAGGGATTTGGTTCCTCTATCGAGAATCAAAATCCCCTATCTGTGGTCCCCTCTAACATATAATACATTGTCAACATTGAGACCTGCATGAATTATTTATTATCTCTCAATTAAAGGTTCTTCCTCAATTGAATTTTCATCTGACCTGACATTTGTTTTACTCACCAGTATGAAAATTAACCAATTCTTATTTGCTGGATTTGAGACATAAAATACTTTCACTGTTTGTGATGCCATTATGAAAAAACTCATCTTTTTTACATTCTAAACTAAAATTGACCTTCACTAATCCCATTTCATCAAATTTAACTTCAATCATATTGTCAACCCATTTTCAATGTAAAATAGACACTTAAAATATTGTATAATCCAACTTGTATATATGTTTGATAATTCCAAAATATGACATATTTTTATAAATTGGATTTTTATCCTTGGAACCAGATAAGTTCATTGCTTTCACCATAAGATTAACACCACTATTTTTCATCATAATGTAGTCATCATGTTCTTTTTTATAGAACATGTAACCATTGATTACAAAACCAGTGTAAGATTTGACATTTTCATTCGGTCCCCTAGGTAGCCATTAAAGTCATTCTGAAATTGAATTCATATTTTCAGAAAACTCCTTATAAATTTGATCTTGGAACCATCCTATAAACTATTTATTATGTGTATTTGATATCCATACTTCATCCCTTGATGGATTCAAACATATAATAATTTATTTGTGGGCTTCAATGTATGGGTTGACATATTCACTATTATGTAAAATGTGAAGGTGAACTTTCTCCCACTATTTTAAGGTAATTGTAACAACATATATTCAAGAAATCCTTTCACTAATAAGTTGTTCATTGTGATAATACTTTTTGAGACTGATTATGTCAACATCTGATAGGTAATTGGTATATAATTCAATAGATTCTTTAACAATATATCGTTCTTCAATACAACCTTTGGTCCAAATTCTATTTTTACATACCCTTTCAAAATATTCATACACCATTCAATGAGATACATCCATATGTAATGCATAGGACCACATAGTTGAACATCTCTAACCAAGTGAACCATTAATTTCACCATTATATCAAAAAATAATTATTGTGGGAAGAATATCTCTAATTCACATAATAGGACTGCAACCTCCTTATTCGGGATTGAAAACTTCATCAGGTCTATAACTTTATTGTATATGTCTTTGAAAAAGAAGTAGAGTCTGGTTAATATATGTCATACATTTTGAGACAGAATGAAATGGAAATCAACAGGCCTCAAATCTTTCATCAAAACATGACATTTGTGTAATTTTAGTCCTTGTAACTTCAAATTAGTTATTAACATGAAATTCTTCATATTTGATGAATACCCCTCTGGAAATTTTAAACTGTTAAGGAAAAGAAAAAATTACAATTTTTCCCATCTTGATAGAGTGTAAGCTATTGGAGGAAGAAAAATATGCCCTTTACCCTTCATCAATGTCAACTCTTACCTTATACCCATATCAATCATGTCCAACCTAGCCTTGATGCCATCTTTTGTTTTTTCTAAAACATTTAGTAATGTTACAATAACACTATCAAATACATTTTTTCTATATGAATGAAATAAATAAAATTTATGATATATAAACAATTCCAATATGGAAATTCAAATAAAATTGATCTCTTCTTCCAACCTACTTTATTAAGGATTTTTTAAAATGGTTTACCGAAAACAATGTCAATATCTTTTACTTTATTAAACATTTGATCACCCGTTATTGGATATGGTGTTGTACCTTGTTCAATATTCCCATCGAATGTTGTCATCTAGGATCGGTATTTATGTCATCAAGGTAAAAATTTCTAATGTCCTAAAAACACAGTTTTCGAGGAATGTTTTAACCAAATTGATTTTGTGCATTTTTCACAAATGGGACACCCCAACATTCCTTTAATGCTATAGCATGATAAATTTTCATAAGTAGGGAAGTCATTAATCATCCCATACAACATGGCCCTAAATGTGAATTCTTCCCTTCTATGAGCATCATACATTGTAACACTTGTATCCCATATCAATTTCAGATCTTCGATCAATGGATCCAAATATAAATCAATAACATTACCAGGTTTCTTTGTTCCAGTAATAAGTAAAGATAACATAATGTATTTTCACTTCATGCATAACCATGGAAGAAAGTTATAACTTACCTAAATTACAGGATATGTACTATGAGTACTACTTTGTACACCAAAAGAAATTATTCCATCTGTAAATAACGCAATATGAAAGTTTCTTGGATCATTTCCAAATTCAGAATACTCGTGATCAATTTTCTTCTACATAAGAGAATTTATTGGATGATGTAGTTTCCCATCTTTAATTATTGTATTTAGATTCCATGTGAATTGTCTCGCAGTTTCCTGACATCTATATATTCTTCTAAACCATGTAATGATAGGAAAGTACCATACATATTTCAAAGGAATTGATTCATTTTTCTTGTATCGATCTGTGTCACACTTAGGGAATTTTATGATTGATTGATGTTCCTTGCGAAATAATATGCAATCATTTGGACAAGAATGTATTTTTTAGAGATTATTCCCATTGAACATAACATGAGTTTAGTGTGTTCGACATGGTAGTTCATTTCCTTTTAGTAGCATATCATTCAAGAGACCACGTAGTTTTGTAAATCTAGTGTCACTCTATTTGCTGGTAGCTTTCAAATTATATAACTTCAATAAAGCTGGAAATGTTTTATATTTAGTACAACCAGTATACAATGGTTTCTTAGCACATCTATTTAACTTCTCAAATAACTTTATACAATCACAAATGTCATCTTTAATTCACATTGTCATTTATTTCATGTGATATTCATCATCATTTACACTGGTATTCATATCAAATGATCCATAAACCGCAGAACCATCCCAATCATCTTCACATTCAGTTTTTCCCCGTGTTTATTACAACAGTTATAACTCTGATCTATTCTGTGACAAATCAAATGATCTTCCAACTCTTCCAGACTAATTTTTCATGAATAACAATAACATAAACACAGATAAAGGATTTGAGAAGGTTCGCATGCATGCTCTATTACAAACATGATGAACTCTTTAACTCCATCTTCATACTCTTTTGTCAAATAATTAGCATGCATCTATTTTTTATTCATATCCATCCTATTGGGTTCATAAAATATTAATTTTTTTACATAAATAAATAAATACACATAACATATTCATTATCAAAAGTGAAAGTTATTGATAATTTTAATAAGGGAAACCCAACATTTGTTTATTTCAAATAATTTTAGTATACTTTGAAGAAAATGTGTAATTAAATTTAAGAAAATAATCACTCCACTATGGTAGGTTTCATCCTATGAATTCATTCAAATGTGAAAGTTATAGACAACTATCTTCTTCATCATCTCATCTCCCAAAAATTTATCATTGCATTTTGTTGTTTGACACACATCCTCCATATCTTGTGGACATGTACATATGTTTCTTGAAATACTCTAAGAAATAGTCATCCATGGGATGACTAATTCTCATAGTAGTATAATAAATATAAAATATATGTAAGATGAGTATCAAGAAAAAAATCAATAATAACTATTTGGGAGATGAAGCTGATGAGGATGAAAGTTTTACTACATTGTGTTATCTAAAATGGGTAATGTCTCTCATTTGTGAGAATTACACCATTGGCACTAGTTATTAACTCGTGGCCTATTGAAGGTGAGATTTGGGGGGAATAAACATTATTTATATGATTCAATGGGTCTCGACAGGGACATGTTATGATATATGAATCTTTGGGGACTCTATGAATTCTATATTTATAAGAGAAATCCCACTTTTAATACTTTTGATCCTCTAACTAATACTAGTCATGCCTCTATTAGAAATGTATTATATGAAAAATAATGTAATTTAATAGGAATTTATAATTGAATTTACACTAAATGATTTATAATAGAAACACCCTTTTATATTATATTTTGGTTGTTCATCTCACATGACAGGTATATTGATGTAATTAATGATATTTGACAAGTTCAAAGGGTACTTATTATTTTAGAAATAGTGTATCTCTTAAGATTAATTTTTTTTATTTAATAGATATTGGAAATAAAAGGAAATGTTAAATAATGATCTATTTTTAGATAGATTAAAGTAAAACATACATAGTGTTTTTTAGATGTGTGACAAAGGAAATGAAATTATTTTTAATAAGTATTAATTGATGGGGTATAATTTCAAGGATAGAAATATTTTTACAAAGGTATAGAAATCTAGTCGAACGATATTCTAATTGGGGTCTATAAAAATGTGTGTTAATTGTGTTTTAAAGGGGAAATTGATTTGTGGTAGTGAAAAATGATTTTATTAGACAATGATATATTTAAATAATGACTTAAAAAGGGTGGGTTGAGATGTTTTTATGACGAAAATATAAAATTGATAGTTTTTTTTTACTAATTAGAATGGGGATATTGTTAATAATTAAAATAAATAAATTTTAGATTTAAATGAAATAACCCTTGGGTTGTCCCTAGTGAGACTTCCTCTTGGATATGCTCAATTAGGTGGTTGTGGACATTTGATGCAACTAGTGATCTTCAAATGTGAGTTCTCTTTCAACTTACTCGCAAGTTTTAATTGGAATATTTGGATGAGATATTGTAAGGTTCAAAGGAATATGGGTCTTCCCTAAAGTGGTATTTCCATTTAAGATTTTCATTTCATTTAGCTTAGACCATCATCTCACATAATCTTTTTCTAGGACATTCAAGCATAAAGACATAACATTTCACCTTAATAGAAGGTGGAATCTTGAGGGTGTCAAAGATCCTCTCAATTTTCTCCACCCAATACTCTATCTCTTTAGGATTATATTTCCTTGAAAATATGGAGGCTTATGGTGAAGATACTCTTGATCAGGACCCTTATCTCCATCGAATGTTTAATTAATTCAAAAGAAAATTGATATAAAAGTTCATTTCAATCTATAAATATATTGAATGTGTACGGTCCATAGACCAGCTCAAATGGAAGGATAAAATAATCAGAAATAAAATATTGTTCCCAACATCACTTGGAAGCTCAAGAGAGGAGGCTAAGAGTTTTTTATATACACTCCTTCACAACTGTTACTTAAGCTCTGAAAGCCCTATCTCATTTCAACCAAACATCCTTAATAATCATTATTGGCCACAAAGATATATCGATGGTAAAGAAAGAATGATGATAAAAAAAAATAAAAATAGATATCACTAAATAAGCAATCAATGACTGAGGAGGAGGAGAAAATAAGACACCTTGGATTGAAGCATTGAATCGTCTAAGAGAAAGTAGAGATATCAAAAACCTGGAAAATGTTTGATCATTGGATTCGTTCGACCCTTGAATTGTTCGAGCCTTGGATTTAAGCCTTTGAATTGTTTAGGCCTGATTCAATCCTTGATTTGAGCTTCAATTCATCAAGGAGGAGCATTGGCAGAAGGTGGCTTCTATGGAAAGCTTCAGATATCACGATGAGTTCATGATTAGAAAAAAAGTGCTGATAAAGATCCATTTTATTGGTGCTAAATTAATTAGCATTGATAAAGATAGAGCTTTATCGGTGCTAAAAAATGTTGATAAATATTTCTTTTATTAACGCTTATTAAGTGTTGATAAATGATTTATAATTATAATTATAAAAATATATATATATATTTATATAATTATATATATTTTTAATAAATATATATATATACTAAATATATTATTTATTTAAATATATTTATTATAATTTTATAATTATTTAAATATATAACTATTTATATATAATTATATATATAATATAAATATAAATATAGTAAATATATTCATTATTTAAATAAATTTATTATAATTTTATAATTATTTAAATATATATAATTATTTATTTATAATTATATAGATACTTTTAAAAAAATAATATTTATTTATTTATAATTATAAATATATAAATGTATAAATATAATAAATATACATTTATAAATATTTTTTGCAAATATATTTTTAACATTATTAATGAATATTTAATCTTAAGTGCATGCATGTTAAAAATGAGTGAAATTAAATAATTAAAAATGAGTACATTTTAACAATATTGAAAAAATGGATAAGTTTTATTAATTAAATATAAATTATTAAAAAAATATGGATATATATTGAAATAAATATGAATGAATATTGAAAATATTAAAACATAGTAAATAAATATATATAAAATTAATAATAGAAATTGATTAAATTCCCAAAAAAATAAAAAATAAAACATATTACAAATGAATTAATACCTAACTGTGATAAAATTAAAAAAAAATAAATAAAATTTACCATAATTAAAGACATGATATATTAAATGCATCATGTTATAATGAAATTCTAAAATGAATACTGAAATTTGAATAAATTACATAAATATTAGGTTTATGTGTTTCTATATAAGACTTCATTAATTACGTAAATATTTGTGTGGGTGTATTGTATATAAAAATTAATTAATTACATATATTTGAAATCAATATAACACACCTTTGATATATGTTAAATTGAAAAATCCAATGATATTCAATTATATCCATTACTCGATGCAATTAGTCAGCATTTTTAATTTATATTAATTTTTAAATTATAAACCATTATTCACTAAATATATTACTATGTAATATAAAGCATAAATATTTTTTATTATATAAATCATATTTATATACATTCATATATATATAATATATGCTATTTATTAACATTATCAATAATTATTTAATTAATAAAATGTTTAATATTTTTCTCAGTTTATTTATTTTTAATTTTTATTTATTTAATTTTTATTTTACATATATCTATATATTTAATATATAATATTTATTAGTATTTATAATTTATATATAGTATAATCAATTTATTAATTTTTATCAGTAATTATTTAATTAATAAGATTTTTAATATTTTTTTTAATAAACACGTCTTTATTTTTTATTTATTCACGGAGCTTTATGGTTGCTAAAAAAACACTGATAAAGGGTACCATTTATCAGTGCTAAAATAAAGCACTGATAATGGGTACCCTTTATCAGTGCTGAAAAAGGTACCTTTTATCAGCACTAAAAAAACGCTAATAAAAGGTACCCTTTATGAGCGCTTGTTTTAACGCCGATAAAGGGAACCTTTATCAACACTTTTTTTCTAGTGATGATAAAGGTCGTCACTGTTAAAAGGTCTATTTTGAAGTAGTGTGGTGAATATCTTAACCAATATTTTATTGACTTTCTATGAGAGAATGTTATTTTATTTAAACTCACTCCATCTTACACAACATAGTGGAATGGTGTTAGTGACAGGAGGAATCGTACATTTCTATACATGGTAAGGTCGATGATGAGTCACACAAGCCTTTTATTATTCTTTTAGTATATGAATTATAGATGACATAATACTTAATAAACTGAGAACCAACTAAATTAGTAAAATATATTCTCTTCGAGATATAGATTGTAAAAACCTCTGTTTTGTCACAAGTTCATGCATGGGGTTATGAGGCATTTGTTAAGGCTATCTTAAGAAAAAAACTAGTACCCCAAGGCATGAAGTGTATCTTTATATGTAATCCCAAGGAAATAATAGGATACTATATATAAAACCCCTCAGATAAGAAATTAATTATCACAAGACAGATTTTCCTTCTTAAGATGGAGCACATCCTTAAGGAGGATTGAAGATCCTTTGTGATGTTTTGCTAACAATGTTTTGTTTTTGTCAATAACTATCTTTTGTTAAGGAATGTTTTTTGTAAAATAGGAAAAGAAGAGTTTCTAATAGTAAACAAACTTTAGTTAAGAAAGTTGTTGAGATGAATAAAATTAGAAAGTTTAAAAGTTTAAAATGTTGTTGAGATGAAGAAATTGAGAAATTCAGGAAGTTATAAAGTTTAATTTATTAAGAAACATTCTTAAAAAATAGATTTTTCTATGTTGTTCTTTCAAGTTTCTAAAACATCACTAAGAATTCATGATATGATCTAAAGTTAGTAAAATAAAAGAGAAGTTCAAGTTTCTGAAGTTTCCCAAGTTCAAGATTCCAAATGAACTTTTTGTTAAAAAGTTTGTACTTATTCATCGGATGAACAGTGAATAGGGCGGACATTTTTTGGACAAACATTCTAACAATTAGTTGTAATAAATTCAGTCATTTCAAGTTTTACAAACTTCAAATCGGATAAAATTTTATAATCAGATAGAATTTTATAAGTGGATGAACTTTTTCTAATTTGATAGACATTTTCAATCAAAATAACTTTTTTCCAGTGAATGAACAATATTATTAGATGGAGAATGTTTTCCAGATTTAAAAAAGTTTCATTTTTTCAAAATCTACAAATTTGTAGTTTACTAGATGTACAAATTTGAAGTTTCATGAAATTTTAAAGTTAAAGTTTTTATAGAGTCACAAAGTGGAAGTTTCATGAAATTACAAAGTTTATGTTTTTACATAGTTACAAAGTTTGAAGTTTCGTGAAATTACAAAGTTAAATTTTGTACATAATTACAAAGTTGAAGTTTCATGAAGTTACAAAGCTAAATTTTCTAAAAAGATACAAAGTTGAAGTTTCATGGAGTTACAAAGTTGAAGTTTTTACAGAGTTACAAAGTTGAAGTTTCTTGAAATTAAAAAGTTTAAGTTTATACAGAGTTACAAAGTTTAAGTTTCACGAATCTTCAAAGTTGAATTTTGTATAGAGTTACAAAGTTAAATTTTCATGGAGTTGCAAAGTTGAATTTTCACAATGTTTCAAAGTTTAAGTATGTACAAAGTTTAAAAGTATAAGTTTGTACATAGTTACAAAGTTAAAGATTCAGGAAGTTAAAAAGTTTAAGTATGTATAAATTTACAAAGTTGAAGTTGGAAGTTATACAAAGTTGATGCTACAATGGTTGATGAGTTTCTTAAACATCAAATTTAATAAAATTCGAAGAAATTTGGAAATGCTATAAAATTCAAGAAAATTCACGAATGTCCTAGAAGATTCGGGGAGCATCCCAACAAAAATAAAATAAGCATGAAATTTAGATTTATGAATTTCAGTGAGCGGGAAAACAAAATTGGTTTCATACCTTTACTATTTCTGTATCACCTATAAATAGGATTATAAAAGTACACCATACTTGACACTATTCATGCATGTGAAAAGTTGAAGTGTTGTAGAGTTTGTGTGAGAGTGATTTTCCAACCAAAGTTGAGTTTAGTGTTAAAGAAGAGTTCTAGATAGAATGTCTTGATTAGAGGAATCAAATAGAGGTTAGTTCAGTTACCAGATAGAGTACAATAGATAGAGTTTCCATGAAGAAATTTTGTGAGGCACTAATTTTTATTAAATAAGATATAATATAAGTTTGTATCAGGTGAGGTTTTAGAAAAAATTTCATCCGATAGAGATTATCAGATGCAGGTACACCATATGGAGAAATTGGATAGAGGACTCGGATGGACTTTCTAGAAAAACTTTCCTAGACCATAATTCACAATGTTAGATTATTATTATTTTTGTGACTCGAGTTTTGTAAGAAAAAATTGTAAACTGACAAGAGTCATTATAATCATACCTATCAGGATATATGATACAAATGGGATTTGGCTCAAAAGTTTTATTCACTTGTTTCTAGTAGTGAATTTCTAGGGATCCATGAGAGTTGACATGACAAGGATATAGGTTCTCACACTAAGGTTGAACCTTGTAAATCTTGTGTGTTATGCTTACTTTCCTACTTTTTCATGAATGTGAGTTTACTAAAAGGTTATAAGGAAATAAATCTAAAAAGTTTCAAGGGTTAGGTTTCTTAAATTTGGAAATTTATAAAAATATAACAACTAATTCAACCCTCCCCTAGTTATTATATGATCTTTAGAAACTTCAATTGGTATCAGAGTTAAGGATCCCCTATTAAATATTTATCATGGAAAATCTTAATTCTACCAATAGTAGAGGTATTCATACCTTTTATGGAAAGAATTATCATGGTTGTAAAAACATAATGATTCCCTATCTTATTTTACTTAGTCTGGAAGTTGTTGATGCTGCTACAGTTGGGTTTCCACCCATTGATAAAGATTACATTATGAATTTTTATGAAAAGAGAAACATTAAAGTTGATGGAAAAGCTAAAAATGTTATTCTTATGTCTCTGTTAGAAAATTTTTATATTAAGGTGATGGGTCTAAAAATAGAAAAGATAATGTGGGACAAGCTTAAAAGTATTTTTTAAGTAAATACTAAGTGAAGGAAGCAAAGATACAAATATAGCATAACAAGTTTGAATACATAGGAATTAGGGATAAAGAAACTATTGATGAGTACTTAACCAGAGTTAATGAAGTTATATGCAAGATCAAAGGTTTTGGAGATGACTTGGAAGATTCTGCAATTCTTAATAAACTCATGAGAAACTTTCTAGGCTGGTTTGATTCTAAAATCTCTACTTTAGAATATAAAGAAGATTTATCACTTGATGAATTGTATAACTTTATTGTTTCCATTAAAATGAGAAAATCTCCATCATTCAAAAAGAATATCAAAGATGAAATGCATTTTGAATATATGAGAAAGATGAAAATTCAAGATATTGAATATGTTGATCCTTATGATTCTGAAGATAAAGAGTATGATGAGTTGAATGAAAAAATCATGCCTCTTATCTCCAAGAATTATCGAAGATAAAGAGTACAGTATGGAGGAAAACTTCCTCTCAAATGTTTTTAGTGTGGTGGAATTTCATACTTTTCTATGAATTTACCTAATAATAAAGTTAGTGAATTTAAAGATCATCTTGAAGAAAATACTCAATAGAAGAAGCCAAACAAGACTTCTAAATAAGATAATAAGTACATTGGTGAAAAGAAAAAGATAGCTGGAAATAGAAGAAACATACTGAGTAAGAAATTAGAATCTAACTTAGATGATATTGATTCATCAAAAGGTGAAGGTTTGGAAAGAATCAAAACCTTATTTGAAAATGTTGAGAAAAAGTGAGATTCATCAAATAGTAAAGAATAAGGAGGTGAAGAATCTTGCAGAGAGTATCAGCACAAATTAGGACTTGTAGCATGTCTTGAAAAAAACTAAACTCTCAAGAAAGAAGTTATAATGATGAATAAATAAGGTGGAAAAGTTTTTAAAAGAAGAAAATATGTACTTAAGTAATAAGAAGAGTACATCTAGGAAATCTTAAACTACAAACTAAGAATTGTTGAATAGGGAATGATGGTTGAAGAAATCAGTAATAAGTTGGCAGCTAAGGAAGATGAAGTTAACAAAACAAAATCAAAACTCCTTGATTCTAAAATTCCCTTAAGAAAGTTGAATGAAATTTTCAACAAGGATTTGAAAGTAAAATCTAAATCATCTAAAGCGACATAAAAACTCACTCTAAGAATCAGGTGAAATATTCACCCACTAAATGTAAAAATTCATCTATTTTTTCTAACATTTCAGGTGTTAAGAAAAGTGTTGAGAAATATTGGGTTGAAAAGGGAGGTGAGAAACATATCTCATCCATGAAATTTAAAAATTCCCTCTATATGAAAGGTGGTCCACACCCAAAGAAAGTAAGAACAAGAAGAATTTATGAACATCAACAAAATTTCTATAGATATAAATAATAATTCCATAGAAAACCAAGATTTTATGGTTTTTGTTGGTGTTGTGGAATTTATGGGCACATATCTTAAAACTATTGGAATAACATGTCACTTATAAGAAAGTGGTATATAGATAGGGGAAGAAATGGTGGAAGAACAAAGAGTAACTTTACTAGGCCATAAGAAGTAAGAAAAGTGAAATATCAAGATGTTAGAAAATATTCAACAATAAAATAAGTTTGATTGCATGGAGGAATTTTTTGGAAGATGTGATCAATCAGGTAACTTTGCTAAAGAATGTATGGCTACACTTCCAGGGAAAAGTTCCAATGCTAGAAAAGAAAATGAGGTTGGAAATATAAAAGTTGACGAAATAGATTTTGTTATTGAGATAACTCTATAAGAAATTTAAAAAAAACATGGATTCTTGATAGTTTTTGTTCCTTGTACATAATGGGAGATATAAAAATCTTGAAATATGTTGAAAATTGTGATGGAGAAGAAATTACTTTTAGAAATTATAGTTCATTGAAAATCAGAGGAATGGGAACAACTTAGATAGAACCTCAAAAACAAAAATCTAAGGATGTTATATTTATTTATGGGCACAAGCACAACCTTCTTAATGTGACTCAACTTTGTAATGATGAAAAAGAAGTGATATTCAGAATAGATTCTTGCATCATCATAAGTGTGGAAGATGGAAAACTTTTAGCAAGAGGATAAAGAACCAGTGGAAATATTTTTTAGATTGGGGAACCTAGTGACTCATGTTACTTGAGTGGTAAATATGAGAACAATTTATAGCATCACAGACTTGGGAATATTGGGTAGAAAAGTATGATCAAACTTTATAAGGTTAATGTTGTATGAAATCTAATAACATTGATAATAATAGAATATGATGTTTTTATAACTTGTCAGAAAGGAAATATGATTAGTAAAATCCACAAGAAAGTATAAATTCAATCTACTAGACCTCTTAAGCTTATTCACTCAAAAAACTATTTTTATTTCAAATACTAGAAAACCCCCCAAAATGAGATTTGTACTTAATCACTTTTGTTTATGATTTCACTCAAATGACCAACATCATTTTTATGAAACAATAAATAAAAGGCTGAAGAAATGTTCAAATCTTTCAAAATAGATGTTGAGAGAGAAATGGGGGTTTATATAAAAAAATTGAGAAATGATAGTGGTACAAAATTCACAAGAAATGATTTTGAATCTTATCTAAATAATCATGGAATAAAACATCAATATATTCCTCCAAACCTCCCTCAATAAACTGGAGTTTCAGAAAGGAAAAAATAGAACTTTAGTGTAAATAGGAAGAAACATGTTGGTAGAGTACAAACCTTCAAATTTCTACTAGAGAGAATCCATTAGCAATGTTGTACATGTGAAAAATATAATTTTTGTAAGGTTGTAATTAGAAAATACTTCTTATTCAATGTATTATAATAAAAACCTTTAGTGAAATATTTAATGGTTTTTAGAAGTCCATATTTACTAAAAATAAAAAATCTAAATCTTGGTAAATTTGATGAAAAACTGAGGAAATTTCATAGGATTTTCACCCAATGAAATAAGTTACAAATTTTGGAACAAATGTCTCCAAAAGTTGATGGATTCCTATGATGTGAAAGTTATTGAAAATACAAATTCCTTAACAAAAGATATTAAAAATGTTGAGGAAGAAAAAATAAATATTTCCAATGAAAGTGAAAGTGATCTAAAACAGATATATCAAAACTCATAAGAATGTAGTGATTAGGAAAGTGAATATGGAAGAGAAACTTTGAAATTTCCTACCCTGAAGAAATAGGTTGAAATTGAAAATATAATTGGAAATTATAAAGCTCTAATTTAGACTAGAATAAGGTCGAGATTATAAAATCATACATCACTCATTTCACAAATTAAACTAGAGTCGGTTTTAGAAGTATTAAAACATAAAGAATGGGTGAATACAATTAATGAAGAGGTGGATCAAATTGAGAAAAAATGAAACATGAAAACTTGTTCCATTTCTAGTAGATAAAAATTTTATTGGAACAAAATGGGTTTATATAAACAATTTGAATGAACATGAAAAATTTTCAAGAAACAAAGAAATAATTATTTGTAAAGGTTATGCACTGGTGGAAAGTGTGGACTTTGAAGTAACTTTTTCCCCCATTGCAAGATTATAAACCATCAAGATGTTCTTAGCAGTGGTTTCACATCGATGTTATAAAATTTATCAGATGAATGTAAATTCAGCTTTCTTAAATAGAGAGATTGAGGAAGAAGTGTACATTAAGAAACCTTGTGGTTTTATAATTGATAACGATGAGATAAAGGTTTGTAAATTATAGAAATTACTATATGGGTTAAAACAAGCTCCACGTGCTTGGTACTCTAAACATGATAGTTGTCTGAAAAAAGTTACATTTTTCTAAAGGAAAAGTTAATAGTAACTTGAATGTGAAATAAATGGATTCATGTACCTTGATTGTAATTGTTTATATGGATGATATAATTTTTGTTGGGGATATAGAAAATGTTTGTAAATAATTTTCTAAATAAATGAAGAATAATTTTGAGATGTCAATGTTAGGAGAATTAACTTTCTTCCTGGGTTTACAAGTTCAACAAAAGGAAAAAATACATTTTCCTATCTGAAGAAAAGTATGATAGATAGTTATTTAAAAAGTTTGATATGTAAGATTCTAAATACGTTTCTACTTCAATTTCAGTGAGTAAAAATTTGAGTAAATGTTAAACCAAAAAAATTTGTAAATTAGAAATATTTTTGGAAGCTAATAAAAAGTTTTTTTACCTTACAGCCTCAAGACCTGATATTGTTTATGTTGTGACTTTAAGCGCCATATATTAGAGTGATCTAAAAGAATCTCATATATTGTAAGTAAATAGAATTTGGAGATGTGTTAAAGGAACAACTTCATATGGGCTGATTAATAAACAAATTTTTGAAATGAACTTTCATGGTTATACTAATACTAATTGGGTAGGAGATTGCAATGATAGAAAATCAATTTCAGGAGGGACATTTTTCTTAGGAGAATGTTGTGTGAGTTGGCATAGTAAGAAATAGAGTTCAGTAACTTTGAGCAAAGCGGAATCAGAATATGTTGCTGCTACCCAAGATTACACTCAAATGTTGTGGATGAAAGTTCAACTGGAATATTTAAAATTGAAATTTTCTACACCATTTAAGATACTTTGTGATAATCGAAGTGCAATTGATCTTTCGAAAAATATTATCCAACACTCGAGATCAAAGCACATTGATATTAAGTTTCACTTCATAAAAGAGAAAGTTATCGGTGGATATATTTTGCTATAAAATATTTCAACAAAGTATCAAATTGTTGATATCTTTACGAAATGTAGGTAAAAATAAATATTTATGGGTTTGAGGTTGGAAATTCATGTTCAACATCCACCAATGACTTATTAAAGTTATAAAGGAAGCTCCCCATAATTCTTTATATTATATTGAAAAAGGGAGAGAGAAAGTAACAGCTTTTTAAAATGTTTTTACATTTCATTCTGTAATGAATCTGAAGATGTGGTTATCATAAAATGGGGAGTAAAAAAAAGGAGAGAGTGAAAAATTGTGAGTTGAGAATTTTTAACAAAAGTGGAAAAGATAAAAGTGAGGATGAATTTATCTTAACATGGACACAAATTTGATTGTCACTGAGAGATAGAATTACTTAAAAATTTACTTTATTCAGTAGTGCGATGTCAAGACATTTTTTTAGAAAGGATGTGTTTTGGTAACTGTTGAAAAAATTTGATTTGTTAAAAAAATGAGTTTTGAAAAAGTATGAGTGATGAAAAATTATGAGTGTAAAAAATTGTTAACAAATTTTGTCTACAAATCCAAAGGGGGAGATTGATATTTTGTAATGTTTTTCTAACAAATTTTGGTATTTTTCTACAACTAAATTTTGTTAAATAAGTTTTTTGTAAAACATTAAAAGAAGATTTTATGAAATTTAACAAACTTTAGTTAAGAAAGTTGTTGAGATGAAGAAATTTAGAAAGTATAGAAGTTAAAAAAGTTTTTGAGATGAATAAAGTAAGAAATTCAAGAAGTTGGAAAGTTTTCTTTATTAAGAAACTTTCTTTTACAGTCATATGATGTTATTTTATTCTTTCATGTACCTAAAACATCATGAAGAAGTCATGATATGAGCTGGAGTTAGTAGAAGAAAAGAGAAGTGAAAATTGTTGAAGTTTCCAAAGTTCAGGTTTTCGGATGAACTTTTTGTTAGAAAGTTTGTACTTCATCATTAGATGAATAGTGAATCAAATAGAAATTTTTGTAAAAATATTCTAAACAATGATTTGTAAGAAATTATGGAATTTCAAGTTTTATAAATTGCAGATTATAAAAAAAATTAAATCGGATGGACTTTTTAAATCAGATGGAATTTTTCTAATCAGATGGAAATTTGTAATCAGGCAAACTTTTGTTCAGTGTATGAATTGTATGATCAGACAGAGAATGATTTCTGGATTTACAAAGTTTTAATTTTTCAAAAGTTACAAATTTGTAGTTTTCTATATGTGCAAAGCTGAAGTTTCATGAAATTATAAATTTGAAGTTTGTACAGAGTTACAAATTTGAAGTTTCATGAAATTACAAAGTTGAAGTTTGTATAGAGTTACAAAGTTGAAGTTTCATGAAGTTACAAAGTTAAATTTTGTACATAGTTACAGAGTTTAAGTTTCAAGGAGTTACAAAGTTGAAGTTTCATGAAATTATCAAGTTGAATTTTGTAAAAAGTTACAAAGTTGAAGTTTTATGGAATTATAAAGTTGAAGTTTGTAAATAGTTAAAAAGTTGAAGTTTCATAAAGTTTAAAAGTTAAAGTTTGTACAGAGTTACAAAGTTGAAGTTTCATAGAGTTACAAAGTTACAAAGTTGAATCTTTTACAGAGTTACAAAGTTGAAGTTTCATGAAGTTACAAAGTTGAAGTTTTTACAGAGTTACAAAGTTGAAGTTTCATGAAGTTACAAAGTTGAATTTTGTATGGAGTTACAAGGTTGAAGTTTCACGAAGTTACAAAGTTGAAGTCTATAAAGAGCTATAAATTTTAAGTTGAAAGTTATACAAAGTTGATGTTACAAATATTGATGAGTTTCTTAAACATCTATTTTAAGGAAATTTGAAGAAAGTTGGAAATGTTGAAGAATTAAAGAAGATTCAAGAATGTTCTATAATAGTTGAGAAGCATCCCAACAAAATTAAAATAATCATGAAATTCATATTTATGAATTTCAGTGAGCAGGTAAAAAAATTGGTTTCCTACCTTTTATATTTCTAAATCACGTATAAATAGAAGTTCAAAAGTACATCGTACTTGACACTATTCACATGTGTAAAAAAGTTGAAGTGTTGCAGAGCTTGTGTCAGAGTGAGTTTCCAAACGAAGTTGAGTTTTGCGTTGAAGAATAGTTCCAGATAGAATGTTTTGATTAGAGACATTGGACAAAGGTTAGTTCAGTTACCAGACAGAGTACAATGGAAAGAGTTTTTGTTAAAAAAGTTTGTGAGGTGTTGAGTTTTATTAAATTAGATAGAATATAATTTTTTATTAGGAGAAGTTTTAGAAAAGGTGTATTAGATGTAGATTACTAAACTCAGGCACACCAGATAGAGAAATTTTATAGAGGAATCAAATGGACATTCTAGACGAACTTTCCTAGAGTAGAATTTACAAAGTTACATTTTTGTTGTGGCTCAAGTTTTGTAAGAAAAAATTGTAAACTGGTGAGAGTCAATATAATCATACCTATCAAGAGATAGAAGGAGACCAATAAGAGTTAGATCAAAAGTTATATTCACTTCTTTCTAATATTTAATTTCCATGGACCCATATTAGTGTCCATGACAAGAATTTAGGCTCTCACACTGAGTTCGAAACTTGAAAATATTGTGTGCTTTGCTTACTTTCCTACTTTTTCATGCATGTGAGTTTACTAAAAGATGATAAGGAAATAACTCTAGAAAATTTCAGGGGTTATGTTTCTTAAAGTTTGAAATTTTTAAAAATATAACAACTGATTTACCCTCCCCCATTTGTTCTATGATCCTTAGGAACTTCATGGATAGTGGGATAAATATTGACTTAGGTAAATTTGATGCTCAAGATACACAAGAGTTGGTACAAGAACCGATTCCACAAGTCCCCATGGAAGAAGTTATTCCTGAAATGTAAGTCTTGTGTAAGAGTAGTAGAGAGGTAAGAGAACCAGAGAGATAAGGTTTTCTAGTCACTGATGATGATGAATCATTATTGGTTAGAAATAATGATACTCTCTACCACAAGGAGGCATTAGAGATCTCAGAAGATGCAAGATGGAAAGAATCCATAAATTCTGAGATGGATTTCATGTATCAAAACCAAGTTTGTGTTCTGATCGGTCTGTCAGTTGATGTAAAAATCATTAGGTGTAAATGGGTATTCAAGAGAAAGTTGGACATGAAAGGTAAATTAAATACGTATAAAGCGCAACTAGTGACTAAAGGGTTTAGAAAAGGTCAATGTATTGGCTGCGATGAAACTTTTTCTCTAGTTTTCATGTTTAAATCCATCAAAATTTTGCTTGTCTAATACCTTACAATGAATATAAGATTTAGAAAATGGATGTAAAAACTATTTTCCTTAATAGGAACCTTCAAGAGGATGTGTATATGACACAACCAGAAAGTTTTGTGACTCTAGGAAATTTCTAAAAGGTATGAAAGTTGCAGAGATCCATTTATGGATTAAAGAAAACATCCAGATCATAGAATATTCGGTTTGATGAAGCCATAAAAGAATTTGGTTTCATTAAGAATGAATGTGAGCCATATGTTTAAAAGTGGTTAAGTGGGAGTATAGTTTTTTTCATTTTATTATATATTGATGACATATTACTAATTAGAAATGATATACCATCCTAAGAAAATGTTAAGGATGGTTGAGAAAGTTCTTCTTCATGAAGGACTTAAGTGAAGTAGCCTACAATCTATGAATCAAGATCATGCATGATAGATCCAAGAGGCTTCTTGGACTAAGTCAAGGTATATACATTGACCAAATACTAAAGAGGTTCAATATAGAACAATCCATGATATGATTAGTTCCAATGTCACATGGTATACATCTTTCCAATAAAATATATCCTTTGACACAAGAGGAAAGAGACAAAATGACTAAGATATCATATGATTTTGTGATAGGATCTATTATATATGTCATGTTATGTATTAGTCTTGATGTTTCCTATGCTTTGAGAAGGGTTGGTAGATATCAAAAAGACCCAGGCGAATAGCATTGGACTGCTTTTAAGGAAATTCGTAAGTATCTGATGTGAACTAAGGATATGTTCCTAGTGTATAGAGGAAATGAAGAGAAAGTCATCAGGGGTTATACAGATGTTATCTTTCAGATATATTAGAATGATCTAATGTCACATTCTGGATATTTCTTTTGTATCAATAGAGGAATTGTGATATGGAAGAGTTCAAAGAAGCCAGTTGTTGTTGATGTTGTACCCCACACTCTTTGATTTTCATGATCACAATCACTTTAATATGTGTTTAACATTGTGTTTAAGTGTTGTGGATGATAGGCACAAGGTTGCCAAGAAGTTGGCCCAAGAATGGACTTCAAGTGGACTGAAATTCAGTCCACCGGTCAGCCGGTGGCTTGACCACCGGCCAGCCGGTGGCACCCTGACTCAAGGCTGAGCCACTGCCTCCCCACCGGTCGACCGGTGGCTCTGCCACCGGTCGACCTGTGGCATCCAGCCCAAATAGTGCAATCTACTGTCTTTCCACCGGCCAGCCGGTGGCTCCTCACCGGTCGACCGGTGGAGCCTGGATCAAGACTCTTCTTCTCTACCAAGGCACCGGCCAGCCGGTGGAGATGTACCGGTCGACCGGTGGCCCCTGGACCAGACTTCTCCTCCACTGCCAAGGCACCGGCCAGCCGGTGGAGCTGTACCGGCCAGCCGGTAGCACTGGTCAAACTAGCCGTTGGCTTTGACCAGTCAACTCCAAAAGCCTCCCAACGGCTCCGAGGCCTTTTCCAACGGCTCCAAAGCCCTCCAACGGATACTTGAAGGTTCCTAGCCTATAAATAAAGGCCTAGGAAGCCCCGGAACAACATACAAGCCACCGGACACATTTTTACATCTTTGGCGAAGCTCCGACGGATTGTTCCAAGGGAACCCAAAGTGCTCCAACAACTTCCACATCCAAGAGCACCTCCATAGAAGCTTGGAAGCGGCCCTCAAACATCATCAATCAATCAAAGGCGCCCAAGGCTTCTCCATTACGGGTTTTATTGTTTATCTCTTTTTGAGCTTTAAAATTAGGTTTGTGCCTACAAACCCCAACTCTTTTCTCATCTCCCCTTCTTTGGGTTCTCACACCACCACTAAGGTGTGAAGAGGTTTTCTCAAGCTTTTCCTTTAAAAGGCTTGTGTCTCGGTGAGCTAGTCTTCACCCGTAAAAAGACTAGTGGGTTCTTGCTAAACCATTAAAAGCAAGTGGGTTCTTGCTAAACCAATAAAAGCAAGCTGTAATAGGTCCTAGTGCTACCTTAAAGCCTAGTGGGTTTCTTGCTAAAACCATTGAAAAGCAAGCGGTAGGAATCTCTCAACGGTTGAGTTGGGAGCGGAGACGTAGGCCGGGTTTTGGCCGAACTCCGTTATCAAGTTCTTGTGTCTTGCCTCTTTACTTTCCGCTGCATTTATACTTTGATTTAAATTTCTTAATCAATTTTTTAAAAAGGCAATTCACCCCCCTCTTGCCATCATTCCCTTGTTTTTTCCGACCCAACAATTGGTATCAGAGGGATAATTTGAGTAATACCTTAAAAGGTTTCAAATTCAAAGATCCATTGTGATGGCATCTACCTCTTTCGCCCCCGAGGGCTACTCATTGGGTCGGGCTCCATTTTTTGATGGGACCGACTACAATTATTGGAAAACCCGCATGACTACTTTCCTTAGGAGCATAGGTTATCCCATATATAAAATTGTCATGCATGGTTACACTTTGTCTACCCCCGACGAATCCAAATGGACCCAAGCCGACATTAGAAATTTTGAGCTAGATGGCAAAGCCATGAATGCTCTTCATTGCGGCCTTGATAGAAATGAATTTAATCGTGTATCCACTTGCACCTCCGCACATGAAATTTGGAAGCTTTTAGAAGTGACCCATGAAGGCACTAATAAAGTCAAGGATACTAGATTAGATATGTATAGACAGGATTTTGAATCTTTTTCAATGCATCCAAATGAGTCTATTTCTGAAATGTTTACACGATTTACTGACGTGTGCAATGGGAGAAAGTCCCTTGGTGATGATGTTTCAGCTGAAACTATGGTGAAGAAGATCCTATGGATCCTACCAAGCAAATGGGCACCGAAGGTCACGGCGATTCAAGAAGCAAAAGACATCAAAAATATGCCGGTAGAGGAGCTCATCGGATCTCTCATGACTTATGAGATCACGATGAGGAGGCAAGCTCAAAAGGAGGGCACACCAATCAAGACCCCAAAGAACATCGCCCTCAAGGTACAAAAGGAAGTAAGCTCCTCCTCATCTTCTTCCTCATCTCCTTCCTCATCATCAAGCGGCGACTCAGAAATGGAGAATCTCGCCCGCCAAATGCAAAAATTCATGAAGATGCACAAGAAGAAGAAGAAATCCCGCAAGCATCGAAAGCAAGAACCCACCGCAAGACCCGAGCCCAAGGTGAAATGCTACGGGTGCGGCGAAAAGGGCCATTACAAGCCCGATTGCCCACTCAACAAGAAACGGGCCACGCCAATGGAGAAAGGAAAGAAAAAGGTCCTCAAGGCGACATGGAGTGACACCTCCTCATCCTCCTCCTCCTCCTCCTCAAGCGACAACGGTACAAAATGCCTAATGGCATTCCATGAGGTAACATCTTCCGACTCCTCCTCTTGTTCTTCAAATTCCAATTCTTTAAATCATCTTTCTTATGAAGAACTCTCATTTGCTAGAGATCAATTGGAAAAAGGTTTTCATGAACTCTCTTCTAAATTTGTCGCGTTGAAAAAGAATTTCAAAAAACTCTCCTCCGAAAAAGAACAACTTCTCAAAGAGAAGGAGGAGATGTCCCTTAAAATCCAAAATTTTCCAAATGTTGATTCCATGGAATCAACCATCAAAGACCTTAGGGAGACCCTTGCTAAGTTCACCCAAGGGGAACAAAATTTGAACAATTTGCTTGGTTCCCAACGTATATCTAGAACCACCCAAGGGTTAGGATATACCAACCGAGCTTCCTCCTCCCATGCTCAAACTGTTTTTGTAAGGGGGAGCTCCGATTATAAATTTTGTAAGTATTGCAAGAAAACCGGGCACCTAATTTATGAATGTAATTGTAAAAACGCCCGGTATGGTCAACCCAAAAGTATTTTCTTTTCCGATGAGTTTTATAGGAGAAGACCCGCCATGAAACAAATTTGGATTGAAAAATCCCTTTTGGCGAGTCTCACGGGACCAAAATTTGTCACGGTTTCAAAAACCGCTCCCCGGTGATTAGTTGTTTTTATTTAGGGGGAGTTAGGTTCTTTTAAGCCTTTTTGTGAATTAAAAATTTTCTTTCAAAATTAAGCTTTTAAATTTCAAATTTTTTTTTTTTTTCAATCTTTCAATTTCAACACTTGGTATCAAATTTTTCATTTCAAAATATTCAATTCGAATTTTTAATTCAAAAATCTCTTTCAATTGGTTTTTGATTCAAAACTTTCAATTCAAACTGATATTCAAATTTTCATTTCAATTTCAAAAATCTCAATTGATTTTCAAATCTCTTTTTGTTTTTCAAAGTGTTCCCTCAATCAAGTTTTATGCCCCGTGCTATTTTGATAATCACAAAGGGGGAGAAATTTCTTGATTGATTGGGGGAGAATCTTTTTTATCACGCTTAGTATTTATTTTCAATTTATCATTTAGGCATGCATTTCATTTAAGTTTTTACATTGCTTGATAAGTGATTGTGATCATCAAAATAGGGGGAGATTGTTGTACCCCACACTCTTTGATTTTCATGATCACAATCACTTTAATATGTGTTTAACATTGTGTTTAAGTGTTGTGGATGATAGGCACAAGGTTGCCAAGAAGTTGGCCCAAGAATGGACTTCAAGTGGACTGAAATTCAGTCCACCGGTCAGCCGGTGGCTTGACCACCGGCCAGCCGGTGGCACCCTGACTCAAGGCTGAGCCACTGCCTCCCCACCGGTCGACCGGTGGCTCTGCCACCGGTCGACCTGTGGCATCCAGCCCAAATAGTGCAATCTACTGTCTTTCCACCGGCCAGCCGGTGGCTCCTCACCGGTCGACCGGTGGAGCCTGGATCAAGACTCTTCTTCTCTACCAAGGCACCGGCCAGCCGGTGGAGATGTACCGGTCGACCGGTGGCCCCTGGACCAGACTTCTCCTCCACTGCCAAGGCACCGGCCAGCCGGTGGAGCTGTACCGGCCAGCCGGTAGCACTGGTCAAACTAGCCGTTGGCTTTGACCAGTCAACTCCAAAAGCCTCCCAACGGCTCCGAGGCCTTTTCCAACGGCTCCAAAGCCCTCCAACGGATACTTGAAGGTTCCTAGCCTATAAATAAAGGCCTAGGAAGCCCCGGAACAACATACAAGCCACCGGACACATTTTTACATCTTTGGCGAAGCTCCGACGGATTGTTCCAAGGGAACCCAAAGTGCTCCAACAACTTCCACATCCAAGAGCACCTCCATAGAAGCTTGGAAGCGGCCCTCAAACATCATCAATCAATCAAAGGCGCCCAAGGCTTCTCCATTACGGGTTTTATTGTTTATCTCTTTTTGAGCTTTAAAATTAGGTTTGTGCCTACAAACCCCAACTCTTTTCTCATCTCCCCTTCTTTGGGTTCTCACACCACCACTAAGGTGTGAAGAGGTTTTCTCAAGCTTTTCCTTTAAAAGGCTTGTGTCTCGGTGAGCTAGTCTTCACCCGTAAAAAGACTAGTGGGTTCTTGCTAAACCATTAAAAGCAAGTGGGTTCTTGCTAAACCAATAAAAGCAAGCTGTAATAGGTCCTAGTGCTACCTTAAAGCCTAGTGGGTTTCTTGCTAAAACCATTGAAAAGCAAGCGGTAGGAATCTCTCAACGGTTGAGTTGGGAGCGGAGACGTAGGCCGGGTTTTGGCCGAACTCCGTTATCAAGTTCTTGTGTCTTGCCTCTTTACTTTCCGCTGCATTTATACTTTGATTTAAATTTCTTAATCAATTTTTTAAAAAGGCAATTCACCCCCCTCTTGCCATCATTCCCTTGTTTTTTCCGACCCAACAGTTGATTCTGCAGTAGGGTCTAATTATATTATGGATTTCGATGTGGCCAAGGGATCGATATGGATTCAAAAAAATTTACAAGTTATTTATTAGTTACCTAGTAGTCAATACTCTATCATAGTTTACTATGATAACACTGCAGCAATGGCTCTCCTCAAAGAGTCAAGGTCACACCAAATGACAAAGCACATACTTCGGAAGTTTCATCTCTTAAGAGATTTTTCTCAATGAGGCTAAGCTGTGGTGAGAAGAGTATCCATGGAGGAAAATGTGGTTGACCCCTTGACCAAATATTTATCTCAGTAGAGGCATGAGTATCATGTGAGGGATAGTTTACTGAGAGTTGTTATCAGTTGTCTCTAGTTCAAGTAGGAGATTGTTGGAGTTGATGAGATAGAATAGACTTTCTCAGTACTTGATTACATGTTTTCATTATTAATGAAGTTATTTATCACATCATGATCGTTCCTCTACATGACATTTCCATGTGATAATGTCCTAAGAATATATGTCAAACTGAATGGTCATGGTAGTTCCCTGATATGATGAGAGCATGGATGAGCCACAATATTATTCTTGAATATTGTTCTATGGTTATATGATATTGTTTGAAGGGTCATAGACGGTATAAGATATTGTGTATAGGAGGATCATAAGACATTGAGATGCCTTCTCATGGTGTTTTCCCTTAGTAATATCTGGATAGGTGGTTATGAGAATAGATATGTCAATGGGGATTCCACATTTCTATGTGTCATTGGATGTTCCAATTTACGGATATGTGTATTGATCCTTATACTTTAAGATTATCATTAATGGGTATCATGAATCATGTAATCTGATGTATTGATGAAAAATGTGATGACATATGCATGTGGTGTGGTAGGATATATTGGGTGTGTCATGAGTGATATTGTATTAATGGATAATGTGGAGAAGGATTTATCTCTTCTATCCTTTGATGGAAGTTGATATCTAAGACCCTTTAATATAAATGGAACAGTATGGATAAATCCATGGTCATGGTGTTCGATGGGAAAGTTCATTTCCAAAAAATCAAATAAAGAGACATTGAGCACAGAGGTTGATGGCACTTGCATACAACCTACTTGATTTGAGATATTGTGATAATGGATTATATTACACGATAAGAATTCATAGGAGGTTTAATGTTGTTACGACATTAACTTATTTCTCTATGGGTGTCTTGGAATGTTTCTAGACTCTATTGAGTCAAAATTTATACTTTCTATATTTTTTATTCTTAGTTTTTAAAATCACAACACACTTTATTAAATACCATGTTTTTACTAACTTTTTATATCCCAAGACATTATAATGATTTTATAGAAAGCATTCAATTCAACCATACATAGAAAACATTTTAATCAGATGAATATAAACTTTATATTTACATGGAAAAACATGATTTTGTCTATTATATTATCAAAGTTTACTCCATTATAAGAACTTGAATTAGTCCATCAGACGATCACAGTTTACTCCATCAAATGAACTTGATTTATTTCATCATATGATCATGGTTTAATCCACTAGATGAATAAAATTTTATAATAAAACGAACAAAGTTATTTCTATTGAACAAAAGATTGTTTACAGCATTGTGATGATGCTATCAAAATGATATCAGACAAAGATGTATAGAACATATTGAGTTTTCTAGTTGGATCTCATCAAATTTCACTACAACCAACTCCAAGAATCAAGAAATATGACCGTTGGATGTGTGCTTATAAATAGAGGTTCATTTGAGGAGTTGGGAGCTGATGCTTTTTTGAATCAACTTGTATGAAGCTTACTCAGCTATAATATATTGTTACTTACACTTTGTAAATATTCAGAGAGTTTAGCTCTAATGAATCTGAGTGAGGATTGTAAATTCCTTATAACCTTTTTCATTTGTATTCATCGTTTATGATTTGGGTTTAGATTTAGGTCTTTCAGGGATATGAATACTGCTAATTCTGATCTAGATGATCGAGGGCTTTTGGGCCTAGGAAGACAGAGATTTTGATCTTATTAGATCGAGGAATTTATTTTAAGAAATATAGACACCTTTACAGTTTGGTTAAAACTGTGGATACCTAAAGTCTAAGTTATAGACTTTCTTAATGTGTAAGATTAAAGCATGTTTTATTATTATAAAACTTCTTTAAGTGTATTCTTACTTGTTTTATAAAGTTTCATTTTACTTATCTCTACAAGTTTATTATTTCCGTTATGCATTTATTTAAAAAGTTTTACTTTTATTAACTTTACTAAACTCTTTTATCTATCAATTTTCAAGGGATATGATTATGAATATTGGATAATATCATATTAAAAAAATTATTTTTATCACCGTAGTTGATAAATTTTTTATGCTTACTAGGAATTATAAAATACCTGAGAAGGAAGTTTCTATGTTTAAAAATCAAGAGAATCTTGAATATCAAATGAATTATCATGTAAGAAATAATTTGTTATGTTTTATGAAAATAAATATCTACAGTCAAATATCTTCTTGTGAATACGAAAATAGTATCTAGAAGAAGTTGGAAGTTAATCATTTTGGAACCTCTAAAGTGATTGAGACCAAAAGAGTTATGGTGAAGGTAGATTATCAAGATTTTTATTTCTTTCCTGGTGTATATGTTCCAAGGATGGATCATGGGTTTATGAAAATTGTTAATAGATTACAATATTTTAGTGAAAAGAATCAGAATGATGAGATTTTAATAGAGAATATCATTGAGATCATTCTCAATTAATGGGAGTAAAAAATAATCACTTTAGATGATAAAAGGAGAATAAAAGATTTAACCTTGGATGATCTGATTGGAACTCTCATGCAATATAAGGGTAGACTAAATAGAGATGTTAAAATGATGAAGAAAAATAATAGGGGGATAGCTTTTTCTACTACTTCAAATGTTAATAATAAAATTCATTCATCTAAGAAATATTTTAAGTCTTTAAAGAAAAAGAATGTTAAAGTTGAGTCGGATAGTAGTTTTTTTAAACATTCAGAGAATGAATTAGCTAATATTTCTAAAAAAATGAACAAGATTATTGGTAAGAAAGACTTTAGATATAAGTATAAGAAGACTTATAAGAGAAGAAATGAAAAGAAATATTATTCTGAAGTGATTTTCTATGAGTGTGAGAATGCTAGTAATATAAGGCTGGAGTATCCCAAGTTGAAGAGAAAAGATAATAAGGGTAGAAATTCTGATAGGAATTCTAAGAATTTATACATATATAAGAATAAGAAATGTCTGAAAGCATCGGACACTTGGAGTGCCAGTGGAGGTGATATTTCTTCAGATGATTCATCAGATAGTGAAAGTGAAAAACATAAGAATGTCGGTTTCTTTATAGAAATTACAAATGATAATAATTGATTTATAGATTAGGTGTCTACTAAAACCTTGACTAATCTTACTTTGAATGTTAATTATTTTGATAGTGAAAATGAAAATAATTATATATCTTCAGATGAGGAATCTACTTTGTTAGAAGGAAAATGATACTTTACCTAGCTTTGAGGAAGTTTCAAGATTTTCTAAACTTTTAGAAAAACAAAATTGCAATGTTTCTAAAAACTGATGTTATTGACGAAAAACTAGCCAAAGAAAATTCGATAATTTATACACATACTATTGAAATTTCTAATATTTTAGAAGAGTTAGAGAAATATTGTCTTGTGAAAACAAATTTTTCAAAAGAGATAGAAAAACATAATTCTAATAGAAGTTGAGGATAAAAATGTGGTTATAAAACTAAATTATGAAATATCAAGTCTAAAAAAGTTAATATCAAATTTACTATTGGTAAAGAAAATTTTGATAAAATATACAAACAAATTAAACCTCGTAGGGATGTATTTGGAATGGAATTTACTAATAAAACCCAAATTCTTGAAAACAAATATTATTTTTCATGGAGTGCCCCATTCTGTATGAAATGTCAAAGTGGAGTACATTGGAAAAATAGATGTTCTTTAAATAAAGTGCAATCATTAGGTTTTCACAAAGCATATTTTTCTAAAGAATTAGCAGCTGCTCAAGATAGTAAAGTTAGAAAAAAGTGGATTTTGAAAATTCAATTTTCTAATAATGTTGGACCCAAGCAGGTTTCGGTTCCATGATACTAATCTTCTTACTTTCAAGAAAATTAGAAGTGTTCCACCCATAATAATATTTGGTACATGGATAGTGGATGTTCCATTCATATAACTGGAAACAAGGATTTCTTCAATGAGATTATTAAAATGAAATATGTCAAAGTCACTTTTGGTGACATCCTCAAGGAGAAATTATTACAATAAGTGATATTATTCTTATTGAAAAAACATTAATTTCAAATGTTTTATTTGTTGCAGGACTTAAGAACTACTTTATTAGCATAATCCAATTATTTGATGAGGGTTATCTTGTGAATTTTAGGAATGATAAAGGTATTGTTCATAGTTCAGAAGATAAATTTATTCTTTCTGCCAACCGACATGAGAATGTATACACACTTAACTTAGAAGGCCTTAGGAGCCAAGATCTACCTTGCCTTGGTACAAAGGAAGATCAATATTGGTTACGAAATAGAATATTAGGATATTGTAATGTTAGAACTTTAGCGAAACTCTCAAATAAAGGACTATTTAGAGATCTATCAGTACTTTAAGGTTAATTATTTTAAAGTTTGTGATCCATTTCAATTTGGAAAGCAACATAAGTCATATTTTAAATCTATAAGTGAAGTCTCAAATTCTGATACTTTACGGTTAGTGCAAATGAATTTATTTGGACCTATACAAACTAGATGTATTGGTGGAAAATACTATGTATATGTTTTAGTAGATGATTACACTAGATATACATGGGTCCATTTTCTAGTAAAAATTTTGTAAGCCTTTTTCTGTTTTAAAATCTTTGTAGCCCGTATTAAAAATGATAAAAATCTACCTTTGGTAACTATTCATAGTGATCATGGTGGAGAATTTTTAAATTCTTATTTTGAAACTTTTTATAGTAAAAAGGTTGTAATACATAACTTCTCAACACCTAGAACTCCATAACAAAATAGTATAGTCAAAAGAAGAAATATAATTTTTCAGAAATTACTAGAACCATGTTGAGCGAATACTCAGTTGCTAAAAATGTTTGGGCTTAAGTAGTTAATACTGTATGGTGTACTATAAATCATTTTTTTTTAAAGGTTGGAGCCGAAGCCTCAATTTATTATTTGAAAGCAAAGACCTCTTTAGACTGGCTAGAGGGAGACCCATTACATAGCCCGAAGGCCCAAGGCCAAGTGGCCTGAATACAAGGCTTGAAAGCCCAATTTTTTTTGCCCAAAGGACCCCTCAGTGAACAGTACTGCTACAGTACCCGTGCTGCTACCGTACCTGCTACAGTACCGCCACCGCTACAGTGTCTGCAACAGTCCCTCCGCCGCTATAGTGTTGTCGCTACTACAGTGTCGCCGCTGCAACAGTACCTGCTACAGTACTGCTACAGTACCTGGGAAATTCGCCCCTGCCCGGATTTGATCCTGGGTCTTTTGGATGCCAAGCAGGAGCCTGTACCACTAGGGTACAGGCTCGTTGGCATCATGTTTTAATAATACTTTTTATTAATAAAACTCCATATGAGTTGCGGACTGTAAGAAAACCAAAACTTTCTTACTTCAATGATTTTGGATGCAAAGTATTCATTCTGAATACTAGAGATAATTTACATAAATTTTCTCTGAAATATGATGAAGAAATATTTCTAGGATATTCTACAACTGATAAAGCATATATAGTTTTTTAATAAGAATAAAAGTATTATTGAGGAAATAGTGCATGTTAAATTTGTTGAAACTGATCATTTTATTTTAAAACAACCTCATCTCACATCTTTGGATGTTATTTCAAAAACTGATTTTCAAACCATGGTGGAAAGATCTTCCTATGAGAGAACAACTTAAGAAAATATTTCTAAAGCTCTACCTCAAGAATAATTTCAACCAATTGTTGAAGAATAGAGTTTTACTAATCCAAGGAATCAGTTTATCCTTAGGAATCATCCTAGTGAGAATATCATTAGTGTTGTAGATTATTTTGTTAGAACTATAAGTTCCTTAAGAAATAAAATTGAACATTGTGTATTTTTATCACAATTTGTGTGAAATGGGTTTTTCGAAATAAATTTGATGAAAATGGAATCATAGTTAGAAATAAAGCTAGACTTGTTGCAAGAGGTTATAATCAATAAGAATACATTGGTTATGAAGAAACTTATGTTCCAATAGATTGACTTGAAGCTATCTATATACTTCTAGCTTATGCAAAATTACTTAATTTCAAACTTTTTCACATGAATGTGGGGTGTGCTTACCTTAATGGATATGCACAAGAGGAAGTTTATGTAGAACAACCACCAGGTTTTGAAAATAAAAAAATATATAAATCATGTATTTAGACTCACTAAGAAACTTTATGGACTTAAACAAACCCCTAAATCCTGATATGATATATTAACTAGATTTTTATTACAAACCAATTTTGTTAAGGGAGATACAAATCCAACACTTTTTATTAAAAAATATTCTATGAACACCATCATTATTCATATTTATGTCGATAATATTATATTTGGATCAACTCAAAAAAATAACAGATTCCTTTGCAAATCTTATGAAATTTGAGTTTGAGATGATCGTGGTGGGTGAACTTTCCTTCTTTCTTGGTTTTCAAATTTCACAAAAACCAGAATGAACTTCTATATATCAACATAAGTATATAAAAGGTATTCTTAAGAAATTTGGATATGAAAATACTAAAAGTATAAGTACTCTTATCGAAACCACAAATACTTTAGATATTGATGAATTTGGGAAACCAGTTGACCAATATATTTCTAAAGGAATGATTAATAGTTTACTATACTTAACATCGAATCGTCCAGATTTGATGTTTTTTGTATTCTTGTGTCCAAGATATTAAGATAATCCAAAAGAATCTCATCTAAAATAAAAAAAAATGAATTTTTTGTTATCTTAAGGGAACTATGGATCTTGTCTTATTTTAGTCTTCTAGAAATGATTTTGAACTTAAAAGTTTTCAGATGCTGATTTTGCTAGTTGTAAAATGGATAGAGAAAGTACTTATGAAACTTTACATTTATTAGGATAAGCATTAGTTTCTTGGTCTTGTAAGAAACAATATTCTATAGCATTTTATACTGCTGAAGAAAAATATGTGACAACTTGAAGTTGTTGTGCTCAAGTGTTGTAGATGTAACATACACTCACTGACATTGGCTTGAGTTTTAGTAGAACTCTAATTTTATGTGATAACACAAGTTCCATAACTTTAAGTAAAAACTCAACACATCACTCATGAGCTAAGCACATAGATATAAGTTATCACTTCATATGGGGGCACACACAAAAAGGAGATATCACTTTACAATTAATCGAAATGCAAGAACAACTTACTGATATATTTAAAAAACCCTAAATTCTGATAAATTTGGATATATTAAACAGAATCTACGAATGATCAATACAAAATGATGATCCATAACTACTATTCATTTAACTCATCTCTTTACAACAATGAACTCTTTTACAAAGGGAGTGCATGTATCTTTAGTTTTACAAAAAAAATAGTTATTATAAAATCTTAAGTTTTTCTAAAACTTCTAGTCTTTTTAATTTGTTAGTTTTTCAAATTTTATCAGATAAACATTTAAAAAATTTACCAAACACACTTTAAAAATTTTACCAGACACACTTTCTTAAAAAGTTTACCAAACACATTTTTTCTTAAAAAAATTACCACTCATTTTTTCTAAAAAAGTTTATCAGACACACTTTTCCTTAAAAACTTTATCATAAAAGTTTTAGAAAAACTAGAAGAAAAATTACTGGAAAAAATTTCCCATAGAAAATTTAAAATTTTCTTCAGGAGGTAATTTCTAATCTTTAGTTTTTACTATTTTTGTTCTATTCAATTTTATGTTGTTTACAACTTTTCTGTTTTCCAAAAGATTAAAAAATTAAAATTTTCATTACCAGACATGTATTTCATTCGAAGAATATTTTTTTAATAAAACCAATCAAGATGTTCAGAAAATATATTTAATCTTTTGAGGAAGATTTCCAGTTGTCGTATCATAAATGAATTTCTGTTAGAGCCGTTAGATCTCTAAGAAGTCGAAGAGTCACTTATGAACCTATAAATACGAGTGTGGGTCACCACGTCCCACATCATTTTCTTTGTGTGATCTTGACCATCGACCCTTAAATTTCTTGTGCATCCATTTTTTTGGTCTTCTTCCGATCAAGATCCTCGTCAGATTTAGAAAAATGGTTTCTGCTAAAGATTTTGAAAACAAAGAAGTGGAAAAGTAGAGGATGATATAAAATTCATGGTTTGATAACAAAAACTCGATGTTGAAGGAAGTTATTTAGTTTCAAGGTTGGGAAAAGTTTTGAAGATAATATGGAAGTTATTTCTTTCAATCTTTTTGATGAATGCTATAAGTTGAATATTCGACAAGTGGTAGATTTAGTGGAGATTTCTTTGGAAGGGGAAGCTTATCTTGTTACCCACAAACTTCCAGACAAGCTAGGTAGTTTTGAAAATCCAAAAGATGAGACTTCCTTATTTCCTTATGAAAATATAAGGAAGGTTTTTCATTCAACTTCGAATGCAAGGTTTGCTACTCTTTAAATGTAGGGGTATCTTATCCCAAGAAAAGGGGATAGAGATACGTTTAAAATTTTAGATATCTTTGTCTTAGACTTCTTTGTAAGTATAAGGAATTTTTATTTGGTGAAGTTCATTTTTCTGTCGATAGAAGCAGTTAAGAAGAGTTCCATGAAGTTGAAGATTTTGTTATTCCCTTGTTTCATTAACAAAATGTTAGTCAATTTCATAACTATGATGAAGATTAAGAATCAAGTCATTATCATAAGAGAGAAGGCTTCTTTAATTAGTGAAGAGACTATTTCAAGAATGAAGTTGGTTTTTGTGGTTGAGTTCAAAAAGTTTGTGGAGAAATCGGAAAAACTTACGTTCAATGTAGAATTTTTTCTGTTGAAGCAAAAAATTCAAAAAAATAGAAAGGTGGATTCTTCTCCTCTCAATCCTAAAAAGAAGGCAAAGAGAATGTTTAATGAGGCTTTCAAGGAGATGATGAAGTATAAATATCAGAAGAATCCAGGTGATCCAGAGTTTGGTCTTGATAAGGCAGAGGCCTTAGCCTTGAAGGAACAAACTCATGGAGATTTAAAGGCTGAAGAGAAGAAAAAAAAAGAAAAGGATTCGAGAAGCGAAAGTTGTGGAAAGTTTATTAAAAAGTGTGGAGAAATCACATGGATATTTCTATGTTACTGAACATGAAGGAGCCCTTACGATTTCTCTATTATCGGTCGTTCAACCGATACCTTCTTTATCAATTTTTCAGATAGTACCCTGGTCTATTCCACCATCATTCATTGATCCTCAAACCGTTCCATCATAATGAGAGTAAATTAGAACTTCCAAAGTTCCTTCATCAGTTAAAAAAATGAAAGGAAAAGTTGTGGAAAAAGGAAAAAAATTATCAGAATGTGTTAAAGAACAAGATCAAGATGTTGTAAAGAAATCAAGAAAGGTCGGTTTAATAAGTCATGAAAAGTTAGAAAAAAATTTAGAAATGGAAGAGGGGGAGGGGGAGGAGGAAAGTTCATCTGAGTCCTCCTCTTCCTCATTTTCTTCTCAATCTGAGAAGGATGCTAATCTGGATATTTCAGAAAAAGAAGAAAGTTTGAAACAATATAAAGAGGAAGGTCAACAATCTCATACAAAGCTTTTGGAAAATCCTACGCCTGATCAAAATGTTAATGTTGTTGAAATTTCAAGAGAATCAGTACCGGATGTTGTGAAAGGAAAACGTGAAGAAAAGGTTGGACCCTCGAGAATGAAAATTCTAGATGTATATTCTGATTCCACTCATTCTCCTACTGATAATTCTTATGAGGACTTACAGACGAGGATTGCTTATTTCAATGGAGTTATGAAGAAGTTAGAAGATTCTCTTCCTTATTTTCCTAGTATTGAAAGTCGTCGCAAATATATTCAATGTAGGTTGGACGCCTTGGAAGGTTCAAATGATTTGAAACTGTTGTTTGAAACCGTAGTTCAAAATGAAGAAGAGTTTAAATCTTTCAGATATAATTCAAAGGTTGAAGGAGAAGTTTAAAGCAAGTGATCAAATGGACCAGAAAAACAAAGAATGATTTAAAATTTCATGATGAACAAATCGAAGGTGTTAAGAAGTCGTCTTTGGGTATCTCAAAATATTTTGAAGAATTTTCTTTTATTGTTTCTGAAAAGTTAAAGCTTGTTGATGTTTGGAAAAATATTGTTGAATCTCAATATCATATTTTCTCTTAGTTAAAGAAGAATAATTTTTCTCTCAAAGAAGAAGTATTGAAGATTAAAGTAGATAATATAAAAATTCAATTTCTTAAAGAAGTTCTCGGGCTAAAGCAAGAGAATCAAAAGCTAGAAGAAGATAGAATGGCTAAGCTAAGCTAGAATCATCTGAGGTTGAGTCAATGAAATTTCTTGATGACTTTAATAAGATGAAAGTCGTGAAAAAGTTGCAAAAGAAACAATAGTTTTTTTATTTCCCTAAACTCTTGATAAAATTGTAATAATCAATCTTTTTGAATGATTACGGAATGAATATTTTCTCCATACTTTGTTGATTGAATATTTTTTCAATTTATTTTGGATAAATGTTCTTTTTAAATTTTTTGATGAATGTTCATTTTTACTAAATTGTTGTTGTAGAATTGTTTTTTAACATTTCAGGTACTTTCTATTTCTCATATTCTTTTTAAAAATCACAAGGGGGGGAATACATCAAGAGGGGAATTTATTAAATAGAAAACATATATACTTGAGTAGTACTTTTCTTACTGGTATTCTAACAATTCTTTTTTCCCATACAAAGATTGTTAAATAAAAAGGGAGACCCAAAGATTGGGGGATAAGAAGAAAAGGGGGAAAGTGTTTTAATAAGAAGAAAAAAAGAATATTTTTAAAAAAAATACAAAAAAAAAGGGATTGTAAGTTTTTCAAAATTATTATTTTTCTCTTTTAAGTGCTGTGTTTTTTGATTTTCAAAAGGGGGGACATTATTGAGTCAAAAGTTTTAATTTCTATACTTTATATCCTTAGTTTTCAAAATCACAACACACTTTCTTAAATAACATGTTTTTACCAACTTCTTATATCCCAAGATTTTATAATGTTTTTTTGTAGAAATCATTCAATTATGTCGGACGTAGAAAACATTTTAATGGGATGAATATAAACTTTATATTTAGATGGAAAACTAGATTTAGTTTATCGGACAATCAAAGTTTACTTCATCGGACGAACTTGATTTAGTCCATCAGACGATCTCGGTTTATTCCATCGGACAAACTTGATTTAGTTCATCAGGCAGACATAGTTTAATCCACTAGATGAATAAAGGTTTATAATCGAACGAATGAAGTTATTTCTACTGGATAGAATATTTTTTACAGCATTGTGATGATGCTATCAAAACGACATCGAACAAAGATGTACAGAACATGTTGAGTTGTCTAGCTAGAGCTCATCCGAGGTCGTTGCAACAAACTCTGAGAACCATAGAATATGACTATTGGAGGTGTGTCTATAAATAGAGGTGCATTCAAGGAGCTATGAGCTAATGCTTTTGCGACTCAACCCGTCTGAAGCTTACTCTGCAGTAACATCTTGTTACTTACGCTATCTAAATATTCATAGAGTTTTAGTTCTAAGGAATCTGAGTGAGGATTGTAAATTCCTTAGAACATTTTTCATTTGTATTCATCGTGTCCGGTCTGAGTTTAGATCGAGGGCTTCCGAGAATAGGAAGATTGTTGGTTCTGATTTGGGTGATCAAGGGCTTTCAGAGCTAGAAAGACAGAGATTCTGATCTGGTTAGATCGAGGGCTTTCTTTTAAGAAAGACAAAGACCTTTACAGTTTGGTGGTTAAAACTATGGATACCGAAAGTCTAGGTCATAGACTTCCTTAACGCTTAAGGTTAAAGCGTGGTTCATTGTTATAAAACTTATATGAGTGTTTTCTTACTTGTTTTATAAAGTTTAATTTTATTTGTCGCAACAAGTTTATTATTTCCGCTATGCATATGTTTAGAAAGTTTTACTTTTAGTAACTTTACTAAACTCTGTTATTTCGGACGATCTATGTGTCTGATTAATAAACTCTGAAGATCGAACAATCTCTATGTCCGATAAATCATAACAAAGAGGTTTGGGTTTTTGTTTAGTTTATTTTTTAAACTACAATTCACCCCCCCCCCACTCTTGTAGTCATTAAAGGTTGGGGTCGAAGCCTCATTTATTATTAAAGCAAAGCAAAGACCTCTTTTAATTGGGTAGAGGGAGACCCATTACATAGCCCGAAGGCCCAGTGGCATTTAGCCCATTACATGGCCCGTAGGCCCAAATTTTTTGCCCAAGACCCATTCTGTAAATAGTACTGCTACAGTACCTGTCTGCTACAATACCACACAGTATCCGTCACTGCTACAGTACCATGTCGCCGCTACAGTCCTCGCCATTGCTACAGTGCTACTACAGTACCTGTACCCCATGGGTTTTGAACCCCCATTTTTCATTGATGTACTTTTCGATCCTACAGACACTAACCTTGGACTGTAGATAGTTATGTCTAATGTCACTAAGAAAGAGACATAGGGGGTCACATACTAAGTGTGTCTACAATCTCAGTTAAATTCAAGTATTGAATCCAATAAATTGGAATAAATAATATTTATTCGGGTTTAGTTGATCGCCAAGATTTAATCACAGGTTATTCAAAAGAATAAATGAGTTGAATAATAATAATAAATATTTATTTTCAAGGTTTGGCGAGTATAATATTTTATTATATTTATCAATGAATAATACAGTGATATTTATTTATTAAATAAATAGTAATTATTCAAGAATCGATAAATGTCGATGAGGGAAAATGGAACGAGCTTAATGATCCGATTTGTAAATGGTATAAATGATATTCTTTTATATTGTTAAAGTGTTGTGCATGTTAAGCGATTAATAGTAATATTATTATAATTAATGCACATGGGATCAACTAAAAATTATAAATTTGGAAATGACTTGTGTGCAATTTGTCAACCCTAAACCTAACATAATAAATATTTAATTATATCACTTTCCATAATCACTCTTGTTGTGCACAACAAATGAAGAGAGACTCTAAGCCCTAGAGAGAGATCTAGAATTTGTGTTCTCCTCTTCCTCTCTCAAGTCATCGAGAGAACATCAAGATTTCTTCATCCTTCAAGAAGAACTCTGTTGAGATCAACCACGAACAACACAAACGATCATAATCAGTCATGCTAACACCTGATAATTCTACGATGACATTCCGAGATTGTAGTGCATGTATGGATCACCGCTACAGAGATTCTGCATTTGCATCCTGCGGCGCAATGACGGTTCGACGAGATCTATTCAACATGATCATCAACAAAGAGAGAATTACAAGTTTAGGTAATTTTATATATGTTCATAAATTAATTATAAATTACATGTGAAGATCTTCTTCTAGTTCCGATGTTTTTCTTTAGTCAAATAATCTGTGGTTTTCGTTGGACATTACATTATTTGTCATGTGCGTCAACGGTTATTCGTAAATTAAGACTAAAAGTTGAGTTGATCATATCATTCACACGCTTTTGATGCGTCTGGAACCTACGGTTATAACTAGTACATGGTATATTGAGATGCATGCATGAAATAAGATTTCATGAATGTCACTGCCTTTAATCAAATGAGCAACTGAATGTTAAAAGTGTGTTAATATTAGAGTGGTTCAAACTCAATTAAAGTTATCATTTATTAATCTGTTACATAAGTTGTAATGGATCGGGAGTTTATTATTCATGTATGGGATGCATGAGATAATTGAAAGTGGCATTTACTCATGCATTATAAATGCATGAGTAAATGCAACATCCCATGGATCGTCCTTGAGGCTTATAAATAATGAGATCGTATGATCGTCCTGGAATGAGTGTATGCTTCATGCTTGGTCGAAACTCCTCTACACAAAGCTCTATTTCTCTCACCTTCTTTGCATCATGAAATGCTAACACATCGTTGAGGATGAGGAGTCCTGCATGTACGGCATGAAATTCATTCAACCCATGGATACACCATGAAGAGGGGATGTCTTTCGACTTCCCTTATGCGGTCGTCATCAAACGCATATGAAGATAAAAATGTATCAAAAGCTCTTAGGACAAAAGTACACCATTTAAAGCAGTTCTTCATTTCTGGTTTTATGTGCAATTTCATTTTTCTATGCATGGGTAATCCTCAGACTAAGATTGAAATTGCTTCTGCATGATCTGATAAATGTTATTAAACTCATTCGAAACCCTTCACCTTTGGTATGAAGCTGGAAAGTTGACGTAGTGGGGGAGGGTATGCTTCTAATAGTTGCTCAACCTCCGGTGCCTCTTCTTCATAGGTGCAAGGAGTTTCTTCAGCTATTGGTGGCATAGCATATTCCTCTACCAAATCAGTATAAAACCCAAGAAAATATGTAGAGAAGTCACTATGTTCCTTGGCCAAAAGCTCATGGCGCTCAACTTTAATTGTTTCTTTAGTATCATTTATAAGTTCCCTAAAAACATGCTCCTCCCAAATGGAACTATAAAACCTTTTTTTTTTATTGGAATGAAACTCCACACTATCACTCATTGAGGGTGAATCAAACTCAATATATTTTTTAAATATTTTTGTTATTTGAATTTTTAAGATATTAAAACAAAATTGAAAGACATCAAAATAAGTAATGTGCCTCCTAATAACGATGTCAAATTGATGATAAGACCATGCCACCAGGGCCCAATCAATAATTCTTATTTACCTATGATAACGATGTCAAATTGATGATAAGCCCATGCCTAGAGGGCCTAATCAATTAATTCTTATTTACCTATGAATGCAGTATAGTGTTGACCACAAGGTCAATCTCTCAAGGTGGAACACTAACCATCACCTTTCTTCCCATCACTTATTATTTAATTAAAATGAATTTTGAGAAACACGTGTAGTGGGGGTTTGAATGAAAGAATGCATATGAAGCAATGAACATGCAGAAGGAAATGCCAAAACACAATGAAATTAACCAGAATAAAGCTGACCTTATTAGTTTTCTGGTGGAAACTTATCACTGTTCTACTAAAAAATATGATTGTTATTGTTATTTTTATGCAATAAAAGGTCCATCATTGTTTACCTCTCATCTTGCCTATTTTACTTGTGATAATATTCCACTGAAACATCAAACATGCAAGAGAATCCCCTTCCAATTATGACTTTACAACCATATCATCATACAACAACATCACAATTCATCTCCACTGCATGATGGGCAGTGATGATAAAGGGGATGAAAATTGATGAACAAAAATAGAAGATTTATAGTTGACAGAGAAAAGGAGACAATCATTCATCTTAATCAACTTAACTGCAACTAAAATCTTAGAATTACAATGATAAGAAACTAGAAAGAATTGATTAAACTGAAAAGAAAATCATTAGATTACCTCCCTGAACAACAATGGAAGATCAATTCTCCATGAACATGGAGATCAGAGATCACAAACTGGATGAGGAAGAGTAGAATTTTACATAATGCAGATTGTGGAACAGAACAAAGTGAAGTAGTCCTACAGTTCCAACAAAGTGGGAATAGTTCATATAAAGTTCATTCAGCCTATTTAAAAGCAATAAATAATTGTTTGGAATACCTTCATTCAAGCTCGGGTCTACATGGCTACACATCCTGATCATCATGAGTTTAGATCTAGCTACTCTAGCTTAATCTCTATCCGAATGATGCTCCTCCATGCGATTCAATCTCATCACCAGCTCAACATCCTTGCCACCTATCAACTTGGATGCTCCATTGATCGCTCCACTAATAGCTCATGTACTCGGTTTGTGTTGGTGAGCTGAAGCAGACTGGAACTGAAATGGCGTCGTGTTGAGAATTCTATAAGTGGTGCAGGGGATTAGCTAAGCCGGTGTTGAGCTCGGTCGAACAGTGAGCCATCATCTAAGCTCGAGCAGCTGTGAGCACCGGGACTTCAATTTCAGCTTCATCAAACGGCTTTACTCCAGGAAGCAGTAACATCAGACCCAGATGAATCCTTTACTCCTGATTCCGTCTCGACACATCTCCAGACTCAAACAACAATAACTAGCAACCAGCTCCCTGGCATCAGATCAGTATCGGCACATTACCCAACTCGTGTTCTAGATCTGCTGCAACAAACACACGAACTAACTCAGCTCACCTCCTGCTTAATTAGATCTGAAACAATGAACACACATGAAAAACTCCAGTTCGACAAAAACCGAACAAGCCATATTGATCCATTCATCTTCTTCATTGAGCAGCAGCACACAACCTAGTTCAATCCCTTGATTTCCCTTATCGGCGTCAATATATTTCTGCAGCAGCGATGAACCTCGGATAAGGTCGGTTAGGGTTTGCGAGCCTCTCGAAGATTCATTCATACATCTGAAACTTGGACAAGTTCCTTGAGTAATCGAATTTAATTGAAACAGATCAATAGCTCAGGTCCTCCGGTCGTAATCGAACGGTAAAAAATGCAACTGTGCATTAAGCCCAACAACCCATCAATTCCATTATACAGTCTAATGTATTTACTTGACAAATTTTATGAATATAGAATTTAATTGAAATACAATTTACAACACAAATATAATAAAAACAATACTATATCTATATATTTATCTATATTTATCTATATATTTACTAAAGTTGGCATATTTTCGCCACGTGTCGCTCCCACAACATCTACCTCCACCGACCCATATCCGACTAACCTCCTACCATCGCATTACCCTCCCTCCGCATCGCGGTTTTCCTCCTCCGCTACTTCTGTTGCAAACCCTCCGTAAATCTACCTTCTTCATCATCTTGCGACTCCACTGAAATCGACATCTCTGCTCAAAACAATTGCGCTGCATCTCGCTACTACATCTTCCACTCTTCCAATCTCCACCTCGTCGCTTCTTCCCTACATCATCTTCACGTCTACAGATCTCCTCCCTGCCGCGACTTCAAGATTCTGATTCACTGGTTCGAAAAGCTCCATTGTTTTCGCTTCATCGTTGTCTGACGTCTTCACCAAGAACGTTCTCCAAAATCTACGGCATGCACTGACTGTCGACGCACCGCCTCCACCTCTTCGGATATTTGCAAACTAGGGTTTCAGAACCTACTACATTCAGTGTCTAAAATCTACGGCCTGCACTGACTGCAACAGGTATGTTCTCCTAATTCCGTAGAAATTATCACCCTTCTACTTCATTTTGTTCCTAGATCTGTGTGCGACAACTTCATTGGCGATATACCTTAGTCCGTCGGTACATTCTACAACCACTATCATTCGGTTTCCCTCTGGTAACTCATCAATTCATCCGCATTTGATATTATCTGTCGCAAACTAACCATTATCCTTCTTTTTTTCTTCAATTCTTCTAAAATAATTTATATTTATCCATGATGTGTTTTCATCTGAGTTGTTTCATGATTTCTTCTTCTAAACTAATTTATAAACAGATGAGAGAGATGATAAATAATATGAATACAGCTCAACCAGAGACTGAAGTGCTGCACAGGGGAGCTGCTAAGGTAAGCCTTTCGATGACTGCTTGATTTCAATCACTGAAAAAAACATCAAGTTGTGTGTTTCATATGTTTTAAACTATTTGTCAACTAAGAGAATTAATTTTTTTAACTATTAAATATGTTTTTGCAGTGTATAAGTTCAATAGTTTTTATGTACATGAAAAATACAAATACTATGCACTAAATAAGTTCAGATACATGAATCGCTTTTTAGATCATGTATTAACAACTATAATGGTTTCTACTATGATAACTTTTCTTGCATCCATCTTCCATTTTGAGTATTATTCACGGTATTCATTGCTATTTGTTATCTCCACGTGAGGGTGTCATTCAGTTCGAATTCAAAAAAGATGAAGCATTTCCAAAATTCGTGGCCAACTCACTGTAATCACATCACCCAAGATTATTGTTCATCTTCCTATGATGATAAATCGATGAAATGAATTATTTATTACATGTAATATACTATGACATTGTAATATATTTTGTATGAGATGATAAATAGTACAGATAGAATAATATGTAAGAAGCTTTGAATTCAATATCGATGCAACGAGTTCTAGAAATACTCATAGCTTCCATAAATATTAAATTTGAGATCGAAGCTTAATAACCATAATAAATAACTCTATAGCGATAGATAATCTGTATGAGATATTAATAATAATCCCAATAATTTAATATTCAAGTAGCTTTAAATATGAGTGTAGCGGTTCCTTCATCATCATGAGTCCTTAAAGTTCATATAATGTGGATTACAACTATTGCTGATGTGAGGTTCTGAATGTATGGTTTCCAATGTGCAGTTCATTAAGAAAGAAGATGAAGTTGTTGTTGCAGCGAGCCCCAGCGGAACTACCCAGGTTCTGAATGCTTGGTTTCCGATGTGCAGTTCATTAAGAAGATGAAGTTGTTGTTGCAGCGGGCCCCAGTGGAACTTCCCATGCTTTGGTAAATGTTGATCCGATCCCGACCACATACTTTTTATAATTTTAAATCCTTGGAAGATAATATCAGATCTCTCTATTTTTCTCTTTACACAAACAAGATGTTCCTTGAAAATATGGTTATTGTTAAACTGGATTGATGAATTAAATGCTTCTATTATGGTAAATATCAAATATTGAATACTCACATTCATGGATTATTGGACCATGAAGGTATGCATTTTCATTATTTCATTTAATGTTTCATATAGCTTCATTTCAAGTCTCAAATCTCACTTGTGGATTTTCATTTTATAGATAGTGGATATACCACTTGAATTCCAATGAATTTCTAGAAGACCACCATATTTTCAAGGTATTGTCAATACATATTTCTTAAATCATATGGCATACCTCTTATACTTTGAACTCTGACCATTTGGTGAAGTATTCATATTTCACGACCCACTATAAGTCATTTTTTATACTGGTATTCTTTGTGTCATATCTCCTTCATGAATATTTCATTTTGTTATCTTTTGATGTACCATTCATTGTGAAGAAAATGATTAGTCTTTCCCAAATCCCCTTTTCTACGATTCCCCTGCATATGATCTCCCAACTTTTTTTACCAAATAAACTTCTTGACCAAATTATATGTCCATGTTGAATAGTATCAAAAGATATTTTCTCATATATTTGAGGTGTATTTCCAGGATTCCATGATATGAAGATATTTTCATGATGATGTATAAGTAAACCAGGTAATTGTAGTTTGATCATGCATATCATAAATATTTTACATGTTTACCATGATATTTCTCTTGGGACCATGATAGGATATTGGCCCCAATAACTTATATTTTATTTCCGTTATTTCTTAATGTGATTTCATTTGGGGAATAGATAAACTGGGAATCATGTGTTGAAACATATATATATCTATATATATACTAAAGTTGGCTGAAAGCTGTTGTACATTTACTGCTACAGAATTATCTTTTATTTATTTTATTGTTTTAATAGTTCTGATTGAGTTTATTTTAGGTTTTATGTATAGATATATAAGGAATAAGTTGATCAATCAATTGGAGGGTTTTGGTGGCCTAAACCACCAGGTTCCCTTAGGATCCTATCGGGGCCCCTCTAGGACGTGCTAGGAAGTAGGTGCTTCTGTTCTCTACACCAGTAACCTGGTAACTTCCAGTTACAGGTTAATATGTAGTTACTTATACTCACATTAATTTAGGATAAATGGTTTGATTTTTGTCTTGATACAACTGTAATGTTAAGGGGGTATTATACATGTCTATCACTGGAAGACTATTAGTGGGAAGCTACATACCCCACCAAATTTGGTTGTTGCAGATTCATGATACTTTTATGTTAACATATTTTACGATAATATATTGTTTCCCTTAATTGTTTTTAATAAACAGAAACATCCAAGTTTCTTTGAAGCTTCTCTGTACTGGCGATCTCCCACAAGCTCACAAGTTTGATTTCTCTATTTCTCTAGATTTTAGGTTTGATTTCTCTTCAATCTGTCTCCTTTTTCAGCAAGTTGAATTTCTAAACATTGTAAATTCTCTACTGTTTGTTGATTGACATTAATTGGCCCAATTTCCCTGAAGTGACTGTAGTTATGCTTCTAAAAAGTGCATAATTTAGATTATGTTACCTAATGTGTTTTGATGATTACATGAGTCATAGATGTAAGATTGTGGTGATATTTACTGATTTGGAAATCTTATAAGATAATCAAAAACAGTCAAAACTACATAAAAGTCTGGATCAATCATTAATTTTGGTACTCAAATGTCGGCCCAAAGTTGTTGTACTTTTGCTGCTACCAAATTATATTTTATTTATTTTATTGTTTTAACAGTTTCAATTGAGTTTATTTCAGTTTTTATGTTTTGATATAGAAAGAAGAAGTTGATCAATCAATTGGAGGGTTCTGGTGGCCTAAAACACCAGGTGCCCCTTAGGATCCTACCAGGGCCCCGTTAGGATGTACTAGGAAGAATGTTCTTCTGTTCTCCACACCAGCAACCTGGTAACTTCCCGTTGGAGGTTAATATGTAGTTAGTTATACTCACATGGATTTAGGATAAATGGTTTGATTTCTGTCTTGATACGGATGAAATGTTAAGGGGGTATTCTGCAAGTCTATCATTGGAAGACTATTAGTGGGAAGCTACATACCCCACCGAATTTGGTTGTTGAACATTCATGATAGTTTTATGTTTTCATATTTTACAGTAATATATTGTTTCCCTTAATTTTTTTCAATATATAGAAAAATCCAAGGTGCTTTGAAGCTTCTTTGTACTGGCGATATCCCACAAGCTCACAAGTTTAATGTCTCTAATTCTTGGGATTTTAGGTTTGATTTCCCTCTTGCCTATTTCTCCTTTTGTACTTTGGGTTCACATTTCCTTTATAGATTCCCTCTTCCCTCTTTCCCTTTTTAATTCTCAGGTTTGGTGCTCCCATCACATGTTCCCTCTTTCAAATTTATCCGCCTCTTCCTGCTCCACCTCAGTCTCCCTAAGCCTGCTCTGCCTCCGGTGCCTCTGCCTCTGCCTGCTCCACCTCTGCTTGGTCCACCTCAATCACCCTACTAATATTTTATTTCTAATATTGAATATATAATATTCATCATATGCATAATAATATCAAATTGCAAACAAGATATATTATTCTTCATTTCAGTGCAAGTGGCTTTTCATGTAGTGCCTATAAGTTAATGCAGTGTCAATATAGTATTTGCAACTACAAAGACCATAAAGATATTTTAATATTGAATTTTTAATATGAGAAATATGTATATTACATATTATGGAAAAGAGAACTGAAAATAGAACATGTTATTCTACATTTAGTAGTATATTTAATGCATTTTACATATTTACTATATGCAGATTACATATTTAGTATATGCATACTGAATATATAAAAAAATGATGTCTATATAGGTTTATATTTTGGAAAAATGGTGATTTGGGGATTCTGTTAGAATCTTCATCTGTTTAAACCCTAAACACTATTATTTTCCTTGGATATTTATGAAAACAACATCCTGAATCATCACTATCTATTTGAAAATACTTTTAAAGTTCTAGACATATTTGAAAATGCCTCACAAATCATAGATTTTCATAAATAGGATTTAATCCATGCAGGTTCTAAACTTGAATACCTATGGTACACTCCCTTAGAATCAACATAAGTATACAGAAATACTAATATTTTTTGGAAGCTGCTTATAGTAACTAATAACTGTTTCTATATAATTGTTTCTAGATCCAGTGCTTCATATGTGTAATGATGATTATGGATGTTGTTTTCAAAAATCTCTAGGAGGTGTTGCATATGTTGAATATGAAATCTACCTTAACTATTATGCATACTAATATCAAATTGAAAACAAGGTATATTATTTTTCATCTAACTGCAATTGGATTTTCAGGTACTGCCTATATGTTAAGGTGGTGTCAATATAGTATTTTCAACTTGAAAGACCATATAAAAAGTATTAATATTGTAATATTTAATTTTTAATATGAGAAATATGTATATTACATATTATGGAAATGAGAATTGAAAATAGAACATGGTTAAACTATATTTATTAGTATATTTAATGACTTTTACATATTTACTATACACAGATTGCAAGTTCATTATATGTATACTGCATACATAGTATATGAATGTTACTTATTATAAATTAAGTCCTTCAATTTTCATAATACACATATTCTCAATTCAATATATGTGTTTTTTTTTTCAAATTCAATAGAGTTGCATTCAATATTATTCATATTCGACATTAATTAACAAACAAAACCTTATGTGCAACACAGTCTTAGGTTAACAAACATTTTGTTATCTTTTCTTGATTTTGAACAATATCTTTTATGTTAACATTCATAATTTTGAACATATTTCAATATTCATTAATTTTTTATTATTTTTAAAAATTATTTTGTATGCAGGAAAACATGGTGGAAGGTTTTAAAGTTGAAGATTCAATATAAGGTGACATGTTCAATGGCTCTTTCTACAAATTCATGTAACATACCACTCCACTCAAAAATTGGATTTTTATTCAAGGAAAAGATGTACAAAGTCACAGGGAGAAACCGGGGCTTAGGGGTGATAATGTAATGAAGGTCGAGGGCATCCCCTCTGATCAAATTGCCCTTCTAAGGTTTCAAGTTTCGGTGTTCCAGCCTGTCACGACCCGACCCTACCTGGGCTCGAGCCGCAACTACCCCAAGCCCGCCTCCATAGGCCAGGGGCTGGCGACAAGCGCCGAAGGCTAAACAACTCGGGGTGGCCTTTGCCTGAGTACCTGTACATACACATGCAGCCCACTCAATATAGAAGTGAAAAGTAAAAGGAAAAGTAAAGTACTAACTGTTATAAACAACCACAAAAGTGCATCGACCTCTAAACAGTACAAAGCAAGTGCTGAAGGTAAACTGAAAAGAAAAGGGGAAGAACACGCGCCCAACCAGAAAAGTGCCACAACCCAACAACAGGTAAACAAAAGTAAAACAGATGGGAGATTCCCACACCTGGAACCTGACTATGACCACCGTACGCGGTCCAAGCTCCCAAACTCCTAAGCTCCGCTAAAGTCACGACCAACCTGTCCGTCGTCTGCAAGGGCACACCAAGTGTGGGAAAAACCCAAGAAGGGGTGAGTATAAAAATACTCAGTAGGATGCCTCAAAGGCTCGAGGGAGAAACAAAGGAGGTATTGAAGAGGTGAGTAGTATATCAAATAGGGAAAAGTAAATGAGTAAAACTGAGAGTGCAGTAAAGAGTACATATCAACTCAACAAGAGGAAAAAAGTAGACTCGTCCAAAAACAAGGATCTAGAAGTAGTGAGAAGATAAACTTCTCGTCAAGTCTTCGCTACTTATAGCAGGAGAGTAGAATCTTCCAACCATGAGAAGCTAGACATGGAAAGCACGTGTCATACCCGACGCATCTTCACCTCTCTTGGAAGGAGAGTAACCAAGACCCAAGAAGTGGGTACTAGAACAAGGTATACATATATATATACTATGTCAAGAAACCCGAACAAGATCATAAGGGGATCTTCGTCCCGTAGCTCAGCCCAAGAAAGTGAGTAGCCAAAAGTCCCAGAAGTAAACACCATCGATGCCCAGTATCCGTACGTCTTCCCCGAACTGCAAGTCAAGGGGCTCAAATCACCGCACCTTGACACTATCCGCTTTGGGTGGCACCGACTCACCCGCATGGTTTTAGGTTGAGTCACAAGGACGCGTCTCAGTGGGGAAAGCGCCCCTCATACTTGAGAGTTTTGGGGAAATTAAAACCACACCTTGTCACTGTCACACAGTTGAGAGGTCTACTCAAAGTCAAAGATGTCACATCACTGACCCGTACAATCTAGGGGTCCCGCTTCGGTAGCCACAGAGAAAAGCCACAGACTAGCCTAGAAGAAAGGACTGAGTCTGAAAGAAGTCATTGGTCGACCCACTTCCCAGTCTCTGCTGGAGGGTAGACCCTAAGAGGTTGTCGGGTGACCCACTTCCCAGTCTCTGCAAGAGGGTAGACCCTAAGAGGTCGTCGGGTGACCCACTGTCCAGTCTCTGCTAGAGGGTAAACCCTAAGAGGTCGATAGACGACCCACTGCCCAGCCCTTCTGGAGAATAGACCTAGAAGACGTCGATAGGAGACCCACTGCCCAGTCTCTGCTGGAGGGTAGACCTAGAAGAAGTCGACATGCGACCCACTGCCCGGTCTCTGCTGGAGGGTAGACCTGGAAGAAGTCGACAGGCAACCCACTGCCCTGCCCTGCTGGAGGGTAAACCTGAAGAAGTCAATGAGCAACCCACTACCCAGTCTCTGCTGGAGGGTAAACCCAAAGAAGTCAATGAGAAACCCAATGCCCAGTCTCTGCTGGAGGGTAAACTCAGAACTGCTCTAGACATCCCTACTGGAAAAAACCTCCTGAGTAGAGGATCAGTGCCTGCGTAAAGTATTGGTCACACCAGAATCCACAATAACCCTAATGGTCTAAACCCTCATTAATATAAGGACCATCTACGTCACGTGGGGTCAAAGTTACGTAAAGCAGAACACGACATGTACAAGGGGCCCACACAACGTGTGGCCCTATGTCATCTCTGAAACAGGCGCACCAACATCCTTGGGTACAAACCACAACTTGTACCTCCAGGAATTCCCGTATACTCCCAGAGTATACCACATCTCTAGCCCAAAGGCTATCATGCACACGACACCCAACGTCAACGCGAAGGGCGAAAATGTAATTTCACTAACCTTATTCTTCCATGGCCCTAGCACGACCAACCACATTTCTTTAGACATCAACTGCGCTCAGATGGGAGTGAACACGATCTCACGCCAAGGGTTCGCTTCCAAACACAGCAAGAAGAACCGCCACCAGAGCACCTTTCATATTTCCACATTTAATAAGATTATGTAAGAGGCGCTGATCGCCTGAACAGACTACACCGTTGTAATCCTCTTGAAAAAACATGAGAGATAGACTATCTACTCACCTCCAATGGATATCCGACGTAAAATTCATCTGACACCGCTTTACGCCCGAATGACGTCTCGTGGTCCCGAGCCTCAGCCCCGAAAACAGTCAGGCACATCGCACCATTGTGATCCCCTCGGGAAAACATGTCAAATTGACTCCTCACTTGAGTGCAATGGATATCCAGAGAAAAAGATGCATTTCGCCATATCGCACACGAGCGGTGATTCTTGGGACCCGCATCTCGGTCCTGATACGCAACGAACGGATCACACAATTGCGATCCTCTCATAAAAGTACACAAGATTGACTATCCACTTGTCTGAAACGGACACCCGGTGATAAAGATGGAAATCACCGCCAACTCCCAAAATGGGCCTCATGGGGCCCGCACCACCATGCGAAATTAAAGCGGGCGGATTGCGCCATTTCAATGCCCTCGGAAAAACACCCAAAAACGACTACTCACACGCCCCGAACGGCCATCCGATGAGAAATTTGTGAAACGCAGCTCGCAGCTTAAAAGACGGGTCGTGGGGCCCATGTCTCAACTCTGGTTTCAACGCCCGAAAACCCCCTGGAAAACTTCTTCTTGACGTCAGGGTCGCAACACTGCTTACGACGCTCAAAAAAGACATCGGATGTGTCTGCGCCGCCCAAAACAAAACCCCAGAAAAAACGCCAAACTTACTTAACGCACGTGTCATGCCACCGAACTCCTCGTCTCGGGAATTAAAAATTCCCAAGACCATCTCAAAAAGTTCGTCTCAACGCCAGGAACGCGTTGCCGCAGACGACACGCGAATCCGACCCCTGGTTTGCGTTCTAGAGGCAATTTAATTTTTAATGGACCAAAACAGATGTGTCGGGCCAGTTCGACCGGCCCACCCTGTGCCTGAACCAACGGTCTGCAGTTCACCGCGCAAACCACCCCACTTCGCCCAGACTGGCAAAGCCGGTCCGGCTCTCTTTCCACGACGACCTGCAAAGGGAGGGTCGCGATCTGCCAGCCGGGGTCGCTGACCCCGGTCTCCCCTCGTGCGCACCGACCGGAAAAAGCCGGTCGGCCCTGGTCTCCACCCCGCGGGCGCCCCGCGCTCGACTGCCGAAGCTCAGCCCCTGCTCGCCCAGCGCCTCCGCGCTCGCCCGACGCCTCCACCGTCTGCCGCTCCCCGCTCGCGCCGACTCCCTGCCGCCCCTCGCTGGCGCCCCCGCTCGCCGAGTGCCTCGCCTTGCTGCCGAACGCCGTAGACCGCCCGACCGACTACGCCTCCGCCTGGACCCCCGCCGTACCACTGCGCCTGTTCGCCGGACCGCCGTGCTAGACTGCCGGAGTGCCCAGATCCGCCGGAAAAACACCCAAAAACTCTCCGGACTTCGTCGGATGACTGCGGTCGCCTCGGAACTCGGATTTCAAATACGAAAAGGGCAGTGGAAACCTCGGAAAATAAGCTACGCAATTATGGGATTTTCTCGCAATTTAAATAGAGATTTCATGCTGATATTCAAGCTTGAATTAGATGTGGTAATTGAGAAATAACCGCACGATCCTACCTCTTGGGCGTAGCCCGACGCTTCGCAACGATCCGCCGGAGCCCCGCACCACCTTGGGGAGGAGAAGAAGATGGAGGGGAGCTTGTTGGAGAGGAGATTCCTTGAGGGTTATTCTACTAGGAGGTGCAAATGGAGAAGGGAGGGGAGTGGGTTTGGCTTAAGTAGAGTCTTCAAATAAAACTTAATTTAATTAATTTTTATTAATCACCCACAAAAGGACCCACCTCCGAAACTCTCGACGGGGTTGAGGTTAAGCCTCCCCTAGGGTAAACACCACCTCCCGAGCACAATGGCGGTTTCAGAATTTTAATACGAGCCTCCGTTCCAAAGTTATAAAATTTAACGCCCAAAGCCGCTAAATTACGAAAACGCCATTGGCGGCATTTTTCACAGAAGGCCTGCGCCTGTGAAAGTTACACCCCTCCAAGGGTAAACGACATGCTCTAGACTCAACAGTGCTCTCAGTTTTCCCGTCCGAGCTAACATTTAAGAGATACTTGAGTGTAACCATTAAACAAATAAATTAATTATTTTATTTATCTGTTTAACGTTCCGGTAACGGGAGAGGGGTCCCAACTTACCGCGCTGACATGCTTTATGTCGTTATTGGGGTAAACAACCCATTTCAGACCCATACGTACTCTCAGATTTAGGATCTAAATCACTATTTAGGAGTTATCCCTTTTATTTGGCGTGCCCAGTGTGAACGCACTGAAAATTTAATTCCGGCCACATCGGGGCTCAGAATCGCACGCCGTCTGAAGGTGCTACTCTGGAATAACATCAAGAATATTCCAAAATCTTTTATAGAAAAAACTGGGTTCTTACATAATTCCCTCATTCAAGATTTTCATCCCTAAAAAGAAAAACCAGGGAACAACTTAGGGTACTAAGCCCACACCTGAATCTCTCGTACTCAGAAGAACTCTTGCACAATCCCGCATCACCGCACACAGACCAAAGGATTTGATCTGCTCACGTGAGGTATTTCCTTGCCTATTAAGTGTATAGGAGCATGCACACTTCCTCTCGGGTGAGTCACGTGGGAGACGTCATGCACCCACTCCAGACCTTGGGGTCAGGGCAAGGCGGTAGGGAACCTCGCCATCCCTCCGCACAGTCTCAAATGGCCCGAAGGCCCTCGGGGGTAACTCACCTCCCCGACCAAACTCCTACGTCGCATGCCATGACTGGAATCACCATTTGGACCTAGGACAAAGCCCGGTGATTCCCTCCTTCATAATATCCATATGGTGAAGCACCTAAGGATATCTGGTCACATAAGGTTTCTCTGTCGATGTCTCATAACCAAGACTCTCTTACACGCTTGGAAAGCGATGGAGTCGACACCATTGACTAACGAAAAAGGTTCTACGCCTTCCAATCTACCAACACAGGGTTACACTGATGCCCCGCGCCACCTTGGTAACAACTCAAACAAGGAGTAGGGAGAAAATAATTTCACACATAGAGTATAACAATTTTACTGCAAAAAGTAGAAGAGTCGTAAATTGTACCTCTTTCCACCCCATGATCTACAGGATCATAGACATCTAAAGCTCGCGGTTGTCCGTGGTCCCAACTGTCAGCTCCCGGAGCCTGACGTGGACCGCCTAGTGGTTATGAGAAGACCTCGTAAAGCTTTCCCCCACTACTATCTCCTCCCGCTTCTCTGTTAGAACCACCTCTCCGGGAGTTACTCTGATCACTACGCTGCCTCTGCCATAGTGGTGCACCTAATGCATGCCCGATGTTCTCAGCGCACCTGGTCAGGCAGTCTCATGCCAGGTGACCTAGCCCATCGCAAGCATAACACTGACTCTCTCTGGGCTACACTGGTGACCTCTGGCACCATTGTGGTGTACAACCATGCCCCTGAGTCCAGTTATCGGAAAGCCAACTGCGTCGAGGTTCTGTCACCCGATGCCCGCTAGCTGCGGCAGACATCTCGGCTCTGTCGAGCCTGCTGCCACCACCAACTACTGAATGTGACAGGAAGCTCTCTGTTACCAGTGACTTCTATAGCACCCCGATATAAGTGGGAATGTCCAAGGGTACTATGACAACACAAATCTCTCTGTAGAGACCCTGCTCAAACTTCCGCACTCGGAAGTTGTCGTCATGGACTAAGTCCGGGCAAAAGCGTGCATGACCTACGAAACTAGTCGCATAATCGGTCATCATCATACCTACCTGCCAAAACTGCAGGATCTCCTGATTCCGAGCGGAGCGTAAGCAGTAGGGGTAAAACTCCTCACAAAACAGCAGCTAAAAGTCTCCCCATGAAAGCGACGACTCATCAAGAAACTGAGTCACCAGACTCCACCAACGCCCAACTGCTCCGTGGAAAAGGCTGGCGGCCAAAGCCACTATAAGATCTGTCGACGTCTATGCAAGCCTGAAGAGGAAAACCACTGTCTCAAGCCAAACCTCTGCCGCCTCAGGGTCTGGCTCACCACTGAACCTCAGCGGTCTCTATCGCTGGAACTCATAGAGCGCACTCAACCTGCGCTCAAGCTTAGTATGCTCTGCTGAAACTGTCTGCTGCTCACCAGGTGGGGGTGCTACTACCAGCCCACCCGAAGAAAGGGAATCACATGATGGGTCCTAGACTGAGGCCTGGTAGCTCACAGGGTCATCGTCACGAACTAAAGCGGGTATCCTGACTGGCTGTCTTCGCGGAGACATCCTGAATGTTATCAAGGAGTGCCGTAGTCATATGAGCATATATGTATATAACAGTAACAACAATGGGGAGTTGACTCAAGAAGGATGGTTAAGACTCAATCATATGTGATGCACAAACCGATTTTCCCTGAAACGGGTGTCTCGGCATGCCGAGTTGACAAGCGGGTTATTAGGGTCCTGGTGAATGGATACGTCGGCCGCCGCACCATCACTGGACTCCCTGGCCCGAGAGCCACTCTCGAGACATGTTAACACTGTTGCCCTAAATCCCAACCAATTCCTTTTTAGGGACGTCTGAACAACGTCCCAAGGAACGAACCACCTCTGATACCACATTTTCATGACCCGACCCTAACCGGGCTTGAGCCAAAACTACCCCAAGCCCGCCTCCATAGGCCAGGGGCTGGCAACAAGCGCCGAAGGCTAAACAACTCAAGGAGGCCTTTGTCTGAGTACCTATACACACACATGCAGCCCACTCAATACAGAAGTGCAGAGTAAAAGGAAAAGTAAAGTACTAACTATTATAAACAACCAAAAAAGTGCATCGACCTCTAAACAGTACAAAGCAAGTGCTAAAGGTAAACTGAAAAGAAAAGGGAAAAAACACGCACCCAACCAGAAAAGTGGCACAACCCGAAAACAGGTAAACAAAAGTAAAATAGTTGGGAGAGTCCCACACCTAGAACCTGACTATGACCACTGTACATGGTCCAAGCTCCTGAACTCCTAAGCTCCATTGAAGTCACGACCAACCTTTCTGTCATCTGCAAGGGCACACCAAGTGCGGGCAAATCCCAAGCAAGGGTGAGTATAAAAATACTCAGTAGGATGCCCCGAAGGCTCGAGGGAGAAACAAAGGAGGTACTAAAGAGGTGAGAAGTAGATAAAACAGGGAAAAGTAAAGGAGTAAAACCGAGAGTGCAGAAAAGAGTATAACTCAACCCAATAAGAGGAAGGAAGTAGACTCGTCCAAACACAAGGAGCTAGAAGCAGTGAGAAGATAAACTTCTCATCGAGTCTTCGCTACTTGTAGCAAGAGAGTAGACTCATCCAACCACGAGAAGCTAGACATGGAAAGCATGTGGCATACCCCTCACGTCTTCGCCTCTCCTGGAAGAAGAGTAACCAAGACCCAAGAAGTGGGTACTGGAACAAGGTATATATACATATATGCTCTGTCAAGAAACCCGAACAAGATCGTAAGGGGATCTCCGTCCTGTAGCTCAGCCCAAGAAAGTGAGTAGCCAAAAGTCCTAGAAGTAAACACCATCGATGCCCAGTATCCGTACATCTGCTCCGAACTGCAAGTCAAGGGGCTCAAATCACCACACCTTGACACTATCCGCTTTGGGCGGCACTGACTCGCCCGCACGGTATTAGGTCGCATCACAAGGACGTGTCTCAGTGGGGAAATATCCCCTCATACTTTAGAGTTTTGGGGAAAGAAAAACCACACCTCGTCACTATCACACAATTGAGAGGTCTACTCAAAGTCAAAGCTGTCACATCACTGACCCGTACAATCCAGGGGTCCTGCTCTGGTAGCCACGGAGAAAAGCCACAGACTAGCCTAGAAGAAATGACTGAGTCTGAAAGAAGTCGTCGGGTGACCCACTACCCAGTCTCTAGTGGAGGGTAGACCCTAAGAGGTCGTTGGGTGACCCACTGCCCAGTATCTGCTGGAGGTTAGACCCTAAGAGGTCGTCAAGTGACCCACTTCCCAGTCTCTACTGGAGGGTAGACCCTAAGAGGTCAACAGGCGACCCACTGCCCAGCCCTACTGGAGGGTAGACCTGGAAGACATTGACAGGAGACCCACTGCCCAGTCTCTGCTAGAGGGTAGACCTGGAAGAAGCCGACAGGTGACCCACTGCCTAGTCTCTACTGGAGGGTAGACCTGGAAGAAGTCGACAGGCGACCCACTGCCCAGCCCTGCTGGAGGGTAAACCCAAAGAAGTCAATGAGAAACCCACTGCCCAGTCTCTCCTGGAGGGTAAACCCGAAGAAGTCAATGAGAAACCCACTGCCCAGTCTCTACTGGAGGGTAAACTCAGAACGGCTATGGCCATCCCTACTGGAAACAACCTCCTGAGTAGAGGATCGGTGCTCGCGTAAATTATTGGTCACACCAGAATCCACAATAACCCCACTAGGCTAAACCATCATTAACAGAAGGACCATCTACATCATGAGGGGTCAAAGGTACGTAAATCAGAACACGACACGTACAAGGGGCCCACAATACATGTGGCCCTATGTCATCTCCGAACCAGGCGCACCAACTTCCTTGGGTACAAACCACACCATGTACCTCCAGGCATTCTCGTATACTCCCAGAGTATACCACATCTCTAGCCCAAAGGCTATCATGCACACGACACCCAACATCAATGCGAAGGGTGAAAATGTAATTTCACCAACCTGCTTCCTCCACGACCCTAGCACAACGAACCACATTTCTTTAGACATCAACTTTGCTCACACGAGAGTGAACGCGATCTCACACCAAGGGTTCACTTCCGAACACTGCAAGAAGAACCGCCACCGGAGCACCTTTCATATTTCCACATTTAATAAGATTACGTAAGAGGCTCCACTCGCCTAAATAGACTACACCATTGTAATACTCACGGAAAAACACGCGATATAGACTATATACTCACGTCCAACGGATATCCGACGTAAAAGTCGTCTGACACCGCTTTACGCCCGAACGGCGTCCCGTGGTCCCAAACCTCGACCCCGAAAACAGTCAGGAACATCGCACCATTGTAATCCCCTCAGGAAAACATGTAAAATTAACTACTCACTTGAGTGGAATGGATATCCAGAGAAAAGATGCATTTCGCCATATCGCACATGAGTGGTGCTTCGTGGGACTCACATCTCGATCCCGAAACGCAACAGACAGATCACACCGTTGCGATCCTCTCGTAAAAGTACACAAGATTGACTATCCACTTGTCTAAAACGTACACCCAGTGATAAAGATGGAAATCACCAACAACTCCCAAAACGGGCCTCATGGGGCCTGCACCACCGTGTGAAATTAAAGCGGGCAAATTGCGCCATTGTAATGCCCTCTGAAAAACACCCAAAAACCACTGCTCGCACACCCTGAACGGACATCCGATGAGAAAGTTTTGAAATGCAGCTCATAGCTTAAAAGACGGGTCGTGGGGCCCACGTCTCAACTCTGGTTTCAACGCCTGAAAACCCTTTGGAAAAATTCGTCTCGATGCCAGGGTCTCAACGCCGCTTACGGCGCTCAAAACAAACATCGAATGTGTCTGCGCCGGCCAAAACAAAAACCCCCGGAAAAATGCAAAACTTACTTAACGCACGTGTCGTGCCACCGAACCCCTCATCTTGGGAATTAAAAATTCTTGAGACCATCTCAAAAAGTTCGTCTCATCGCCAGGAACGCGTTGCCTTAGAATCCGACCCCTGGTTTGCATTCTAGAGGTGATTTTATTTTTAATGGATCAAAACAGATGGGCCAGGCCGGTTCGACCGGCCCACCCTGTGCCTGAACCGACGGTCCGCGGTTCACCGCGTGGACCACCCCACTTCGCCCGGACCAGTAGAGCCGGTCCGACTCTCTTTCCACAGCGACCCGCAAAGGGCGGGTCGCGATCTGCCAGCCGGGGTCGCTGACCCCGGTCTCCCCTCGTGCGCACTGACCGGAAAAATCCGGTCGACCCTGGTCTCCGCCCCGCGGGCGCCCCGCACTCGACCGCTGAGGCTCGGCCCCTGCTCGCCCAGCGCCTCCACTTTCGCCTGGCGCCTCCGCCGTCTCCCGCTCCCCGCTCGCGCCGACGCCCTTCCGCCTCTCGCTGGCGCCCCCGCTCACCCAGCGCCTCGCCCTGCTGCCGAACGCCGCAGACCGCCCGGCCGACCACGCCTCTGCTTGGACCCCCTCCGCGCCTGCTCACCGGACCACCGTGCTAGAATGCTGGAGTGCCCAGATCTTCCAGAAAAACACCCAAAACTCCCGGACTTCATCTGATGACTGTGGTCACCTCGGAACTCGGATTTCAAATCCGAAAAGGGAAGCGGAAAGCTCGGAAAATAAGATACGAAAATATGGGATTTGATCATAATTTAAATAGAGATTTCATGCTGATATTCAAGCTTGAAGTAGATGCGGTAATTGAGAAATAAACGCACGATCCTACCTCTTGGGCATAGCCTGACGCTTCGCAACGATCCGCCGGAGCCCTGCACCACCTTGGGGAGGAGAAGAAGATGGAGGGGAGCTTGTTGGAGAGGAGATTCCTTGAGGGTTCTTCCACTAGGAGGTGCAAATGGAGGAGGGAGGGGAGTGGGTTTGGATTAAGTAGAGTCTTAAAATAAAAATTAATTTAATTAATTTTTATTAATCACCCACGAAAGGACCCACCTCCAAAACTCTCGACGGGGTTGAGGTTAAGCCTCCCCTATGGTAAAAACCATCTCCCAAGCAGAACTGCGGTCTTGGAATTTTAATCCGAGCCTCCGTTCTAAAGTTATAAAATTTAATGTCTGAAGCCGCTAAATTACAAAAACGCCCCTGGCGGCGTTTTTCACAGAAGGCTCTTGCCCGTGAAAGTTACACCCCTCCTAGGGTAAACGGAACACTCCGGACTCAATGGTGCTCTCAGTTTTCCCATATGAGCTACCGTTTAAGAGATACTTGAGTTTAACCATTAAATGAATAAATTAATTATTTTATTTATCCATTTAAAGTTCCGGTAATGGGCAAGGGGTCCCAACTTCCCGCGCCGACATGTTTTATGTCATTTCTGGGGTAAAAAACCCATTTTGGACCCATCTGTACTCTCAGATTTAGGATCCGAATCACCTTTTAGGAGATATCCCTTTTATTTGGCGTGCCCAGTGTGAACGCACTGAAAATTTAATTCCGGCCACATCGGGGCTCAGAATCGCACACCGTCTGAAGGCGCTGCTCTGGAATAACATCAAGAAAATTCCAAATTATTTTATAGCAAAAACCGGGTTCTTAAACAGCCTTTGGATTGGGATCAAGCCTTTACATTCATGGTTCTCAGATGATGGTCAATGTGATGTCAAGCCCTTCACCTCTATTTACTTCAGCATCACCCATCCTACTTATCCAACCATTTTATTTCTTTATTTTTAGTTACATAACAATCATTCCAACTTTAAATATTATAATGATCATAATTTAGTTACTCCATATGAATCATTTTTTCATTTATGTAATTTATTTCACCATCATGAATGTCTAATATAAATTTCTCTTCCTTATTAAGTCAACTAAATATTTACTACTCTCTTTTTGATTTCTCAACAATTTCTCTACCTTTTATTCAATAATTATGTACTAATCATTTATATTAATATGAATTATTAAGTTTTAAAAATGGTATTCTATTAATGAAAATAATAATTGTTTTATAGCATCGTGCGAATTCACGAGCATGGTACTAGTTATATACATTTCAAACATTAGTTTTTACAATTACATGAGTAAGTACAATTTATCACAGATAGTCAAAAATATTAATATTCTTTTTTTCCCTGACCTCTAATCATGCTATTAGTTGCCGAACAAACTACCTCACCTCGAGCAAAATAATTCACCTATAGAAGAAAACAATTCCAGTGTTAGTAATATTAGAAATAAATAAATTAAACACAAAGTGTCAATTTTAAACTAAAAACAATTACATTGAGTCAAGTGCTATTAAATTAGATCACATCTGTGGTGATAAAAAGATCACTACGAATGTGAGTCAATTCAAGAACACTTGCTCTTTGAGAATAAGTCTTCAAATGTCACACCATTTTTTATTCGTTTTCAAGAATTATGTCTATGAAAATTAACTAAATAAGTATCAGATAAAAATGATAATAAAATTAATTATGTAATAACATATAAAATGATGAGAAAACAATTTGATCTTGTTGTGATCAGTTTTTCCTATGTGATGTGTGTTTTAAACTAAAATGACACGTATATATTGAAAACACACACTTTGATCCATATCAACCACACCATGTGTCGGAATGACATGTAGTCAATTTATACACATCACAAATGAATTATGGATTTTTTTTCCAAATGTTTGAAAATAATCCGATCTTGTTTTCCCAGTTTTGGCTAGTGACATGTGTTTTAAACTAAAATGAAACCTTTATATTGAAAACAAACAACTTGAGTCATATCAGTCATATTGTGTGTTAGATTGATGTGCGGTTGACTCTGACACAACATAAATGAATTATGTAATATTTTCCTAAATTTTGAAAATAATTCGAGCTCGCTTTCTCAGTTTTGGCCATTTTAAGTGTGTTTTAAAATAAATGACATTTTTGTATTGAAAACACGCACTTCGAGTCATACCAACCACATCGGGTGTCAGATTGTTGTGTGGTCAATTCCTATAGGTCACAAATGAATTATAGACCATTTTCCTAATGTTTAAAAATAATCCAAACTCGTTTACTCAATTTTGGCCATGTGATGTGTTTTAAACTAAAACGTTGCTTTTATATTGAAAACAAGAAATTCGAGTTATATTGACTAAATCATGTGTCAGATTAATGTGAAATAAATTATTGTACATGAAAAATGAATTATGAATTGTTTTCCTAAAGATTGAAAATAATCTTAGCTCATTTTTTCAGTTTTGGTATGCGGCATGCTTTTTAAACTAAAATGAAAACTTTGTATTGAAACATGCACTTCGAGTCATACCGACCTCATCAGGTGTCAGATTGATGTGCAGTTTATTCCTACATGTCACAAATGAACTGTCAATCATTTTTCTAATGTTTGAAAACTACCCAATCTCATTTTCTTATTTTTGGATATTTGGTGTGTGTTTTAAACAAAAATGACACTTTTGTATTGAAAACACCTACTTCGAGTCATACTGACCACATCAGGTGTCACATTGATGTGTGGTCGATTCTTATAGGTCACAAATGGATTATGGACTATTTTAATAATGTTTGAAAACAATTTAATCTTGTTTAATCATTTTTGGCTATGTGATACGTTTTAAACTAAAATGACATTTTTATATTGAAAACACACACTTTGAGTCATACCGACCAAATCGTGTGTCAGATTGGCATGCAGTCAATTTCTACACATGAAAAATGAATTATGAATTGTTTTATAAAATTTGAAAACAACTCGAGCTCATTTTCTTAGTTTTGAAAATGTGAGACACGTTTTAAACTAAAATGTCACTTTTGTATTGAAAACACACATAGATGGCGCACGATTATCCAAACCGTGTGTCCAAACCATGCATATCATTAATTGGGGTGAAATTAATTTTATACCCTTGCTCCCTTTTTCTTTCTTTATCCTTTATTATTCCTTCATTTCTCATGAAAAAATAAGGGGGAAGACTCCATTTTGATCCTAACTAGGATTAGAGCCAACTCCTTCGTCTGAGTTCTGATATGAGATTCGTTGGTCTCATTGGGACCACATCGATAAGACCTTTAATATGTTAGCTTCTATATATCTTCACTCTCTCCATACGGTGTTCCAAATCTGTGTGAGCTATTTTACCTTATTTTTAGGGTGTGCATCTAAAATGCTGATTTCTTCCAATTCATCTTGAGTTAAAGGCTGATATCAGATGAGCGAACATTTAATAGTACAAGATTGGTGGTTCCTAGATTTCTCTTTGATTTTACAGTGTTTTAGGGGGCATGTTCTTGAGTTCACCATTGGGTTGTCTGAGAGAGACACTAATAATTTAATGATTATCTTTTAATTATTAAATTGACCACATTATATATCTATGGGAATGCTCCTCCTTGACTACAAATGGTATATTCCTGGTGAGAGACTTCGAACCACTAGGGTGGATTAGGTAAGGTGTGTGTTTTATATTAAATTTTTTATATTTCTTGTGATAGTTCCATGAGAACATGTCGAGCTTGGTCAATGGTTTTAGATGATATTGATCATCTAGATGAGGCAACATAGATCATCAGGACAAGAGTATCCTGAGGTATATGGGGTGATGTTGATCACCAGTTTGGGTGATGTGGTCATCATTTTGAGGCGATGAGGTCATCATAATTGAGGGCATGGTCTGATACTTTGAGATGATGTTCACCATCAGGTTGAGAGACATGGTCGTGGGGCATGAGGTGTCGGGATGATGTGGATTAGGTACTATATTGGTGATTGTTGATCATCATCATTGGTTGATGCATCGTTGGAGTTGTGGGCACATAGATAGGACTCATATGATGAGGTGGTTTTGAACACTCATGTGGCTAGAAACCTTCATTAGTTATGGATTAAGATGCTGTTGACCATCAGTGAGGTTGGAGGTGCTTGCCGTAGAAATCAACATGGATGGTGATGGTCCATCAGTTGACGGTGTTGAGACTATCTATTGGGGGATGAGGCTCTTCATATTATTTGAGATTTTTGGGTAGGGATATTGAGAGAAAAGATATCACCATACCTTGGGGAATTGGTTATTGAGACAACAATGATTATTTTTGGAGTAAAAACATCATTGTGACTCGATACATCGAGCTTCGATCTAATGATGTTTTTATGAGCTAAGGTCTGAGGGACTAGGTACTTACTGGGTGTTACCTTTTGGATTCCATTGACATGATTTATGACACTAGGTGTCAGTTAGCATGAAGTGTCGAGGATAATTTTACAGGAGGTTTCAGAGGGATCACAACTTTTTACTAGTGAGAGGATTCCTTGGGATTTATGCTTAGGATCTTCGCCACTGGAGTTATATATATAAATAAATGTTGTTGTATGCCATATATATTACTGGGGGAACGTTGTATACCGAATATGGTCTAATAAGGTGATTGATTCCTTGTGGATATTGAGCACAAGGGAAGTAGGTTATTTATATGATGTGCATGTGTTGTTTTATTTATATTTAGATACACCTGCATTATCATGGATGTAAGATAGTAACACATTGGTGGTGATGTACTGATATTTATTCTCACACCCTATATATGCCCTTAGAGATGCGTGTAGAATTTATGTAACTACGATCAGGTAAGGGATCAGGCTTAGGAGCTGGACCCCGGTGATCAGGTAGTACCTTTTACATGGGATATATGGAAAGGGACCTTGGAGGTTCTTATATCAACTAGAGTTTATTTTTAGTATCTACATGCTTATTATATATATGTATTGAGGTCGGCCATGGGCGAACCTTTCTGCTTATTTTCATGTACGGCCTGATATGATATGGAATGTTTTTTTTCATAGTTATAAGTGGTTTTTTATTCTACAAATGGTATGTTTGGCTTTATTATTCACTGTTGCTGCTTCTTGTGCTTCCTCTACAGTGGGTGATTGTTTCCGTTGTTTTATGGTCTTACTTTCGTTGTGTATATACATTTAGAACATTATTATTATCAACACCATAGGGTATAGTCTCACCACTATCACCTATTTACACCATTAATTCTAGTTGATAGCCTTTGGTGTATAGGGAGGTGCGCCTAAGGCCTAGTGTCCAATTGTCTTGGAGCACTATTTGGGTGAAAATATGAGTCAGGAGCACTATAAGTGGTACCATAGGTGTTTATTTTACCTTTTTTGGGTCTTAATATTTGGGCTATGGTAGACTAGAGACTAGGATGCAGTCAGAACTAGGTTAGAGAACATGTATGGGTGCTTGCAGCCCCATGCACAGGGGACAAACCGAGTCATCGGGGGTGAGAAATTGATGTTCGTTTATGTACTTTTACAGTTTATATGATTTTCACTTCGAGTGGTGCACATGGGTGTGATTATTATCTATTATGATATGTGACCCTTGGCCCGATATGGCAATGGATGTTTGATTTTTCTATATGGTAGGCACATAGGGTGTTTTGATATATATATATACATATATTCCTATGATTAATTGTTTGTGATTGTCATTGGGAACTTGGATTGCGCTAAGATGGATTGGGTTATTTAAAGTGTCAAAAAAAGAAGCTAAATAGTGTTATCCTATTTAGCCTCTCTTTGGTGGAATTATACTTATCCGACCTAGGAATGTGGTTCCATAGAAATCTATGTGTGATGCTATGTGATGTGATATACATGTGATATATGGGCTTGAATCTGATACGAGTAGATAGGGATGATGATAGGGGGTGAGTTGTTTAAAATTTCAACAAAGGAGATAAATAATGTTTTCTTGATTAGACTCATTGGTGGAATTATACTTAGCTATATCAGATGATATGTGAAGCCTGGACCTATTATGGAAGGAAAGGGGCCATGAGGCCGGGTTACACTACCACATAAATGGGTTTATGCAGCCCCACCCTTTAACAACGCTACAAAAATGCTAATAAAGGGGTACATTTATCAGTGCTAAAAAAGCATTGATAAAAGGTAATTTTAGCAGTACTAAAAAAACATTGTTAAAATTTCTCCTTTATCAGTATTTTTTAGTACCGATAAAGGTATCTCCTTTATCAACACTTTTTTAGCATTGTTAAACGTACCCCTTATATTTGCACTTTTTTATAAGCATTGATATAGACCCCCCCTTTTATTAATGTTTTTTACTAGTGATGATAAAGAGAATATTTCAAAAAAATATATATTCCATTAATATATAAATATATTTATATTGATATAAATATAATATATATTTTTTAAATATGTTTTAGATAAGGCTAAATAAGAATTTACACTTAATATGTAAGATATTTACTGAAAATGACTTATAAAATAATTAAAAAATTTTAATTAAAAATTTTATTATTATTATTTAGTAATAGTCATTTAATATCAATTTGAAGATAAAAAAATTAAAATATTAATAAAAGATCTAAAATAAGTTGAAAACGTAACTCGAACTTCAAACGACCATAACTTTTGATTCAGACGTCCGTTTGGGCTCTACCATATATCAAATCGAATCTTGAGATGATATCTACACCATTTTTATTAAGGGGGACCTTGGTCACTATTTTTTAGGACAAAAGAGGCCCTAAAGGCCTCCAAAACTGAGTTTTTAGTCGGGGTACCCCAATTTTTTAACATTAAATGGATTTCTAGGCTCGTTTAAGAGGTTCTTCTTATCTTTTTTTGGTGGAGACTCAATTTATTTTCAAGTCTTATACTCATAAGGATAATATAAAATTCGATTTTTTTTTCATTTTTCATAATGTACTATTATTTATAATTTTTATATACACATATATACATATTTGTATATATTTACACATAAAAATTAAATTTTTATAAATAAATATGTAAAAATATTTTCATATAAAATATCTCTATAAATATATAAACTAAATCTAAATAAAAAATAATATCCATTTTATTTAAAATAAAAAAATATGAATATTTATATACCTATATAATGTGTGTGTGTGTATTTGTGTGTGTCTGTATTAACAAACTGATATGTATTATCTATATATTCTAATATATGTATATAAATATTAATATATACTAGATGTAAATATATATAAATATGTATAATTATATTTATAGATACACATAATATATATATATATATGTGTGTGTGTGTGTGTGTGTTTGTGTGTATGTTGTATATGTGTATTTAATTATTTTTAAACACACAAAAAAACATATTTCATAAATGTATTTAAAACTAATCATATAAATATATATTAATATACAAATAAATATATAAATATAAAAATATAAAAATATATAAATCAATAAATATAACTAATTATATATATATATATTAATATAATTATATATATATATATATATTAATATATGAATAAATATAACTATATATAAATATATAAATAAATAGATATATCATAAAATAGAGAAAAAAACAATATGGATGAGTGGTAAAGGTAAAGACATGCAAGGGAGAGGTCTCATGTATGAATCCTAATAGAGGAAGGGGTGTGTGGGCGGGTGAAGGGTGCCACTAACACTGTTAAAGGGGGGGTCTAGTGTTGTTAAAGGTGGTGGGGGTGCTCCTAGTGCTGTTAAAGGGGTCTTGTAGCACTGATAAAAGGGATTATCTTTGAATTTTATTTTTAATTTGATGATTTTTTTCTTTTTAAAAATTTATTTTTTTGACTTTTATCATCATTAAAAAAAAGCACCGATGAAAGTCCCTTTTTATCAGCACTTTTTTTAGCGCTGATAAAAGATGTATTTTATCAGTTCTTTTTTTTTGCAGATAAAAGTATCCTTTATCAGTGATTTTTGTTAGCTCTGATAAAAGGGACCTCCTTTTAACAACGCTTAGATTAACAACATTTTTTTAGTGTTGATGAAATCGATTTCTAGCACTTTTAAAATCCATATCTATAGTAGTGTTACATGTGATACCTGACCCTCATATGGGAAGGTAAGGGTCCAATATTCCAAATTTCATGAGATAGGGTGCAGTAGGGGAGTGTAAGGGTAGTGAGGTTTCATTGCTTGTTACAACTTTCCCTATTTGTGTTACAATTATACTGTTATGGATGTTTGAAAATTGTATTGGTATTCAATGAGATGCCACCAATATGGATTCTGATGGAGTGTCAAGAAGGTAGTGATATGGTGCTACTTGATTATGCACATGTTGAGGTCCCATAGGGTCGGTTTGATCATGATATGTAGGTATAGGCTCCGGTACAGGCAGGACAACCGCAAGATATGGAAGATTTTAGGCCATGTCTTGATGATAAGATCATGGAGAGATTGTTTTAGGTTATCCAGGGGATTGAATGAAGAGATCAATGAAATGAATAATCCATGGCATACATGACTCACGAGTTCTATTCACAACACCCACTGCTATTTTAGGGTGAGGGTAGACCACAGTAAAAAGAGAACTGGATCGAATCGGTCTATACCATCTTCAACCAGCTTAAGACACCCCCAAGTAAGAGGGTATAGCTGGATACACATATTCTTAGGGGACCATCAAAGCACTGGTGGGATGTATAGGTATATGCAGGAAGACACGAGGGACTATCTTGGAAAGGCTTCAAGGCCATATTCTTCAAGCACTTCTTCCCCGAGACACTGAGGGCAAAGAGATCTTGGCAGTCATTGAACCTTCGGTAGGGAGACATGTTCGTCATTGATTATGCATCCAATTTCACAGACTTTTCTCATTTCACACCTAGTATGGTGGGTGATAACACTTAGAGAGTGAGAAATGTTGATGATGGTTTACAACACTCTATTAGGGTGTAGGTAAATAACTTCAGGTTATACTCATTCTTAGAGGCATTCAATCAACCACTGATAGCCATGGGAAACATGATGGACCAATATTATATGTGTTTGGTGATAACGTTAGGTGAATTTAGTGATAGTGATTCAGATAGTGGGAAGAAAGGTCATGAGGAGTCTCAGTAGGTAGTTCATACCAAAGACTCCAATAGACCATCAGGGAGTGGGTGTTCGACGATGTGCTTCCAGTGCGGGTATCTGGGGCATGTGCAAACACAGTGTGATCAGGCACCAAAGGAGTGCTGAGTTTGTGGCTAGTTCAGGTATCTTGAAAAGTTATACAAGTTTCCTTCTTGAATAGCCAAAATATAGGGACCAGGGTAGACTCAGGGATATGAGGTTGGATCAGGAGTGGTACTAGGAGCTACTAGCCAAGATTTAACTGCACGCAGAGTTTTTAGTAGAGATAGTGGGATCTAACAGTGGGGTAAATGACTAGTAGATGGTGCAGATCCATTGGGAGGCTAGGACTTAGGTAGTCAGACTTCAGGATAGGTGCATACAGTGAAGTTTCCAGATGCAAAGTAGGATGGGGAGCTGATTATAGTTATAGGTATGCCGTGGTGATGGGCATGACCTAGTTTATTTTATACTAAAATTTAGTTTTTTTTGATACATGTGGTGCACATATGTTGTATAAGGACACAACCTTAAACATTACATAATCTAGATTTAAGTAAAGAAATCACATTGAGTATATTTTGAGGTTTATAGTTTTAGATAATTAGGCCATAACTATTACATAACAACTCAAATATTACAAAGTAGACACTTCTACTCACTATCCATTTTTTTACGAAATGAAACTCTTTAAAATAAAAAAGTATTTCTCTTTCTTGACAAAAATATTCATAACATTCATCTTGAATTCTTCCTTTATTTTACCCATCCTTATACCATATGAAAAAGATTTCAAAAACTAGGTATGAGCACAAAAATATCAGTAAGGGAATATACAATAAGGAAAGAAAAAATTATTCTATAAATACTTATAAACCCATGAAATCACACTTTTCACCCATAAAACATAATCTCATTGACATACCTCATGAAATCATATGATTCTTGAAAATTTAATAGAAATCATAAATCATAAAGGTAATTTGTGGAATCTATATCATACTTACATTTTAGCTTTCACAGCTACATAGGGGGTAACCTTCATGGCTACGTTTGGAATACCCATCACAGTATATTCCCTAAATATCTTAGGAAAAACCTTATCATTTAACACCATTTAATTACCCAATGCATTGGAGGGATATCACGAGCTCACCCACCCTTAGTTTATTACGGAACCACCCATATACACAATCAATGCTTAAGAACCATAACATAATCATAACACATAAAACATACATAAAGGAAAAATAACATTTCCACTTTACAATAACAAGATATAATTTCAATATATTGATATAATCAAACCATTATTAAAACCATTTTCAATACCAAAACACCTAAAAATGGAATATGGTATTTATTTTACTTTTAACAATATTATAACTTGTAGAGGAAGTTGGATATCAAATAATGGTCACGACGGTGTAACTGTCATTGTCACCGTGTATGTTAAAAAACATTCCTTTTTTCATTTAGTAAAACGATTCATAGAAAAATATTCCTTTAGAAAACCTTTGAATGAAATTAAAATTTAAAGGGCTAAATTATACACTTTATAAAATGAAGGTGGTGTATAACATCAAAATACACCTTAATGAAAGGAGATTGAGATGAAGTCTCTTACCTTGAGTCTGAATCGTCACATAAAATAATTATATTCCTAAATAATAAACTTTGGTTAATTTATACTTGCTTTAAAACATTTTTCAAATTTATTATTCCTTTTATATCACTTATTACCATGTTATAAAAATTACAAAATTATTTAAGTTCATATCAGACATTTTGTCAATATTCGGTACTTGAGTAAAAAATGAACTTGTTATGATGTAAATTGTCCATGTGTTCATAATTACATAATATATATAATAATATTAATGAAATAATAATCAATTTTATACATCAATTATACTTTTAAATCAAACCATTTATTTATGGTATTAAAAATAAACAACATTATAATCATGGAGACAATAGGCCATACATACGCATGAGTAACATTTCCATTTTTTATTGATCATTATGGAAATAAGGAAATTGTTATTTTTTATTTACATAATTATAATAATATAATTAAAATCATAATAATAATTTAAATATAATTATATATATCATACAAGTGACATTGTGAATAAAAACGATTCACATCACTTTGTGAAGGTGATAGTTCACACGTACACACGAACGAAGTTATCATTTTTATGTGCATAGAAATTATTAACATAATTGATATATTATTCTATTATAATGATAAATATTTCATTAAAATCATATAAAAATATTAATTCCATTATTATGACTAGTCTTGAGAGACGGTTATGGAAAACGAATTATATCAGTTCATAGAGGTGATAGTTCACACGTACGCACGAACGATTAACTCCTTTCCCATTTGATAGAAGTAGAGATGGATTTAGGTGATGATATAAAAATAATAACATATAAGTATATTTATAATACTATATTTATTATTTCATCTAGTAAGGATAATATTTTAAGGAAGTGTAAGAAGAAATAAAATAGAATTACTTAAAGAAAATGATACCTATTCTTCGGTTGATCGCCTTTGAAGAACACCTTAACACCTATAATAAGGGTATTATGCATAAAATAAGGCCTCAATAATATGGGGATGGATTATAGGAATATTTTTGGGTAGATATTTTCTGAACCAAATGGTTCTTGAAGTGTCAGTATTAGATAAGAGTGGGTACCTTTTTATAGGAGAGGGGAGGGGCACCCTTAGAAACTCTTAAAATATTAAATTAATATAAATCAATTTTTTAATATAAATGACTCCAAGTTAAGTTATGTAAAATATAATAAGATTATAGTTCTAAATCCATTCATTCAATAATTTTTATACATGTATAGAGTTTATTTTAAACCTTATCTTTTTGGTTTACCCTTAAATTTTCTCTTTTAATTTTAATTTTGGTAATAACATTTTAAATATAAAAAAGGCTATAAATTTTAATTATATGGGGTAAATTTTCCATATTTGTAAAATTTATTAACTTTTATAAATTATTATATCTACTTTATAATTTGAAAATATTTTTAGGCTTTTTAAATAATTTAATAAATTATTATTTTTATAAAATATCGATTACGTCAATTTCAACATGATTTATTTTATTAAATTTAAATAAAATCAAAAAATAAAAATAAATTCAAAAAAACCATTAAATAGACTTATAACATGTCATATTATCCTATAAAATTCATTTATGGCATCAAATATTTCAAATTATATTTATTTTAATATTATTTGTATCATTTATTTGATTCTTCCTTTAATAAATCTATTATTGTATCATCATTGTGTCATAATTAAATTTAATTATTTATTTCCTAAAAATTATAAATAAATAACCATGATGTAGGTAATATTTTTATATTTATAATTAATATTTATAGTCAAATATATCACTTATATAACACCATATTAAAATTGTTTTAGTAATAAGAGACACGTTTATGATATTTTTATTTTTACTTTAAATAAAATGTTATTAATGTCATAATCACACCCAAGTGGATTCCAAAGACCAAAATTTTGGCCCAAGTATTTTATTGGTCAGAAATAACTCATAAAATAAGATTAAGATAAGTTTTAGGGTAGTTTTATATTATTATAATATTATTTTTACCCTTATTTACTTGATTTACCCTTTAACCATGGTAAATAAGATACTAAAGTTACTATTCAAATAAAATTATTTTGATCTTATTGAACCAAAATTTTTATAATTATTACAACCATGTATGTTATTTTTTGAAAATTCAATTCATAGATGTGGAAAAATTAAATTTAAAATTAATCTCGTTGTCGAAATGAGAAAATGAGTTTTTTAAGTAAAACGTTCAAAAGTTCACCAATTTTTTCTATTCAATTTCAATATGAAATTGATTCCAATGTAATAAATTAAATTAAATAATAAAAATTTAATCTAATTACACTTTAAAACCAATAAAAATAAAAATATAACTATATAAATAAATTAGACGAAAAATTATGTTTGAATTAAAATGCAGTGTTTTTCACTATTCATTAAAAAAATGAATTTTATCTGACAAATACCAAAATTCAACCAAAGTAAATTTTGATGTCCATATTCCAAATAAGAACTTTATTTTTCAAAACAAAACATATCAAAGTGTCAAAAAACATATTTAAATTGGGTTTTCCATCAAAAGGGGGTAAAACTGCATTTTTAGAAAACCACTCATTTTATCTGTCAAATAGTATATGTCCTTATATAATGTCTATAAAAAATATAAGATCAATTTTAAATATTAGATTGAATTAATATTTTATTAATATAATCCAAAAATAGTGATTTTATTATTTTATAAACACAATTATTCATACTTAAATATGTTTTCATAAAAACACATCTTTTATATTCAATTTATTTTTATTTACATTTCTAATTAATTTTATAACCAATGAATCATTATATAAACATGTGTAAACCCTATTTTCATAATTTAGTTAATATCATCCATTCTCGCCATTCTAAAATCTATGCAATAACTACAACTTAAAATAATAATATTAATAATATATTATTTTTCAGTATAACTTAGTCTTGTGTGCAACATAAGATTTTAGAGAAACTCATTGTTATGTGTCAGGTACACTATCAAAAATAGAAAAAATTTTAAAGTAAAATTACTATCTAATTCATAAATATTAATAAAAATAAAAAATTATTATTCTATAATTTCCTAGGATGTTACATCCTTCCCCCCTTTTGGAAATTGTGTCCTTGCAATTTTAAATTTGGGCTTGGTATCTAAGGTTTCACTTTTCAAAATTACTTCAATGAAATCCTACATCAAAAAAATATTTCATAAAAGTTCCACTTTAAAATAAATAAAGTGAAGTACAAAGGTCACCCGAGATAACACATACTAGGATTCCATGTAGGAAAACATGGATATGGAAGTAAAACTAACCATCATGTTCTGATGGAGAGTGATAAAAAACATGATCAGGAGAAAGTTAACAATAAGAAAACCACAAACTTGTGATGGGTTAAATGGACTTTGACTTCATAGTAGGAAAATTAAATAGAAATAATTTTTTTAAGATAATTTTCATAAACTTTAAGAATTATTTTACTTCCTTGACTAAGAACATAAGGAAACATACTTACTTGAAAGTAAAGTTTCATCCTTTAATCAAATTCCACCACAAACTCATATTTCCCCCCAAATTCTGAGTATTTAAGAGGATTTTTTTTCTCACCTAAAACACTATAATCAAATTCTATAGAATCACATAATATAAAAAAGATTAAATATCTATTCATCATGTCTTGAAACATTAAACAAAACTAAAAAGTTTGGAAACAAATAATATAATTCCCTAAATATAATAAACTTTAAAATAAGAATGCCTAATTTTAATCCCTAAAATTCAAAAAGTAATACTCAAAGTACAACATATACCATTCAACAAAAAAATATCCTTAACATTCCTAAAAAATATTGTAACTATGATTAAATCCCAAAAAAAGAGAAATATTTAATCAAATAATATTCCAAGATAAGTTCTAACATTTAACTCCAAATAAAATCAACCACTCTTAATGTCTTGTAAAAAAATGTAATTTCCAAAATCACATATTCTCCAAGATAGGTTAATCATTTCCATAAATAACCTGAATTTCTATAATTACACACAAAAAACATAGATTCTTCCAAAATAAAATTCAACCATTACCTCTAAAATAAAATCCCATTGTATTCTATTTTATACAAGATTCCCAAAACAATGAATGTCTTCAAAAATAAAATTTATCACTTAATCCCCAAATAATTTTACTATACCAACTATATCCATTTGATAAAACATAAATTCCAAAAATCAACTTATTCTTATTCCATCAACCCGTTTAAATAAAAATAAAATGACACACTAACCAGGGACTTCCCATAGGCCAGTGGTAAGAGATAAAGCCTTGTCGCACTCCAGTTATGGGTTTGATTTCCACATACTTATTTGACACGATGGGTTGTCACCCTTCATGTGAGTTGTCCTTTTCCTAAAATTTTATAATTTTATAACATTCCCAAAATGTGATAAAATTATCAAAAATAACTATAACATATTTTATACTCAAAGTTTATCTCATACCATTAATTTTGAAACCCAAAATGTAATAACCCATAATTACCCCAAAATCAAAGATCATATAAACCCTAATGGTTATCCATACCTTTGTAATTATGTCAACACAAGAAAAAATAATTCTTTGTCAAGTAACATTTTCATATAAAAAACTTCAGGGTTACACATACTAGAAAAAAAAGTCTTCCAAAGTAATCCCATCATCAAAAGAGCATTAATAATTTTAAATATATCATCATCCTATAGTATACCATAACTATTGAATTATTTATATATATAATTTTTAATCATTTAGTGTTCTTAATGATCCTTTAACCATGCTTTTCCATATTATTCCTTAATAATTCTTTCCTGCAAACAAAAAAATGAATCATGTACTAAGATTGAATAATGTAAAAACATGATACAAGAAATAATCCATACCTTTCATAGGTAATTTTCAGTTTCCTAATCTTCAATTGGAATGACATTAGATATTTCTAAACACATATTTTTATGGTCCTCCTGATCCCATTTTTGAACCTTCTTCACAGGACATTTATTTGTATAATGACCATACTCCCCACATTTAAAACATTCAATTGATAACTTGGAAAGAACTTCTTCCCCTTTCCTAGAGTCAACTGAATTCTTCCTTTTTCCTTGGATGTCTATTGATTTTTGACCTTAATTACCACATCTATAACAACTTCCCATCCTATTAAAACCTTTTCCTAGGTGTTTCTTTCCACATCCTCAACACATATGTTATTGAATATACTTACCTTTATGATTATTACCTGAACTTCCACAAGGATTCATTTCTCTCATATATGATGAATTAGAAAACTCACTAAGGTTCTAGTGGTTAATCAAGACACCTGTTAGTTGGTTTAGAATAACCATGAGAGTTCTCATTGCAGATCTAATTTAATTCAGTTGCTTATTCTGAGAACCACCACATTTTCCTTCACATCTATTGTTACTTTGGTGCCTACTGGATCTGTCCATTTACTCAAATAAATAAGGTTAGTGTGAGTATATCAATAAAATAATCATATACTATCTTATGTGAAAGATAAACACTAATATATACTTATTCATGTTATCTAACACTCATTAAATTTATCTAAAATAACCATTACTCTTTCTATTATTCTAACCATTATGGTTATATATAACTTATAACTTATGCTTAAATATCACTCAAACTTGTAAAGTTATCTAAACCAACCTCTGATACCAACTATAAGGACCCAAAATTAAACATTACATAATCTTGAGTTAAATCAAGAATTCAAATTGAGGATATTTTTAGGTTTAGAGTTTTAGAAAATTAGGCCATAACTATTACATAACAACTCAAATATTACAAAGTATACACTTCTAATCACTATCCATTTTTTTACAAAATGAAACTCTATAAAATAAAAAATTATTTCTCTTTATTGATAAAAATATTCATAACATTCATCTTGAATTCTTAATTTCTTTTACCCACCCTTATACCCTATGAAAAATATTTCAAAAACTAGGGATGATCACAAAAATCTCAATAAGGGAATATAAAATAAGAAAAGAAAACGTTATTCCATGAATACTTATAAACCCATGAAATCATACTTTTCACCCATAAAACACAAGATCTTAAACATACCTCATGAAATCATAATATTCATAAAAATCTCATAGAAATCATAAATCATAAAGGCAACTTGTGTTATCCATATCATAATTACATTGTAGCTTCCACAACTACATAGGGGGTAACCTTCATGGCTACATTTGGAATACCCATCACAGTAAATTCCCTAAATCTATTAAGACAAACCTTATCATTTAACTCCGTCTCATTAACCAATCCATTAGAGATCTATCATGGTCTCAACCGCCCTCAGTTTGTCATGGAACCACCTGTATACATAAGCAATTCCCAAGAAACATAACATAATCATAACACATAAAACATACATAAATGAAAAATAACATTTACACTTTGCAATCACAATATATAATTTCAATATATTGATATAATAAAATGATTATTAAAACCATTTTCAATAAAAAAATACCTTAAAATGTAATATGGTATTTATTTTACTTTTAAAAATATTACGGCTTGTAGAGGAAGCCAAATATCAAATAATGGTCATGGCGGTGGAAATGTCGTTGTCGCCACGTACGTTAAAAAAATTCCTTTTTTCATTTAGTAAAATGATTCATAAAAAAATATTCCATTCAAAAACCATTTAATGAAATTATAATTCAACGGGTTAAATTATACACCGTATAAAATTAAGGTGGTGTATAACATCAAAATATGCCTCAATGAAAATAGATTGAGACGAAGTCCCTTACCTTGAGTCTGAATCATCACGTATAATCATTATATTACTGAATAATAAACTTTGGTTAATTTATACTTGATTGAGAAAATTCTTCAAGTTTATTATTCCTTTTATATCACTTATTACCATTCTATAAAAATTACATAATTATTTAAGTTTATATCAGACATTTTGTCGATATTTGGTACTTGAGTCGAAAATGAACTTGTTATGATGTAAATTTTCCATGTGTTCATAAGCCCAAAATCTCCAGAATAATAATCATGAAATAATAATTACTTTTATATATAAATTATACTTTTAAATCAAACCATTTATTTATGGTATGAAAAATGAACAACATTATAATCATGGATATAATAGGCCATATGTACGCATGAGTAACGTTTCCATTTTTCATTGATCATTATGGAAATAAGGTAATTATTATTTTATCTTTGTAGAATTATAATAATATAATTAAAATCATAATAATAATTTAAATATACTTATATATATCTTACAAGTAATGTGGTGAATAAAAATGATTCACATTGCTTTGTGGAGGCGATAGTTCACACGTACACACGAACAATGTTATCATTTTTATTTGCATGGAAAGGAAGGAAATAATTGATATATTATTATATTATAATGATAAATATGTCATGAAAATAATTTCAAAACATTAGTTCCATAATTATGAAATTTCTTGAGAGATGGTTGTGGAAAATGAATTATATCGGTTCGTGGAGGTGATAGTTCACACGTACGCACGAACGATTAATTCCTTTCCCATTTGATGGAAGTGGAGATAGATTTATGTGATTATATTAACATAATAACATCTCATAATATTTAGTATATTTTATTTATTATTTCATCTAGTAAGAAGAATATTTTAAGGAAGTGGAAGAATAAATAAAATATAATTATTTAAAGAAAACGATACCTCTTCTTTGGTTGATCACCTTTAAAGAACACATTAACACCTCTAACAAGGGTTTTATGCCTAAAATAAGGCCTTAATAATGTGTATAGGTATTCTAGGAAGGTTTTTAGAAAGATCTTGTCTGAACCAAATGGTTCTTTAAGTGTTCCTATTAGATAAGAGTGGGTACCCTTTTATAGAAGAGGGGAGAAGCACCCTTGGAAACTCTTAAAATAGTAAATTAATATAAATTATTTTTTTTAATACAAATGAATCCGACTTCAGTTATGTTAAATATAAGATGATTATAGATTTAAATCCTCTCATCCAATAATTTTTAGACATGTATTGAGTTTATTTTAAACCTTATCTTTTTAGTTTACCCTTAATTTTTCTCTTTTAATTTTAATTGTGGTAACAACATTTTAAATATTAAGAGACTATAAATTTTACTTATATAGAGTAAATTAACCATAATTGGAAACTTTATGAACTTTTAGACCTTATTATATATAATTTTTAATTTTAATTTTTTTAGAATTTTTAAATAATTTAAAAAATTATTATTATTATAAAATATCAATTATGTCAAATTTGACACTATTTATTTTATTGAATTTAAATAAAATAAAAACAGAGTGATAACTTTAAAAAAACCATTTAATAGACTTATAACATGTCATAGTCACCTATAAAATTTGTTTATGGAATCAAATATTTCAAATAATATTTATTTTAATATTATTAGTATCATTTATTTGATTCTTCCTTTAATAAATCTATTATTAAATCATCATTGTGTCATAATTGTATTTAATTATTTATTTACTAAAAATTATAAATAAATTAACATTATTTAGGTATTTTTTTTATATTTATAATGAATATTTATAGTGTAAGATATCACTTATATAAAACCACATTAAATTTGTTTTAGTAATAAGAGACATGTTTATGATATTTTTATTTTTACTTTAAATAAAATGTTATTAATGTCATAATCACATATATGTGGCTTCCAAAGGCCACAATTTTGGCCCATGTATTGTCTTGGTCTTCCATAACTCATCCAATAATATTAGGATAAGTGTTAAGGTAGTTTTATATTATTATGATATTATTTTTACCCTTATTTACCTGATTTAGCCTTTAATTGTGGTAAATATGATACTAAAGTTCCTATTTATCAAAACTTATTTTGATCATATTGGACCAAATTTTTCATAATTATTACAACCACGTATGTTAGTTTTTGAAAATTTAATTCTCATAAGTGGTAAAATTAAATTTAAAATTAATCCCATGGTCGGAATGAGAAAATTAGTTTTTTATGTAAAACATTCAAAAGTTCACATAGTTTTTCTATTCAATTTCAATATGAAATTTCTTATAATGAAATACATTATATTAAATGATAAAAACTTAATATATTTACACTTTAAAACCAATTAAAAATGAAAATATAACTATATAAATATATTATATGAAAAAACACTTTTGAATTAAAATGCAGTGTTCTTCAATATTTATTAAAAATTGAATTTTATCAGAAAAACACCAAAATTCAACCAAAATAAATTTTTATTTCCAACTTAAAAATTAGTTTATTTTGTCAAATAGAACCTATAAAAATGTAAAAACCATATTTAAAATGGGTTCTCCATCAAATGGTGGTAATAACTTCATTTTTAGAAAACAGTCATTTAATCCGTAAAATTGTATTTGTTCTTATATAATGTCTATAAAACACATAAGATCAATTTAAAATATTATATTTAATTAAAATTTCATTAATATAATCCAACAAGAGTTATTTGAGTAATTTATAAACACAATTATTCACAATTAAATAGTTTTTTTTATAAAAACACACCTTTTATATTCAATTGATTTTTATTTACATTTATTATTAATTTTCTAACCAATAAATCATTATATAAACATGTGTAAACCGTATTTTCATAATTTAGTTAATACCATTAATTCCCTCCATTCTAACATCTATGTTATAACTAAAACTTAGGATAATAATAATAATATTATATTATTTTTTAGTATAACTCAATCTTGTGTGCAACATAAGATTTAAGAGAAACACATTGTTGTGTGTCGGGTATGATATTAGACATAGAAACCCATTTAAAGTAAAATTAATATCTATTTCATAAATATTAATAAATATGAAAAATTATTATTCTATAATTTCCTGGGATGTTACATGTTGTGTATGGACTAACTATGTACTGGTTAGTAGGTTTCTATTGTCTCAAATGCATGATATATATGTATATATGAGGTGCATGGCATGAGGAATATTTACGAGAATCGTTGAAATGCATGTTTCATTTGAGTTTAATAGGAATTGAGACACCTTGTGTGGTAATTCATATTTATATGTGATGTAGGATATTTTGAGAATCTGATGAGATACAAGATTTGGGTATCTAATGAGATGTTAGACCTCATAGGTGCCATGTGCGATATGGGAACGAGGAAGGCATCTGATGATATGCGAGACTTGATGGGTGTCAGATATGATACATGAATGATTTGAGAACCTGATTAGGTGTAGGAGTGACGATGCATCACGAGAGGACTTCTGAGTCCAGGGATGGTTGGTGGACCATTAGAATTTTGAGTTTTGGATCAGGAAGCGATTAGGGTAGGTAACTACTAAGGTGGGGAGCACCTTGAGAGAGTTGACGTGTGACCATATAACTGGGGTAGAGTGGGGTGATTTAAATTATATGGGTATGTTTGGTACCAACTTTGTGTAATTATTTATAGCTTTGGGATGATCTATGTTATGGTGAGGAGATTGTAATGTCTCATGGTTTTGGAGTGGGTCAAAATCCTCAACCTGTTTGAATTTTCATGTTTGGTGAGAATACCATGTTTATTTTTGATCTTATAAACTTAATTATAAGAGTTACATTGACACAATTCCTTGTTTTTCTATGGTTTTATATTTTTGGAAAGTTACTTGGGGTTTCAAGTGGGTTTTGGGTGCATTGGAGGCCGAAAACCTAACTTTTTTGGGTACGCAGATAGAGGCATACGATTTGAACAAACCACATGGCCTCCCAGGAGTAACCATGCGACCCTCCAGATGCACTGAGAATGGTTTTTCAAAGCATGGAGTAGGGGTATAATGACCATGCTAGACCTCTACAATTTTTAAAATAGGCGATTCGTATGACATCCCACATTTTATCACATGAAATTTTCATTACATTGAACAAATGAAGGATCTTTTAAAGTTTAGTTTCTTGGAAACAAGGTACATAAAACATGAAATAATAAAAAAATATTATAATCCACTTAAAAGGATTCATCCTAGGTTCATATTAAGTATATTTACTTCATCTCATAACTTGGGGACATACATCAAAGGAAATGGTGAGCATAAGTCATAGTAAGGGAAAACAAGGGAAAATATTTACAAGTGATCATGAGAATTATTAATAAGAAATTTAAGAATATCATAAAGGCAAGAGAAAAGGAATAATAGAAATATAATAGTAAAAAGAACCTTAATAATAACATTTAAATGTTCCTAAAAAATTTAATTGAGTCATTCATAAGTATATCACCACGGTTTATCACTGAGGCGTCATAAAAATTACCAAGGTTATTCATAAAAATTACCACGCAGATAGAGGCATACGATTTGAACAAACCACATGGCCTCCCAGGAGTAACCATGCGACCCTCCAGATGCACTGAGAATGGTTTTTCAAAGCATGGAGTAGGGGTATAATGACCATGCGAGACCTCTACAATTTTTAAAATAGGCGATTCGTATGACATCCCACATTTTATCACATGAAATTTTCATTACATTGAACAAATGAAGGATCTTTTAAAGTTTAGTTTCTTGGAAACAAGGTACATAAAACATGAAATAATAAAAAAATATTATAATCCACTTAAAAGGATTCATCCTAGGTTCATATTAAGTATATTTACTTCATCTCATAACTTGGGGACATACATCAAAGGAAATGGTGAGCATAAGGCATAGTAAGGGAAAAGAAGGGAAAATATTTACAAGTGATCATGAGAATTATTAATAAGAAATTTAAGAATATCATAAAGGCAAGAGAAAAGGAATAATAGAAATATAATAGTAAAAAGAACCTTAATAATAACATTTAAATGTTCCTAAAAAATTTAATTGAGTCATTCATAAGTATATCACCACGGTTTATCACTGAGGTGTCATAAAAATTACCAAGGTTATTCATCAAGGTATCATAAATCATGTCATCTCTAGAGATTAAATTCTTTACCCAATGCATTAGAGAACTATCAGGTGACACCCTTAATATTTCTTAATTAATTTTATCCACATATATCATAATAAAAAATTTCATAAATAACCCGTGGAGAATAAAAAAAATGGGTTTCATATCAAAATCACGACGTTTTAAAAAAGTGCTTAAAGACAAGATCTTTATGTCATTATTAACCCAAAAAAGGAAGAAGGGTTTCATGTATGTTAATACTATAATAAAATAGATAATTTTAAAATCTAGGTGAATGCCCTTGTAAAATAAATAGGTTTGGGTATTCACAAAAGAAAATAAGATAATTTATTGAAAAAAAAGAGAAATTTTGAGAAGAAAACCCGACAACATAACAAGCATGAAACATGGTTTTAGAAAACATTAGAAAGAGAGGGGAAAGGGTATACATTTTATAAAAGAATATTAATAGAGTAAAGGGATGTAATAAAATGGACATAAGAACATAGTATGGAAATTTGAAGTACATACCACATAAAAAGGGAACTTGAAAGGAAAAGAGAAGTTGAGATTTCCCTCACCTTGAAGAGTAAATCCTAAAACACGATGATTGAGACCTTAGGGGCTTGAGGAAATCATGGGAGGACTCCTTGGTAGGTAAAAATATCAAATATACATGTATTTTTATTTTTTAATGAACAATAAAGGATAAATGGGTTGGTATTTATAGCAAAAGGGGAGGATTTGTTTATTAATTTCCTTGGACACCTAGGTAGTGGTAAATTCAAAACCATGGGATTTACTATGGTATTTTCCCATGTTATTGGCCACTTGGGACACCTATTATGATATTATAACCCACAAGATTCCACCGGTATATTATAATACTTATTACATCATTATGAAGTCATTAAACTTACCAAAAAACTCAAACTGTATTTTTACTATTCATGAAAATTAATGTATTTTAGAAAATTCTTAGAAATTCACCCTAACCTAATTTCAAAATGATGATTTTAAAAATAAATTTTATTTTATCATAATAATTCTCTAAATATAATAAATTTAACTTTTAAATATAAAAAATCTTATTTATTAAAAATAATAGCGGATAGAAAATGCATAGTGAAATTGCATAGTGAAATTTTTAACACTTGGAAAAAATAAAATTATTTTATCATTTAAATTTAAATAATACTGTTTTAATTATACTATTTCTTTAAAATAAACATTATAAATAATACCTTAGTTTATTATAATAATTATATCTTTTCTAAAAACTACAATTTCTGTCTGAAAAATCAATTTATCAAATTCGTCATATTTTTAAGAAAAACTAAACTCAAAATGGAATTGATGGAACAACAAGTTTATTTATACAAAGGGATTATAAATTAAGTAAATAAGGCCTTGACACATCACCCCTTATAACACCTACATACGACCTAAGGGTAAGGTGTGCGATGGTGATAAATTCTTGAGGCAGATCAGATAACATCGCCCGTGTGTAAATTTCCACTAACTTGAACTTCTTCCGTAGGTGATTTCATTCAAGATTAACATTTTGAATCTCATCTTGGGATTGGTCAAGAGATAATCCCAATGACTCTACCTCCCTCCCAAGATCCAACAAATAGGCTTCGTACTGCACGACTCTAATGGATGAGGCCATCAAATCTTCTTTCTAAATTAATTTTCCATTTTCATTTATACTTATAAATAATAATTATAACATTAACATTATTATTAAGTGTATATTTTTAAATGGTCATATTGACCAATGGTCATAGTTGAACAACGGTCATATAATGACCGAAAATTGATGGTCACATTTCAAATTATACTCACTTCATTATTAAAACAATATGACACACATTTATAGGAAACATATATCATTCAAAAAGTTCAAGTCGTTACAATTCATACGACTTTCACATAGTTTGGAAAACCGTGCACCTTGACCGTGCATGTTTTGTTCTTAGGCAGAGGGTACTATAGGTTTGGCGCATGGTTAGTCACACCATGCGACTAAACATTATGGATCATTAACTAGGGAAAAATTAATTTTATACCCCTAACCCCTTTTCTTCATCTCTCATTTCTTCCTTCTTTATTTATCATTCAAAACAAGAGGGATCCTCCATTTTTCTCTAGCCTAGGATTAGATACAACTCCTTTGTTCGAGCTTTAATCCGAGATTCGTTGGACTCTTTGGAACTACATTAGCAAGACATTTAATCCACTATCTTCTATATATCATCACTCTCTTCATATGGTGTGCTAAATTTATGCGAGGGTAGAGTTAGAGGATGATATCATATGAGTGAACATCTACTAGTACAAGGTAGGTTGTGCCTAGATTTTTCTTTGATTTCACGGTGTTTTAGGGGGTACTTTCTTGAGCACGTTGTTGGGTTGTCTGAGAGAGACTCTAATAATTTAATTATTGTATTTTAATTATTAAATTGATCACATGAGATTTATATGGGGATGATCGTCCTTGAATACAAATGGTATAATCTTGGTGACAGGCTTTGGACCACTAGGGCATATTAGGCTAGGTGTGTTTTTTAAATTAAATTGTTTATATTGCTTGCAATGGTTCCATGAGAACGTGTTAGTATTGGACCAAGGTTTGATATGATGTTGACCATATGTATGAGGTGAAATAGATCATCATGAAGGGCTTATACTGTGGTATATAGGGTGATTTCGATCATCAATTTGGGAAATGTGGTCATCGGTTTGAGGTGACAAGGTCCTCATGATTGAGGATATGACATGATACATTGATATGGTGTTCACCATCAAGTTGATCAACATGGTCATAAGGGAATGAGGTGCTGGGATGATGTGGATTAGGCCCTATGTTGGTGATTTTTTCTCACCATGATTGGTCAATGAACCATTGGAGTCATGTGGACATAGATAGGACTCAGATGATGAGGTTTTGTTGACCACTTGTATGTGTAAAGGCATTCATTAGTTGTTGCTTAGGATAATGTTGACCATTAGTGAGGTTGGATGTTATTTCCTTAGAAATCCACATGGATGGTGATGGGACATCGATTGATGGTGTTGAGACCATCAATTAGGGGTTGAGGCTCACCATTTTATTTGAGTTTGTTGGGTTGAGATATTAGGAGGATAGATATCACCGTACCTCAGTAAATTGGCTGTTGAGATGACAATGATTATTTTTGGAGGAAAAACATTATTGTGCCTCAGGACATTAGGCTTCAAGCCAATAGTGTTTTTCTAAGCTAAGGTCTAAGGGACCATGTACTTTCTGGGCATGCCCTTTTGGATTCTAGTGACATGATTGATGACATGAGGTGTCAGTTGGAATGAGTTACCCATGATAATTTTATAGGATGTGCCTGAGGTCTCTCTATCTTATTACTCATTATGGGATTCCTCGGGCTTTATGCTAAGGATCATTGACACACCATTTATATATATGAAAACATGTCATTGTATTACATATAAATAACTGGGGCAAAATGGTATACTGGTGATGTCCAAGAAGGTGATTTCTCCCTTATGGCTGTTGAGAACATGGGAAGTGGGTTATTTGTATGATGTGCATATGTTGTTTTATTTACATTTAGATTCACCTAAATTATCATAGATTTAAGACATACACATGTTGGTGGTGGCCTGCTGAGATTTATTCTCACACCCCACACGAGACCTTTGAGACACATGTAGAATTTATGTCTCTGTGATCAGGTAAGATATCGAGCTGATGAGTTGTACCATAGTGATCATGTAGTTACTTTTTCATGGGATGGATGGAAAGGGACCTTGGAGGTTCTTGTATTAGTTAGAGTTTAATTTTGGTATCAAAATGATTATTATATGTATATACTAAGTTCATCCATAGGAGGCCCTTTTTGTTTATTGTCATGTATGAACTAATATGATGTGGCATGTTTTGTTTTAGTAGTTACAAATTGTGTTTTATTAAATAAATGGTATTTTTGGATTTATTTTTCATTGATCCTGCTTCTTGTGATTCTGCTACGGTGGGTGGTGGTTTTCATTGTTTAATGGTCTTACTTGGACTATGTATATACATGTATACCATTACTATTATCACCACCATAGTGTATAGTCAGTCCACTATCACCTCTTTGCACCATCATTACTAGTCAACACCCTTTAGCATACGGGGATGAGCACCTAAGGCCTAGTGGCGAACTAGCTTGAAGAACTATTCAAATACCAAGCCAGGTCGGGGATCTACATACGTACGATTGATTCATACATGTCAAAAATTAATTATTGATCATTTTACAAAATTTTGAGAATAATATGAGCTTTTTTTCTTAGTTTTGGATATTTGATGCGTGTTTTAAACTAAAATGACACTTTTGTATTGAAAACACACACTTAGAGTCATACTAACCACATCAGGTGTCAGATTTATGTGTGGTTGATTTCTAAATGTCAGAAATAAATCATAGACTATTTCCCCAAAGTTTGAAAACAATCCAAGGTCATTTTATTGGTTTTGTATATGGGATGTGTTTTAAAATAAAATGACACTTTTATATTGAAAACACGTACTTAAAGTCACACCGGACACATCATGTGTCAGATTGATTTGTAGTAAATCACTACATGTTAGAAATGAATTACAGATAATTTTCCTAAATATTGAAAACAAATTGAGATCATTTTCTTGGTTTTAGTGATGTGACATGTGTTTTAAACTAAACTAACACTTTTATATTGAAAACATGCACTTAAAGTAATACCGACCACATAAAGCGTTAGATTGATATGTGGTAAATTCCTACAAATCAAAAATGAATTAACAATCATTTTACTAAATTTTGAAAATAATATGAACTCATTTTCTCGATTTTGTCCAGTTGATGTGTGTTTTAAACTAAAATGATACTTTTGTATTGAAAACATGCACTTCGAGTCCTACTGACCACATCGGGTGTCATATTGATGTGTTGTCAATTCATACAGGTCAAAAATGAATTATGATCCATTTTATTAAAGGTTGAAAACAGTATGATATTGTTTTCTCAGTTTTTTATATCTGATGCATTTTAAACTAAAATGACAATTTTATATTGAAAACACGCACTTCGAGTCATACTGACCACATCATGTGTCAAATTGGAATGTAGTTAATTATTACACATAAAAACAGATTATGGATAATTTTCCTAAAGTTTGAAAACAATATGATCTCATTTTCTTTGTTTTGGATATGTGATAAATGTTTTAAACTAAAATGACACTTTTTTATTAAAAGAAATAACTTAGAGTCATACTGACCACATCGTGTGTCAGATTGATGTGTGATCAATTACTACACATCAAAAATGAATTATGGTTAATTTTCATAAAGTATAAAAACAATATAAATTTGTTTTCTTGGTTTTGAGCATGTGATGTTTTTTTTGAACTAATGTGTAAAATTAACAAAATAAATACCAGATAAAAATGTTAAGGAAATTAACTAAAAAAATAGATAAGATGATGAGAAAATTAACTAAATAAGTAATAGAGATCACTTATTCATGATGTATTTATACATTATGAAACCATGTATTATACCCATTCATTTATAAAAAAAATTATTTCCTCCATTATAATTCTTCTTTAGAAATATATCAAAAATAATATATAAGTATTCTGATACTAATGATTCAAATCCCAAATATATTTTTAAGGATATAGCCTGTACTAGATCACAAACATAAAATGTAATCCCCTAAATTTAATGTTGGAAAACATTCCAACACCATGTACTTTTCCCACTCATCTCTAAACAAATTTACTTCTTATTTTGAGTACGTAGATTGTTGGAAATCTTGTTAGTTCTGAAAAAATGTATGCAAACAAATGATTAAGAAATATTTTTAATGAAAATGTAATTACCTTCAGAAATTCACTATTCAAGGATGCTAGTATTTTGATGGTGTATGATACATTTCATACATTTAAAAATGTAATATCCATAATCATTGTCATTATCTTACTTCAAACACTACAGAAACATTGAAAAAAATAAGTAATTTGTTTTTAAATATGCTTTGATAGTTAATATTTCTATATATACCTTAATATATTTTCATTTGAAGAAATCCATGGGCTTTGTATGTTCAATGACCAAACTTATACCATGATTAATCTATATTTACATATCTAACTATCATAACAAAATTCTCATTAAAAAACAATCCAAAACATATAATTCAAAGTTTATCTATAAAATATTGATTGAAATTCATTAAAAATGCATAATACATATTGTGTATGGTTGGTTTGATAAAAATCCATGTATTAAATCCAAAATATAAATATTTTGTGTATCCAAATTGATTGAGATCAGTATTCGATGATTCTTAAAAAACAAAATCAAATAATAATGAACAAAAGAAAAATATATTTCATATGACTAGACTATAATTTTTTAACAATACATTTTAGGATCAAGAAGTGTTTGTCACCTATTATTTTATTCTGTCACTTAGTTCATATTTTTTCCTATCAATTTCATTCACTTATAAAGAAATTTCTTACGTAGAAATGATACATAGATTAATCAATCCAAATCATGATTTATAGGGTTTTCCCTTTATATAGTAATAATATAAATTCCTATAGAAAATATTAATAGTTATTAAATTTAATGAACATATTAGATCATCTTTTGGATAGATGAATTTTGAAAATGTACCTCTTGTATGTTTTCAAAATTGAGACTCCCAACAATTCAAACATGAGAATCTTATTTATACTCTCGAGACCAACAACACATGTAATGAAATTTACAAATATTTAGTCTTCATATTGAATATAGGACATATCTCCATATTTTAATGTGGTGTTTTCATGAACTTGTAATGTTAATATATGTTATAGTGTAACTGGTGGGGAGAAGGTACTCCTGGAAGGTCCTTTTTTTTTCTTGGTTGATTCACATGATTTTCTTGATCCAACCTTCCATTTCTTGATCATTTTATCCATCTATAATACCATACCTCACTTCATACCTTTTTTATCAACCATTATAAGATTTTAATTTTTTTTAAAACACACCTCATGTATCTTTATAAGATTATAAAACTATGCTATGAAAGTCCAATAGAATCATTGACCTTTGTAATATCTGAATCATCTAGTGGAATATGAAACTCACTGCTCAAATATTGAGCTACTTCAATACCCACTCCCATGTGATATTTTAGGATTTATTTTTTGTGTAGAATGTATCCTGAGATGTTATAAACCACACCCCTCACAACAAGGTGGTGCATGGGTGTTGATAGATAGAAATCACATAAAACTTTACCCTATAGAATTTTAGTAATATAAAGTTATCAGAAGTTGTTTGATTCATATTTAGGAGAAAAAGTAAGTAAAAACTTAATTACCTTGGGTAAGGTATGCGGTTGAGGGGAATGACTATCATCAAAGCTAGTGAGGTCATTTGTTTTTTCATGTGTTGATATTTTTTCCATTGTTGGGTTGCTTTGATCCTTTTTCATATATTGGTCTGGAAAACGAGACTGGAAAATAATATATTCAAAAGAATCTATTTTCACCTTCAATCCTTTTATCACCTGATATGTATCTTCTTGAGATTTTGTCTTCTCAAAATATGTTCTAGGCGACACTCAAAAACCTACACCTCTAATGTGACTATATTGTTTCGTCCACTTCCAATCCACTGAAAGTTGTTTTTATTTAGGTATGTTCATTGTCGATTCTTGTGTCTAAACCATATAAAAACATATGAAAATAAATAAATATTTTTATATAATATTATAATAAATCATAACAAATTACTATTATATCATACTTACATATGTTTCCCATACTTCTTTTGTGTTTTCATCAACTTTTTTCCCCTCTTTATTTAAGCGGGCCTCCTTACATAACATGTGAAGTGGGATTAAAGTGGATTCATATTTTGATTCATCAATATACATATAAATAAAGGAACATGTGTAGGTTCGCATCAAATAAAAATTTTATTTTATATTTAAAATAAATACAATTTTCTTCTCTAGTGAATTATACCCCATCCTTTATTTTCAATAGGGGTACATTGGTTTTGATGCACGTTTTTTATTTTTAGAACTCATTTTAAATTTCATAAATTAATTTTTTTGAATCAAATTGGATAAAATAAATAATTTAAAATAATATATTATCGACTACAATGCACCTAAAATTATTTCTCATCATAAATACCGATGAACGCATTCCATGATTCTCACTTTATAATGTGTGCATAAGTAACTGGTTCGTAGGGATTTACTTTCTTCTCAACACCCCTATGATAAAACATGGTAAGAAGTGTCCAGAATCCTCTATGGGATTTTATAGTATCCATTAAGACATATTTCTTATGAAAATAATCTAAAATAAAAAAATTCTGCAAGGGATAATGAAAATTAAATCAATCTTTCATTATATAAATTTTTAGTGAAATAGAGAAAGTATAACACAACATTACCTTAATATATTCCCAAAGGGTTTCCTTCATTATAGGCTATAAATGGAACCATGAATCTATATCAATTAGCACATTCATTCTTATTATGACCCCAACATGACTAATGAACATTGACTTGTTGGTTCCAGCAAGTTTTCTATTTTGATTCTGAACAACCTCATATTTTATACCCTTGATTCTTTCGTTAATGATTTTAATCAACATGGTGATGCTACATCATTATTGTTTTTTCATCAATATGTTTTTGATCCCCTAATAGTTCTATAGTTTTAGCATAAACTATTTGTTTTTCCTTGATATTGGTAATATCATCACGTTAATAAGTCATTATCTACATGAGTAGTAAAAATTTTAATTTAGATTATATTAATATAGTAGATAACACATAATGTTATAAGGAAAATCATAATATATTAAAAAAAATTAACTTTCTCATTGAACTCTATTTATTTTCTTTAAAGGTTGAAGGGATTTGGATACTCTATTAAGAATCCAAATCCCCTATTTGTGGTCCCCTCTAACATACAATATATTGTTTACATTGGGACTACCATGAAATGATTATGATCTCCCAATTAAATGGGAATCGTTGATTGAATTTTCATTTGACTTGATAGTTGTTTTAGTCACTAGAAAGACAATTAACCAATTTTTGTTTTCTATATCTAAGAAAAAAATACCTACATTTCTTGTGATTCCATTATGAATAGATCGTCCTTATACCCTTACACACTGAAATTCACCTCCATGAATCCCATTTCATCAAATTTCACTGCACTCCTATTGTCAACCCATTTGTAATGGAAAATAAACACTTGAAATCTCGTATAATCCAAATTGTATATCTGTTTGATGATGATGAAATATGAAATATTCACATAAATTGGATTTCTATACCTGGGACCAGATATTCAAATCTCTTCAACCACAAGTGTAACTCCACTATTTTAAATTTTACTATGATTATCATGTTTTTTTGTATAGAACGTATAAATATTAATTTAAAAACTAGTGTAAGATAACACATTTTTATTTGTTCCCCTGGCTAGCCATTGAAGTCATTCATAAATTAAATTTATATTTTCAAATAATTCCTTATAAATATGATCTCAGAACCATCCCTTAAACTTTTGATTATGTGCATTTGATATCCATATTTCACCCCTTGATGGATTGAAATGTTTGAGAATTGATTTGTGGGATTCAATGTATGGATCAACATATTCACTATTATATAAAAAAAGTATAGGTGATATTTCTCCCACTCTGTATTGATAATTGTAACAAAATATCTTCCATAAATACCTTCACCCATAAGATGACCAATGTGATGAGAATTTGGGAGACTGATTCTATCAACATATGATAGGTAATTAGTATAGAATTCAAAAAATTCTTAAAAAATATATCATTTTACAATAAAACCTTATGGAAAACTTCTATTCATGACACACCCTTTGAAAATCATCATATACTATTCAATGGGTCACATCTATCTATAATGGATAGGACCACATAGTTGAACCTCTCTAACCAATTGAACCATCATGTAGACTATTATTTGAAAGAATGATGGTGTTAAGGACATCTTTAAGTCACATAATATGACTGAAACCTCCTTATTCATGATTGGGAACTTCACTAGATCTATAAATTAACTACATATGGATTTTAAAAATAAGCAGAGTCTATTTAATGTATGTCATAAATTTTTAGAAAGAATGAAATTTAAAATGACAGATATCAAATCTTGCATCAAAGCATGATATTTGTGTGATTTTAGTCCCTGTAACCTAAAATTATTTATTGAAATGAAATTATTAATATTTGATGAATTCCCATTTGGAACTTTTATACCATCAATGAAAATGTAAATTTGTAATTTTTCTTGTCTTGATAGAGTGTAAGATTTTAGAGGAAGAAAATTTTTCCATTTAACCATCATTGGTGCCAACCCTTCCCTTATCTACATGTCAATAATGTCCAACCTAGCCTTGAATAATCTTTTGTTTTTCTAGGAACATTTAGTAACATACTCATAAACACTATCAAATATATTTTTTCTACATGCACGACATCAAGAAAATTTCTGACATATAAACAATTATAATATGATAATTCAAATAAAATTGATCTCTTTTTACAACCTAATTTCATAATGTTTTTATAAATTGGTTTACTAAAAACAATGTCAATATCTTTTACTTTATCGAATAGTTCATCAACAATTAGAGAAGATGGTGTTATACCTTTTTCAGTATTCCCATCGAATGTTGTTGTCTAGGATCAATATTTATATCATCAAGGTAAAAATTTCTGATATCCTAAAAACACAGCCTTCGAGGAATGTTTCAAATGAAATGAGTGTGTGCATTCTTCAAAAATGGGACACCCTAAAATTCCATTAATGCTATAGCCTGAAAAATTTTCATAACCAGGAAATTCATTTATCATCCCATAAAACATGGTCATCAATGTGAATTATTCACTTTTATGAGAATCATAAATTATAACACTTATATCCCACAAAAATTTTAGATCTTCCATCAATGGATCCAAATAGACATAAATATCATTACTGGGTTGTTTTGATCCTGATATAAAAAGATACATCATAATATATTTGTGCTTCATGCATAAATATGGTAGCAAGTTATATTTTTCCAACATAATTGGCCATGTAATGTGAGTACTACTCTGTACACCAAAAGGATTTATTCTATATGTAGATAAAAAAATATGGAATTATCTCAAATCATTTTTAAATTTAGGATACTCATAATCAATTTTATTCCACTGGGGAGAGTCTACTGAATAACATATTTTCCCATATTTAATTCTTGCATTCTCATTCCATAATAATTATCTCATGGATATCTATATAGTCTTCTAAACCATATAATTATAGGAAAGTACCATACAACTTTTTAAGGACTTGATTTATATTTCTTTAATTGATTCATTCCAAACTTCGAGAATTTTATGAGTGATTCACAGTTATTGAGAAACAATATGCAATCATCTGGACAATCATGCATTTTTTAGAGATCATTCCCATTGAACATATCATTCATTTAGTGTCATATTTTTGATAAGGAAGTTTATTTTATTTTGGTAGCATACCATTTAGGAGACCAATTAGTTATGTAAAGCTAGTGTTTCTCCATCTTCTTCCAGATTTCAAATTATATAACTTCAATATAGCTATCAATGTTATGTATTTAGTATAACTAGTATACAATGGTATCTTAGCATAACTGTTAAAATTATCAAACATATTTGGAAAATCACAAAGGTTATCTTAAAATTTTATTGTTATTTCTTCCATATGATCTCCATCATCATTTACATTGGTATTCATATCAAATGATCCATAAACTACAGTATCATCCCAATCAGTGTGTACATTCATTTTTCCCCATGTTTAGTAAAAAAATTATAGCTATGATCTATTACATGATAAATCATATGTTCTTCCAACTCTTACAGATGAATTTTTATTGAATGAAAACAACATAAAAACATGAAAAGGATTTGAGAAGGGTTGTATGCATTCTTTATTGAAAATTTTATGAACTCTTTAACTCCATTTTCATACTCTTTTGTCATTAAATTATCATGAATCCATTTTTGATTCATATAAATCCTATTTGGTTTATAAAATATTCATTTTGTGTATAAAATAAATAATTAAACATAAGAGATTCATAATAAAAGGGGGATGCTATAGATAAATCTAGTAAGGGGAACCCGAAATTTAAATGTTTCAAATAATTTCAGCGTTCTTTGAAGGAAATGGTTAATTGAATTTAAGAAAAGAATCAATCCACTGGTGGTAGATGTTATCTTATAAATTCATCCAAAATGATCACCAGTACCAGGTATGGGATGACTACTTCTTAGAGTAGTTCAAAAAACATATGTCCATGTACACAAGAGTTGAGGGATGAGTCTCAGGTAAAAAATGTAATAATAAATATTTTGGAGATGAATTTAACAAGGATGAATGTTGTATCATTAAATCTAAATGTTCCTAGGCTGGGGAGTTGGAGAAGCATTGAACAATATTTTTTAGTTTACTACCTATAGCTAAAAAAAGTAGAATCAATAGTCTAATCCCTATAAGGGGATCCTTGATTGGTATGATTGTGAGAAGGCTCAGCTGGATGGTCTTACATGCACTCATTCTAAGGAAACCATTGCAGTTTCAAAATTAAAATTAAGCCTTCAATTACTCCATAAAAAGGAAAAGTCCTTTGGTATGAGGACTGAATTTCAGAGGCACTTAGCTTCTTATGAGGTCAAGATTGCAGGAGTGGGGTTATGATGAACATACTATGGGTTGGTTGGTGTCACGAACCGAACCAAGTCGAGGCTCAAACCACAACTACCCCAAGATCAAATCCATAGTCTAGGGGTTGGTGACTAGTGCTAAAGATATAAATAACATGGGGAGGCCTTTTCCTAAGTACCTGTATGAACACACACAACCATCTTGAAGCAAAAATGTAGAGGGAGTAAAATTAAAAGAAGCTTAAATCTAAGGGAACAACCATGCATGTAAAACCTAAAAATAGTATTAGAGTACGATAGTAAAAACTGAAAAGTAAAGGGAAAAAATACACATCAAACTAGAAATAGGTCCCAACCTGAAAAAACTGGAAAAGTAAACTTCTAAGAGAGCCTTAATCGAGATCTCCAAGATACGACCACCGTATATAGTCCAAATTACCAGGTATCCCTAAGCTCCTCTGAAGTCATCATCGACTTATCCATAGTCTACATAAGACACAACACATGTAGGTAAATACTGTGAAGGGGTGATTATATGCACACCCAATAGGACAACCCAAAAGTTAAATGAGGAGAAGTAAGAGATAAAATAGGAAAACAAAGACTATAGATGCAAGATATAGTGAAGGAGAACAACACAACCCAAAAAGAGAGTGAAAGTAACCTTGTCCAAACACAAGGGGATCAACATAGTGAGTAGATGAAATACACATTAGTTATTTTCCACCTATATAAGGAGAGTATACTCATTTAAAAATGATAAGATAAACATTAAAATCACATGGCATACCCCATGCATCTTCGCCTCTCATGGAAGGAGAGTAACCAAATCCAAGGTTTGGATATAGAAGAATATATATATATATATATATATATATATGCTCAATAAATAATCATAAATGAGAGAGTAAGGGGTTATCCACCTCATATCTCAGCCTAGTAAGAAGATTATCCAACAATCCCAAAATTCCATCAATGATTCCCAACATCTCACATGTCTAGCCAAAAGTAACCATCTAAGTCAAACCATGCCTCATCACTATACCATACAGTCAATGGGGAACAAATTCAAAGTAGAGGACTCACAACCTAGTGCATTAGGGGGTTTACACTCTATAATTACCCATATAGGACCCACACCCATGCCAATGGGGGGGGGGGTTCCACTCAGAAGGTCGAGGACTCATGCACTATGATGATAGGGGGTTCCACTCGGTAAGGTAGAGGACCTGTGCCTATACTAATGGGTGTTACACTCTAAAGGTCGATGAACCATACCATGGAATGATAGGGTATTCCACTATAATAATCAAGGAATATTTCCTTATCCAATAGGTGGTTCCACTCAGAAGGTAGCTGTAGAGGACCCACACCCATGCTGATGGAGGGTTCCGCTCTAGTGGCTGAGGACCAGTGCCCTGGTACATCAGGGGGGTTCCACTCTAGTCATCAAGGACTCACTCCATAACTTATAGGGGTTTCCACTTGAAAGGTATTTTTATAGGATCCACACCCATGAAAATAGGGGGTTATACTCTAGTCATTGAAGGCTATACTACCCATCTCTACTGGATGGTACAACTCGATAGTCTCTAGTGATTCTGCCTGATCACTGCTATTGTCGGGCATATCCTTAGTAAGGTACATGCCTGTAACATTTCAAATCATATATATAAATCAAAAACCAAGGTAACCATTGTGTTATACATGAAAAAAACACTTAGGATAGGCTACTCGTGGGTCAGAATTCAAGTCCAAATTAAGGAGGTACAAATCCTTAAAGTTTCATTAGAATAGGTCAAGGGGTACACAATGTGTGAGGGGAACCACACGACGTGTGGTAATTCTCCACCACCTACTCATGTCCCTAACTAGAACATGTATCCCAACCATGTACGAGTACACACTATTCAGGTGGACTGGGCCATGTGCTTTTGGACATGTTTGTGTATCGGGCCCCGTGTTCATGTACTTGGGTACATGACTATGTACCTAGCCATGTACTTCCACATGGGATCTAAGCTATGTGATCTATCACATGGTCTATCCATCTAAGGAAGGGTTACATGGCGTGTTATATGTCTACACATCGTTTCATCCTTATCTTTTTTCAAAACCCTAGCTACCACACTTAAGGGGTTACACGTTGTGTGTTCATCCTTGTACACGGTGTGTAGCTAGTATTTTTCTAGAAATATCAGATCCAATCTTCGAACCTTGAATTAGGTCATTACACCATATATCCTAACTCAAATCCATCTAGATATGGACATAATTCATGGGTTTCAACCATCATTCACTGAAAATCAGCCTCTGATTAAGTTCGTACGAACCCGTATACCACCGCACATCCCAAATACTCTGCCTTTTATGATTCAGTTGTTGATTGCTAGAAAAGATCCTCCATATCTAAAAAATACTCTAGATTTGTGCTAGGTTCATCGATCCGCTCCTCAATCACAAAACTATTGTGCTTCCAGGGGTCCGATTGGGCTTGGTACTTCTCGACAATGTCGAACTAGGACCTCAGGGTCCAACCGATGATGAAAAAAAATAAAAACAGGGGGAAAAGATCAATAAAAAAGGTCTGAACAAATATGGCCAAGTGTTCTTGGACAACTTTAAAGAACCGTAAACTAGGTTTAGAAAACATTTAAATAATCAATTTAAATTGACAGTAGGGCTCATGCAAAGGCTGCAAATGGTGTAGATTCAAGAATAAGGATCAATATGCTTAATATATTTAATCAAAAGGGAATAAATAACTAATTGAAGATTCCTACCTAGATATTTAATTATTCATCATCGAATAACGTGCTCTCCAATGATTGGAAGATTCATTCATTGTGTCTTAATCTGCTCTGATTCAGTGTTTCATCATCGTCTGATGAGATTCTCCAACAAAAAAGGAAGGAGGAACTCTGGAATTCTCAAAGTTTTTATGTAGCTAACCCTAGAGAATTTTCCATGTAAGTATTCTTATAGAAAATTTCATTGCATCAAAATGAAATAATTAGTTAATTAAATAATTAATTATTTCATTGAATGTTCTTCCAATAAGTGAGAGTCTGAATTCCCCACACCCACCCATTTTTTGTCATGAATAGGATAAAAACCATGTTCCAGACTCAACTATGGTATCATATTTTTTATATGAGATTCCATTTAAGATTTATCTCATTTTATTTATGAATATCCACACACACAATATAAAATATATTTAATAGTTTTATAAAATTAATTCTGGTTACACCAGGCCTTAGAATCACATGTCGTCTCAGTGCCTAGCTCTGGAAATATATATATAAATATTTCTAAGTCTTACAAGGAAAAAACTAGTTCTCTACATCATTACCTCCTTCAAGATTTTCATCCCTGAAAGGAAAAAACTAAACAAACAATTTGGGATACTGATCCCATACTTGTCTCTCCATCTCCCAGGAAATCTTCTACACATTCCCATACTGCCACAACATGCGGACTAAAGGGATGTTCCATCCATGAAGGGTCCTCTCCTACTAATCCTCAATCTCCATTGGGTGCTCTATAAAGGTGGTTCCATCCTCGATGTCCAAATCACCCCATTCAATAACGTGCATGGGGTCATGCATGTATATCCTTAGCTATGACACGTGGAAGACTTCATGCACCCACTATAGCTGTGGGGGTAGGGAGAGATGGTAATCAAACTCTCCAACCCTCTGCATGATCTTGAATGGCCTGATGAACCTTAGGGATAGCTTGCCTCCTTGGACGAACCTCCATAACCCTCATCATGGGGAGACTCTCAGGAATACATGGTATTCTTGTTCAAACTCCAAGGGCTTATGACAACAATATGTGTGAGATTTATATCTCCTCTGGTCTGTCCTCATCTTCTCAAGGATGACATGGACTTTATACATCATCACCTGCACCATCTCTAGGCCCACAAGATATGTCGCACTGATATTTTTCCATCATAAGGGTGACCTGTAGGGTCTCCCATACAGGTCCTAAAAAGGTTCCATGTTGATAGAAGAGTGGTAGTTTTTGTTCTATGAAAACTCTACCGAGGGAAGGTGATCATCCCAGCTCCATCCAAAGTCTAACATACAAGCCCTTAGAATATAATGCAACACCTGGATAATGTGCTCGATTTTCCCATCCGTTTGGGGGTAAAAGGATGTATTCATCCTAATTTGGGTGGTGAATTACTCCTACAAGCCTCTCCAAAATCATGACTAAACCACACATCACAATCAAAGATAAACATTGATGGAAACCTATGAAGGAAAACAATATATCATTAGTACAACTTCCCCAAAATCTTTACCAAACTCTGATCTCTGATAGCAAGGAAGTGTGCCAACTTTGTGAGTCAGTAAACTATCTCCCATATGGTATCATGGTAATTTTCTATACATATAATTCCTGCCACAAAGTCCATGGATATTCCATCCCATTTCCACTTTAGGATCTCATGGGGCTACATCAAAACCTACCATAACATGGTGATCATCCTTCACCTATTGAAAAGTGAGGCACCGAGAGTCAAACTTAGACATGCTTCATCTCAGGTTAGACCACTAAAACTACCACTGAAGGTCTCTATACATCTTCCCTACACTAGGATAGAGGAGAAGTGTGGAACTCTCACATCACCTCCTCCTGCATCATGAATGGAACCACTGTCCATCCATGTAACAAGTTGACATGATTCCATTATTTAGAATATCCATATGGTGAGTATCATATGGATATATAGTCACAAAAGACCTAAAAGTTGATGTATACTAGTTAGGACTGTCTCACATGCTTTAGAAGTAGAGGTTTCAACACCATCGATTGCAGGAAAACTATACCCTCCTACTCCACTAAGGCCAGCTATAAGGAGGCCAACTACTCCAAATCCTCCTTCACTAAGTGATCTTGGGACTTCCTACTAAGGGAATATGATAAAATGTAGACCTTAACTAAAGTATATACTATCTAGAAGTCATAGTCTCGTAGGAACTCCAACCAGTGTCGCTATCTCAAGTGTAGGTCTCTCGGCGTGAAGACATATCTAAGACTCTAGCAGTATGACTAAACCACAAAACATTTACCCAGAAGGTAGTGCCTCTACATCCTTATGGATAATAATACAAATTATAGATCTAGGTTATGAGTTGTGTTGTTCTAATCATGGGGTCTCAACTACCTCAACTCATATGTGATAACTACTTGACGCTGCATCAACACAAAACCGAGACCAGCTCATGAGGCATCACAATACAATACATACTCCATGCCCTCCTCTGGTAGTCTCAACACAGGGGAACTCTTGATCCTCATAATAAACTCCACAAAAACCCTATTTAACTATTCAAACTAAGTAAATGACTTACCTTTCTATGTCAGGGTGGTCAAAGGGACTGAAATTATGGAGAATTCTGCCACAAACATCATGTAGTACCCCGCTAAGCCAAGAAAGATCCTCACCTATAACATGCTCTTAGGTGGATACCAAGAAGTCACTACATAAATATTTACTGGATCCATGGATAAACCATGATTAGAAATGAAATACCCTAGAATGTGAACCTCATGAATCCATAACTGGCACTTCAAGAGTTTTCCATAAAGCTGGTTCTCTTGAAGTAAGTCTAGGACCATCCTCAACTGCTCTGTATGCTTCTCCTTTGTTGTAGAGTAGACGAGTATGTAGTCGTTGAAGAAAAAAATAAAATGGTTTAGGTAAGACTTTAATACTTGGTTCATCAAAGACATAAACATGTCAGGGGGATTTATCACACCAAAGGGCATCACTAGAAACTCATAACATCAATAGTAGCATCAGAATGCCAACTTTGGAATATCAGCCTTGTGAACCCTCAACTGGTGGTAGCCAGACCTAAGATAAATCTTAAAGAACCATATAACACCTTTCAACTAGTCAAATAGTTTGTTTATCCTTAGATAGGAGAACTTTTTCTTTATTGTGGCATGGTCCAGCTGATGAAATCCACACAAAGATGCAAGCTCCCATCTGCCTTTTCCATGAACAAAACCAAAGTTAACTAGGGGGATACATTTTGTCTGATAAAAAACTTCTCTCGAAGGTCCTAAAACTAAAACCATAGTTCCTAGAGCTTAGTAGGGCCCATCCTATTTTCCAAATAAGATATTATAGTGGTCCTAGGATGCAAGTCATTTTAAAACTCCATCTCCCACCTTGAATGTAGTCCTAGAATATCCTTAGGGAAAAACTCCATGAAATCTTCCATAACTGAAGGAACCCAAATTCCTAAAGAGCCTAATTCAACAAGGAATATATTCTCTAATTAATGGGTTATGGGATGTATCCTCCTGATCGTAGATCCATATTTCCCTTTCTATGATATCTCTCTCACCAAAAAAAGAGAATCTCATCCCATTAGTGCATAGGAATTTGACTTGTCTATGATGAAAGTCAATATAGGATTAGATCATGGACGACCAATACATATGCAAGATTACATCATAGGGTTCCATCATGATGACCAAAAGGTCCGACATGAACATCTCTCCACCTAGCGATAGCTCTCACTACTAACATATAAAAGATATAGAATATTTTTTCCTTGTAAGAACAACAAGACAAATCTGTTGGGATATCAACTCAATTGGGTGCTCTAACTATCACACCAAGAGTAAAGAGATGAATTAATGGATGGAACCTATGTCTACTAATGATGAATAAAGAGTAGAAAATACACATATTGTACCTCTAATTATCTCATGCTCATAAACCTCCAAATTATGCAACTGTTCATGACCTTGGATTCCAGCTCCCTAAGCCTGACGTGGGATGCCTGGTGGTGGTGGAAGGATCTCATAAAATCATCCACCACCCATATCTCCTCCTATTCCTATGATAGCTCCACCTCCTTGGGGACCACCCTTTCCATGCCTGGGAGATCCCTGATCACAGTGCCGCCTCATCCATGGAGGTCCATCAGCTATCTGCCTATTCTTCTCAACATGTCTGGTTGAATAGTCTTATGCCATGTGACCTCTATCATCACAAGAAAAGAACCACCCATCTCTATAATTACCTAAACCTTTTCAATTACTCTAACCATGTGCCTGATTCTAGTTATGGGGAGGTCTCCTACATTGAGATCCTGGCACCAGGAATCTACTAGCTACTGTAGATGACTATGGTATGTGGCACCCCTAAAATATCTAGCTATCTGGAATCCCTCTAACAGAAATATATCTATCACTAGTGCCTAATCTAGAATCCTGACATATATGGGAATGTACAGGGGTGCAACACTGGCTCAGATCTCTCAGCGGAGTCCCTTCTCAAACTTCCATGCCCGGAAGTATCCATCCCAAATCATGTTAAGGGAGTAATTCATAATGTCTATTAACCTATCTATGTACTCATCCTCCATCATCCCTCCCCATTGTAGCTTCAGGGCTCCTAGATCCAAACTGAGAGAAAGCAGGAGGGGTAGTACTCCTCAAAAAACATCTTATGTAAGTCAGTCCATGAGAGTGTCAACTCATCATGCATCTACGTAACAAGGATCCCCCAGTACCCAACTGCTCCGTGGAAAATTTTAGCTACCAATGAAACAAATTGATATATTGGGGTTTGAACAAGATTTAAGATATGGACCACCAATTATATATAATCCTATACTACCTAAGGATCTAGCTTGAACTGGAACCTCAACAACCTCTAGTGCTGAAAATCACAGAGAATGCTCAACTTGCGCACATCCTTAGCCTTCTCTACTGGGATGATCTGCTACTCAATAAGTGGAGGTGCTGTTACCTACCCACCTGGAAGAAGGGGCTCATGGGATGGATCCTAAAATGAGGCCTCATCACTCATAGGATTGTCATCATAATCCAGAAGTGGCATCCTAGATGGATTTCATTATGGAGGCATCCTGAAATTTATTAAGACGTACCATGGTCAGATGAGAACATATATATATAACAACAACAATGGATAGATGACTCAAAAAGGACAGTCAAATTATCAATCCTATATAATTCATGTATTATTGATCCTTGAAACCAATGTCTCAGTATGTTGAGTTGACAAACAAGTGGTCAAGGTCCTCGTGAATGGATAAATCAACCGCCCACACCATCACTAGATTCCCTAGACTGAGAGATTCACTCAAGACACTTTGAAAATATTACCCTAAACCCAACCAAATACTAATAGTGGGAGTATTTTGAACAACATCTGAAAGAATAAACCACCTTTGATACCAATCTGTCACGACCCGACCCAAATCGGGGCTCGAGACGCAACTACCCCAAGCCCACCTCCATGGGTCAGGGGATGTAAAAAAATGCCGAAGGAATAACTAAAATGGGGAGACCTTTTCCTAAGTATGTGTATACACACACACAACCATATCAATGAAAAAGTGAAGAGGGAGTAAAAGTTATAGAAACTGAAAGCTAAGGGAACAACCATCCATGAAAAAACTCTAAACAGTATAAGAGTAGGGTAGTAAAAACTGAAAAGTAAAGGGAAAAAATACACGCCCAACCAAAAATAGGTCCCAATCTAATAAAATTGTAAAAGTAAACTACTAAGAGATCCCTTCTCGAGATCTACAAGATATGACCACCATACGTAGTCCAATGTACCAAGTATCCCTAAACTCCTCTAAAGTTACTGCTGACCTATCCATCACCTGCATAAGACACAACATGTGTGGGAAAATATCATGAAGGGGTGAGTATATACATACCTAGTAGGACACCCCAAAATATGAAGGGTGAGTAGTAAGAGATACAATAGGCAAATAAAGGCAGTAGATTAAAGATATAGTGAAGGAGAACAAATCAACCCAAAAAATAGTTAAAGTAACCTCATACAAACACAAGGGGATCAACACGGTGAGTAGATGAACTACACATCGAGTCTTCACCACCTATATTAGAAGATTATACTCATCCAACCATGAGAATCTAAATACAGAAAGCACGTGACATACCCCATGCATCTTCACCTCTCCTAGAAAGAGAGTAACCAAATCCAAGGTGTAGATACATAAGAATATACATATACATATATACATATATACATATATATATATACATTCTCAGTCAAGAAGCTCAAAATAGAGAGTAAGGGGATCTCTATCTCATAGCTCATCCTAGGAAGAAGAGTATCCAACAGTCCCAAAAGTCCATCAACGATGCCCAATATCTCATTTTTCTGCCCAGAAGTAACTGTCCAAGTCAAACCATGTCATGTTAATATTCCATACATTATAGGGGGCACAAAATCGAAGTAGAGGACCCACTCCCTAGTACGTTAGGGGGTTTCTACTCTATAAGTCTCTGTATAAGACTCACACCCATAACAATGGGGGGGGACTCTAAAGGTTGAGGACCCACACCTTATGCTGATAGGGGGTTCCAATCGATAAGGTAGAGGACCCATACCCATGATGATGGGGGTTCTATTATAAAGGTTGAGGAACCATTCCCTAGTGTGATATAGGGCTCCATTCTAATCATTTAGGACCCACACCCTATCCTATAGGGGGGTTCCACTTAGAAGGTAGTTGTAGAAGACCTGCACCCATGCTAATGGGGGGTTTAACTTTAGTAGCCAAGGACCCGTGCTCTGGTACGTCAGGGGTGTCCCACTCTGGTCATTGAGGACCCATGACCTTTCCGATAGGGGGTTCCACTCACAAGGTAGCTATAGATGACCCATTCCCATGCTGATGGGTGGTTCCACTCTAGTCATCAATGACTCCACTACCCAGCTCTACCAGAGGGTACAACTCGGTAGTCTCCGATGATTATTCTCGATCACTACCGTCATCGGGCATCACTTCAGTAATACATATGCTCATAAAATTTCACATCATATATCTAAATCGAAAAATTAGGTCACCATCGCATTCCACACGAAAAAACATTTTGGATATACCACTTGTGGTCCAAAATCTGAGTCCAAATGAAGGAGGTATGAAACCTTGAAGTTTCCTAAAAAGAGGTAAAGGGGTACATGACATGTGAGGGAACCCACATGGTGTGTCATCCCACTCCATCACCAGGTCATGTCCCCAGATGACACACAACTCTCAACCGTGTAGAAGTACATGCCATGTAGGTGGACTACTGGGTGTGTCCAAGCTACATGTGACTGGGCCATGTGCTTCTGGCCATGTTAATGTACCAAACCCTATGTCGGTGTACTCAGGTAAAAATTCATATACCTTGTCATGTACTTACACATGGGATCCTACTCGTGTGATATATCACATATGTTTTCCATTTAGGTAAGGGTTACATGGAATGTTAGAGGTCTACACACTATGTTATCCTTATATTTTTCCAAAACCCTAGACATCGCACTTAAGGGGATACACATCATGTATTTATCCTTGTACACGACGTGTAGTCATAATTTTTCTAAAAATATCAAATTTGATATTCACACTATGAATCATGAAATTTCCTCCTAGATATCACCTTAAATATTCCCAGAATGAGTGTATCTGGCCGTGATTCATGGTTTCTATCCACCGTTCGCTGGATATCAGTCACTGATTGAGTTCGTGCGAACTTGTTCACCACCGCACATCCTAAAGCCTCTTCCTTCAATGATTCATCCAATTATTGCTTGAAACAATCCTTTATAGCCTAAAAACACTCTAGATCTATGCTATTCTCATCAATACACTTATCATTCGTGAAACCGTTGTGATTATAGGGGCACAATCGGGCTTTATACCACCTGATAATGTCGAACAAGGACCTCAGGGTCCAACCAGTGACGAAAGTGAAAAAAATGAGGGGTAAAAGCATAATAAAAAAATATTAAACATCATTTTCCAATCATTCTGGTCCAATTGTTAAGAACCAACAACTGGGGTTAGAAAACATTGAAATAATCAATTTAAATTGATACCCGAGCACATGAAAATGCTACAATTGGCCCAAATCCAAGAACAAGGATCAATATACTCAATCTATTTAATAAAAAAGAGAATAAATCACCAACTGAAGAGTCCTACCTAGACAATAGATCATTTTTTTGTCTAATAATGCGCTCACCAATGATTATAAGATGTTGTTGCATTCACTACGTCCTGATTTTCTCCGATCCCAGATTTCATCATTGTCTGATGAGACTCTCCAATGGAGAAGGAAGGAGGAGCTTTGGAATTATCCTAGGGTTTATGTGACTAACCCTAGATAATTTTCCAATATAGTATTATTATATAACATTTAGCTTCATAAAAATGAAATAATTTTTTAATTAAATAATTAATTACTTAACTGAATGTATTGCTAATGAGTGAGGAGTCTGAACTCCACATGCCAACCCATTTTATGTCACAACTAGGGTAAACACTATATTATAGACTCAAATATGGTCTCAGATTTCTAATATGATCTTTTGTTTGATATTTATCACATTTTCTTTAAGAATATGTGTGCACGCAATATAAAATATATTTAATATTTTTATAAAATTAATTATGAGTATGCTAGGTCTTAGAATTGCACGCCATCTCAGTGCCTAGCTCTAGAAATTTATATAAAAATATTTCAAAGACTTACAAGGAAAAAAACTGGGTCTTTACAAATGGGGTTAGTGACATGCCTATTCCATGGTGCTATTATCAATATATATTATGTAAGAGGTTAGATTATTTGTATCTAGGAGATATCTAAAAGTTAAAATGATCATATAATTTAAATAGATGATGGTTATGTATGGATGATTTTTATTTTAATAACAATTTTATGATATTTTAATTGATAAATAAATATGGATACTACTAGGTGAACCTATATTTCATTACCATTCCTATCTAACAGAGTGTTTTACTAAAATTATTTAATTTTGGTACACACAAACATAAAAAATAACCATCCTCACTTCTCACCTGGATTAATTTTTTTAAAAACATTAATAAAAAATTTCATCTTAGGATTTAGAGTGATTTTTTTCTATTTGAGAGATGACCTTATTCAGCAAACCTATAAAAATTCTTAGTGTTATATATCTCATTATTGATTTATGTGGATCATGAAAACCTATCACTCTCACCACTTCTAGGGAGTCATAAATCTCACTCATTATGCATTGGAATCATTTAATATTATTCTGAAATCATTAAAAAATATTAAAAAATGAAACATATTAGGAAAAAATTTGGAGTTCGATAAACTAGCCACTTGGGATGGTGGTAATTCATTCTAAAAAATAAGGTGGTTCTATTTTTTTGACGATGATGAAATTTTGTTTAGATATTTCATTAAAAATATTAATAATATATATATAGTGTATGTCATTGATCATTTTTCAAATGAACCAAATATTTTTTTCCAGATTTCAAACCCTATTGATGGAACGCTCTAAACTAACAGAAGAGGAACCAAATATTAACATAGAAAATAAATATTTTTTTCCAAATTTTACAACCTTATTCAAGCCTGGGATCATATAATTACTAATGAATTATAGTCCATAGAGTTTGATAAATGAAAAATAAAAAAATGATGATAAAAATGGAACCAAGATGAATAATGGAACAAAGTAAGAAATAAAGGACAAAAAAATATAAATGAGATAGGTGTATAAATAATAAGATACCTTAGGATTTTAGAGGGTTAATTAGTCTAAGATAGGTTTAAGGAGGAGAAACATAAAAGTTGAACTTCTATGAGATCATGACCGATATGAGAGAAATTAGTTCAATTAGGTTCTATTTAAGAGATCGAGAAGAGTTTTATCAGTGATTTTATAGAACTGATAAAGGGTTGACCACATTTGTTCACCTACCATATTGAATTCTGAGATGCGCTATGCACTTCTTTATATGTTAACCCCTAACACTATACTGACAATAAATTCAGACTGGTGATGAAGGACACCTATCTCCATCAATGCCACCCTAGGCCGATGAAACTTTACTTCTATTAGCATGTGGGCCTAACCACCACATGCCGACATGATGCTTCAGTGTTCCAACTAATCTCTCATCTCTCACTATGTGGAAAGCTCTCCCTTCTGGTTGGACTTCTTGGGGTTGGTGGTTTCTGGTGTGTGATTCCTCCTTCTTGCCAGATCTGTTTCATATCTAGTCTCCCCCATTGAGTTTCGGTGGTATTGGGGTGGTATCTTTATGCTTGGTTCCTCTAGAGATGGTGGATTGGTGTCTATACAATGAGAAAGTGGTCATGATGGGATATTTGAAAGTGTATTTCTAGTTTTTTTGGGCGGTGCTGCTTGGATATTTCCATTGGATCAAAGGTCTCACTATTGGGTTTTCATAGTGGTACTTCATGCATTTATATTCCATGATTGCATGACAGTTATGTTTAACATTGTTCCTACAGTTCCACAGAAGGTGGTGGTGATGTTCTTCTATCATGAACCAACCCGGTTCGACCCTTAACCAGTCACCTGATCCGATCTATGGCATGGACCAAAGGGAATTCCCGATCCCCATAGGCTGGAAACTAGCACCGGACATCAACAGAGTAAAATCATGGGGAAAAATTTCTCCCAATATAAAAAAATAAACTGAACAACAAGAATAATAAGAACAACCCAATATATAAATAAACATCCCATTGAATATTCTTTATACAAGAATCTAAAAATACGACCAAAATACACAATAAAATCCAAAATAAAACCTAACAACCCAACATCTGCATGTGACCCCTAGGGTCACTCTTTGATAATAAGAACCACTATCACCCATGACAATCAGTACCTAGATGAGACCTACACCACAAGCAAAAAAACAAGAAGAAACTATAGGTGTGAGTATTAAAACTCAGTAGTCATGCCCAAAAAAATCTATTCCCAAATCAATTATTTTAAAATAAAAGAAACATAAATTTCAAGTTTGAAATAAAATATATAAAAGTAAGTTTTTTCCACACTTTTTACTTTAAAACAAAACATAGTCCATTTCCCCTTTTTTTATTCCAAAACCAGGTTCATTGCCATTAAATAAGAATTAACATTTTCAAGGGGAAAGTGATGCTTTCATTTCAAAATAGTACAAGAAAGTATAAAGTATTTTTACTTTAAGACATTTTTCATAAACCTTTGAGGCCAATATATCACTTCCCAAAGAGACATACCACACATGAGAGCACTAAGATAATCACATAATGAGGGAAATGGAAATAATCACACAATATTGACCAAGTATCTCAATCATCCATCATAAGTAACTATGTGTAAACAAACATGGGAGGAACCTATGACGTCATGAATAATCTAGAACATACTAATAAACGTGGAATCATCTCGAAAATAATGCCTCACTCGATGAAATCAAAGTGAACTAACATGCTCAGCCACACCCCACATGGTACAAATCAAGGGGCCCAATTCCATAGCAATAATAATAACAAATATCCCCATGCTATGTGCCACTATCTAGTACGTAACCTAACTAGTGCAACAATCGTTCTTAAAAAATTCAATAGCTATGCTAGGTTCTCTATGTCAAGATTTAAGTAAAGGGTGATACAACCAATTCCAACTAAGTATCAAATCACATACACAGATAATAATAATTCAAACAACAATCATCACCTAAGTTACCCTAAGGATTGATCCCATGCCATAGAATAAATAGTTCTCAAAGGAGTCCATACTGGGGATGTCCAATTATCATAATGGATGACAAGGATTCCACAAAGAGGAAATCCCATCCATTAAATATAAACAAGGAAATATAATCACCCAATGGATGTTTTCATAATAAACACTTTCAACACATTCAAAAAAGTGCCAAATGAGCCTCAAGCTCCTTTCATAAAACTATTACATTCAAAAGAGCATAAAATCATCTTTTCAAAAGAGGTGTAAACACACCATTTTCCATATCACAACCATTTCAAGAAATTCCATTTAAAATACCCACACCACATTCATAAACCAAGACATCTTCATTAAAAATACCAAATGAGCCATTTATCACCATCACATGCCCAAACATTCTCAAAATCAATTACACATTTCTTTAAAATCCGAAACCACTTTGGAAACCCATTTAAGGAACCCAATTATTCATTTCACATTCCAAAAATATTTTCACAAATCCAATCCATACTTTAGATATAAAAAAAATCATAAAATCCAACTGAGAATTTTCTTAAACACTTGGTGTGCACAACATAACCAAAACAATACTATTTATCAAAAAACAAGGTATAAATCACCACTTTTCACACCAAATAAATATTCCAAGTATCATACGTCATTAATTAGAATGTAAGGAAGATGAAAAAATAATTAAATCAATGAATATTAAATTATAAAGGCAAGGGTAAGGGAAACCTACCTCAAACCACAAGTACTTCAATAATGCACATCCAAAACAACCCTTCTAAGGTTCCAAGAGCCAAGATCTACCAATAGAAAATTTTGTAAAACAAAACCCCGAAAATAAATCAAGGTTAACATGAGTCATATGTTCAAGATACCATAGGAGGATAATAAACCAAGATAAAATGAAAGAAATAGGGAGAGGGAGGAGAAAGGAGAGGAAACACTTTGAATATCTAACCCAAAACGTTGAAGAAAACACATATCCACACTAAGGGAGAGAAGGAGAGGCTTTGAGAGTAAGGGAGGGGATCCCTTTGGGTTTCACAAACTAGTAGAGGTTGAGGGGAGGTTTTTTGGGTCTAAAATCGTGAGAGGGTAGAGTTGAAATTTCATAACATTTTAGATTTGGGTAGCTCGCACTGTTTGGTTGCATAGTTTCCCAAGCCATGCACCAACCGTGTAGTAGCTACTGCCCAAGAGGGATCGACCAAATGGACATACCATATGGTTTAACCTACCATGATCAAACTGTGTGATATCTTCTGTTTCAAATCAAACACCTATTGCATGATTACCTAGGTTGGGCCACACGATTTAACAAACTGTATGCCAACCATCTGTATGCTTCGACCAAGAAAAAAGACCAAACTCTTCTCTAAGAACTCTCGAATGAATTGAAGAATAACGATGAGGTTAAAAATGAGCAAATAAACACCTCTAAATTTAACCCCCATCACACTTGGAACTTGAGAGAAAAGACAAGATACCCAAATTAACTTTAACAAGTGATGGAAATAAAAAAATAGGTGTAAAAATTCTCCCCACCATTAATGATTTCCACCCCATAAAAGCCAAAAAAAATTCCAGTTAATTGATCAATGACTAAGGATTCCATAACCACACAATACAAACTCTTAAACCATGAACATCTCAGCCACTTCCAAATATAACTTTTTCTACTTGACCAAAACAAAACCACAAACCAGAACCACTTCCTAAAAAACAATGGAAAAGATCAATCCAAAACATCCACAACCCAGCCTCAAATATTGAGCTTAATCTAAAACCCAATGCTCACCAAAACCTAAAGGAAACTCAGAAACTATATATCTTCAAAAGAAACTATCTTCTACCAAACTAACACCAAAAACCAAAACAGGTCACCAATAGGGGGAGAACCAAATGGACAGTCAACCATTATAAAAAAACTAGCACCGATTTATCATAGGTGAAATTTAAATGAGACCCATGGTGGGTATCCCCACTATTAAGAATCAACTGTATTAAACTGATAATGGAGGAAAAAATAGACAACTCAATATGAAACAACACAGAACTTCCCAACAAAGGCCAACAAACCCCACCACAAGTGGGTCCTTCGAAATGAAACTCAAGCTAAGTGTTAAATAATCCATGATAAGAAAATACACAATAAAGAACCATAAAATATCTAAATTCCCACACTAAAGACAAAAAAAGAACAAGGTCCCTCACTCCCTTGGTATTCTGACTGCGCACGAGCTTTAATCCAAGACCTATGGTTGAAGCCTGATATTTGAAGCATCTCCTTCCTCACATTCAGAAACTAAAAATATCTGATTTCTAAGAGAATAATTCAAAATATACACATGGGAGACACCACTATTTAAAATGGTGAAAGATTCTATATTTACAAAATAAGAAAATACTTGAATTAAAATTTTATTTTTCAGGAGATTTACAACATCCCCTTACATCCCAAACAAAATAGAACACCGCCAGGAACAACTTCCACAATATAAAAAAGTATTACAACCAAAATGGACTTTAACTAATCCCCAAATAGAACTATAATCCTATGAAATGGATCCACATCGCTTCTTAGAAACACCTTGATAGAACTGTTACAAGTGTCCTAGGTTCCCACACGCATTATAGGTCTTTGGTGGACTTTGACATAACAACTTCTTATGGTCTGGATTACCACACTGATGAAACATCATGGTTACACACTTAGAATAATCAGATGAAAGATCTCAATGTATTTTAATTCCTTGACCAGCTCCAACATCTTCCAACTACTTCCCCACTTATTTACTGGAATTACCCTAACTGCTTATAGGAACTAAAGGAGGAAGGACTAATTCAAGCGCCCCTATCATCACTGCTTCAACACAAATAGCTTGCCATACCACATCAGTAAAAGTTGTTAAATTGAACTCTAACACCTATGATTACAAATCAGGAGGAATCCCAAACTCAAAATACTGAACCTTCATGGAATAATCTGCAATATACTCTCGAGGGTAAGGAACAATCTCCATGAAAAGACATAAATATTCTAACACTAATCCATTACCTTGCTACAAGAACACCTCCATTCCTTTTCTAACCTTCGTTAACTCAGAAAAATACTATTGGATGAATGGATCCTTGAAGAACTCCCATGTAATATCTTCATGAGGCTTATTCCAAGAGACTATCTTCCACCATTTCCAAGTTATACCTTCAAGCATAAAGGTGTATGACTTCACCTTTAATGACTTGGGAAACTCAATGAGGCTGAACCTTCTTTCGATCTTCCACAACCACTCTTCCACTTCGAGAGGATCCATTTGTCTATAAAATTTATATGGATTCAATTTTCAAAACTCAAGAACGAAATCCTTAGGTTGATCAACTGGAGGGTCTACTAATGGGGAACCAATGATAGCTGAACTATGATTATCCATTGAATCTCTATGGGGGAAAACACTGAGTAATAAGAAATCCAAGTGATTTACCAAAATTGACTTATCAAAAAGATTCCTCAAAACTTGAAACACTGCATAAAAAAATACTTGAAAATCATAAAAATAAGAACTACATAATCATTGGCTTTCCAAAAACATCACAACTTACCTTCTCAAATCATTTTCGAAAGAAAAAAACTTTTTGGGTTTCACACTCACCAATGGTGTTTTTTAGAGTCTCGCTCACATGCACATTCCTATTCCATATGAGAGTACCCATAAACCATGCCATACTAGGAGCTCATACCCACTTTCATATATAATCATGCATGTGAGAACCCATGAGAACACCAAATTCCAAAACAAATCATTCCATTTCAAAATCCATAAAACTTTTAAAAATCCCACTAACCATCAAGTCAAATATCATTTTTACAACTTTTCACATAAATCCTATTCATATCATTCAATTTTTTTTATAGATTCTCAATAAATTTTATTCTATAAAATTCATTCAGTTAAAACACATTCTTTCTAATTCAAAAAAAAATCTCAAGAACTTTTCAAAACAAGTTCCCATTTTCCAAACAAATATTTCCAATAAACCATTTCTGCTTCACCCTAAGGAGTCATTTTACAAAAACTCATTTTCCTAAATCCTTCCTCAAAGTAAGTTTTAAAAATCCACTTTCCACTTTCCCAAAACCAAACTATTTCCACTTTAAAACCAAAATTTTTAAATTCTAAAAAAAGATTTTTTAAAATAATTTTCTGAATCAAAGAAGAATCAAAGAGACTCAAAAGGGAAACTAGTGTTGGTGGGTGAATTTTCCATATGGTAGGAGACTATATTCGAAACACACCACCATCACAGAGATCCTTCTAGGACTATTCCCATATATCCACGTGGATTTCCAGGCCCTACGATCTCATAGAGACCACTAGACCAACTCCCTTTTTTGTATCCCAGACACCAAAAAATCCACAGAGACAAAAAAACTAATAAAACCAGACTTCCCATTGTGACTTGAGGATCAAAATGAGTAAGGGTTCATGATGTACTTACCATTCCTAAATCTAGAGTCCTGAAATTCCTAATATATGATCTAACCTGAAATACAAAATAACAAAGGGCTATCTGAAAAGAAGGGTCCTCCAAAGACTGACCTTCTTTGATACCATTTTGTCATGAAACGACCTAGATCAACCCTGAACTGGTCACCCAAGCTGATTTGTGGCATGGAACAAAGGGTGTTCCCAATCCTCATGGGTTTAAAACTAGTGCTGAGCATCAATAGAGAAAAACCATGGGGAATTATTTCAACCAATATAAAAAAATAAACTGAATTTAAGGAATAATAAATAGAACAAACCAACTATATAAATAAAAATCCGAATGAACATCGTTTATAAAAGAATCTGAAAATAAAACCAAACTACAAAATAAAACCCAAACTGAAACCTGACAACACAACATCTCCATGTGACCCCTAGGGTCACTCTCTGATAACAAGAACCACTGTCACCCATGACAATCAGGGCCTAGATGAGACCTACACCATAAGATAAAAACAATAAGAAACTATAGGTGTGAGTATTAAAATTCAATAGGTGTGACTGAACAAATCTATTCCCAATGAAATTCCTTTAAAATAAAAGAAACAACTATTTCATGTTTGAAATACAATGTATAAAAGTAATTTTTTTCCACACTTCTTACTTTAAAACAAAACACACTCTATTTCCCCTTTTTATTATTCCAGAACCAGGTTCATTTCCATTAAATAAGCATTAACATTTTAAATGGGGAAGGTGATTCTTTTATTTTAAAATGGCACAAGAAAGTATAAAATGTTTTTACTTTAATACATTTTTCATAAACTTTTGAAGCCAACACAACACTTTCCAAAGAGACACACCACAAATGATAACACCATGATAATCACATAATGAGGGAAATGTAAATAAGAACACAAGAGTGACCAAGTATCTCAATCATCCATCATAAGTAACTATGTGACAATAGACATGGGAGGAACCTATGAGATCATGAATAATCCAAAACATACTAATAAATATTGAATCATCTCAGAAAACACTCCTCACTCGATGAAATCAAAGCTCCCTAACATGCTTGGCCACACCCCACATGGTATATATTGAGGGGACCAATCCCATATCAATAATAATAACAAATATCCTCATACTATGTGCCAATAGCTAGTGTGTAACCTAACAAGTGCAACAATTGGTCTCAAAAAATTAAATAGTAATTCCAGGTTCTCCATGTGAAGATGTAAGTAAAGGGTGAGCCAACTGATGCCAACCAAATATCCAATAACATACATATACAATAATAATTCCAACAACAAGAATCACCTGATTCACCCCAAGGATCGATATCATGACATAGAACAAATAGATCTCAAAGGATTCCATACTGGGGATCTCCAATTATCATAATGGATTGCAAGGATTCCAAAACGAGGATATCCCATCCATTGAACATAAACAAGGAAAGAGAATCACCCAATGGAGGTTTTCATAATAAACACTTTTCACAACTTTCACAAAAGTTCCAAATATGCCTCAAGCTCCTTTCACAAAACCAATACATTCAAAAGAACTTAAAATAATTTTTTCAAAAGATTTGTAAACACACCATTTTCCATATCACACCCATTTCAGGAAATTTCATTTGAAATAACCACACTACATTCATCAACCAAGCCATCTTCATTAAAAATACCAAATGGTCCATTTATCGCCATCACGTTTTCAACCATTATCAAAAGTCAAGTACACATTTCTTTAAAACTTGAAACCACTTTGGAAACCCATTTAAGGAAACCAATTAATCATTTCACATGCCAAAAATATTCAATAAAGCCAATTTATGCTTTAGATATCACAAAACATTCATAAAATCCAACCAGACATTTTCTCAAACACTTGGTGAGCACAATATAACCAAAACAATACTATTTATCAAAAAACAATGTATAAGTCACCACTTTTCACAAAAAATAAATATTCCAAGTATCATACATCATTACTTATCATGTATGAAAGATTATAAAAGCATGAAACCAATGAATCTTAAATTATAAAGGCAAGTACAAGGGAAACCACAAGTGCTTCAATAACGCACTCTCGAAACAACCCTTCCAAGGTTCCAAGATCCAAGATATACAAAGAGGAACCTTAAAAAAACAAAACCCCCAACATAAATCAAGGGAAACATGGACCCTAGGTTTGAGAGACCATAGGGGGAGAAGAACCGTAGAGAAAATGAAAGAAAGAGGAAGAGGGAGGAGATAGGAGAGGAAATACCTTGAATATATAACCCAAAACCTTGAAGAAAACCTAGATCCACATGAAGGGAGAGGAGATAAGGCTTGGAGAACAAGATAGGGGATCCATTTGGGTTATAAGAACCAAAATAGAAAGAGTGGGTACTTTTGGGTCTAAAATCCCAAGAGGGTAGAGTTGGAATTTCATAAAATTTTAGATCCGACAACTCACACAGTTTGGACACACAGTTTACCAAACCGTACGCAAACTGTGTGGTAACTACAGCTCAAGAGGGATCAACCGCATGACCATATCACATGGTTTGACCTACCATGTGCAAACCATGTAGTAAATTTTGTCTGAAATACAACACCTACCAAACTGTTACCTAAGTTGGGCCACACAGATTAAAAAACCGTGCACCAACTATGCACAAACTACTACCAAGACCAAAAATTGAACTCTTCTCAATGAACTCCCAAATGAACTAAGGAATATCCATGGGATCAAAACTGAGAAAATAAAAATCTCAGAATTCAACCCCCATCACACTCAAAACTCGAGAGAATATCTAAGATCCCCAAATGAACCGAAATAGAATATGGAAATGAAAAATAATATGTGACATCATCGGTCAATGATTGTGCAGATCAAGAATTTTTCGAGAGAGTTTGGCGTAGTATAAGATCTGGTGATTTGGTGGCTGATGGTGAATTGGTAGATGTTGGTGGATTGCATGTTTTTTCTACCTAGGGGTTCACCTAGTCTTGGACCTTTGGGATATGTTTTTGGTCTTTAGGCTCTGGTTCCTTTAGTTTATCTTTTGTGGGTTTCAGGTGGCATGATTGGGTTTAGATGTATGATATGGTGCATTTGGAAGGTAGTGTTGTAGCACTGCTAGGTGGGTAGAATCTTTTTGTGGGATGGGCCTGTTGAAAACCATCATCCTACCTTTCATCCTAATTCAGTTTAGAGGGGTGCCTTGTATTGTGACTTTTTCACTTGGATCTGGTTTGAAGATGTTGTGCATCAAGTAGGTGATGAAAGCATATGCTACATAGGCATAACCGAGTTGGAAACAAGAAAGAGATATGGGTGTGCTGACATCGATCATCTAACCCTCCTCTCACACCATATAAGGTGGGTTGCTCTGTCTCATTGCATCAGTCTAGTATGATGCAACGTTTTTGACTAGGGGAATTACATTTCTTCAGACTGGTCTAATGTGGTGAGGTTCATTGGTAGGGGGCGAAGAGCCATTTTTCTGGTATCATAACATCTTGTAGGGTACTCACTTTATGTCTTCGAGTCTTTTTTGGACTTCATGTTGCTAGGATTTTGGGCCATGTTGATTCGGATCTGCGAGCCTTCATGTTGTATTTGGCATTTGTGCCTCTAGGCCTTCGGGTCATGTTCTGAGTTACCTCTTAACCCCAATTTAAAAGTGTACTTTCTTTTCTTAATAAATTAGGGGGCGTTGCTCGTTACCTATTAAAAAATAATAATAAATATTTCATAAATATTTTTTTAAATATAAATTTATATAATTAAAAATATATTTAAATAATTGTAAATATAAATTTATAAATATAAATATAAATATACATAATTATAAAAATATAATTAGTTATATAATTATAAATATATTAAAATAATTATAAATATGTTTTTATAAATATAATTATAGATACATGTTTATATTTATAATTATATATAGATATATTTTTAAATATTTAAATATATTTATATAATTATATATATTTATATAATTATATATATATATATTTAATAAATATATAAAAATAAAAATGAAAATTTAGTAAATATATTCATGAGGGTCATCAGTGTTTCTTATCTAATATTAGAGACAAGCATGAGTCTCCTTGCAATAGAATTACATAGAATGGTGCACTAGCCTTTGTTGAAGCCAGTTTTAAGGTTCTTGAGTTAAGGCTTGAAGAATGAAAAATATTCAATTCTCGCTCATTTTATTATTCTGTAGAAGGAAAATCTATGGAATATTGGATTCTTACAGAAGTAGCTATTCCATATCTGGGGATTTTAAAGATAGAATATCACCTCAATTGTTAAGGGGTATTTTCATATTGTCTTCTCATACAATGAACTCAAGGCCAAGGCATGGGGATTTGGAACTATCTCTCTCAAGCTAGGCTTCCTGAATATACATGATTGATATCCACTTTTCAATCATGTACTGGACAAAAAATAAATTTCCTAGGTTTTCATTTGAATTCTTAGCCTATGACAGTTATTATGGAACCCCTAGATACTATGGGACATAACCTTAGCTATTGGAATTCCCATAAAATTTGACATAGAAACTACATGCGCAAGGTATGGACACTTCGCCAAAATTTTGGTTGAGGTTGATATTTCTTCTCCCTTGATTCATACTGTTCTTCCTGTTACTGCTGAATTTAAGCTTTAACTGTTAATTGAATACGAGAATTTTCCTAATCTGTGTATGAATTGAAAATGCATTGGGAATACTATTGAGAATTTCTATAGGAAACTGTCAAGATCTAACTGCAAGAAACCTAGTCACATGATTGATACTTGTAAATTTAAAATAAAGATGGATGACCCCTCTATGAACTTTAAGGGAGGATGGTAAGTGGTTCAGTCAACCAAGAATGGGGTATCTTATATGATGATGTCCTTATGCATGAAAAGGTGCCTACTTATGGTAAAGATGATGGTATGGTGAAGGGTTTTGAACCTAAAATCCCTATTTACAATAAGGGAATTAGGGAATAAGGGGAAGATGGTGAGTCTATGTATCCTAATATCTTTGGGGTTGTGCAATCACAAGTCCCCTGTAAAGAATGGATGGATCAAGATACTCTAGAAAAAAATTCTTTGGATCCAGTTGATCATTTTGATTACCTATAAATGAGGTCTAAAAATAGTAAGGGAAAAAACCCTTGGGGGATCAACCATTGTCCATAGAAAAGGAAAGTGAGGAGTTGCAAGGATTTGTGGTTGTGCTACTTCTGATGGTGGAATGGATCTTGTTCCAGTAGAGTATTTGACTTAGTAAACCATTACGTGGAATGGGGGAGTTCCAAAAAACCATGATATTGGATTTGGCACTGGAATGGTGATATCTAGAGACAAGGGGAATTTGAGTTGCTCCCCCAAAGACTAGGTACCAATCAAACTTGGAAGTGAACATGATAGAGCCTTTGGGAAAAGGTAAGATCATTTTACTGGATTATGAGGGTTTCTAAATTGTTATCCCTAAAAAATACAAAGCATATGTGTGTAAATCTGAATCACATGCTCAAAAATCCCCTCTCCAGGTGGAGTAACCAACTAACATAACCACATGTAGGAGAATTGAGAACATTAGGAATATGGAATAGAGTTATCCTTCCAACTTATATGATCTTATTAAAAACCCTTATGGTAGTTTTGGAAAGTCTTAGAATGAGGAATGTAACATTGTGTGGGAAAAAAACTCTAATATTATTCCTCTTGAGGAACAGGAAGGTGGAGGCCTATTGAAGACCTCAGTAAGAAGGAAGAAGAATGGTTTTACTTGCAACTTGAATCTATCTCTTATATGATAGAGACAAATGTTTTCATATTCAACGATTATCTAATTTTTTTAGAATTTTTTCATAATTAATATTGAAGATGTCTTTTGAGCTAACCTAGAGATGGAATTTCAAGATCTGTCTCAGAAATTTAGAATCTATTCCATGATGGAGGAATCCTCTGACTCTTCATTAGATGAAGGGTATGTTCCCCCACAACAAGCCAAGACATGTCGTAGCAGCCGACACCCAAAGGGAAGAGGAAGATATCCTAGGAATTTGGGGTATATGGGGAAGTGAATTTTTAATTATTGTTTAAGAAGTTTGTGCCTAGTTTGACTATCTCCCTTTATTGTATGTTTTTACTTTTTAATAATTTTGGTGTCATGGGTTTGGTTTCCAAACCCATGATTGGGCCGTTTGAATTAAATATAAATGTATATAATTATAAATATATAAATAAATATATAATTATATAAATATATTTTTTTAAATTATATTTATTTATTTATAATTATAAATATATAACTTTATAAATATAGTAAATATATGTTTATAAATATTTATTTACAAATATATTTAAATAATTTTAATTACGTATTTATAAATATAATTAAAAATAAATATAAATATATATAAAGATAAAAAAATTATTAATTAAATAATTATAAATATATTAAAATAATTGTAAATATGTATTTATAAATATAATTATAGATATATAGTTATAATTATAATTATAAATAAATATATATGTAAATATATTTATAAATATTTATATATAATTGTAAATATGTTTATATAATTATATATATTAGGTGTTTGGGGGTTCAATTACATTAAACACACACACACTACACACACAGGCTAGAAAAGGAGACCATAGGCCCCCCAAGAGATAACCCACCCATCAAGCCTTATTTATTCAGTACATGGCCTGAAGGCCCAGTGGACATGAAGCTCATTACATGGCTCGAAGGCCTAATGCAGCTTCATGCCTGTATCATGCATGCGTTAACATTTTTTTGCGTCATGTCTGTATCACCACCTACCTGTGTTATGTCCAAGTCACCGCTTGCCTGCGTCACCGCCTGTTAGTGGAAATTTTCTCCCACCCGAATTTGAACTTGGGTTTGATGCATGATTACGGGTAGCCTTTACCACTCGGGTAATCCCCCAATTGTGACTTATATAATTATATATATATATATTTAATAAATAAATATAAATATAGTAAATATATTCATTATTTAAATTTTTTTATTAGAATTCTATAATTATTTAAATATATAATTATATATATTTATAATTATATAATTAATTAATTATTTATAATTATGTATATTTATATTTATTTATAAATATATATTTATAATTATTTTAATATATTTTTAAGTAAATATTTATAAATAAATATATTTATAAATGTATATATACTATATTTATAAAATTATATATTTATAATTATAAATAAATAAATATTATTTTTAAAAAAAGTATTTATATATTTATATAATTAATTATTTGTTTATAATTTTGTATATTTATATTTATTTATAAATATATATATAAATACATATTTAAAATTATTTAAATATATTTATAATTATATACATTTATATTTAAAAAATTTATCAATGAAAATTTTATTAATAAAAATGAATAAATTTAATATATATATATATATATTTATATAGTAATAAATAATATATTAATTTTATATATTCAAAATTAAATTATGAATATTGTGAGAATTTAAGCAGATATAGGATAAGGCGCTAAGGCCCTATCCCATTTATTAAATAAAAAAGTTACTGTAGGGAGAAGGGGGAAGAAAAGGCAAAAAATCCATCAGCAGCCAAACAAAGCTAAAATCCAGGAAAGTCAACGACATGGGAAAGGTTATGATCCTTCCAACCTCTACCATGAGGGGCTCTTCCATGCATATGTCTTCCACTATTCTAAGTCTTTTCTCTTTTCCAAGGCTCATGACCTACATCTGAGGACTATTCAGTGATGTCCCTTGCCTTCATATCATTGGATTCCTCTCTATGATTATTCCCTTGCATTTGGTGCCCAACCTAAAGTTCCATAGTCCCCACAATGTTCACTACCACCAAATTACTCTCCTTTATAATAACATCACTTGCACCATCATCCGTAACAACATAGGGAGGGGCAACCATATCCTTCCTTTCTGTTGGCGTATCTTCAAAAGCCCCACCACCACGCTTAACATGTGAATTTTCCATTACCACAGGAATCAAGTGGGAAGAGTCATTCATGTATGTTTTTAAGGGGATATCATCCCCCCTTGAAGATCCATCATATTTTTCCCACTGGAAGTCCCATCCACAACCTCAAATGAAGCCCATCCCATCTTCATTTTCATAAAGGACACATCCTTGGCTGAGTCTAGCACTCCAAAAGAGTTAGAAGTGTTGACCATAGCCTTGTTAAGGCTTTCAGATTTAGAATCCTGGATATTTTTCATCGAAGAGTGGATCGTTGGAGTTTCTGTATGATCTTAATCACCAAGAGAAGCCCTGATCCCCTTATTTTTAGAAGGGGTATCCTTAAGATGGCCTAATGTGGTCATTTCAGGTCCACCATACATAAGATCATCCGAACCACTATCATGGAGCCTATAATTCTCAACACTACTTTTGTGATGCCCATCAGAGATAATAGGAACCTCAAAATCCATTTTATATTTTCCTTTTTGGGACCTTGAAGCAATTATTTTCTCTTGAAGAATGTTATACTCATCATTCCATTGTGAAATCACATTAACATATGATTTTTCTATACCATCCAACCCCTCTTCCACAACCTCATCCCATGATCTGGTGGTATGTTGACCATTAAGATCTCTTGTACTCACACAATATGGGATATGATAACTCTAATTACCTAAAGCATTCAGAGCATAAAGACACTTCCTACCAAATATAGGTTTATCCATGTGTGTAGACCCCTCATGGTCACTGTCAAAAGAAATTCTTGTAGGTCCATCCCCAAATCCATTCAGACAAATGGACTTCCTTCCCAGTTTGTTCCCAGATTCATAGCCAAGATCCTACTCCAAAAAACTCACCTAAATGAGTCCATACTATCTCTATGAATTCAAAGAATTATTAAGACTGCCTTGAGCATTGTGTCTTGATTTCTTAATTTTTTTAAAGCATAAACCTTCATCATACCCTCTAATAGAGAAATAAACATAAATAAAAAATATTTTGCATTTCAAATCATCATTTCCTATAACCTTATAGTATTTAAAAAACCAGGGGACTTTTTCATACTCAATATTCCATTCTAACTCATCATCCTTAGTTGAAAAAATCACTCTATCAACTAAAGTGGATCATAAATTAATTTCTAGTAAGAAGTGATCATAATGATCGAATTTGGCCAATTCAGTTTCCTTATCCAATTTTATCGAAATCTCTATGGACATTGTGATATCATATAAGATCTCAGGGTTCCACAAAACCCAATTTAAACTATAAACCCTTACCAATAATTGAACAGATGTATTACTCACCTTGAAAGGATTGAAACTCTGATCCCAATCCCTGATATGTAGATGCCTGGTTTGAGATTGATTGAGCCGAAACCCCAAGCCCTCATCTTAAGATCCTATGAGGGGAAGAGTATATGAAAAAAAAATTACATAATTAAACACATTTCCACTTTTTAAAACCCCAAATATCTAAAATCCTAACAAATAGGTCCCTGATTTTTGACAGTTGAGATCCCCTCGATAAAAAAATACATGCAACAATGGAATGCTTACCAATTTGGAGGCATTCCAAGATGGCATACAAATTAGCCTTAATATGAGCCACATTAAATTTCCATCAAAAACCACCAACAACATATCCTTTATATAGAGAGAAAGATAGAATGAGGGGATTTTCTATGGTTAGATCATCTGTAGTAGATCTACCATGAGTTGCCTTTCAATTTTCTAATCCAGCACCAACTAACTTATGAGGGTCGAATCTACCTTGAGCGAGGAAAGATTCAGCCAGATTATAATGAATTGAAGTTGCCATCAGGAAAAATCCCCAAATGCCATCACAGTGTAGAGAGAGAATATCTCACAGGCCCTTCATCCCTCCTATGCTCTTATGAGATTTTTTTATAAATATATTTATAAAATTATATATTTATAATTATAAATAAATAAATATATATTTTAAAATTGTTTATATGATTATAAACAAATAATTATATATTTAAATATTTATAAAATTATAATAAATATATTTAAATAATGAACATATTTACTATATTTATATTTATATATATTTATTATATATATATAATTATATAAATATATTTAATTATATAAATACATTTAATTATATAAATATATTTATAATTATATAAAAATATTTATAAAAATATTTACAAATATATTCATTTATAATTATAATTATAAATATATATCCATAATTATTTTTATAAATACATATTTATCATTCCTTTGATAAATTTATAATTATATAATTAATTATTTTTTTATAATTATGCATATTTTTATTTATTTATAATTATATTTATAAATAAATTTTTTCAATTATTTAAATATATTTATAATTATATACATTTTTATTTAAAATTTTTATTAATGAAAAATTTATTAATAAAAATGAATAAATTATATATATATATTAATAAATAGTATATTAATTATATATAATTAAAATTAAATTATGAATATTGTGAGATTTTTTTAAGAGTTAAACCATTTTTAGGTAAAAATATGTGCAAGTGGGCTAGCCCTCAACCTAATGGGCAGGCCACCACATAGCAGGTCCGAAGTAGGCCCGTCGGCCATGCCAACCAATATGGAGAGCCCACCACATGGTGAGAGAGGAGATCTTTGTTGGCACACTGGAGCATCATGTCGATGTGTAGTGGTCAGGCCCACATGAAAACAGAAGGAAGACGCCACCGATGCAAGGTGACACTAGTGGTGGTAGGCATCCTCCGATGCTAGTATGACTTTATTGACTATATGGTGTTAGGTGTTAACATATAAAGAAGCACAAAGCACATATCAGAATTCGATGTGGGATGCATACAAATGTGGTCAACCCTTTATCATCACTTTTATATAAGAATTGATAAAGTGTAGCTTTTATCATCAATTTTTATTTAGCATTGATAAAAATCAAGCTTTATCAGTGCTTTTATTTTTCACTAATAAAGTCTACCACTACTTATTTAACATTTTTTAGTCATGATTTTCAAAAAATAGTTGTTATTTGATAATGCAATAAATAGTAACTAATAAAGTCATAGTAATGATTAATAATAATTTCATTATTAAAACTGTAATTAATATTAAAAAAAATTGTTTTTAAATGATGCGATTAATAATCTAATTAATAATAATAATATTATTAGTAATAATTTATAATAATGAATATAAATAATATAATTAATAATATATTTAATTTGATATTTAAACATAATTAGTAATAATTAATAATCTAATAAATATTAATTATATTATTGTTATTTTAGTTAATAAAGATAATAATAATAATATTATATTATTTTTATTAGGTATCCTTCCTCCTAAAAGCTTCTAATCTCGACTCTGTAGATGATTTTGTTCATGCCCCGAAGAAGGGTGTTGGTTCAGGTCCCTCATTCAAAGAGGTCCAATGCGCTGGTGGAAAAAGGATCTTGAACAGTTCTAGATCTAAATCCAGTGGTTTGAAAGATTCCCCCGGTGATGAGAATATTACCATGGAGCGTGATCGATCTTGGATTGAATTGATGAATCAAAGAAAGGGTCATAAATCCTCATCCAAGTTCTTTGATGATTTTTGAATTGGGTCCTTGTCTTCTGGGAGGATCATAAAAAATGGCCCACTTGAGATTTTCAAAGAAAACCAATCAATCATCTCACATCATATTGCCAAGTGAAAACACTCGATTATTGCTAGGTTTGTGATCCAGAAGGGATCCAATCCATGGAAGATTGAGGACCTGTGAAACCATATTATCCATTTTTGGGGCTTTGGTGGATGGAAAATCATGTCACACTATAAGAAAACTGTGTTTTAGCAGCGGTTTTTTCACGAAGGTTTTAAAAACCGCCGCTAATTTTTTTTAAAAAATGTTTTTTATATTTTTTTTAATATCTTCTAAAAGAATTTCAATTTTTTAGTGGTGGGTTTTCAAAAAACTGCTGCAAAATTTCTTCAATTTAAAAAATTATTTATTTATTATTTATTATTTATTATTTATTATTTATAATCAAATATACTTAATTATTTATAATTTTAAATATTTATAATGTGTCAATTAATTAATATTTATAATTATTAGTTAATAATATTTTTAAACTGAAAACAAATCTTCAATAAGTAGAAGAATAGACTTCGGCATCAAATGACCATAACTTCTGATCCGAGAGTCTCTTTTAGCTCCACAACCAGTCAAATCGAATTTTATCAAATGAGAAAAAACCAAGTGAGATTTAAATCATGTGATAATCAAAGGAAAAAAATATATTCAAAATTCAAAAGTTGAAAATCGAACTCGAACTTCAAACGAACATAACTTTTAATATGGGTATCTGTTTGGACTCTAGCACATATCAAATCAAAATATGTGATGATCTCCACACCACTTAGGTTTGGTACTAACTCTTTGAGTATTTTACCTTTTTTCATTCTGCTAGAAAGGCCTAGAAGGCCTCCAAAACATAGGTTTTAGTTGCAGACACTAATTTCTTAAAATTCAAATGGTTATAACTTTCGATCTAGGTATCTGTTTGACCTTTACCACATATCATATTGAAGCTCATTTCACGATTTTTGATTTGACTGGTTGTGGCACTAAAAAAGGAGTCTCAGATCATATTTTATGGTCATTTCAGTGTTTTTAGGGTTTTTAGTGGTTCTTAAGGTTTTATGATTTATTTATTTACTTATTTAATATTAATTAATTAATTAATTATTAATTATTTATATATTATATATTATATATTATATATTTATATATTAAATATTTATTTAATATTTAATATTTACTTATTTATTTATTTATTATTTAGTTATTATGTATATATTAATTATTAATTTATTTTTAATTAATTAATTAATTAATTAATTATTAATTAATTATTATTAGTTTATTATTCATTCATTTATTTATTTTTTATTCATTATTTATTAATTATTTATTAATTATTAGTTAATTAATTAATTAATTAATTATTAGATATTAAATATTGAATGTTAAATATTAGATATTAATGATTAATTATTAATTAAGAATTATTAATTATTAATTATAAATTATAAATTATTAGTTATTAGTTATTATTAATTATTTATCTATTTATTTATTTATGTATTTATGTTTTATTTATTATTTATTATTTATTATTTATTAATTTATTTTCAATTTTCTTAATATTAATTTATTATTAGTTTATTATTCATTTATTATTTATTATTTATTAATTAAATATTAATTATTTTTTAAATATTAAATATTGAAAATTGAATATTAAATATTAAATAATAAATAATAAATAATAAATATTAATTAAGAATTATTAATTTTATAATTACTAATTACTAATTATTAGTTATTATTAATTATTAATTATTATTAATTAATTAATTAATTAATTATTTATTTATTTATCTATTTATTTATTTATTATTTATTATTTATTATTTATTTTTTTAATTTATTTTTAATTTAATAAATATTAATTTATTATTAATTTATTATTAATTTATTATTCATTTATTATTTATTTATTTATTCAATATTCAATATTTATTAATTATTAATTATTTATTTATTAATAATTTATTAAAAATTTATTAATTATTTATAAAATATAAAATATAAAATATAAAATATAAAATATTAATTCTTAATGATCAATTATTAATTATTAGTTTTTATTTATTATTAATTATTTAATATTTAATATTTAATATTTAATATTTACTATTTATTATTTTTTATTTTTTTATTATTAATTTATTTATATACTATTTATTAATTTATTATTAATTTTTTATTTATTTATCATTTATTAAATTATTTTTTAATTAATTTATTATTTATACATTACTTATATATTATATGTTATATATTATATATTATACACTTTATATTATATTATATATATTATATATTATATATTATATATTATACATTATACATTATATATTATATATTATGTATTATATATTATATATTATGTATTATATTTTATGTAATATATATTATATATTATATATTATGTATTATATATTATGTATTATATATTATGTATTATATGTTATATGTTATATATTATATATTATATATTATATATTATATATTATATATTATTAATTATTGATTATTGATTAATCATTATTGATTAATAATTATTGATTAATAATTATTTAGTGTGCATCTGTTTGTTATGTATTATTTGTTTTTTCTAATTAATATATATATATATATATGTATGTATGTATGTATAATTATATAAAATTTGATTTATTGACCACATGAAGAGCCTGCTGGAATGGTAAAATCTTTGGAGAATAAGCAAGAGGTAAGGGGTTCAAGTCTTACCCAATGCAGAATTTCTATATATGGCATGAGCATGTGCATGGACATGGACTTGTGCATGAACATGGAATTATGCATGGAGATGGGTATGAGCGTGGTAATAAAAAATAAATTATGAAAATATAACAAAAATAAAAAAAATAAAAAAATAAAAATAATAAAAAAACAAAAACGATTTAGAAACGATTTAAACCACCGCTAATAAACTGCCACTAAATTATTCTATGATAGTTTTAAAAAAACACCACTAATTATTTCCCGACACACGATTTAGCAGCGGTTTTCCAAAACTGCCACTAAACGAAAAAAAACTGTCACTAAATACAGATTTTGGTGTAGTGTCACTCGAGAAGGGATTTTTTCAAATTAATTTTCCATTAGTTTATCTAAAGGTTAAAGCATGGGGAATGAGTTTTTTACCTCTCAAACATATAATTATAAGAATCCAAGACTGGGTTACCAGTTTTAATCCAATGTCGATTGGAAAATCCACCACTTAATTCTGGGTTTGTGTTTTCAGCCTCAACTAGTGTATCCGACACCCTAAAATTCTATGGGATGTGGACTCTATAGTTAGGATCTAAATCAAGTTTTACAATGAAATATAACGTGCAAGGTTTGGGTATTTTTATCATATTATCTTTGAGATTGATATGAATTCAACTCTCACTGACATAATAACACTGGTAGACGATGAGTACATATTCGAATTTCATATTGAAGTGGAGAATTTACCCAAATTTTTTCAGAAATGTCACAACATTGGAAAGTCTATTGAAAAATGTTAAAAAGGATTGCATTGTGCTAAACTGTAAGAAATTTTGACATGTGATTGAGAAATCATGTTTAAGCTTCCATATACAATTGTTGTGACTGAAGGACCCAACCAATCTAATGGTGAAAGGACCTTCGAAATGATGTAGCTCAATGAATCTGGCGGTGTGGCTGCTTAGTCACCCATGAATGGTAGGGAGGATGATTCTTACCTACCTTCCAATAAGGGGGAGATGTTGGAAAATAGATCAAAACCTGTTTCGTTTGTAGATGTTGTCACTGACACCAACCCGAGTGGCACTACCAACAAGATGAAGGAAGACAGTTTATTTGATTGCCTATCTGGTGGATAAGTTTCCCATTCCTTACATAAGGTGATTGATTCATTTGATTCTGATGATGTTATGGATGTTGCAGATATTATTGGGTATGATTATTTGAATGATGGAAATATCAAGGGAAAGTCTACTCTTTGGGTTAAGCCTTATAAAATTCATAAGGCTTATAAATCAACTACTACTATAGATTAATGAAATTCTACTCGCATTGCTATCATCCAAAGAGCAGGAAGTGATCATACTTATAAATTTTCAGATTCATTTGAGGATACTGCTACAGAGGTAGGTGATCAACCTAAAATTATGCTAGGTTTCACTGTCTCTATGACTTCTATTGAGGACCAAAAGGATCCACTAGTGGGAAAGGGAGATAAATAAGTTGAATATATAGCCAAAAATCTAGGTAATGGTGGTACATTGGAATCTAGGGATCCTATTGATGTTCAAACCACTAGTATTGTCTCTAACACCCATGAGAATGATGCCACTATAGGTAGAGAGATGAATCCATCTGACTCTGGCTCTAGTGAAAATAATTTTAGGATTCTTGAAATATTAAATAGATCTAAAAGTAGAGAAGTTTTCTGTGAGAATTTTGGAAACACTCATGGAGTGATCCGCACTGATGGACAATCTATAGGCACTAAGACTGTCAAGGAAAAGACCAAGTCTAATCAGGTATTATTAGAGGGATTAGTTTTGACTAGAAAACATGATCCCCATCCCCCTATAGATCCCAACCCACCGAGTGTCAACTCTAACCCTCAAGCTGATGATGATAGGACATGGAAAAATCGAAAAACCTTGAAGAGGGTATGTCACCCAAGAGGTAGGGGTGGTGGATGATTTCAGACCACAAGATGATTTCTCTTCTCTTTTTTCTAGGTAGTTTTCTGCTTGGACTTATGGTAATGGTTTATCCCTATTTTTCACATTCCATCTCTCTTTGCACTTTGTACTTATTTATTTTCAATAAATTTTGGAATCATGGGATACAACCCATAGTTCACATTGTTTTAAATAATAATAATGATGTAGATGATGTAAATAATAATAATATTATTAAATAGTATTATTATTAAATAATATATTAATTACTATGACTTTATAAAAATAATATATTAATTATTGTTACTTTATTAATTATGACTTTAATACTATCATTAATTATGAAATTGATAATTATTAATAATAATTAATAATATTTTCGCAATAAGTAACATAGTCAATAATATAAATAAACAAGTAATTAAATTAATAATATAACTATTCTCATAGTTAAAAATTAATATATTTAATTATTTATATGATAATAAATAAAAAATACGAAATTATTAATAATTATAATAATAATGTAATTAATAATGTGATACTTGATAATAGATATGCACATAAATTTATTAAAATGTAAATGTTATGTTTTTAATCAATAATGTTTGTGTTATGTAAATTAATTTTAATTTATTATATTTTTGAATAGTAATAATAATATTATTATTAATAAAATACAATTACATACACAGGTAGATACAAAGAAAATACATGAATCTAAGAACTTGACCATGAATAATAAGGTATGGACAATAATGTCATGATGATAAGAAGTTAATTATAATGAATCCATTATAATAAAGTCATGAAAATATTAATAAAGTCATGATTTTTTCTAAAAGTTGAGTCAAAATACTTTTTTTATTGAAACAAAGGACCTTTCTTACAGGTAGAGGAGACCCATTACATGGCCCATGGGTCGAGAGGGCATTAAAGCCCATTACATGGCCCCAAGGCCCATATTTTTGGTTAAAAGTCCCCTCTAGTGAATAGTACTGCTACAGTGCCTAGGATATTATGGTACATACTATAGTATCAATACCCATACAGTTCCTACTATAATGCCCACCACCACTACAGTGTCATCGATGCTACAGTCTACCGCTGCTACAGTTCTGCTATAGTAATAAAATAATAATAATACAATTATTAATAATGATGTAAATAATCATATTATTATTAAATATTATTAATAATTGATATAATATTAATAATTATGATATTAATAATAATATAATTAATAATAATAATATTTACTATTATTAATATAAAGAAAAAACTTGTTATTTTTAATTAATTAATTATATTTTTATTATTAAGCCGTGTATTATTATCAATACTTAATATTTTCTATTTATTATTTTTATGAAATTATTTTAATTTTTAGTTATTTTATATGTTTTAAGTGAATGTCTTAAATTTCACTTGGAATCTAATTATAATTTATATTTTATAACATTTTAGAGTTACTGATTTCTTTTAAAGTTCAAATGTTATGTTTTTAAAGAAATTTTTTTTGTATCATTGAAATTATTTTTCATCATTTTTTATATTTTTTTTTATTTTCAATTTTTTAATATATTTAGTCAATGTTTCAAATTTTATTTGTATTATATTTATACACTATAATTTATAGGCTTCCAAAATCACCTATGTGAAACATTATTACATTTCAAGTAGGTAACTTTGGAAGCCTATAAAATATAAAATATAAGTATAATCTAAATGAAAAACATGGATTAAACATATAAAAATAGTTCAAAATAAAAATATTTTCATACATATAATAAAAAAACTAATTCACTTGACAAATACATTATTGTTTAATAACATAACATTTAAACTTTAAAAAAATTTATGGGCATAATTCTTATTAACTATTATATTTTTAATTACATTATTATAAAGTATTATTAATTATTATATTATTATTAAATATTATGAATTAAAATTTTAATAAATATTAATTGTATTATCTAATATCGATAATAATTACAGTAATAATTATGAATAATAATGTAAATAATATAATTATTAATTTAACTAATAAATTAGTTAATAATATAATTTAAAGTAAATTTAAAATTATTTTATTTATATACATCATTTTTATTATCATGATTATTATTATTTGTAAATATAATAAACTCAAAAATAATTTACATGAAACAAAAAATTATTTCTCAAAAATAATTCATAGTAATTTGATTATTAATTTTTACTAATAATTTCAAAATATAAAATTAATTATATTATTAATTACATTTGTTATATTTGATATTATAAATTATTATCATTTTTTAATTATATATCCCTTACCATTTGTAAGTATTATAAATTAATAATAATAATAATATTATTATTAATTACATTATTAATTGCATCATTTTTTTATTATTAATTATATTTTTGACACCATTAATGACATTATTAGTAATCATTACCATGACTTTATTAGCCACTATTTATTACATTATCAAATAATAACATTTTTTTTGAAAATATGTCATATTGATAATTTATTATCATTAATACTTTATTATAAATAATATATTATTAATTAAATGGTGGGAAAACGATGTCTAAATCCCACATCGAAAATCTATAGAAGATTTTGAGTATCACACCCTTATAAATGGGATGGTTGGGTGAGATTTTACATAATATTTTCAGAATACGTTGATTAAAGTAATATCAAATAAAAAACAATTAAATACTATTCAATTTTTTATTTATTTTGGTTTATATATATATATATATATATATAAAATTTAAAAAAAATATAAGAAAGGGTGATCTCATGAACAACACCCACTTTAACGTATTTCTAATTAAAGCACTGTTTGAGACAACACCTTCTTCCAAAATAGTTTAAAGAGGGTGTTGTCTCAGACAACGCCCACCCTTCAGCATGAAATCCCCCCATTCCATCAGTAGAATAAGAAATAGTTTCTCAATCTATATATTTTCATAATTTATTTTTTACGTTATATGAGAAAATTTTCCATATTTACTAACAATAATTATCCCCACAGGGTGCAGCCTAGTGGTTGTGTCCCTATGGAAATGTTTGGGAGTTATTGGATTCAAGTTTGCTCATGCACATTAGAGAGAATTTTCATTTGTTATCCCCCTCCCCACACCGATGTAATAATGTATTTACTTACAATTGTTAACAAAAAATGTAATTTAGGCAAATAAATATTCAATTGAGTATTTAAAATCATTAAAAATGATTAATAAAACTTGGATCATTAATATCATTTTAAATTATAAAAGATACAGAAATAAATATATTTTAAAAATTAATATTCAAAAGAAATTCAAGATATATTTCTAAGCATGTACATTAAAATTACAATTGATTTTTATCATTAAAATCTATATATTAGTCCAATTTCAATTTATTTACTAAAAAAAAGAAAATATGGAAATATAATTTATCCTAGGATTTAATATGAAATAAAGGAATTAAATAAATTAATTACAAATAAAATATAAAAATACTACACTTTATTAGTTCCACACATGGAGGTTCCTGTATCTCCTATGATAAAATATTCACTATATTCTGTTGCATTTATCATACTTGAGATAACCATTTTTATGTTACTTAATACTTATAGCCTTCACCTATAGTTAATAATTCATGATGGAAATAACATATTTGATTCCTCCTTATACCACCAAAAGTTTTTTTCCCAAGACTCATTCTTCTAATATTTCTCTTCCAACATATTAGTTATTCATTCCACTTATTTTTCAATATTTTCAATTTGAAATTATTTTTCATTATTAAAAAACTATAGTTGTTATTTCACTAGAAATATGACATACATATATGGTTTGGTTATCCCTGTGGTTCATGTAGTTCCCTAACCCATCTTGCCACCTGAACAGTGCCCAAGGCCGGTTGACCACTAGGCCTTAGGCACGCCTCCCCATACGCCAAAGGCTGCTGACTAGGAGAGAGGGTGTAATGAGGTTATAGTGGGGGAGATTATACCCTATGGTGATGATAATAGTAATTGTATATGTGTATATAACATAGAGAAAGAAAGACCAAAAGGATTACAAGACCAGTAACCCACCGTAACAAAAGAATAAACATACAATAACCATAATAATCAACTATCTCAAACAATACCATTTGTAAAATAAAACACCATTTGTAGCTATTAAACTAATATGATACCATTTTTAGAAGAATGTATACATATTAGGTCATATAAGACAATAATAAACAATATGGTAACCCATGTCCAACCTCAACATATACATATAATAAGCATGCTGATAGAAAATAAAGACACAAAAAAACTCCAAATGATGTAAGAACCTACAAGGTCCCTTTCCATCCATCCCATGCTAAACAGCTCAACATGATCACTAAGGTATAACTCTTGAACCTAAACCCTTACCTGACCATAGAAGCATAAAATCTACACGTGTCCTGAAGGGACCATTTAGGTTCTGAGAATAAATCTCAGTAGGCCACCACCAATGTGTATCTAACTTATATCTATGATAAAGTATAAGTATCTAAATATAAATGAAACAACACATACCCATCATATAAATAACCTACTTACATTATTCTAAAAACCCATAAGGAAGAAATCACCTACTTCATCCATCACTATCATAACGGTAGTGGAAAGGATCCTTAGCATAAAGTCCAAGGCATCCCATGAAAAAACTCATCACAAGTGAACCCTTAGGTTCCAAATCTAAAAGAATCACTTGGAAACTTGTTCCATCAATAATGTACTGATGTCCAAAAAGGCACTTCCAAAATAATAAGTACTCGGTCCTTAAGACCCCTGCTTGAAATCTCTCATCATCTTGAAGCCTAATGTCCCGAGGCACAATGATGTTTGGCCTCTAAATAACAACATCACTGGCTCAACAATAAACATCATGAGGAACAGTGATGACCATCCTCCCAAATAATTCCATCCCAAATATCTCAACATATGGAGAGCCTTAGCCCCTAACTAACAATCTCAACACCATCAACTAATGGGTCCCCACAACCCATATTGATCTCTATGATAAGAAACTACAACCTCACTGATGGCCAATAACATCCCAAGTTGCATCATAGGGAGGCCTATACCCACATGAGTAGTCAACACCACCTCATCATCAGAGTCCTATATGTGTAAACATGACCCCAACAGAATGTTTACTAATCATGGTGAATGGGAATCACCAACATAGTACCTAAGCTACACTATTCTGGTGCCTCATTCTCCCTACGACCATGTACCTCATCCCAATGGTCAATACCATCCAATATCACATGAACCATTCCTATAACTTGACAACCTCATCACCTAAACCAAAAAACATAATCTCCCAAATTGTGATCAACATCACTCATGGAATATAGTACTTTCCCAACCTGATGAACAACGTCACATCATCCAGATGGCTAACACTATCTCAATCCTTGAGCCGTGCCCATCACATTCCCATGGAACCATTGCAAGAAATATAATATAAGTAATTTAATTTAAATAACACACCCCAACCTAATATTTCCAAGGTCCAAAGCCTCTCATCAGGCTTAAACCATTTATAGTTAAGGAGGATCATGCCCATAGGCATCTTATATGGTCAATTAAATAATTAAAATATAATCATTTAATTTATAGGTTCTCTCTCAGATAACCCAACGACATGCTCGAGGATGAACCCACAAAACATGAGAGAAATAAAATAGAAATTTAGGTACCACCTACCTCATAATAGTAGACTTAGGATCATCTGATGCCAACCTCTAACTTGATACGATTCAAAAGAAATCATAATTTTAGATGAACTACATAAAAATAGGGTAAAACGACTCGCATAGATTTAGCGCACTGTATAGAGAGAGAAAAAGACAAAGGACATAAGAGGATTGAAACCCATACTGATATTCTTCCAATGCACTTGATGATGATTGAATCAAATCTATGACATGGAATCTGGATCAAAGACTAAGGATGAGGAAGAAGAGGGATCTCTTTTGCTATGTGTGTGGATGGTGAATAAAAAAGGGAGTAGAAAACATAAATAGAGGTGGGGGTAAAAATGCAATATTTTCATTTTATGTGACTCATACGGTTTGGATTCATGGTTTGGCTAACCGTGTGCCAACTGTACATCTCACACTCCCTAAGAACCACACCTCACATAGTTGGCCTACATGGTTTTCCAAGTTGTGCACCAACCGTGCATGATTCTATACTAAAAAACGTTAAAAACCCTACACAAACATGCAATCCATTTCGAACAGTTTTTCAAACCATGAATAGAGACAAAGAAGGGCCACACGATTACTCCTGGGAGGCTGCACGATTTTTTCAAGCCATGCGCCTCTTCCTACGCACCTCAAAAAGCTAGATCTTCATCTTACAACACATTAGAAAACCACTCAAAAAACCGATACACTTTATAAGTATTAAAATTTGTCTAAAAACAAGGCCTTGGGTCAAAGGAACTATTGGAATTAAGTTCCAAATATCAAGAAAAGAGTTGGTCTAACCACCAAACTCCAAAAATTAAAACAGGTTGAGGATTTCAACCCACTCCAAAAACCCAGGATATTACAATATCCCCACCTTAACATGGCTCATTCCTAAGATATAAATCATTACCCAAATATGGTACCAAACATACCTATACCCTTTGAATAAATATGGTCTACCCCAACTATCAAGTCACTGATAAAATATCTCAAGGAGCTCCCCAGCTTAAGCATTACCTACCCCTGTCACTTACTGACCCAAAAATCACATAAACTGATGGCCCAAAAACCATTCCTTGACTCAAAATTCCCTCTATGATGCATCATCACTCATGCACCCCCCATCAGGTTCTCAAATCATACCTATGTCACATATGACACCCATCACATACCATATCTATTCATATTCCTACCTCATGACCATGTAAATCATGGAGCCTATGAGGTCCCACATTTCATAAAATATCCAAAATCATCCCTGGTGCCTCACACCTCATATAAAACCTACATCGTATCGATGAATAGATTTCCTTGTAACTCAAAAAATCCACACATCCATCAATGCTCATAATAAATATTGGTGTCATGCACATCATATATATATATATATCATGCATATGATCTGATGAAAACCTACTAACCAACGTCTGGTTAATCCAAAAACAACCTATGAACTTAATGCATCAAAAATGGAATTCCTACAAAAAGGGGCCATAAAAAAATAAAGAGGGAACCTAGTCATTCCTAGAGCATACCCCTAACTATAGTTGGATCCCTAGCCTGATGTGCACCTAGAAGCTCTACAACATGAACCTAGCCTGAATCCCAACTACCTAAGGCCTGGCCTCCCTATAGAGCTTCACCAACTACCGGCCACTGACCCCAATACTGGGTCCCATTGTGGCTTCCATAACCTCTTCATGTAGCTGAATCTTGGCTACCGGCTCTTAGTTTCACTCCTAGACCAACCTTAGATCCCTGAGTCTTCCTCGGTCCCTAACTACTAGTTTTCCAAGAAGCCTTCCTACTGAACCTCTTGAGATTCTCCAACTAGACATATAATCAAAATTCCTTTAGTGCTTGATCACACTATGTCTACATAAGTCCTAGATTCCCACATTGTAATCACACCATCAAAGACCCACTCCTCAGTGGTCTACTCAAATCCCAAAGCCTGAACACCTTACTTAGATTCCTCTTAGGCCCACTTTCTACTATACGAAGAATCACCATTGAAATCAACTGATATTGTCACCTGGCTCAAGTATTAATGGTTTGAAAAATTTCCCTTAGTTATAAGATCCTGTTTCATATCCTATGAGAATGAGGCCAACCTAAATATGTTTACCTACACCCTGATGGCGTGTCTTAAACCATCCTCAAAACACATCACTCTTGTGGTGTCATCACCCACCATACCCGGTGAAAAATAAGAAAAATTTGTGGAGGTAGCTATATAGTCCATGATGGACATGTCACCATACTGTAGTCTTAAGAACTATCGAGCTCTATCTTCCCTCAGTGTATCTAGAAAAAAGTTATCAAATAACCTAGCCTTAAAGTCCTTCTAAGATAGTCCCTCATGTTTTCTTACCTGAACCTGCATACCCCACCAACGCTTTTCCGGTCCTCTAAGCATGTACATCTCCATATTCACCCCCTTCCTAGGGTTGTATCAAGATAATATAATATTATTTGGACCAAATCGATCCATTTATGATCCACCTATGGTCCACCCTCACATTGAAATAGTAGCGAATGATGTGATTGGAACTCTCAAGTAAAGTATGCCATCGATGGATAAACACCCCGAGATCCTCTATTAACATCATATAAGACATTAAACAAGCTCACCTAAGCTTCTCACCCATCCAAGAACTAAAAGATTTCAAATTTTGAGGCTTCCTAACCTACAATAGAGCCTGTACCTAAGCCTGTACCTATGAATCATGATCTACCCAACCCTCTAGGGCCTCATCTAGAACCTCAGGGGCCTATACCTTTTCACGATCTTATGGAACCAAATCAACACCATCCTGATGCTCCAACAGATCCCTTCTAGGTAGAATCTAACTAAATACCAATTTCATGGTCAGATAACCATATAATATATATATAACATGGATAAATAAAACTATAATAAGCAGTGCAATATCACCACCCTTATACCCCCCCCCCCCAACACAACCATGTCACTCAACATCCAGCCTCATGGCCCTTTACCCACCCATATCAGAGCCATCTATCACATTTAATTTCATCCTCATGGCCCCTCACCTTCCCATAACATATTAAGGAATCATATGAAAATCTAAGGTTGCTGAGTAAAATACCACCAAAGAGAGGCTAAACAAGAAAACACTATTTAGATTCCCTTTGTTGACACTTTTAACAGCTCACACCTATCATCATCCCTTATTTCTCCTATAAAACCTAGTACCATCCACATATATATATCTAATATCACACCACATCACATAAAGATCTCATTAGAACCATATTCTTGGGTTGGCTGAGTAGAATTCCACTAAAGAGAGGCTAAGTAGGAAAACACTATTTATCTTTCTTTGTTAACACTTTAAATAAAACAACATATCTTAGTGAAATATAGGTACCCAATGATGATCATAAACAATTTATCATTGAACATATATGTATATATCATCCTATGTTTCTATTAAGAAAGCATAATAAAATCTCTCTTGCCATTCTGGGCCAAGGGTCCAAAATCCTCCCTTTCCATACCGGGCCAAGGGTCAAATATCTCCTCCCTTACTATAATAGGCCAAGGGTTGCATAACATAATATATAATAATCACATAAAAGCGCACCACTTTATGTGGAAATCAAATCAACTATCAAAAGTGAAAAATAGAACAACAATTTCCCACCTCTGGAAACTTGGTCTGTCCCCCATTTATGGGGCTACAGGCACCCAAACATGAGCTATTTATTGAGTTCCGATGACATCCTAATATTCAGTCTACCATAACCTAAATTTTAAGACCAAATATAAATAAAATAATTTGATACCATTAGTTTCTAGTCGAATTCCTCTACTAATTATCAGTCACAAATTTCTCTGATACAATTTGTAGTTCCCCGACCCATCTTGCCACCCAAATAGTGCTCAAGGCTGGTTGACCATTAGGCCTTAAATGTGACTTCCCATATTATAAAGGATTTCAATTATCATTGAGGGTGTAATGATGTGATATTAGGGTGACTATACCCTCTTATGATGATAATATTAATGGTCTATATGTATATAACATAGCATAAGAAAGACTAAAAGAACAACATAACCAGTACCCTGCCATAACAGAAGAATAAATAGACAACTGCAATAATAAACTAGCTCAAACATACCATTTTTCAAATAAAACACCATTTTTATATACTAAACTTGTATGATACCATTTGTAGAATAATTCATACACATCAGGTCATAGAAGACAATAATAGACAATAGGGTCGTCTATTGCTAACCTCAGTATATAAATATATTAAGCATGATGATACAGAATAAAGACAAAAGAAACTACAGCTAATTCAAGAACCTATAATTTCCCTTTCCATCCATCCCATGCTAAATAGATAAACATGATCACTAAGGTACAAATCCTGAGCCCAAACCCTTACCAGATCACATAAGCATAAAATCTACATGCATCTCGAAGGGACCATGTAGGGTGTGAGAATAAATCTCAATAGGCCACCACTAATGTGTTCCTAACAAACATATGTGATAAATTATGTGTATCTAGATATAAATGAAATAAAAAATGGTCATTATATAAATAACTTGTTTTCATTATGCTTAATAGCCCCAAATAAGAAATCACCTACTTCATCCATCACTAGTGTAATGATAGTAGCGAGGATCCTTAGAATAAATCCCAAGGCATTCTCCAATGAAAATCATCCCAGGTGAACACTTAGTTTCCAACTCTAAAATAATAACCTATTACTTGGTTCCATCAATTATATAATGATTTCCAAAAAAGAATGCCCAAAATAATAAGTACTTGATCCCTAGGACATCGACTCAAAAGCTCCCTATCATCTTGAAGCCCAACATCCTGATTCACAATGATGTTTGGCCTCTAAATAATAACACTATCATCTCAACAACCAATGTCACAAGGAACGATGATGTCATTCCTCTTAAAAAATATCTCCCATTGAACTTAATATATGGTGAGCCTTATCCCCCACAACTGAAAGTCTTGACACCATCAACTGATGGATACTCACCATCAATGTGGCTTTCTATGGAAACCAGCTCCAACCTCACTAATGGCCAACACCATCATAAGCCGCATATAACAGGGGCCTCTACCCACATGAGTGGTCATCAACACCTCATCATCTGAGTCTTATCTATGTTCACACAACTCTAACACCACATTGACCAATCACAGTGAGTGAAAATCACCAACATAGTACCTAAACAACATCATCCCGACACCTCATGCCCCTATAACCATGTCTCTCATCCCTATGGTCAATACCATGCTATATCAAATGATTAATGACCATAAATTGATGACCTCATTACCTCAATACGATTTCCTCATCACCAAATATATGATCAATATCACTTATAAAATCTGGGCCTCATCCATATGGTCAACACCATCTCAATCATCAATCCACACCCATCACATTTCCATGTAACCATTGTAAGAAATATAATATAACCAGTTTAATTTAAATCAAACACCCCATACTAATATTTTCAAGGTTTGAAGCCTCTCACCAGGATTAAAACATTTATAGTTAAGGAGGATCATTCCCATATGCATCTCATATAGTCAATTAATTAATTAAAAGATAGGAATTTAATATATAAGGTCTCTCTTAGACATCCCAACAACATGATGAAGGAAAACCCCCAAAACATGAGAAAAATCAAGAGAAATATAGGAACCACCTACCTCATACTAGTAGGTATAGTCTCATATGATATCAGCCTCTAACTCGAGTTGATTTGGAATAAATTGGAGTTTTAGATGAACGCCAAGAAAATAGGGTAAAATGGATCACATGGATTTAGTGCACCGTATAGTGAGAGAAAAGGAGAAATTAAGAAAGGGGATTGACTCCCTTACTGATATGCTTCCAATGCACCCAAAAAAGATCGAATCAGAGCTTATACATGGAAGAATACTCAATAACTAAGGAGGAGAAAAAATAGGGATCTCCTCTATTGTGTGTGTGGGTGGAGAAGGGAAAAGGGAGGAGAAAACATAAATAAAGGAAGAGTAAAAATGTAATTTTTCACTTTTAAGTGAACCACATGGTTTGGAAGCATGGTTTGGATAACTGTGCAACAACCATGTATTTCACACTTCCTAAGAACCCAACCTCACATAGTTTGCTAAACCATGTGCCAACTATGCATTAGCCACTTCTAAAAACTACAGAATGCTTTGCATGTATGTGAACCCCCTACCAAATAGGTTTTCAAACTGTTTATAGAGATAAAGGAGGGCCGCAAGGTTACTCATGGGAGGCTGCATAGTTTGTTCAAACCATGTGACTCTACCTACGCACCCCTAAAAGATGGGTCTTCGGCCTCCAATTCACCCAAAACCCACTCGAAACATTGAGGAACTTGACATGTATTAAAAACTATCTAAAAAAGGATTTGGGTCAAAAAAATCTCAAAATTAAGTTCCAAAGATCAAGAAAAGAGTTGGTCTGATCATAAAACTATAAAAATTAAACAGGTTGAGGATTTTGACCCACTCTAAAAACCTGGTATGTTGGAGTTCAGAAGGCATGATGCCCGAAACTTATAATGATTCAGTTAATCTGTCATTACATGATCTCTAATTGGTTTCACCATATTTTCTTCTCTTTTGGGGATTCATTGTGGGCTGTTCACATATGGTTGAAAAATCATTCACATCAAGTTTACCATTTCCATCTTTCTTAGAAACTCCCAATAGTTCCCACACCCATAATTGGGTACAAACCTACTTTCCAAAGGAAGGTGGTCAATTGGTGTTTTAAACCCAATGATTCTTAGGAACTCACATCAGTCAATAGGATGAGGGGTTGGGCTCATCTCACCATTTTGGTAGGAATTATCACATATTCCAGGACTCTCTTATAGATTTAATATTTATTTGTGAATCTCTTCCAAATCACGATATAGGACTGGTTACTCTAACAAAATGACCAGGTGTTGAATCCTTATATGTTTTAAGGTGGTTACATTAATGAGATCATCTATATGCATATGAGGTTCTCTATCATTCTCCTATTATTTTTTAGTAATGGGTAACTTCTTATATTCCGAAGCTATATAACCAGGAACTCTAGAGTTTACATCCACCCAGGAAGGTGATTGGTGTTTTAAGGATAAGATTAAACCTTCACAAGGTGTCCTACATATCCTGTGTATAATAGGAATCAAAACCCACGTAGTTCATTTAAGACATTCAATTCAATATCATGAGAAAAGGATATATATGAGGGAACTTTGGCACCAGGTATAGAGCTCGATCCTTAGCACCAGGTATAGAGCTCGATCCTTAGAAAGGAATCATATGTATCCTATTTATAATAGGAATCAAAGTCATCATAGCTCAATTTTCCATCAACCCAATGATGGAAGATAATGGATAATTAATGAAAACTAGGGTTATTTACACAAGTTTTACAAATATGGTAATTACTTTGAGACTTATACCGATGTGGATGCCCTTGTAGGGGGCCAATCGTATCATGTTACTAAATGAAGCTTACACGCTAAGGTTTCCATAGCTGGGGGGAATTCATGATGAAAGTTATATAATCATTAAAAATCCCTAATCCCACAAGATTTGTGATTAGTATGAGAAATAAGAGACAAAAATTAATCATACTGACCATATATGGGTATGGGACTTATGTAATGAGGTGGCCATAATGGGGTGTTTGATATGAATCTTGGTCCTTAGGAATATATCCTACATATATTTCTTGAAAAGGAATCAAATTCCTCATAGTTTAGTTCGTTCTTAAACCACTGATTAGTTTGAGGTACATGAGGGTATGGATGGGGATTATAAATGAAGGGATTCCCATGTATGATCCCAATTCTCATCTGTTGATGTATGAGTAAGGATTAAAGACCTATATGAGAATCCTGTCCCATGAGTTAAGAATATTTGAAGTATGGAAAGACTTATTCTAGGGTGGATACCCATTAGAGATCAGGCCTTAGGAATACATCCCACAAATACTATTTATATAGTAATCAGAGTTCCCATACTTCAATTTGGTACATGTCCAAATATTTCTAATAGACAAGGTTATCAGGTCCTAGTGGGTCTTCCTGACATGCTTTTCATGTCGGAGGGTCTATGCCTGACATGTCCTGAGTGTTTGTTTGACATGCCCTGAGTGTCCACCATATATGTCCTGATTTTCTATCTAACATTTATTGAATGTATATATGACAAGGATAACATCTCCTAGGGTTCTTTTCATGGTTAAATAATACATATCGAAGTTCTATCGCATGTTATGAATGATATGTGTAGAGGACTATCACATGAATTGGATGTCATGTCCAAGGGTTTTCACGTGATCAATACATTGAAATACAAGGGTGTCACATGATCATGGTTGACATGTTAGAAGGCTATTTCATGATTTGTATAGAAAGTATGGAGGTATTTCCCATGACTTGGATGATATTTCTAGAGGAATTTGCAATTCTGGGCCGACATGTTTGGAGGATTTCTCAACACTTGGACAACATGTTCAGGTGCTATCGCATGATCCAAATAGGTAATGAAAAGTGCATGATCCATTCGCATGAAAATAAATGTATCCATATTCACATAAGTCTTCCATATTTTTCATTATTTATTTAATATATTCCTAATTTTTTTTCAAGAATTATCTTATTAAGGTTTTGAGTGACCAATTCTACATGCGGAAATTCCTCGGTATAATCTGGAAGATGAACCATAAGTCCTTTGAATGATAAATATGGTGATAAAGTTGAGCACAATTCATGAAACATAATCACCTAGGTTGTTTCCCAAGTTTACCTGGTGGAAAACCTTTGTGATTTCATGGATTTCTGCTTTGAGAAGTCCGCTCTTCGGTGCTCCTGTCTTGTGCGTCATGAATATCCTTTTTTTTGTGTTGAGGGGGAGGAATTTATAGACCTATCCACCCTAGTTATATTCCACCTTATATGGTGCATATATCATAGATATGGTCTTGAATATATGGAGGTATTATCAAATCATGCACTTTATATTTTCTTGCCACATGTTATCTGTAACATCACATGATAAATAGTGACTGTGAGAACACTCCGTCATCACCATATTTATTAGACCCATGGATTATTAAAGGGATTTCACACCGTCATGTAGATATGTAAAATAAACTTCATAAAATCAATATGAAATGTCTAGGAGTCTTTAAAAGATCAGTATGCCCATCGAATAGGCTTTCACATGATCAAGGGAGACTTATCTGAGGCCCTTCATGAGATCAAGGTGGCTTGTTCGAGGTCATTCATAAGACTTAGTTGACATGTCAAGGGGGCCTCCGTGAGACTAATATGGATTTTAAAAGGGCATTAATGTGATCAATGGTAATCACATGAGGGACATAACCCCTTCTAAATAAAATTAACATACATTCCTTTCACGAGAGTCTTATACCTTTTCCATCTTTTATTCCTTATTTTATAAGGGGCTTCAGGTGATTGTCTGGAATCTGTTTCCTGATATGTCAAATGATTAGAGGATATCATCAGGAAGCCTTTGAATTATATTAAGTACTTGTATGGAAACTTTTATAGTAATATGATGTCTTGTCATAGGGGATTCATGTGATCATGAATAGATTATGAAAAACACATGACTCATTCGCATGACCTTCCCAGGGTCATGTGATCGCATGTCTTTTTGGGGGTCATGTGATTTGCATGATAGAGTCACTTAATCTCTATGTAACCATGATTCTCCTTAATTTGTATTTCAGAGAAAACAATACCCATGATTTGGGTATTTATTCGATCCTATAATTGCTGATGCTCATTTGGAAGGCGTCAACAAATTCCCCCCTCAAGAGTGAGGTATGCAGGGACAATGACTCAGTCAAGAGGAGATTAAATTCCCACCCGATTCCTTGAGGCTTCCACTAATTGGTGTCCCAAGTGAAGTTTGATCTTCTAAGTGACATTTTTTATTCCAAATAGAATGCTATAAATAGGGGAGTTAGGGAGCCTCTCATTCCACCGGTGACTCGAACTCCCAGTGATCTTGATATTTATTCTTTCACATGACTTCTTTGTGAGACCTCACTAAAATATCTATTTCACAGGAACACTTCATAAGAACCAATTCATAGTACCGTTTCTCATGAACCACTTCATGGGATTTTATCACATGATCTTTCTACATGACTACTTTGTCTCAATGAGTTTTTCAAATGAACCAAAAACCAATTCATGGTAATTTTCTTAAACCTTAATGTAATCTCTCAGATAAATAGTCATTCTATGGGATTCACATGATCTTATAACTTTATCATGTGATCATTTGATCATATGCAATTCATGTGACTGCCCATTGGTCACACAATCTCAAGTCTTTAAATGATTCATGTGATCGTGAGATGATGTGGGTCTTGCAATTAAGGAGACATATACTAGGTAATGTGATAATGAATCCTTGTAAGGTTCATGTGATTCACATGATACTATCCAAGTCATGAACCTATTATGGAAGGGTTCTTAACTTATTTGACATGTTCTTCTTGTTCTTTATAGATGTATTCCAACTCCCATACATCTTCTAACATAACCAACCATGGGGCTATAATTGCTAGAAATCATAATGCTGTCCCTAAATATCAAGTGTTCTATGAAAACACAAATTTTAAGGGGATTCTCCCTCCTGAACATCAGATATATCCTCTTTCGCATTGAATTCCTCTATATGGATTTGGTATTTTGGATGATACATCCATTCCTTCACTGGATTACAATATTCCATCTTACTGGCTATTGTCTTCTCTTTACTGTATTCAAATGAAAATCTCTGAGCAAAGTCAATTGGTTGTTACACTACTACAGAGGTTATCTCATATGTTGGATAACTCACCTCAAGGTCCATATGGTTATGATCTCACCCATCATACAATTTATTAAATCTATTTGAGCATACTCGTCTCATCTTTGAATAATCTGAGAAGCGGTTGGTGCTCAAAGTGGGACTTGAAACCTCTTGGTAACTTCTCCAATGAATGAGAATGGTTGTTTTGGGTCAGGTAGATTTGATTAGAATTTTCTGACCAATACAAACTATTCATCTTTATGAGGCATCATGTAATTCTCAGTTCACCATGTACCATCATTCAAAACTCCTCAAAGAGAAGATTAGCCACTTGTGTCCCAACACTAACCCCTTATATCTATATCACAGAGAAGTAGTTATTAGACTTTGGTATATTTATATCTTGGAGGGATACCACCTCTTGGGGAGATGTATAATTAATTTCTTTATACTACAGACATTTAGGATGACCTCACACAAACTATGAACTTAGAAAGGGAAATTCTTACCACCTTGAAGTAGAGGTTAAGTATGGAGTTGAAATTATGCTCACTCATTTTATTTAATTATTGGACCAACATATTACTCTACCAAAGAGGGATTATTCCAAATGCTATACATCCTCATTAGTGTGCTTCCCAAAAATTTCAACATAATTTGAGCTCTTATTGGGCCATTCTTGAAGCTAGGGAGTATGCCTCATGGGGATACCGGGTGAGACAGAAGGTATCCCCAATCCTTTGGATAGTAGGTTTTTTAGCCATGTTTTTGAATTTATGTATTTTCATATCCAGGGAAACATGCTTTAGAATTTTATTAGGCACATTAGTGATGGAATCATGATTGGTAGAGGGGTACCTTCTTAATCTACTCGTACAAACTTTTGCTTTCTATTTTCAACTCATTAGTCATATTCAACAAGGAAACATCACTTATTAGATTAGTGGACCCTTCCATTTTTTATTTGGATGGATATGAGAGCATTTTTTGTGGTAAAAATATAATAAAACTATTGTAATCTCGAATGTTTCACTCCATCATAGGTTATTGAATATCTCTGGGGTTGAGGAAATGACACTAGGTCCCAATGAGGTTATTGACATGTTGATCCAACACGATCATTTCAACTTCATGCCCTATCCTTCACCAAATAATATCATTTTTGATAATAATAGTGTCTCTATCGATGGGAGGTCATATAAAATCTCTCTCTAGGATGGGGTTCTTATAGACCATGAAGACAAGTTGGTTATCTGTGACCCTATATCCCCTTTCATTTTTCTCGCTAGTTTGGTTGTATTCAAAGGGTTTCTTCTATCCCTTCATCTGGTATGTGGGGATAAAAAAATCTTGGACTTATCTTCCAATTTTTTCCTATGTTTTCACATTGATACACAAATGAAAATATCATTCTTCAACCTTTTTACACCCTTGATTTTTTTTCTTATGGATATGACCTATCTTAGGTGGAAGCTTACCCAAGCAGTGTATTGAATTGACTGGTTTGTTAGGTGGAAAATTCACGTGCTTCACCAAAACCCTTATCTGTGGTAGAAATAATGTTGATTTAGTAATTTTGGGAGTCTCCAAGGTAGATATATCTTCATAAAGATGAAATACTTATTAGTGGGATGGATTTCTTTTGAGGAGGATGTCCCTTCAATACCAGTGACATATGATGCACCGATTAAGATGAGATCATATAAAACTTCTTATATTACTTATTCATTAGATCAACCAACCATTCCTTTAATAGGTTAGACGTCTGAATAAACTATAATAACTATTACTACTTCTGAAGTACCCACTCTAATGGTTGTAGATAACCAATTACCATAGAGTATAGTATGGAATAAAACTCATACCCTAATTACTGAGACTCCCTTGGAGGATTTTCATGGTTATAGAAATTCCTTCACCGAATCTTTCTTGATTTAGAGGTAGGTGGCTTTGATTGTCAGGAATTATATGATATCATTCTAAATATTTTCCAATCATGGTAACAACTATCCAATATTGAGAAGGACTTGAATAACTTTGATGAAAAAAATTCTATGGCCTTGTAAATAAAGGAATCTTCAGATATGCTTGAGAAAAGGTATCAAAAAATCGTTGAGTTACATGTTCATATGGATGTATTAACCACAAAATAGAAGAATAAAAAGCATGGATAGTGAACATGAGATCCCATATTATGTAATCATCATATTTATTAGTGATTACTCATAAAGGATATGGATATATATCCACTTTAATTGATATTTTATATCCTTAGGAATCAATAAAAGATATAGAGAAGGTGACACTTTAGCACTCAATTGATACCTCTCACTATACTTTGGATGATTTGGAAAATGAATCTAACCAAATTTTATTGTGATCTAACTACAGGTGTATATGTTTCTATATATTTCTCTATTCATTTTTGAAACTTTAATAGAGACTCTAGAATGTGATGAAACCTATTTTTGCACTTTATCAATGAATAAATCTTATAAACTTTTCATGTTGTTGTCCAATTTTATTCCATTCATGATGTGCAAGTCATTTTATTGACCAAATATCATATGGATCATTAGAGATACACATCCTTTTAATAATACCAAATAAACCCAAATGCCTATATTTTAATTCCTAAATAACAATATACTTTTCATTATAATTTCTCATGAATTCATACCGACATGAGATTCCTCATTGATGTATCTAATACAGTGATCCTAGGATCACTTGGTTTAAAAAGGATAATTTGGATGAAATACATTTCCTGGAGGGAGAGTGGTCTAATTTATTCCTAAGTCAATGGAATTAGTGATCATAGATTAATTTTTTATAGGAACAAATAATGATCCCTAAAATATTTGTATCTTTTTATTATATTGACCTTAATTTCCTAAGTTTTATATAGGGAAAGCTTAGTAGGCATAAAATGATTTTTTTTCCAAGATTCAATTTTACAGGGTTTTTACCTGACAAGTTTTATGGATTTTCCATTTTATGAGTGCTCAATATTTCACGAATCACATAAAGAGTATCTCTAGAGAGAAGAGACTCGACTTTTTCCTCAGGTTCCCTTTTTGGGTTGTCAAACTAGAGATAATTTTGTCTCTTTTAATTGGTTGTTTTAAGGTCTTGAAAACTATACCATTGATGTGATATATTTTATGGTCTTTTATATTAGACCATCTATTGCTGGTAGTGTACAGTTCATGAAGTATCATTCTCTGTGTAGTTTAACATCATGCAGTAAGGAAGTTTCTATGTAGTATAATGTTATCTGGTAAGGAAGTATCTCATGCAGTTTAACATCACGTGGTAAGGATGAAAGATTATATGTAGTTTAATGTCTTGCTACCAAGACTTGAGATGTTGTGTAGTTTAGAGTCTTGATTCCAGGTCTTGAAAAGAATAAGGAAATGGGGAATACATATCTAGGATGACCCAAAACAACCTAATGTGTTTAGTTCCACCGTGATGTTGTCAGGGATCTGATTGGAATGGTATAAACATACCAGGGATGAACCAAAACACCCAAAGGTGCTGGTTTTACCACGGTTTTTCCAGGGCTCATGAGGATTGAAGGTCATTTCTTATAATGAGGAGATGCCTCAAGTTGGTGGGTTATAGGTCCTTATGCCTGAGCCAATAGGTCTTACATGCATGGTCAAGCAAAGGGGATCCCCACTCATTTCCAAGAATCATGGATTATTTTTCATATGGTAATAGTGGATGGTGAAATATTAGGGAGGCTAAGTCCATATGGATATTTGGAATATGGGTTTTCTAAATCATGTGTCCAGGAGCATGAATCAATGAATATGGAATGGGGTAGACATACCAGGGATGACCTAAAATTCTGTAAGGCACTGTGTTCCATCATGGTGTTGTTGGGGATCATGATTTAAATGTGGAAGAAATACTAGGGATGACTAAAACACCCTAAGGTGATGAGTTCCACCATGGTGTTACTGGGGATCATAAGGATTAGTGTTCCTTTCCAACAAGGAAGAGATTCCTTAATTTGGTGGGTTACATTCCCTTATGCATGGGACTGTAGGGATTACATTCATGGTTAAGTAGAGGTGTCCCCACTTCTTTCCATGGGATATAAAATATTTTTGAAGACTCAAACTTATAGTAAATAAAGGTGGAAGTGGATAAAAATCTATCTAAGGAGGTTTCTGGAACCCTAGGGTAGTTTAGTTTTAGTTGGGAGACTCAGACCCTACATTGTGTGGTTTTGAGTCATGTGGTGTGAGAAATCAGAAGTTTTTGGAGTGAAATATAACATTTTTTCTTTGAGAAAGGGTACAATACATGGCGATGTAACATCAAGGATGTAAAATATGCTTGAATAGTCTAGTTATTGGAATTTTAAGTCATCATCTAGGAATTTATGAGTTAACTGGAGGTGGAAACCGGTGGGTATAGGTCGACCATTGGTAATGAAAGAATCCAATAATGTTCCACATGGTCCGGAAAATAACATATGGATTTAAGGGGGGCCTTTCTGGGACCAAAGGGTTTGTTTATATTATCTAGTTCTTGCTACTGATTTTCTACAGGGAAGAACCAGGATCAAGGGAGCACAAGGTCCATGGGGTTCCAAGAGAAGGATATCAATATGAGGAACTGGTTATGTAATATTAGACTTCAAATACCTTACTGTGGTTTATAGAAAATGTAATATTTAAGAAGGGTTAGAGCACCCTAAAAATTGTGTCACCGCCTAGTGAACATGTTAACGTAGTGAGGAGATGTGATAAATTATTACTCTAACATTTTCCTGGGCCAAGGGGTCTAGATAGTAGGGATTGAATTTTACTAGGGCCACAATGTGGGACCTATGATATTTATTCCTTATTTATTTTAACTCTAACTTTTTCCTAAACTCTAGAGATAAATATTTCATAGAATGGAAACATGAATTTTACGTAGGCCTCCATTTGTGGGTTTTTAGCCTAAAAAGTTTTATGAATATTTCATTATTAGTTTAGGGTATTTTTTTAGACCATTAATAGATAATGTTTAAGGTTTTATAACTTTGTCCAAAGTGTATGTATTTTAAGGTCATGGTTCACGTGGACCTGGTATAAGGGGAATGTTACACAAAAGACTAATTAGGATACTCTGGGTCAAGAGTACTCCAACACCCTTTTGAGTAGGAGATGAAAATATTATAAACCATGGCTCAAGGTTCTCGGGTCATGAGTAATGATATGGGAAAATCATGTCAAGTATGAACCATAACACCCTAAGGTGTTGAGTTTTTCCATGTTGATGTTAGGACTCACAAGGATCAAAAATCCATTTTTTTAAGGTAATGAAAAATTTGGTTGATGGCAAAGAGCTCATATACAGGAACTAGGGGAAAACATGCATAGTCAAAAAAAGGGCCCCTTGAAGATGGGTATCCTTTTACAAGGTTCCTATAAGTATTATAGTGATCTGAGGCACTCAGTGTCATGGAGTGCGATTTATGGGTTGAGGTTATTAAAAGATGAAGGAAACACCATGTACTCAATTTGACTGGGGTCGAGCTCTTGTGTTCCTTTGATAAGTAATGAACATGGGTGATATTATTTACAAATTAACATCATGTAGTGGGGGATGTATCTATCGTGAGGTTTGACATCATTCCATAAGGATGTTTTCATTTTAGTTTAACATCATGCTATAAGGATTTAAGAACCAACATGAAGTTGTTTAAGATATCCTTGAGGACACTTTGCACTGGTCAGGGGAATTTAGATGTAGGAAGAATATTTTATCCAAACATAGGCTTATTGATGGGTATCCATATTCCAGATCCCTTCTTTCACAAATTTATCTCATGAAAAATCAATCCATATATATATTTAACTCATACATAGGAAAAAAATTCTGTATGAATTGACCCTCTTTAAATATAGGTATACGCTACTTTTATAGTTGGACTTCCATAGGATTCCCCATGCACATTATAAAGAAAGGAATCATTCCATAATCAGATCCTTTAAGGATATCCCACTATATATATCTGAATCATATTAAGGGGATAGGGGTATTATATCATTTTCCCTTAGTGAGTCCCAACATCAAGGTTAGTTAAGGGGTCCTCTATGTAGGCTAGGATCATACATAGGGACAAGTCATTTCCATAATTAATTCGATCATTGTGGTGAAAAATTCACCACTAGAAAAGATTCATGGATTGGAAAGGCTAATCTAAGTAATTTTAGGTCTTATAGGATAGACCATGTGTTATATAGTTTAATTTCATTCAACTAGGATGTTTTCATGAAGTTTAACATCATCTGACTATGGTATAGTTGTAAAGTTTAACATCATGTGACTAGGACATGGTTCCCCATACAAGACGCATCTTGGTCACCTTGGATAGAGAGGCTTTCCAGGTTCCCTAAGCTCACATGATCCATACTCGATATGAGAAACAATAGATAATTAGGTAGTTGTTTAATCCAAAAACAAGCACTTGATAGGGAATACGTGAGGCGGTCCACAATTTATTATGAACTATAACCTCTATAAAAACCTGTCTTTCATAGAGTAATAAGTTTAGGGGTGATATAAACCCATGTATGGAACTAAAATTAGGAATCTAGGTATCACTTTATATCTTGTGATGGTAGGAATCAAGCCACATGTAGTTCTCATATATTTCCCTACATAGGTTCAACGCATACACCGGGGGGGGGGGGGGGGTGCAATTTTATCATTCTATATGTTGGAAATGGAACTATTATTGGAGATTTGGGTGTCACTATGTATCCTAAAATAATATGAATAAATCCACACATAGTTCTTGTGTGAAATTTTCCCATGAAAGTCTGACCCATGCATATGGAGGGGGAACAATTTATATTGTAGCTGGACCCAGGATTGAAAGTTTGAGGGTCACTACATATACCATGGTAATATAAATCAAGACACATGTAGTTCTTGAATGGAAAACTCTCCATATAGGTCTGAACCATACATAGAGGGTTTTTTTTATTATCATGACTAGACCTAGGATTGGAGATCCGAGTGTCACTACATATTTTATAGTAATATAAATCAAGACACATGTAGTTATTTAATAGAAAACTCTCCATGAAATTATGAACCATATGTAGAGGGTGTAATTTTTTCCCTTTAAGTTGAATTTTGACCTAGTATTTGAGATATGAGTGTCACTACATATCCTGTGATGGAATAATTCAATCCACACATAGTTCTTGAATGGAAAAATCTCTATGAAGGTTTGAACCATATACAGAGGAGGGGATCTCTGTTTATGATGCAGATGAACCCAAGATTGGAGATATGAGTGTCACTTCATATCTTGTAATGGAAGGAATTAATCCAAACATAGTTCTTGAATAGAAAAATCTCAACAAAGGTCTAACACATATATAGATGGGGGAAATTTTTATGTTTATGTTATGGATGGACCTAGGATTAGAGATATGGGTGTTTCTAGGTATCTTATAATGACAGGAATCAAGCCACATGTAGTTCTTAAATGGAAAAATCTCCACAAAGGCCTGACCCATATATAGAGGAAGGAAATTTTTTCATGGATTATTATGTATAAACCTAGGATTAGATATCTAGGTGTCATTATATATCCTAAAATAATATGAATCAAGCGACACATAGTTCTTGTACAGAAAACCTTCTATACAGGTCTAACCCATATATAGAGGGGAATTTTTATTCTATTTATTATGTGACTAGATGCATGATTGGAGATCTAGGTGTCTCTATGTTTCATGTAATTGTAGGAATCAAGCTACATGTATTTCATAGAAGGATAAATCTCAACATAGGTCTTACCCATACAAAGAGGGGGGGGGGGGATTTTCTCCATTCATGTTATGGATAAACCCAGGATTAGAGATATGGTTTTCACTATGTATCCTGTGATGGTAGGAATCAAGACACACATAGTTATAGAAATGAGGTGTGTTGGAAGAGAAAAACCAAGTATAATGGTCCTCTAGAGAAAGGGATATGGTAATGCACAGTTTTATTTCATGGAAGAGAAGGAATCCAAGTAGTTTAACATCATGCAGTAAAGACTTATGGTGTTCCTTTTAAAGTCTTGAATATGGGACCATGTTAACCCTGATGTGAATTGACATGTATTGATAATAAAGGTAATCCCTTACCAAAATTCCTAATCCCATGTGAACTATGATCATTTTCATAAAAAAGGAAGGTCAAAGGAGTTTATTATCACACAGAGGTGATTAAAAAAAGATCAAGGTCATTTTATATCATGTAGCGGCTAACACAAGATATAAGATCTATGAATCTATAAAAATCTCATTGTAATTATAATAAAGTAGTACATTGTTCTGGGAAACCATGCAGTTTAATATCCTGAAGAAAGGATGAAGGTTACCTTACATAAAAAAGAATGATTCAATCCCCATAAATGCTATATGTGCATTTGGAAAATCATCCCATGAGAGGCATCCTATGTTTGTAACCCTTGGATTCCTGAGATAGTTTCCCAAGGCATCCCATTCTTGATACATAGGGTATGGATTCATTTTAACATCATGTACTAAAGTAATTGTAGCACAATTTAAAGACTTGTGACTGGGAAAATATGGGTCATTCCTTTTAGGGTCATGCGATAAGGAAATATACATGAATTTTAACATCACACGGAAAGGAATAATGGATTATTTTCATTTTAGGTCATATGACTCAGACCATATATTGTGGCTATACTAAGGATTTGGGATCTAGGTGTCACTATGTATTTTGTGATGGCAGGAATAAAGTCACACATAGTTCTTGAGTGGGGAGATTCCCTATGTGAATCTGAATCACACACAGGGATGGGGGAACATAATTTTTCTTTCACACATATCTAGAACTTATGCAGTGAATCATCTAGGAAGTGAAGTTCTCCATGCAGTGTAAGATCATGTGGTAAGGACATAAGGAACTGTGTAGTTTGAAATCTTACTACTGGGACTTTTTCTATGAATTTTAATGTTATGTGGTAAGGATGCATCATTTAGGTTAATGTCTTGTGACTAGGAATAAATTATGTCTTTTTAGTTTTAATTCATATAAAAAGTAACACTTGTACAGTATAATATTATTCGACCAAGAAGACAGATTCTTGATGATAGATATTCAAATTATTTCTTGAGAAACCTTTCATTAGAGGGGGGCGTAATGCATTCCCCATCCATTACGTCCAATGAGTATGCTCCATTAGAATAGACCTTATATATATGATATAACCCCCTTCCCATTTGGGATATATCTTTAGAGGTTTATTCCATAGTATCATTGGGGTTTTGAGATCCAATACTAGTTCTCCTTGAAAGAGTAAGAAAAGGTGAACCTTTTTATTGAAGGCTCATGAAATCCACTTCTCATGAACTTTGAGGTTATGCAGCATGCACAACCTTTTCTCATCTATCCATTCTAGCTCATCCATAAGCTGTTGTGATTGCTCATTATATGAGAGTTGTCCATAAATAGATATATATAGTGAGGGAAACTATAATTATAGGGTCAAAAATACTTCTATTTTGTACACCCATGAATATAGGGTCGCTTGTGTGATCGTGCATGTAGCGGTATGGTAGGCCCATAAAGCATGAAGGAGCATGTTTTCCCAAGAATTATTTTCTTTGTCCACTATATTCTAGAGTATATTTTATAGAGTGTCTTATCAAAGTCATATAATTTTCCATTCACCACTACATGATAGTGGGAGGAATGGTTGGATTTGATGTTGTACTCTTGGTATAATTTCTTCAATTCAATATAATAGAAGTTGGTGTCATTTTCTATCAATATAGTGTGGGGGAATCTGAATCTAGTGATGATTTTAGACTTTATAAATCTATTGATATTCTTCATCCCAATTTCCCTGATGGGTATTTCCTTAACCCATTTGTAAAAGAAGTAGATAGTAGTAAGGGTGTACTTAAATTCCTTGGATGTGGTGAGGGGATATGGACCCACAACATCCATTCCCTATATGAAAATAATATAGGAATATTTAGATATATATGGAAACTATGGTGTTCAATGGATGGGGATTTCATGAATCCAACATGAATGACATTTCTTGGTGAATTCCACATAGTCCTGTACCATTATTTTCCAATAGTGACCAATTATCCTAATTTGATGGGAGTTTCTAGTCCCATATTGATGAGCATCATAGGAGATTTCATGAACTTCTTCCATAATGGAAATAATCTCTCTTTCTATTATGCCTCTGAGGAGGATTCCATCGAATCTTCCTTTATAGAGGGATTTTTTTTCTCATTTGGTCCATCCTAAAGGGTAAAGTTCACTTCTAGACAAAAAATATGCTCCCTTTTGGATCTACCTAATAATAGGGTCCCATTTTGGAGATAATAAATTATGGGTTCTATCCATCTAGGGGTAAATATCAGTTCATCATGATAGGGGGAAGTGTTTACCGAATTGATTTCTTCAATGTCATAGATGATGACTAATGAAACCAATGCATGATGTGGAAGATCACTTCATCCTGATCAAGGTCATCTAGGACTATGGCTATATTAGACAATGCGTCAACACGACCATTTTGTGATAGAGGGACATGAGATAATGTTGGTTCAAAATGGAACTCTACCATCAGTCTTATGACATAACCGATGAGAGGGTCCAATTCCTCCTTAAGGAAATATTCACCATTGATTTGTTTGATCACTAGCTTTGAATCCCATTTGATGTTTCGGTAGGCTATCTGCAACTGTAGGGATAGTTCCAATATAAAAATGAGATCTTGATATTATATCTCCTTATTATTGAAACCTTCATATAATGAGAAAGAGTAGGAAAAAATTTCTTTGTCTGGAGAAACAAATAAAATCCCTAGACCAACCCAATTGTTCTTTAGGTTTTCTATAATATTTACAAAAGGACTTCAAGGGGTTCCATAAAAATACATCTCCCATGTATAGGGAGTGTTATAAGAATATAAAATCACTTCATCTATAAGTTTGGTTTCCACAAGTGTGCTTTCCAGGGTGGTATGTACCAAGAAAAATCAGCAAGGGCTTACCCTTTCACTACATTTTATGACACAAACTAAATTTTTTATTATTATGGAATAACTTCCCATCAAGGAAAATGATCAGTCAACATAGGGAAGCAAAATATATACTTTAATATATTTATATGAGAGTCCACATGTACTTGATAATTCTATAATTAACATCTCAGTTTTTTCACTACAAATATGAGTGATAGATATTTCTTCTCAACATCAGAATATAGGGTCTTAGTATGTAGAATAATTTTAATGAGGTAGTTGAGACTATTTTCATTCCCTATATCATTTTGTGTGTGTGAGTATATCACTAAGTGATCGATCCATGTCAGCCACATATAAGATAATAATATTTTCTTCTACTGATGACATTAAGACCAATGGGTGTCGAAAGTACTAAATAAGATTCAAAAAGGATTATTGATAATCCTCATCTCATTTTTAGGTGAAACCATTCTTCATTAACTTGGTGAAGGGGAAACATTTTCCAGTTAGGTTAGATATGACATGCTGAATGTAAGTGAGGTTACTATGGAGCCCCCAAATTCTTTGAGATTCCAAGGAGGTAACATTTATAGGATTGCACTAGTATTTTATGGGTCAACCTAAATGTCATGGTGGTGCACAATAAATCCACATAATTTCTCTAAGGTTACCCTAAAAATGAACTTCAAAAAATTCATTTTCAAATTATGCTATCAAAACTTGTTGAATATTGTTTAAAGATCCATGAGGTGATCACTTCCCTGTTGAGATTTGATTACCAGGTCATCGACATAGAAATATTTTATTAATATTAAAAAGGGATTAAATATATGATGCATGGTACATTGGTAATTAGTTATGAAATTCTTTAGCTTAAAGGGCATGACTTGATATAAAAATATCACATGGGGTTCTCTGATGATAGTGGATTCCTCATCTTCAGGGGAAATATTTATTTGATTATAACTTGAATAACCATAGATAAAGGAAAGGGATTGGAAGTAAAAGTTTGTGTCAATCAAGAGTTTTGTGATTGGAAATGAAAATTCATCCTTCAGGTAGTGTCAATTAAAGTATTTGAAATTGATGCAGACCCTAATCTTCCCATTCTTTTTCTTGGTAGGGACAATGATGGTGATCTATTTTGGGTATTTCACTTCCCATACAAAGTTTTCTTTGATCAATTTTTAAAATTATGATTCTTTATTAGTAGCATGAGAGGGGTACATCCTCCTAGCTACCTACTTGAATCCTTGATGGTCATCAGGTAAGCCTATGTAGTGCATAACCATATTAGGATTTATCCTAATCATTTTTATATAATTACAAGAAAACATGTATCAATACTACTTTATAAATGAAATATAAATCTATTTCTCCTCAAGAGTAATGGAGGCACTAATCAATGTATGTCTACTATTCCCAGATTCAACTGCCTAATCTCATCGATGGTGGTGGATAAAACTTCCTAAAATGAAAGAGGGGTGTTCCTAAAGTAATACTCTTATTCTTCCATCTTTGAGTCCATGAAGGAATTTTTACACATGGTGGATAATTCATGGGCATCTTTGTCACTTTTATGGTGAGATAGGACATGGGAAGCGATATTGTCATCCTGAACTACTGAAGTCATTGTAGATAGATTTCAGAGGTGATTATTTTCTTTTATACTATCACTAGGGATATGAGGAGATAGGAAATATGGGATCAAGTATGCAACCTTAATTGGGTGTATGGTAGCAAATAATCATTATATAGCATACTCCATGGATTCTCAGGGGTGGTCCCCAATCCATTAGGGGATAAAACGTGTATATTTTCATCCACCATTGGTTTTTTTCCTTCCCTTTTATAGAAACCCACCTTAGAATATATGGATCAATAGGAATTGAAGGGGGAACTATCTCCATGTAGTATTTTGAACATCCCATAAATGGGGTATTTCAAACATTGATTAAATGTTGAAGGTACCACTACATGGATGTGAATCCAAGGTCTTACAAATAGGATATTATATTCCATGTATTTCTAGATAACCATGGACTCAGTGATAGATGTGAGATCCCCAAATTTATCCTTGAGCATGATCATCACATGAGACCTTTTCTCACTCTTATTATACCCTTTAATGATTAGATTTATAGAATATCATTCTCCCTTTCTATATCCAAAATGTTTGAGGGTACAAATTTAAATGAGGTTAATCCTAGAACTATTATAAAATAGATCCCTTAAGATGAATACATTATTGAGTTTTCATAAAACATATAGGGGTCAAGTATTTACTTGGATAGATTCTTTCCAATCCTTCCATTTGAATGAGATTGTGACATAAAATTATGATGGAATAGTATCCACTTGATAGAATTTAGCAGCAGTGACTTTTGTCTCAAACTCTCATTGTCACTAGAGGGATTTGTTGAGTGAATTTATTAGTTATTTTGAAATATAGAGAGTATCCAGGCTAAAGAGTTTAGCCGGGACAACTGCCAAATATTTTAGAAAATTTTAATTTTGTATCAAAGGTATTTGATTAATGAGGGGGGATGCTCCCTATTATGTGGCTCAAGAGTTGAATTTTTTGATTTGGAAGATCTTGGTGCTTGAGAAGAGGTCAATGGATTATCTTCTTCCAGTGGTAGGGGTTTAATCGACCTTACCCTTTGTTTGGGTTGATCAGACAATTGCACCCCCACCAGATGGTTTTATAAGATGACTGGGCTTGGATAACCACTAGAGGGATTTGAGGAATCTCCATGATTATGTTGGGATTCCTGATGTTCTATCCCATAGTTCTTGGTTGTATACATGTCCTATGCAGGGATGTGATCAAAATATTGGGTTCGACCATGCCCTCACCATCCCCTGTATCCTTGGATTCTGCGTCTTTGGTCTCCATCTCTTTCATCAGGTATGGGGAACTCATACTAAGAGGAATATTCATCATTTTGGAAGGGATATGTTAAGTGAAATACATTAATAGAACAAAAAATGATCTATTTATCTTAATAAGATTCCATTTTGTGGGACAGTTCCCATTCTTAGAACATTGAAGGAAATAATTATGCAAGAGTCAGAGCTTATACATGAGATAGATATGACTCTTCCACTTGTTTCTCTTACTACATTTGATGATTACATCCACCTATGGTAGTTTTATTCAATTTCACCTCCCTAGGTGATAGTATTTTTATTAGTTTTAAATGTATTTCTCTCAGGGTTTCATGAGTTCAGTCAACTATCATTCAAGTCATCCAGTTGTTGAACTTGTTTCCATTCCTGGCTGGAACTTCTTGATAGTCACCCTCCTCTTCTGGTTAGGAAACATATACATAATTCACATATGTTGGGGAATTATCTATAATCAACCATACTTTTTAGAATTTATTTTAAGAAGAAGTAATCCTGGATGGTGTAACCCAACCTCTTATGGAAAGGGTAGTAGTCATGACGATTAGTGAGGTTGACCTCACTAGGTTTCTTGGGTTATGGTATCTTGAGTAGATTATTTTATATGTCGGTAAGGAAATAACTAGGTACTTAATCATTTAGGAATGAGTATAATTTATTCATCCATTCCTAAAATCACGAGCTACCCTGATCTCTTTTCACTTCTAGATGAGGGTGATTTTTTTTTGTTTCTACCGCTCGGTGGGAGGTTCTAGATGATTAAAGGCCTACCTAGGTTCTTGAACTGGAACTTATAATAGTTTTAGGGGAATAACCATAGTTTATACCAAGAATATTTCTCTATTCTGAGGACATGGGTTGAGATTTAGTTCAGGTCAACTGAATGGAATCTTCTAGGTGTTGTACTATTTCTAAAAATTCATACATTCTACCTTGATATTTCATCAATATTAAATGTGTTTTTAGCTCATCCCAAATATTTTCAGCACATAGTTCCAGGAATTTCTCCTATGAGAGAGGTATTCTAAGTGAATAGGTAAAACCCTTCCATCTGGTGATAAAGTTAGAAACTCTCTAATTTTCTAATTGTTTGCAGTTCATGAGGCTATTTTTTTCCCTTAGCATAGAACTAAACTGTTAAATGAACTAACGACAAAGGTCTTACCATATCGAAATTGATCCTACTGGAAGGTTTTTGTTCCAAAAAAAGGATGGCCCTACTATATTTTATACAAAACATCTAATCTTGGTTGGCTCCTTATGATCTTGAGGTCCCATCATAGGGTCACATCGATACATGAAGTGTGTGGGATGTTATTATAGATCTCATGCTCTGTCAAAGGTTGAGAAGTTAGGATTACCAAAACTGGGCAGGGGAAAAGTATCATCCACCTATTCCATATAAAACTTCTTCTTAGGATACATAGGTTCATGACTCCCTTCCATGGATTCCATTTTAGAAACTAGGGATTCAATGGAATTGACAAGTTATGAAGGTACCAATGTATGGTACGCCTCCTATCTATAAAGTGTGGGCAATGATTTTTGAGGTTTCCCCATTTTAATATCCCACTAATTCTCAATTCATGATAAGGTTGAATAATTTCCTTGATGGGGGAGATACTGTCACCATAATGGAGGGAAGTCAAAATCATCCTCAACTTCCTCATTTATGTATATCGATTTCCCAAATCCAAAGCTAGCCTGATGCTCAGATGTTGTGCTTGTAGATGAATTATCTCTATCCTAACATGTGTTAGGAGGGATATTTTTCTCTATCTGAAGATGATACCCAATGGGAATGTTTTACCTTAGTAGTTCCTCATTGAGACATCTAATATTTTGTATCTCATTATCATATTGTTCCAAACATTCATCTATAGAATGAATTTCAGATCCTCTAGATGGTGAGTGGGATGCAGCCACACCTTTACCTTTATCCTTAGTAGTGTTCATCTATAGAGCTGGAAATTCATTATTCAGAGGTTCTAGGTTCTGGATCCTTTCTATGATTCCACATATGTTTAGCCTCATTTGGCACATCAATATCACCCTTCTCTTGAGGTATTGTTTCTTCATTGAGTCCCTCTATATTTGTTTCTTGATCGACGTCATCATTTGTGTTGATGGTGATGAAATTTACTAAGTTATATTAAGAAATATTAGTTATCCCATTACTCTCAATGATATAGGGTGATTATACACCATTTACTCCTCCTTATAGGGTTACACCACGGTCATTTTTATAACCCTAGACATATTGGACCATTTTGACTTATGAACCTTACAAGGTTTATTTCCTTCATTATATGTTCATCCTGACCCAACCTATGAATAGTGAACTTAAGGGAGTTTCCAACCATTCTTTCCAAATGGGTTCTAAAAAGAAATTGTTTGTCTTGTGGATAGAGGAATGATTGGGATATCGACCATCGATATTTACCTCCAAACCCGGAGAAGATTGATTCCTTATGAGGTGATGATAATGATGAAAATTACCATATTCCTATGGTCTAGGGATGATTTGATGATGCTATTAGCACTTTCTGATCATGTTGTTGAGAATTTTATGAATAATGAGATGGTAATTGAGATATAAATTCCCCAATCCCTATGGTATGAGGTTGATATGGATCCATTGATGTTTTACTTAGGACCCTATCCGGGTGTGTGGAACCTGATGATGGATATTGTGATAAAAATTCCCACATCCCTATAGGATGGGGTTTATTTTCAACTACCGCTAATATTTCTTGGATTATATCATGGATTGATGACCCAAGGGGTGAAGAAGGGGGTAAAAATGACCCCATCCCTGTGGGTGGGGTTCTCTCCTAGATGGATGCTATAATATATGCTATTATGATCCATTTGATTTGGAATAATTATGATCATGTTTGAATTGGGTGCAATGGAAGTCCATGATGGGAATAATTTTCTATGGGAAGTTGTTGTGTTGGACACAACATGGGATTATATGTCTGATATGTGTTTTCATTCATTTGAGGGGCCCAAATTAATAATATTTTGGTAGTCCTCTCCCTCCGTTCATGAAATATTTTCATCTCCAAAGAGGGTTAAGTTTTATTTATTGACCAACTGGTCCATGAATTACCTAGTCACTTTATTTCTCTTATGTCAATGACATTAGATGATTCCACATATGGGATAATTTTTTATTTTGGGGACATAGTGAAGTGAAATGATTTATATTTTCACCATCCTACGATATGTACATCTAATAGGTCTTTGGAAATCATTCGATGGAGATTTATTATAATACATAAACAAGAACTTCATAGAAAATTTTCATGATCTTCCATCATTGGGTTTTGGGTTATAGAGAATGAAACCATGTCAAGATAACAAAAGAGTGTATTTATACTCTAGATATTACCCTCATATCCTTGATAATGGAGGTGTCTACCCTCCAACCATTGATGGGTTTCCCACATATTTTGGAATACTTAAGGTATTAACTCCTTCTGTAGATCATCTGGGATCTCATAGTCAGAAGTGGAAATGTGAAAGAACTTGGTTTGGAGGTTTTTTATAGATAAATCTCTCTATATATCCATGTTGGTCTCTTATTAATCAAATTTATATGCCTATACCTGTTAATACCATAGAGGTTTCTTTTATGGGTGGCCTAATGACTATAATAAATTGTTGATGATAGTTAATGGGGAATTATATATGGTTAAACTTTGTGTTTTGATCACATCTCTATATGAAGGTTCTTGAGTTTTGATAACCTCCATATACATAGGTTTTTGGGAAATGGGATGACTTCATTTCTCAAGAGAGATATCACTTTGGGGAGGTTAACCATGATAGATATCAGGAGAAGAGTCCCTGCAATCCATCTCTATAATACCATGAGAAGGACTATCAAGGTAATTATCACCTTCTACTTCGGTTGAAGAGTCGATAGACCCTTGAGGTGTTTTAGATATTCATAAAAAAACCTCAAGGAAACTAACATTGAGAAGATCAGAGATATGAGACTCATTCTACATTGTGTCCAGAATATTTCAACCTACCTTTTGGGGTTGATTAGGGATATTAGCCTACTGCATGATGGATTTTAGAATATGTTGATAATCATCTAGCGCTGGAGGGATATGATCCCTATGGATAAGAAGAAGATGGAGTATGCTGATGAGTTTCTATATTATTGGAAAGAATATGACCCCACCCATGGGCAGTTGTCGAAATATATTGTTCAATTTTGGATGAAGTAAGGATAGTATTTTGGTTCAAATATGAATTCCCTATCAAAATATTCTGTTGAAACTTTTGAATGGGAGAAGGGATATGATAATCCTCTTATATAGACTATAAAGGATACTGGTGTAGTTTCTCATTAGTGGAAGTAGGGATATGATCCTGGATTCTGTGATGTTATGGAATATGATGAGTAGCTTCACTGGCAGTAGTATGAGCCTGATCTGAGCTTATTTCCACATTTTTCAAACAAACCTTTGTTGTAATGGAGATATGAGCTCAATACTATTCCTTTAGAGTATGCCGTTGGTCTTTTTCGATAGGAATATGAGTCCATCCCGAGTATTGTGACAAAAAAACATGGTGTAGCTTGATCTGAATGGGAATATTAGCCCAATCCTATGCCTTTCCCTTTATCATAATATACTAATAATCCTCTTGGATGGGAGAAATAATGTGCACTTTATCTGGAGTGGCCACATATTTGTTAGATCATGGTGATATTATTCTCCAACTATTGGGATATGAATATGTATCTGTCCCTATATTTGTACCAGTTCCACAATATGCTGGTGGTGTTATTCAGTTGTCTCTAGAATGTAGAGACACTTAAGCAAAGTACGTTTAGGAATGTAGGCCTTCACATTGTTAGTATCCAAAATATACTGTCATATATATTTGATTTAAGTAGGTATGTAATCCCACTCATATACTCATTATTCCATCAGAATATGATAATGGGATTTATACATGGGGGAAGGGATATGTGCCTCTATCATTATTGCTAAAGGATTATGCCTACATACTTGATACGAGTGAGTAGGTATATGATCCTACCCATTGGCTAACACTTGAATATGCCAATGATCTTTATAAATGGAAGTGAGGATATGTTCACACTCCCATTTATCCATAGCTTTCTGTACCAGGTGATACCTCATTAGTACCCATACATGAGTTTCTAAGTTGGATATTTTTCAGGTAGTTCCCCCAATAGGCAACTAAGGGGAACTTGAGGGATGACGCTAGTGATAGTGGTTTATAGGATCCCTCATTTTTATCTCCTGAACCAAGATGGATCCACAATTAACTACTTGATCCACCTTCTTCAGATATGGGGGGTGATGATAGCTGTACCCTAGGGATAATCTTCTGAAGAGATTGGTGGTGGGGACAGGTTCCACTGGTTACATTGCAGCTTTACATTAATGGGTTGGACTTGTCACCTTCATCATTTATAGACATTTATGGGAAAACTCAAGGGTTTGGATCATACCGTGGTAGTGTTATTCCCGAACCATATCTTTTTTTCCACCCAAAGATAAAGGTGTCAGGTGGGTGTTGTTGTTTTTTGACCCATAGAGTTTGTTGCCATAGCTAAGGTTCAAAAGCATTCACTTGATGAATACATAATATTGGATCAAGGTTTTGTTTGTGTGAGAAGTATCTACAATCAAAAATACAATAAGGAACAAGGTCATTAATCAGTGAATTAGTGAATCATTACAAGTATGAAATATTCTTAATCAGCTATGCACATGTAACATAATTTTATATTCTTGTTTCTAGTTTGTCCATTTTTCTTTCATGGAATTATTGTAGTGAGAATGGAATTAATTTATGAAAACCCTATTTTCATTGGATTTTATGTTGGGTGCACAAGTTTTTTTTTGCATAGGAGATTGAAAAAATGGTTTGATGAATGATCAACCAATTGTTTTTATTATTTTAGAGTTTCCCATTGGGTTCACCATTATTGTTTCCCTCAAAATTTTATGGACATATATGGTTTGGTTATACCTAAGGTTTGTAATACATGATTCCAAACACCTATAATGATTCAGTAATTCTGTTATTACATGATCTATCATTGGGTTCACCATTTTGATTCCTATTTGAGGATTGATTGTGTGTGTGTGTGTGTGTGGGGGGGGGGGGGGGGGGTTCACATATGATTTCAAAATCATTCACATAAAATTTACCATTTCTATCTTTCATATAATGTCCCAATGGTTCCCACATCCATAACTGGGTACATAATTATTTTCCAAAGGTTGACGGCCAATTGGGGTTTCAGACCCAACGATGCTTAGGAACTCACATTGGTTAAGAGGATGATATTTAGGTCTCATCTCAACCTTTTGGGGAGAATTATCACCTATTCTAAGACTCTCTTATATATTTAATATATATTCATGAATCTCTTCTAAATCTCGATACATGACTTATTACCCTAAAAAATGACCAGGTGTTAAATCCTTCTATGTGTAAAAGTATTTATATTAATGATACCATATTTATACATTAGAGGTTCTCTATCTATACCCTATAATTTCTTAGAAATTAGTAGATTCTTATATTATGAATCCATATAACTAGACACTCTAGAGTTTACAACCGTCAAGGAAGAAGATTTGTGTTTTGAGGATGGTATTGAACCTTCACGAGGTGTCATACTTATCCTGTGTATAATAGGAATAAAAAACCATGTTGTTATTTAATTCACGTGGTTTAACATCTTGTGGAATGGAAATATATGAGGGAATTTAGGCATTGGGTTTGGAGATAGAGCCTTAGGAAGGTGTCCTACATATCCTGTTTATAACTGGAATCAAATTCACTGCAGTTTGATTTTCCCTCAACTTGCTGATGGAAGATGAAAGATAATTAAGGTCCATGAGGGTTATTTCCTCAAGGTTTACCAATATAGGAATTCCTTGAGGAATTACACCTAGTTGGATTCCCTTTTATAGGGGAAATCATATCATGTCACTGAATGAGGATTACACATTGAGGTTTCCCTAGTTGGGGGAAATTCACGATACAAGTGATATGATCATTGCAAATCCCTAAGCCTATGTGAGTCATTCTTGGTGTGAGAAACAGGGGAAAACAAGTAATATGGCTCAATACATACGAGTATGAGACTTATACACTGGGGAGTCCCTAATGCGATGTTTGATATGGATATTGGGCCTTATGAAGGCGTGATACATATCTTGTTTGGACAAGAATCAAATTCCTCATAGTTTAGTTTATTCCTAACTTGATGATGGGTTTTAGGTAATTGAGGGAATGTATGGGGATTAAAAATTAAGGGATTCCTGTGTATGATCCCACTTCTTATCTATTGATGGATGAGGAATAATGGTAGACTGATGGGAGAATACAGTCCCATGAGTTAAGAATATTTGAAGTATGGAGGGAATTACACCAGGGTGGATTCCTTTTGGATATTGGGCCTTAGGAATGCATCCTACTTATATTGTTTGGATAAGAATTAGAGTTATCATAGTTTAGTTGGGTGAATGTATGAATATGTATAATATTAAAGGTTATCAGGCCCCAAGGGGTCATCCTGACATGCTTGGCATGTCGGAGGGTCTATGCTTGACATATCCCAAGTTTCTATCTAACATACCCTTATTTTCTACCCTACATGTCATAATATTATATCTAACATGTCCCGATTATCTTTCTAATAAGGATGAAATGGCCCATGGTACTTCGTATGGTTAAAGAAGACATGCTAGAGGTATGTCTCATGGCCTAACTGATAGGTTCAGAGGAATATCTCATGACTCGCCTAACACATCCAAGGGTCTTCTCGTGGTCAATAAATTCACATCCAAGGGTGTCGCGTGATCAATGATGAAATATTAGAAGGTTGTCTCATGATCTAGCTAGAAAGTCTGGAGGAATATCACATGACATGGATGATATTTCTAGAGGAATTTTTAAATATGGACCGACATGTTCAGAGGACTTCACAAGACTTGACTGATATGTTCGGGTGTTGTCACATGATCCAAATAGGTTATGTAAAGTGCATGATTCCTTTTCATGAAAAACATCATATCTATATTTGTGTAAGTATTCCATATTTTTTGGTCTTTATTTCATATATGCCTCAATGTTTTTCAAGAATTAGCTTATTGAGGTTATGCATGACCAATTTTACATGTGAAAATTACTTCACATAATCTATCTAGTGCATCAGAATTCCTTTGTGTGATTGATAAGGTGATCACGAAAATTACATATTCATGTCTTGTAATCCCTAAGGTCATTACCTGGGTTTACCTGGTGTGATTTTTTTGTGATTGAGTGGAATTATTCTCCAAGAAGTATGCTCTTCTATGATCCTATCTCATGTGTTATGCTAGTCATTTTTTTTGCAGAGGGGTAGGAATTTATAGGATTCACTTCCCCAGTTATATGCAAACTTATAAAATTTCTATATCACATATATGTACTTGATTCGGTATAGGTAGTATCAAATAATATACTTCACAAGATCTTACCATGGGTCATCCATGGCGTTACATGATAAACAATGACTACAAGAAAACTCCATCATCTCCAATTTATTGGACATGTGGATTATCAAAGGGATTTCACACATTAATGTTGACATGTCAAAGGGCCTTCAAAAAATTAGGTTGACATGTCTATGAGTCTTCATGAGATCAGGAAACCTGTTGAATAGGCTTTTGCATTATCAAGGGAGACTTATCTAGGGCCCTTCACAAGATCAAAGTGGTTTATCAGAGGCCATTCGTGAGACCAAGAAATCTTGTTAAGGGGGACTTCATGAGATCTAGATGACATGTAAAATGGCCTTCATGTGATCAATAATTGATCACATGAGGAACATAACCCCTTCACATGAAGATTAGTGTATCTTACATTCACCAGAGGATTCTGCCTTTTCTAGATTTTATTACTTATTTTATAAGGGGATTAAGGTGATTATCAGGAGTCAATCACCTGATATGTTTCATGGTCAGAGGATCTCATCAGGTATTCTTCACATGATCATCAGTTCTTGTCTGGATTCCTTCTCAAGAACACAAGGGCTTGTTAGATAAAATTCTCTTGATCATGAAAAGATCATGCGAAGTGCATGACCCATTTTCATGACTTTCCTAGGGCCATTAAATCATGTTTCTTTATGGGGGTCATGAAATTAACATGATCCAACCACTTATTCCCCATATAACCTTACTATTCCTTCCTTTTTATTTTGGATAAAATAATACCTATGCTTATGGTATTTATTCAATCATAGAATTGACTATGCTCATTGGCAGACATCAGCAGTTGTACCTTGCATAAACTAACACCAACTTCAATTTTCTTGTCATATTTTATTTTATTCTCTTTGTTTCTATTTCATTCATCTAATTAACTTGATCCATAAAATTATATTTCATCAGTACTCTTTGTTCCATAATCCTAGACATATCCTCCATATTATTTACATTTATTTCCTTGATTTCATTTATGTTTTAATATCAATGAATTAACTTTTCTTTGATCTTATTTTCTCTCCTCATTTGTTAGATCATCTAAATATATTTCATTAGCTTCATTTTTTCTTCTTAAATCATTGAATTATTCATAGTAAATATGAACCTTATGCCTTATATTTCAAAGATAATCCTCATTTTTATCACAAGTAGATCTAATATCTTCATTAGCAACACACTATGAATATTTAGATGATACTTTAGCATCATTAAGGAGTGTATATCCATTTATCTTACCATTTATTATTACTACTGGAGATACATTCTTTATATGAATTTGGATCAGTTCTTCTTTATTCTTCACATGGAACAATTCTTCTACATAGCCACTCCCTTACATGTGAATCATGTCTTGCCTTATTTCTTTCTTGCCTTTTTGATTTTTTTCCTTTAGAGTATCCTATTTTTGAAATAAAAATACTATAAAAATAATATACGAAGCTAATATAAATGATCGTTAGATAAATTTTTTAAATCTAAATAAAATAGTTTGAGGGATAAGTTAGAACAATTGATCTTTGCTACCATTTTTTCAGTAACAAGCCTTTTGAGAGACACATGAGAGGGGGTTAACATGGTTGGAAAAATTTTACTACCTCTAACTTCTTTTAAGTATCTCACTTAACAAATATTGATTCTATATAAGTACGATAATAAAATAATCACCTTACCATTTATCAAATTCATTTTCTCATGTTCACTCATTCTATTCACTCTTCCTTAGAAATATATCAAACACACAAGGGACACAAAATTTACTTTGTTCACCCAAAAATGGGGTTAGTCTAAAGAGTGTGGATAGGTCACTACACTAACACCTATTAATACTATACCATACTCATATATTATAGGTTTGGGTATAATTCCCAAGGGTTACTCCCTATTGTGGGGCACTCCCACTTATAATAAATGGTTCACTACTAAGTTACATGTATATAAACAAATAATTATGGTATATATGTCACCTTATTAGTTTCATGCTCCAATAATGGTCATAAATTATTAATAGAAGAAATGAATTAATATTACTTCCTTTAAAAGTTCAAATCTTTAGAAATCCACCAATTTCTTCACAGATATTCAACATAGATACATTTCCATCAGCCTCTCAATGGAAATCTTACATATGTCATATATGTTTAAATAACTTATTTATGATACTTATCTATAATGTAAAAATTCCATTTACATTCCCTTTTCTATTTGGTTATATATTTATTTCTACACCACATAATTGATTTTATTTTTATTCACGTGTTAATCCATGGAAATAGTTGGTTTTATCTACATGTGCATGAATGAATTCCATCCTTCTTCATGTTAATTTCATATGATCTTCTATCTCATAAAGGAAAATAATTATGAAAATTTTCTCATTTCAAGAGAACAGGTTTCCATTTTGGTGAAACTATTGAATGCTTAATTGATAATATATTTTTTCTTTTCAAAATTTTCTATAATAAATTCACCTTTTAACTTTATACATTTATTAACTTTTTTACTTTATTTTATTTTCATGTATCCACTTTTAAGATAAAATAACCAAAAAAATTTCATAGTTTATACAAAAAATTTAATTTTTTATTACAATATTCAAATGCTTCATTGACTGTACCTTCAGAAACACATTCCATAATCCAAAATATTTCATTTTAAGGCATGATAATTTTTTAAAAATATTAATACTCAATTAAAATTACAAGTATTTAATTTTAAGGAAATGATATTTAAATAACACATGAATTCTCTATGAATTTAATTCATGAAACATAGTAACATAAATAAAACAGTAACACTATTACTGGATCTTCTCTCTTTCAGAAAGGAAACTATCACTGTCACTTGGCTCTAAAATTAAGGTATTTTCTGGTTAATTTCATTTATGGTTGTGAATTTATATATAACTAACCTTATAATTTTTGGAATTATAGTTTTTTTACATCAATTTGGTCACTTTCACACATATTCTTGATTGAAAAAGTCTAAATTCAAAGTATATAGCTAACACGATTGATATCATTTATTTATCATTGTTCAACCACCAACACTACCATTTCATGGACATAGTAATATATACATCATGGTTTATTAGTATAATTAGACCAATAAAGTTTTTTTATACTAATTGGTTAATGTTTCAAATTCATATCAATGTCATATATCTACTATATGGTCATTACAATGAGGTTATGTGGTCATGGACCTTAAATATGGCCACTTCTATACCAATCACTAAAAAGGATTTTACTGACATCATCATTTCAATACATTTTATATTAGATATATGTGATTATTCAAGGTTGAATATGGTCCTCATGATTGAAACCCATGCTTTATTTCTTGAAAACAATGTGCTTCTTTAATAGTATAAAGGTTATGAACTGACTAGTTTGAATAAAGAGGAAAACTAATATATGATGGTTTAAAGCTAAGGGAAATGTGTTTATTTGATTGAGCACTTAATTATTGAATTCTTTAATACACTCATAGATAAATTGGTATTTATTTAATTGAATATTGGATGAATGCCAATGGCCTTTGTGAATACCCTATTTTATGATAAATAATAATGATCACAAATCCTTTAACCCTTAATCCATAATTTACCTATTACCCCTATTCCTACCCACCTATTTATCTCTCCTATATATCCACACCTCCTCCCCAGTCCCTAATCTCTCCTCACTACTGTTCCTTCTCTACACCTCATCCTCCCCTCCTCTACTTTCCTCCTATCACCACGCACCTCTCTCCTTCTATCTACTCCTCTTCCTCCATTCCCACTCATCACCTGATGATCCAATAAACAATAAAATAATAATAATAAAGATAAATACTTAAATACTATAGTAATGGATTAATCCCAACCCCTATTGGTTCCATATCACCAAACCTCAACTTCCCTCCCTACCTCGGTCAGGATTTCCATCCCTAACCCCCTGACCCCTCCTCACCTCTTCTGGTGTCAGCACCCCATCCCAACCCTTTATCACTTATAGATCCCCATATCTAATATATTTTCAATGGATTATTCCCCTAATTACAATGAACTATCCTCAAATCCTTATTACCCCCACCTGGAACAACTCTAGTTACTTCTTTTTTTTATTCTAGGTAAAATCTGTGATAAATATTACTTGTTTTGTGATAATTTTAAATATGAATTTGTCAAAACCTATTATATTGATATTGTTACATGTTTAATTTCTATAAAAATGTTCAAAAATATTTTTTTATGTTTTTAATAAACAATATTTTAAACAATTTTACAAGATGTTGGAGTCCCTATAGTTGAATTTTCTATTAATATTGACAATTTATGAATTTTGGTTTAAGTTTAATTTTTTTTTCAATTAATTGAAACTTGTTTTATATTTTTTTAATTATAATTTTCATATATGTTTTTTTGATAAAAATTAAAATAATTGGTATTTATTTTGTTTCTAAATGTTAATATTATTATAGGATATTATTATTATTTTGATTGTCTATTTTAAAAAAAATAATTTTATGTTTTGATTTGGAAAAAAACACTTGAACTTAAAAAATAAGTTCTATTTGATTTGTTTTTTAATGTAATTATAAATTTTAATTTTTATTATTATTTTGATAATAATTTTGAAAAGGTAAGTTCTATTTGTTTTATTTCTAGAAAAACTCTTTCACTTAAAAATTAGTGGTGATTGTTTTTATTTCAAATGTTATTATTATTATTGAATATTATTATTATTATTTTCTAAAGTTTTTCTAAAAAATAAGTGATTTTTTGAATTGTATTATCATTGTTGAATGTTATTATTATTTTCATAAGTAGTTTTCAAAAGTATGTTTTATTTTTCTTATTTATAGAAAACCACTTGAACTTACAAATTAGTAGTGATTATTCTATTTCTTAAGGTTATTATTATTTAATGATATTATTTTTTTCTAAAGTGTTTAGAAAAAAACACTCACTGTTAATGTTTCACATTTTGGGTGATGGTAAGTTTATTTTGTCCCTATAATTTTCCATTTAATGGTTATTTTTATTTATTAATGTTATTATTATTTTAATAATAATTTTTTTTAAAAATAAGTGGTGTTTGTTTTGTTTGTAAAAAAACACTTTCATTGAATGTTTCACCCTCCAATATCTATCATGATTTTTAATACGCACTTGGAAATTGAAAATAGAATATGTTTTTTTAAAATGAAACTCAACCTAAAATATCCATTGTTAACATAATTAATCATTTATTTTAAACCAAAAATGAATAATATTTTCCATAAATGAACTAATTTTTTTAATGACTATATTTTCCTCTTTTATCATACTTAGTGTTGACAATAATGTATCATGTCTCTAAAATACTTTTTTACTTGTGAAATATTTTAGTTTACTTTAATATTTTTTTATTATGTTTGAAGTTTATGAAGATGAATTAAAGGTCATAGTTATTGTAAAATCATCACTTTGTTTAAATGTATGATATATTAAAGGTTATAAATTCTCTAATTCTATTTTATATAGTATTTGTTACAGGATTTATAGAGGTTGTTTTTAAGTAACTAAGGATCATATTTTTGAATGTGGAATATTTGAGGAAGGGATAAGTCATGTAGTGGATGGAAGGTAGTAACCAACTAGATAGTGTAACCCACCATCCAATTAGTGGGATTTCAATAGGCTTGGAGGGACCTAAAGACCCGATAGAGTGGTCTATGTGCCCTGAGGAATCCAAGTTGTTCTTCCAGGAACACCATCTCGCCAGTGAGGCCCACTGGGTAGCTAGAGCGCCCATTCCAGGGGTTCATTAAATGCACCCCACAGGTTTTAATTTAACAATTTTATCCACATTATTTAATATCCAATTCCGACCCTATTGACACTAATACAATTTGTGAGACCCCCCCTTGGTCCCTATAATCTCAAATATCCCCCCTTGTATCTATGACCTTTAACTAGACTGGGAAGCAAGAATAGCGAGTCTTCTCTCTAGATCCATGATAAATATTTACTCTTCCTTGATATACATACATGGATCTATGTTGGATTTGTGTTTTCCCTGATGATACAAGGGTTAATTTTCCCTTTATTCATAGATCAATGGAAGATCTAGCGAGTTGATAACATTTCATGATCAAACCAAGGTCTACCTTCGACAATGAATATTCAATGGGAAAGTGTTACTGAATCATCATCATATACATATTATTGATAGTGTATTGATGATATAACCTTAATCCATTGAATAATTCATTGTATTTTGGTGGTTACATAAATGTTTCAATGATTAAATCTCTTTATTAGAGTTTAACTCTTCAAGAATGGTGACATTTTCGAGTAAGATTATTTAAAATAATCATAATGAGTCTTATCCTTCTTTAATATATTTTTCATTAATATATTGGTGATGGATTGGTAATTTTTTTCTAAACCCAAGGAACTCTTATATAATTGAAAATGAATTTGAATATATTCTTTGATCGATGATGGTCTTCCTTCCTTGACATTCCTTGAAATTGATCTCATTGAAGGAAACCTTAATGTTTGTGATTTTATAATGATGTTATTAACTTGGAATTATATTGAGTCTCCATTCTAAACCGCTTCTTTGATTAATAATAATTTGATCTAGATATCTTTGATGTCTGAGCTAGTCTCCATGAGAGTTCAATTTGTTTATTCATTATCTCCTTTAAGAACTTTGGAATTATTCATCAACAAATTGAGGTAGGAAGTTCCTTACCATTTGGGGATATCTAATATTTTTTTCATGGTTTGATTCATGTGTTTTCATGGTTTATGTTCTTGGTTGATGGTAATTTCTTGTTGGTGTGCATGCTTCCATAATACCCATATATGATCCCTGTTTCCATGAGAATTCTTAGAGTATCCTGTTACCATTCTTAATGTTGATTAAAATATTGTTATATTATTTTACTATATTTTTCATGATTCCATGCTATTATTGAATTATTATGCTATATCTTTCTATGTGTATTACCATTATATTGGAGGTTGTTCTTGGTATATTGTGATAGGTGAACATCATGATATGATTACCTCTTAGAAGGGTAGTGTGCATAATGTGCAATGATGATGATGGTGGAACCCAACATCGGGTAGGAGAATGACAACCCTATGTCCATGATGTAACTTGATGCCTTGAGGATACTGAGGGACATGAAAAAACTTGAGGCCTTGTAGATACCAAGTATTATGTACACTCGATGACTACTAGACACTGAGTGACATGTTTCCAGCCCTATGTCTCAAAATCAATCTTTTCTGATAACCCTTGATCATTTTTCTGGCATGGAACCAAAGAAGGCATGGTTAGGGATTAGTGGCATCTTGGTTAGAACATGACCACTTGGTACAAGATTTTATGTCTATTATACTTTCTTTAAAATTTATTATAATTATATATTGAAGCTATTATACATGTGTACACTTTATAAGGATGCATTTTTGGTTTCATTTTGGATCTTATTACTCACATCATATATGGTCATTTCAATGTGTGTGCAGAATTCATGTATAGGGATCTAGGAAAGGACAAGGGGCCCATGGTAGATGGTTGAGATGAGGAGCATGGATCTAGGAGTAGTATCAGTATTCACTCTGAAGGATGATACTATTTATTTATTTTACCCGATTTCACTTATACTTGGGTTTGTATTGCTACACTAGGAGCCCCATTTACTTATTTGTATGAATATTATGTCCTCTATATAGTTTCCAAATGTAAACTATGATTATTATATTTTATTATATTCTGTCATATTATTATTTGTTCTTTGACATGATACCGAGGGTATAATATCCCTAAAGAAGAACTTAAACCCTCGATTCTAGTAAGAAGCCTCTTGGGCCGGGGAGGCATGCATGAAATCATGTGACACTTTGGTTTAGACATAATGTTTTGGGATGAGGAATTAAAAAAGTGTATCAGGGTATAATTTATTATTTTATTTTGGAGTAACCTATGATATGGTAGTAAGGAGATATCTATTCGAGACTATAATAGGGGAGTTTCCATGTGCCTGACCAGATCATGTGTAACAGACCTCTAAGTTACCATTGATGTTATTTTTGTTACATTTTTTGTGAGGATTTAGGTGTGTTCATTCATCATTATTAGGCATGTTGGTTCACATTCCATATATATACACTCATTATTGTGCTATGAATTAGTTCTTAATTCAATGCCTTGATTTGTGATATCTCTTCGGGATAGATTTTCACTATGCTGTTTAATATATTTATTTTTTCTTACTATCGTGACATACATATATTGGCATCAATTAGTAAAAATTTATAATTTTGTTATATTTTTATATATCTAACCAAAAAAATGTGCTGGGATGGAGAACCATGGTTAGTTTGAGGAGGATTAAACCTTGGGTTATGGGTAAAATTTTAATGAAACCTTATGTGGTACCTTAGATTGATTAAGACCTATCTTAAATAATCTAAACATTTCACTTTGTGTTACAGAATATACCACCTCATATAATATTGATGATACCACCTGATGATGTGTCTTAAGGTTCTTTTACTTGGGAGGACACCCCTGTCCATCCTGCTATGAAGGATGGTTTACCAGTACATTCTCCCGCACTAGCTCTAGTGGTATAGGTAGTGGGACCACATTAGTCGGGATTCCTTTCACTATTTCCTACCTAGGGTGAAGGGGAATTGAGGTCCATGGTCTACTACACCATAGACTTCCACCTCCAGCATTGACCAGCCTTTTAGGGAACTAGTAGACTATAAGATGTTGATGACTGGATATACATCATCTATGGTGTATTCAACCTCATTGAGATACCTATGGACAAAATGGTTATATTGAGAGCATTAATTCCATAGGGACCCACAATAAATTGGTGGGATGTCATGGGATAGACTGGAGGATGCGAGGGTATCAACTAGGTGGCCTTCAAGGACATGTTCTTTGGGGTATTCTTTCCCGATACAATTAAGCTAGATACTGTGCATGAGTTCACATAGTTATATCAGGATTCCATGAAAATATCAGCATTCTTTTCTTATTCCACTAATTTTATCCATTTTCTCTTCTCTTAGATGGAAATGAGGCAAAAAAGGCTAGGACATTCAATATTGAGCTTCTTCCCAACATCAGACATCAGGTTCAGAGTTTCTACATATCTGCGTACTCTAAGGTTCTGCATATGGCCTTTACTATTTAAAATGTTCTAGAAGAGGATTTATTATTTTTTTATTCCCCCATTTAATACATAGGAAAGTGGACCTCTTGTGGTTGTGGTGAGTGTCTCCTATAGTAGTAGGAAGAGAAAGACTGGTGATGTGAAGCAGAGTAGTGGTATGCAGGTGGAGAATATTTCAGCTTCTTCAACAACCTCAGGAGGAGTTCCACAGTGATTCAACTATAGAAAAGTCAATCATTATTAAAAGTTATATAAAGAATCTTAGAACACTAGTCAAAAATACTGTAAGATGGGTTATCCTCTATAGTTTTTATCTAGGTCATTGAGGCTGAGGTTCCACAATGGTAGAGAAGATACGTGATCTATGACCCAGGGATCTGGCCGGGGTCTTCAATATATGATTCAAAAAATGACTTAGAATATTCACATGTCTTAGGGAAAATTTTGTATAGATGAGGAAGGACATGTTTATATAGTGTATAAGTCTCTAAAAAATGGTTGTGATGGACTATATACTATTTAAGGTACAATTTTTATCACCTCTACTTTATCTAGAACCATGTTTGATACTGGTTCTTCTCATTCCTTAACATCTACATAAGTTTTTACTGGAATTGACTTACCATACATGTTATCCTATGAGTTAATTTCAATCAATAGACCACTGGGCATGAAATTGGTCCATCTTTAGTGATTCCTAGAGTGTCCTGTAGTCATTTCTAATTATAGAAATTTGTAGGAATTTATGATACTGCAGATGAAGATCTTTGATGTGATTCTTAGCATGGACTAGCTGATAAACTTCAAAGATCACATTGATTGCTACCAGAGATGAGTTTCATATACTTTTTATAAGGATGAAAAGTATGTGATTAACAGATAATGGGAACAAGGATCACGTAGAGTTGGTATAAACTTGAGTTATCTTGGAACAATCATGTCACATATTGTAGGCTTGGAACCTTTAGCAAGATCAGTAGCACCCCTTCATATTTTCTTCTAGAAACACATCTCTATCAATAAATCTTTCTAGATGACTTCACATGACTCCCCCTTGATAGATAATTTTAATTTTAGATAGATATTATGCTAGTTGCACAACCCATTTTGATACCCCCTTATCATATAACACCATCTGAGTTAAAGGATATCAAAGTTCATCTTGAGGACTTGGAGAAGAAGGGGATCATCTGGATGAGTACTTCAAAATGGGATTCACCTATCATTTTCACCAACAAGGTGTATAGTTTTCTTTAACTCTACATAGATTACTAAAAGAAAAAATAGGTGATGGTAATGAACATATATCTTTTTCCCATGATCGGTGATCTCTTTGATTAGTTATGGGGAGAATGATATTTCTCCAAGATTGATATTCGATCAGGACATCACTAGCAATGGTTTAGAGAATAGGAAATCCCAAAGACAATGTTTTGGAGTAGGTATGGGCTATATGAGTACTTTGAGATACCATCTGTATTGAAAAATTTGTCAGTAGTGTTCAAGGATTTCATGAATGAGATATTCAACCCACATCTTGACATGTTTATAATGGTGTTCATTGAAGACATCCTCATCTACTCACTAACCCTAGAGTAGAATTCCAAACATCTCAAGATAGTTCAGAGTACACTTTGAGCACATTGGATTTACACCAGGTTTCTAAAGCGTAACTTCTAGATTCATTAGGTTAAGTCCTTAGAGCATGTGGTGTTTGAGAAGGGTATATCCATGGACCCAAAGAAAGTGAAGGTAGTGATGTCCTGTAACTTACCTGAAACATGTTCAATATCTGGAGTTTTCTTGGTTTAGCTAGATAATAGAAATATTGTATCTCAGAATTCACCCATTTATTAACACCTATGACTGATTTAACAAAGAAGGGAGTGAAGTTCCATTGGTTAGACCAGTGTGAGGAGGTGTTTATTAAGGGGAATATGAGGTTTAATATAGCTCTAGTGCTAATACTTCTTGACCCAAGGATCAGTTATACTGTTTACTAAGACGTATCTATTGCTGGTTTGGGAGCAGTATTGATGCAGAAGGAGAAGTTATTAGATTATGTTTCACTTTATTTGTGACCCCATTAGTCTAAATATCCTACCCATGACTTGGTGTCGGTAACAATATTATACTATTTTAAGTTTTGGCAGCATTATATCTTCAATGAGAGGTTTTTTTTCTACAATGACCACAAGAGCCTTTGTTATATCTTCACACAGCGAGACCTGAACTTGAGGAAAAGATGATGGACTGAGTATTTATAGAAGTTTTTTATATGGATTATGCACAAGAGAATGGAAGCACCATTATATATTCTCTTATCCATAAGACATAGGTAACTCATGAGCTTAGTGAGCATCCATTAGAGGAATAGGGGCACCTGATGAGTTTATTAGCCTACTAGAGGATAGATGCTTATAAGGATTAAGGATAAATGACATGTTATCCAATGGTGGTCACATATTATTTGTTGGACCAAGTAAAGGATAGATATGAAACTGACCTAGAGTGTTTTGTGATGTGGGAATAGCCAGCTGGAGGTGACCTGATACCTGATTTGTCATTGGGTGATGATGATGTGATCCTCATGCATGTGATAGTTTTAGTCCCTATTTACACCAGGATGGAGTTGATGAGATAATTACATACCTTTAGGTGGGTAGTGAATCCTAGAGAGAAAAATATGTATCATGAATTTAGGAAAAATTTCTAATGTACATGGATGGAGAGGAATAATGATAGTTTTCTTTTCTAATGCCTTACCTATAAGAGGTTGAAGGCCAAGCACTAGCATCTTGGTGGTTTTATCTAGCCACTTCTTGTGCCCTTATATAAGTTAGATGAAATTATGATGGACTTTATGATAATGTTTTCTAGGAACTTGAGGAGATATGATGATTTATGGGCGATTTTTGATCGGTTGATAAATGTTTCCCATTTCTTACTAATTCGTGCAACTCACCTAGTAGTTGAGCTAGGAAAGTTGTTTATCCTTTAGATCATATGATTACATGGAATTCACTTGATCATTGTATATGATGGAGTAAAAAAAATTCATATCATGGTTTCATCAAGGCTTGAAAAATTCCTTGGGGACTCAATTGAGATTGATCACATCATACCATGCTCAGACTAATGGACAATCCAATAAGATGATTTACATACCAGAGAATATGATTTGGGCATATTACCTAGTCTTCAGTGGATCTTAGTATGATCACCTAGCATTTATTTTGAGTTCACATACAATAAAATTTACTATAATTTGATTAATATGACACCTTATGAGGATCTATATGGGATACCATGTCATTCAACACTCTATTGACATGAGGTTGGTGAGGTAGTAGTTATGGGGACCAACATTCTATAATTGACCTTTGAGAGAGTGAATATAATTCAAAAGAGGTTGATCATAGGTTAACTATGAAAAAATTCATATGATAACCATATGATGATACATTTAGAGTTTTCTATAGGTGATTTTTTAGAGTGACTCCTCAGTTGGGCCCTCGATGTTTGAGGAATTAGGGGAAACCAACACTGTGCTATGTCGGACACTTCGAGATCACCGAATAGGTAGGGATAGTGGAATATTTTATGGATATTACTTATCTCTAATGAGTTATGAAAAATTTGTTTCATGTGTCATAGCTCTATTGGTACTTTCTCAATCCTATGTATGTCATCAATTGTGGGGATGTTGAGATGGAGCCTGAGACATCATATGTGGAGTGCATAGTGAAAATTATATAAGGGAGTGAGAAAGTTATTTGGGGGAAGGAAATACCACTAGTCTCTATTCCATTACCTTATAAATGGATCCAGGAAGATACTTGAGAGTTATAGGTCGATGTTTAGGCTCAGTGGCCCGAATTGTTCGATCAGAACAATTAAAGATAATTATTTGGGATGAGAAGTTGATATAGGGGGAGAAATGTAATATCCTTAATTTATTTAAATGTATGAAATGTTAAAGGTTATAAATTATCCATTTATATTTTAATTATCCTCTATTATGGGATGTTTAGAGTTCTTTTTTAAGTCACTAAGTCTATACATTTTGAAGTTGGAAGAGTTGAGGAAGGGATAAGTCATGTGGACATTGGAAGGTAGCCACAAAATAGATGGTATAACCACTGTCTTTCTAGTGGTATTCCAGTAGGATTGGAAAGACCTTTAGACCCCACCATCTATCTGGTAGGATGCCACTATCCAGTCGATGGTTCCAATGGCTCATTAGTGAGGCCCACCAGTTCACTAATACACCTAGTCTAGGGGTGCATTAGATACACCCCATGGGTTTTAATTTTAGGAATTTATCCACCTTAATTAATATCCAATTTCAGACATATTTAAATTAATCTAATTTTTAGACCCCCTTCATCCTTATACTCTCCAATACTTCTCCCCTTGTCTCTTTATCCTTTAATTGATATAAAAATAAAGAAATATGAGTCTTCTCTCTAGATCCATTTTTAATCCTTAATCCTCCTTAAGATATGTGCATAGATCTATATTATATATGTGTTCTCCTTGATGAACTGGTGATTAACTATTCATTTATTCATAGTTAAATATAATAACTAAAAAGTTGATTTCATTTCTTGATCAAACTGATATCTAACTTATATAATGAAAATTAAATGGATAAGGGTTATTTAATCATCATACTAGAACTCTTATTAACAATGGGTCTATGATAGAACCTTAATCTATTGATGAATTCATAGTATATTGGTGGTGAAATAAAAATTACAACAATGAAATATCTTGACCAGAGCATAATTCATCAATAACAGTGATGTTTCTAGGTGATCTTATTCAGACCTCCCTAATCTGTTTCGGGCCACAACCCTCGTTTTTCCTTTAATATAATAAAATCTCAATGTTGGATGGATGGATGGATGAATAAATTCAAAATATGTTCTTTGATCATTGAATGATTATGTGATTTTGGTGTTCATTCCTTGATATTCCTTGGAATTTATCCCATTGACATGCACCTTAAGGTATGTGATTCTAAAATGAAATTATTTAATTAGAATTCTCTTTAGCCTCTATTCTAAAAATCATCCTTGAAAAATCATAACTATATATAGGAATTAATTATGTACGAGATGTTATTTGTGGGAGTGTAACATGTTCATTCACCGTATCCTTGAAAAAATTTGGATTTCTTCATCAAAAACCATGATATCGAAAGTTCCTTACCATTTTGGGCACTCATATACATTTTTTTTCATGGTATGATTCTTATATTATAATGGTTTATGTTCTTGATTGATATTAATTGATTGTGGGTGTGTTCCTTTCCATGATACCCATATATTATTCTTGTTTCCATGATAATTGTTAGATTATATTTTTAATATTATTTTTGTTGATTCAGATGTTTGTTACATGATGTTACTAAATTTCTCATGAGTCCATGCTATGATTGACTAGTTATTCTCTGCCTTATTATGTGGATTACCATGTCATTGGGGGTTTTTCTTGGTATATAATTATAGGTGACCACCATGATATGATTAAAAATTATAGGGGGATTGCACATGATGTGCGATGATAATTATGGTGGACCCCTACGTAGGGTATAATCATGATATCCTTGCATCCTGGATGAAACTTGATTCCTTAAGGATACCAAAGGATGCGTCAAACTTGATGCCTTATAGATACCGACTAGCATGTCCACTCAATCCCTTGTGGACATTGAGTGACATGTCACCAGACTTATGGCTCATTATCAATCTTTTATGAACACCATTGATCATATTTATAGAATGGAGACAAAGTTGGCACAGTCGGGGGTTGGTGGAGGGTTGACCAGTGCATGATTTCTCAGTACATGATTGTATATTTTTTATGATTGCTTTAGCATTTATTATTACTATGGAATATACCTAGTATATATGTGAACACTTACTAAGGATTCATTGGAGGTGTCATGCTGGGTTTTATTACTCACAACCTATATGATCATTTCAATCTATATGAAAAATTCATGTACATAGATCCAGGATAATGTAACACCCGAGAATTTTATGAGAAATATTTTGTTTTTAAATCATAAAAGGAATATTTCACTACACACAACACTAGATTGGCTTGCTTTACACGCAATCGTGTCCTTCCTCGATAGCTTGCGTCGTACGTAATACCGAGTTTCACTAAACAATGATATGCTATTAAAATATTATTAAAACTAGCCGTTATGAATAGTAATAACCACTTTTTGAAATTTTATAAATTTTATTTTTCAAAATGGACTTCATTTTTGGATTCGGAATATCTAAATTATCCTAGGGTGAAATTTTGGTATTTTTCTGAAAACTTTCAATTTTTGATGAATAGTGAAACCACTAAGTGGTGGTTAAAAAAACTAAATTTTTCATAAAAATTAAATTTACCACTTCTTTGAGTAGAATTTCGAAAATCCTAGAGACATGGTTAATATCAAGGACTAAAATGTGGTTCAATGAGATGAAAATAATTTTTGGTGAATAGTAACTTTTTACTTTTTTCTACCACGGTTAAAAGTAAATAGGATAATTAAGGATAAAAGTGTTATTATTATTACCATAACACATTTAATAATTCTATTGGATAAGTGTAATTAGACCAAAAACAACCTTAGTAATAAAATATGACAATTTAGGCCCACTTGGATTAGATTAGGACATTTATTATTAATTTATTTAAAGAAGGGTTAAAATAGTTAAAATCAAAGTTTAATAAGTAAATCATTTATAATATGGGGTTATACATAAGATAAATTCGACTATAAATATTCATTAGAAATCTAAAAATATTTCATACATAATGGTATTTTATTTGTAATTTTTAGACATTAAATAATTTAATTTATTTATGACACAACGATGATGCATTAATTATCTTATTAATGAAATATTGAAATAATTGATGTTATAAATACCCAAATAAATGTAATTTGAGACTTTTTATGAATTAAACTAATTTTCTAGGTTAATATGACATGTTAATATTGATTTAATTAACTTTTGTCTAACTAATAATTCTTTTATGATTTTCACAAAAAATCAATTACCAAATAGTGTCAAAATTGACATAAAATAGTTTTTAAAACAAATATTATATTATTAATTGTTATTTTATTCCTAAAAATCTAAGGTTCGAAAAAATGACTTAGATAAGGTTATATATATTAATAATAAACAACTTGGGGTTCTTTTGGCTTGTTATAGTAAGTTTATTAACCTTATAGAGTAAGAACACAAGAAGACACGATAAAAGTAAAATTATTTAACTTAATGTTAAATCTAAATGATAAGGTTAAAATAGGAATCTAAACTTGTCTAAATTCTATTTTATGAGAGGATTTCGACCCATCCCCACCTTAGCTTTGAGATAAATCAATTTGGAGATATTTAAAACCGAATTTGGCTTTATAATAAAATAATATTTTTAGTTTTTCCAAAGGAGCACCTCTCCTCCCTTATAAAAGGGCACCTCCTCCCCCTCTTCCTCACACCACTTTGAGCCTTCAATATCAGCCAAAACCTGCCAATTTATTCTATCCACTTCTCTAGAGACATCCTAGAGGTCCTGGTCTTCTTCAAAGACCAATTTTAGTGCCCTAAAAGGAGGTCTCAAAGAAGCGCTTCAAAGAAGAGGTAATGTCCGTTACCGATTCCTTCATCTTTATTTCTTCTTCCACTTATTCTTCTTTAGTTGTTTAATTATGAAGTAATAACATCAGTATCACTCATATACTGATATGTTATTATAAGTATGAAACAACCCTATTTCACCATCTATCCATCCTATGGAAAACAAAATCACCGCGCGTGCGTATGTACGAAATACCGTCTCCACGCCGTGGTGTAATCTATTTTCCACCACCACCTTACTTGGATGGGTATAATGGTGTAAATAATGACTATATATGATTATTGTAAAGTGATATTGATTCTGAAATAGTATACATACACTCCAATACAATTCCACGATCATGGGAACGATATCATCGCTCGTGCGTACGTACGGAATACCGTCTCCACGATGTGATGTGACTCGTTCTACATGATATTCATTGCATAATGATTATATAAATGAATTGAATGAATGAATATGATATATATTACACTAATACCATTCTGGAAATGTGGTATCTATAACCTAAAAAGAAAAATAAGAATTTATTCGACAAAACACGTATAAGAACAAAAAGTAATAAACACCTGAATAACAAGTAGTAATGAAATATTACTAATAAGAAGCTAAGAATATGACCATATATGATATCATAAAAATAAGTATTATTCTGGAATAAGTCAATGACATTATCTAAATCATTATACAGGAGGTTTGGACACTTATGAAGCAAATCGAACCTAAGGTAAGGGAAATATCACAATCTCATTTTTATCCGAGATTGTTTATACTTTGGAATTTACTGGGGTTCATTTTATCATCCACATCCATGTTTCCTCAATATGTAATATTTACATCCTTCTACAATATTTTATATCCAATTTTACCCTTCGGTGAGTTTTTAGTAAAAGATATGAAAGGAATCTTTTGTCATTTTTCGTACGAGGTACTTTTTGACTTTTCCGACAAAAGTACGAGAATAATGTTTTCTTTTAACTTATACGGCATGAATGGATTTTTAAAACATTATTTACAAGAAGCTTCCCTTACAAGTTTTCAAGTTTATTTTTAATCAACTTCTTTTAGTTTAAAATTGTATGACATATTAAGAAAGGAAAAATGTTTTTGAAGTAAAAAGGATATTTTCCTCAAGAATGGATTTCAAGTGTTTTATCAAAATTATTTTCCATCTAAGATAATATAGGGTTATGTTTCTATCCCTACTATTACATTGATTTGATTATGTTGTGATGGAATTATTTTTATTAATTCCTTTATCTTATATGAATTGTTTTATGATGTCATGTTGTTTAAGAATCCCATTTTTATTACATGGGTTATGCAATGATGTATGATTTATGATTTTGTGGCACACATATGAATGGTATCATTATGAGATGTGTGGGACATATATCTCCCTCCAATGCATTGGGTAAAGATTTTATATCTAATGAGATAGACATGGCTGGAACGGCAGGTTAAACCGATTCAATGAAACAGGACTGAAATGAGGAGTGAACTCGGTTCAGAAATGGACTTTGTCCACTAAAATAGTCTTGGCAATGAGTCTTGACTAATAAGAAATGATTTTCTATGATTATGTGTGTATGCCACAAAGTTTCATGTTTTAAGTTATGATTATTGGGATTACATTTCACTACTATTATTTATCCCATGTTATGAAATTATGATCTCTTTTGCAGGTTAAGATTTCTAAAAGTTACGTTCTTATGAATATGATGTGATTGCTATTTTTTTTGTTTACCCTTACTGAGCATTTGAGCTCACCCTTTTGTATGTTTTCTTTCCCCAGGTCAGGAATAAGGTTATTAAGTAAGATATTCCAAAAGGGACTATAGATATGATGAAATAAATGGGAGACAGTGTAGATGCTTTATGAACCAGTTGTTTATGTTTCCCAGTTTCTAAAGACACTATACCTATACTGTCCTTTCCTGGTTTTGTTATATGTTGTAATAAGTGTGATTCAATTTTGAAGTAATAACAATGTATGTAAAGTATGGGTCGTTATAGTTGGTATCAGAGGAAAGGTATAGTCAACCTTTGTAAACTAGGATGTGAAAGCCTTAGTAATAACCATAAGGATAAGTCTCAGCATAGTACACAATCTTAGTGTTTTAGAAATGGCCATGAATAACCTAGGATAAGACCTTAATTGTGAAATTTTATTCTTGATTATGTGGTTTTCCTATTATTATTAGTGTTGGTCACACTATTCTTCTTGGTTTTAGTCAATGGATGGAACCCGAAGGAACCGTGTTAATGCGGAATGCGATGGGAAATGCAATGATTATCCCCCTGAGCAACCAAACGTTATGGGAGATGGAATGAAAAAATCTTGTAGCCATGCTCACACAACTTTATCAAGCTATGAATCATGCAGGACTTCAAAATGAGCAAAGGAGCAACATTCTATTGAATCCTTCATGAGGCAGCGTCCACCTTCATTCAGTGGGTCTACGAATCCATTAATTTCTGAACAATGGATTAGTACTATTGAAAAGATATTTTCAGTTCTTCAATGTTCTGAACATGATAAAGTAATCTTAGCAGTGTATCGTTTGGAAGGTGATGCTGGTCAATGGTGGAATCTTATCAAGAATATGAGGCAAAGAGATGAAATTGAGTCCATGGAATGGGACGAGTTCAAGAACTTGTTTTTCAATAATTACTTCCCCCGTATTCTCCAAACAAAGATGGAGAAAGAGTTTCTTGAACTAAAGAAAAATGATGATGAATCTGTTGGTACCTATGAAGCAAATTTTACAAGACTTGCAAGGTACACTTCTGGTATTATTATCCAACCTGAGATTAAGATCAATCGATTCTTTAGTGGCTTAAAACCAAGTCTTCTAAGGGCGTTAGCCATAAGGGACTTCAATAGCTACGAGGAAATCGTTCGATGTGCTCTCAAAGTCGAGATGGAGATTGAAGTAACCCATCAGTCATATGGGTTTGATAAGAAGAGTAAAATGGAATTCAAAGGAAAATCTAAAGAGCACACTGAGAAGAAGATAAGTTTTCCCTTATGCTCAAAGTGTGGAAAGAAACATGGAGGGAGTTGTCTTAAAGGGACAAGTAAATGTTTCAAATGTGGAAAGGAAGGTCATCAGGCATTTGAATGCCGCAATGATGGGAAGAAGATGTCTAATGATGCAAACAAAGGAAGGGATACACAGAATGAACCTACTACACTTAAATGTTTCAAGTGCAAGGAGATGGGGCATTATGCCAATCAATGCCCAAATCCAAGGGTTGATGATGATGGCCGACGTCAACAAACTCTTAAGGCTAAAGAAAAAGGAAAGTCACATGCAATTTCTATCAGCGATGTAGAGTACGATAACGATGTGGTGAAAGGTACACTTACCATACACTCTAAAGTATAAAATGTTTTATTTAATTTTGGATCCACCCACTCTTTTATTTCTGAAAATTTTTATAAGGGTATCACCGTATTACCTCAACAATAAGATGTTGAGTTAGCTGTGACAACCCCTAATGGCACAATAGTCGCGTCAAAAGTTTATAATTCTTCTCTGATTGAAGTTTGTGGGAAAGTGCTTCCTAAAAATCTTGTGATCCTTCCTATAGTGGAATTTGATGTGATTCTTGGCATGGATTGTCTTTCTTTATATGGAGCTCATATCAATTTCCAAAGAAGGGAATTCACATTTCATATTCCAAATCAATCTATGATCATCTATCGATGCAAGGATGAACATAACCTTCCAGTGGAAATTTCTTCCATCTTATGGGTCTTGATTCCACTAAATGGAGGTTATTTATCTCAAATGGTTGGTGAGAAACTCATGATTAAGAATATGCCCATTGTACGGGATTTTGATGATGTCTTTCCGGAGGAATTGCCGGGTCTTCCACCAAATCGTGAAGTTGAGTTTTCAATAGAACTCGTACCGGGTGCTTTACCTATTTCAAAGTCACCTTATAGAATGAACCCAATTGAGTTGCAGGAATTGAAGAAGAAAATCCAAGAGAATCTTGATAAGGGATTCATACGCCCTAGTGCGTCACCTTGGGGAGCACCTGTTCTGTTTGTTAAGAAGAAAGATGGATCAATGAGACTCTGTATTGATTATCGATAACTTAACAAGATCACTATCAAGAACAAATATCCTCTCCCACGCATTGATGACTTATTTTAACAACTACGCGGAGCTCAATACTTTTCCAAGATTGATCTTCGTTTAGGGTATCATCAATTAAGGGTCAAAAGGGAGGATATACCAAAGACAGCTTTTCGTACAAGGTATGGACACTATGAATTTATAGTGATTCCATTTGGTCTTACTAATGCCCCTGTTATCTTCATGGATCTGATGAATTGAGTCTTTAGAGACTATCTTGATTAGTTTGTGGTAGTCTTTATAGACGATATTCTTTTCTATTCAAAGAGCAAGGAAGAACATGGATATCACTTGAGAATTATATTGAAGACCCTGAGAAAGGAGAATATTTATTCCAAATTTACTAAGTGTGAATTTTGGCTTCAAAAAGTTTCATTTTTGGGTCGCATAATCTCAAAAGAGGGGATATCTGTGGATCCAGCAAAAACATAGGTTATCAAAAGATGGTCGAGACCAACAACAATAACTGAGATCCGAAGTTTTCTTGGTTTGGATGGATATTATCGACGTTTTGTGAAAGATTTTTCATGATTATATAATCCACTCACCAGGTTGACTCGGAAAGGAGTTAAGTTTGTTTGGACGGAGGAATGTGAAGAGAATTTCAAGGAGTTGAAAAGAAGGTTATCCAGTGCACCTGTGCTCACACTGCCTTGTAGTGGAGAAAGGTTTGTGATCTACAGTGATGCATCCAAGAAGGGATTGGGGTGTGTTCTTATGCAAAATGATATGGTGATATCTTATGCCTTACGACAGTTGAAAATCCATGAGCAAAATTACCCAACACATGATTTGGAGTTAGCTGCGGTAATATTTACATTAAAGATTTAGAGGCATTATCTTTATGGAGAAAGGTGTGACATTTATACTGATCATAAAAGTTTAAAGTATATTTTCACACAAAAGGATCTGAATATGCACCAAAAAAGATGTTTGGAGCTGATTAAGGATTACGACTGCTCAATCCATTATCACCATGGGAAAGAAAACAAGGTGGCAGATGAATTAAGTCGACAAGACCATGCCAGTTTATCCATGATGAATATCACAAAAGATCCAATATTTATGGATTTACAAAGGATGGATATTGGAATTATAATGGAAAGGGAAAAATCTTATTTTTCTCTAATGAATGTTCAACCATCTATACATGTGAAGATTAAAGAGGCACAGAAAGAAGATGTTGAGTTACAAAAGAAGGTGAGAAATGTTCCTGAATTCAACCTTGATTGTGATGGGATAATAAAGTTCAGGAATCGGGTTTGTGTTCCTCCCATCCTCGAATTAAATAAGGAGATACTGGATGAGGCTCATAGTTCTTCATTCTCTATTCATCCTGGAAGCATGAAGATGTATAGGGACCTGAAAGAGTACTTCTGGTGGGATGGAATGAAAAGAGATGTTGCTGAATATGTCTCTCGATGCTTGGTTTGTGAGCAAGTTAAAGCTGAGAGATAGAAGTCTAAGGGGATGTTACAACCATTACCCATACCCGAATGGAAATGGGAAAAAATAACTATGGACTTTGTCACAGGACTTCCTAAAACATCTAAAGGCAATAATGCTATCTGGGTCATAGTTGATCTTCTTACAAAGTCTACACACTTCATTGCTATTAGAGAGGATTTCTCTCTGGATCATCTTGCCAGGATATATGTAAAGGAAGTGGTAAGATTTCATGGAGTACCACTTTCTATTATATCTAATCAGGATCCGAGGTTTACCTCTAAGTTTTGGCGAAGTCTTCAGCATACCCTGGATACAGAGTTGCGTTTCAGCACTACTTATCATCCTCAGATAGACGGTCAGTCTGAGAGAACAATTCAAACTCTAGAAGATATGTTGAGAGCTTGGTCTATAGATTTCAAAGGTGGTTGGGATCAACACCTACCTTTGGTGGAATTTTCTTATAATAATAGCTTTCACTCCAGTATTCAGATGGCTCCTTATGAAGCTCTCTATGAAAAGAAATGCAGGACTCCAACTTGCTGGGATGAAGTTGGGGAAAGAAATCTATTAGGACCTGATCTTGTTGATGAGATGGAAGAAAAGGTCCGATCTATTCAACAACACATAAGAGCAGCTCAGAGTCGACAAAAAAGTTATGCCGACAACCGAAGAAAATACCTAGAGTTTGAAGTGGGTGATAATGTTTTCTTACGAATATCTCCCTAGAAGAGGGTCATGAGATTTGGAAAGAAGGGGAAGTTGAGCCCTAGATATATCAGTCCTTTCGAAATATTGGATCATGTTGGAAAGGTAGCTTACCGATTGGCGCTTCCACCGAATCTCTCTCAAGTTCACGATGTGTTCCATGTATCTGTCCTGAGAAAGTACATACCTGATCCTTCACATGTACTCAGCTCAGAAGTTGTACCGCTAGAGCAAGAACTTTCTTATGAAGAACATCAGATAGAGATTCTGGATCGTAGCGAAAAAGTCCTACGAAACAAGACCACTCGATTGGTGAAGGTTTTATGGAGGAACCACCAATTAGAATAAGCTACAAGGGAGCTTGAGGATATGATGAGGGAGAGGTATCCTCATTTGTTTGTTACAAAGTGAGGAATTTCGAGGATGAAATTCATTTCAAGGGGGGTAGAATGTAACACCCGAGACTTTTATGAGAAATATTTTGTTTTTAAATCATCAAAGGAATCTTTCACTACACACAACACTAGATTGGATTGCTTTACACGCAATCGCGGCCTTCCTCGATAGTTTACGTCATACGCAATACCGAGTTTCACTAAACAATGATATGCTATTAAAATATTATTAAAACTAGCCGTTATGAATAGTAATAACCACTTTTTAAAATTTTATAAATTTTATTTTTAAAAATGGACTTCATTTTTGGAATCAGAATATCGAAATTAGCCTAGGGTGAAATTTTGGTATTTTTCTGAAAACTTTCAATTTTTGATGAATAGTGAAACCACTAAGTGGTAGTTAAAAAAACTGATTTTTTCATAAAACTTAATTTTACCGCTTCTGTGAGTATAATTTCGAAAATCCGAGAGACATGGTTAATATCAAGGACTAAAATGTGGTTCAATGAGATGAAAATAATTTTTGGTGAATAGTAACTTTTTACTTTTTTTTACCACGGTTAAAAGTAAATAGGGCAATTAAGGGTAAAAAGGTTATTATTATTACCCTAACACATGTACTAATTCTATTGGATAAGTGTAATTCGACCAAAAACAACCTTAGGAATAAAATATGACAATTTAAGCCCACTTGGATTAGATTAGGACATTTATTATTAATTTATTTAAAGAAGGGTTAAAATAGTTAAAATCAAAGTTTAATAAGTAAATCATTTCTAATATGGGGTTATACATAAGATAAATTAGACTATAAATATTAATTATAAAGCTAAAAATATTTCATACATAATGGTATTTTATTTGTAATTTTTAGACATTAAATAATTTAATTTATTTATGACACAACGATGATGCAGTAATTATCTTATTAATGAAATATTGACATAATTGATGTTATAAATACCCAAATAAATGTAATTTGAGACTTTTTATGAATTAAAATAATTTTATAGGTTAATATGACATGTTATTATTTATTTAATTAACTTTTTTCTAACTAATAATTCTGTTATGATTTTCAGAAAAATCAATTACCAAATAGTGTCAAAATTGATATAAAATAGTTTTTAAAACAAATATTATATTATTAATTGTTATTTTATTCCTAAAAATATAAGGTTTGGCCAAATGACTTATATAAGGTTATATATATTAATAATAAACAACTTGGGGTTCGTTTGGCTTGTTATAGTAAGTGTATTAACCTTATAGTGTAAGAACACCAGAAGACACGGTAAAAGTAAAATTATTTAACTTAATGTTAAATCTAAATGATAAGATTAAAAAAGGAATCTAAACTTGAATAAATTATATTTTATGAGAGGATTTAGACCCATTACAACCTTAGCTTCGAGATAAATCAATTTGGAGCTATTTAAAACCGAATTTGGCTTTATAATAAAATAATATTTTTAGTTTTTCCAAAGGAGCCCCTCTCCTCCCTTATAAAAGGGCACCTCCTCCCCCTCTTCCTCACACCACTTTGAGCCTTCAATATCGGCCAACCCCTGACAATTTCTTCTCTCCACTTCCCTAGAGACAACCTAGAGGTCCTGGTATTCTTCAAAGACCAATTTTAGTTCCCTAAAAGGAGGTCTCAAAGAAGCGCTTCAAAGAATAGGTAATGTCCGTTACCGATTCCTTCATCTTTATTTATTCTTCCACTTATTCTTATTTAGTTGTTTCATTATGAAGTAATAACATCAGTATCACTCATATACTGATATGTTATTATAAGTATGAAACAACCCTATTTCACTATCTATCCATCATACGGAAAACGAAATCACCGCGCGTGCGTACGTACGGAATACCGTCTCCATGCCGTGGTGTAATCTATTTTCCACCACCACCTTACTTGGATGGGTATAATGGTGTAAATAATGACTATATATGATTATTGTAAAGTGATATTGATTCTGAAATAGTATACATACACTCCAATACAATTCCACGATCATGGGAATGATATCATAGCTCGTGCGTACGTACGGAATACCGTCTCCACGATGTGATGCGACTCGTTCTACATGATCTTCATTTCATAATGATTATATAAATGAATTGAATGAATGAATATGATATATATTACACTAATACCATTCTGGAAATGAGGTATCTATAACCTAAAAAGAAAAATAAGAATTTATTCGACAAAACACGCATAAGAACAAAAAGTAATAAACACCCGAATAACAAGTAGTAATGAAATATTACTAATAAGAAGCTAAGAATATGACCATATATGATATCATAAAAATAAGTATGATTATGTAATAAGTCAATGACATTATTTAAATCATTATACAGGAGGTTTAGACACTTATGAAGCAAATTGTACCTAAGGTAAGGGAAATATCACAATCTCATTTTTATTCGAGATTGTTTATACTTTGGAATTTACTGGGGTGCATTTTATCATCCACATCCATGTTTCCTCAATATGTAATATTTACATCCTTCTACAATAGTTTATATCCAATTTTAACCTTTGGTGAGTTTTTAGTAAAAGATATGAAAGGAATCTTTTGTCGTTTTTCATATGAGGTACTTTTTGACTTTTCCGACAAAATTACGAGAAGAATGTTTTCTTTTAACTTATACGGCATGAATGGATTTTTAAAACATTATTTCCAAGAAGTTTCCCTTACAAGTTTTCAAGATTATTTTTAATAAAATTCTTTTAGTTTAAAATTGTATGACATGTTAAGAAAGGAAAAATGTTTTTGAAGTAAAAAGGATATTTTCCTCAAGAATGGAGTTCAAGTGTTTTATCAAAACTTTTTTCCATCTAAGATAATATAGGGTTATGTTTCTATCCCTATTATTACATTGATTTGATTATGTTGTGATGGAATTATTTTTATGAATTCCTTTATCTTATATGAATTTTTTTATGATGTCATGTTGTTTAAGAATCCCATTTTTATTACATGGGTTATGCAATGATGTATGATTTATGATTTTGTGGCACACATATGAATGGTATCATTATGAGATGGGTGAGACCTATATCTCCCTCCAATGCATTGGGTAAAGATTTTATATCTCATGAGATAGACATGGCTGGAACAGAAGGTTAAATCGGTTCAGTGAAACAGGACTGAAACGAGGAGTGAACTCAGTTCAGAAATGGACTTTGTCCACTAAGATAGTCTTGACAATGAGTCTTGACTAATAAGAAATGATTTTCTATGATTATGTGTGTATGTCACAAAGTTTCATGTTTTAATTTATGATTATTGGGATTACATTTCACTACTATGATTTATCCCATGTTATGAAATTATGATCTCTTTTGCAGGTTAAGATTTCTAAAAGTTACGTTCTTATGAATATGATGTGATTGATATTTCTTTTGTTTACCCTTACTGAGCATTTGAGCTCACCCTTTTGTATGTTTTCTTTCCCCAGGTCAGGAAGAAGGTTATTAAGTAAGATATGCCAAAAGGGACTATATATATGATGAAATAAATGGGAGACAGTGTAGATGATTTATGAACCAGTTATTTATGTTTCCCAGTTTCTAAAGACACTATACCAATACGGTCCTTTCCTGGTTTTGTTATATGTTGTAATAAGTGTGCTTCAATTTTTAAGTAATAACAATGTATGTAAAGTATGGGTCGTTATAGATAAGGCATGGGGTATATGGAAGATGGTTTATTCAAGGTGAATAGAGTTGGGAGCCACACCAGGACATACTCCAGAGGATAGAACTATCTATTTTTTACCTGATTAAACTTATACTTGGGTTGGTATTTCCACAATTGGAGCCCTGTTTACTTATTTATATGACTAGTATTCTATCTATATAGTTTTCTAATGTTTACTCTAATAATTATATTTTATTAAATTAGGTTATATTATTATTTATTATTTGACATGATATTGAGGGTATAGTCTCTCCACTAAAGGACTTAGACCCACAATATTTTTTTGGAAGCCTCTTATGTAACACCCCAATATTTCATAGTAAGTTATTTTCTTTAAAGTAATTTAATAGCCTGTGCTACACGCAACACCGAGTTCGAGCACACCACGACTTACCAAACTAACCGTTCAAAAAGCAGTTATGAATAGTATTAAATGTATTTTGAATTTTATATACTCCATATAATTTTGACATCCATATTATGTTTTTCTTAGACATAATATAATAATAAATTCAAATTTTCAGATAAAATAAGTATTTTTCAAAAAATAAAATTTTACCGCCTTTTAATGGAGAACCCTATTTAAATCAAATATTTGACACTTTTATATATTCAATTTGATAAAAAAAACTTCTTATTTAGAATAGTGACATAAAAATTTAGTTTGGATAAATTTTTGGTGCTTTTCTAATAACTTTCATATTTTAATAAATAGTGAAACTACAAAATTTTAATTGAAAACAATTTTTTTAATAAAAATAATTTAGAGTGTTAAATTATACATTTGAGTGGGTTTGAAGTATAATTAGATTATATTTTTATCATTTAATCCAATGTTGGTAATTGGATGTAATTTTACATTTAAATTGGACATAAACACATATCAATCTTTTGATAGTTTTTACTCCTCAAAAACCCACTTTTTGGTTTTGACAATGAGAATATCTTTTTAAATTAATTAATAAAAATTATATGTTTTTAATTTGGTAAAGTAGAAATAATTTTTGAATTTGGAATATCAAAATTATCTTTGGATGAATTTTTGTTATTTTTCTGAAAACTTTCAATTTTTGATTAATAGTGAAAAACGTTGCGTTATTATTTAAAACCTAATTTTTATTTAAATAATTATTTATTTTATTTAATTTTATTTTAAGTCAAAATAGATACATAATACCAATATAAGTTCACTTTAATTCATTGGAATCATTCTATAATAAAATTAGTGTAATGCTCCGACCCTAGAAGCCCGAAGCTGGTGCATTATTTTAATACATTCGCATGATACAGTGAATCATGTCCCGAAAGTCTGATTAGTTTAGTATCCTTGGAAGTACTAGACACATTCATAAGTTTTACATTACATCATGGAATAAAAGCATCAACAACATTTTTCCCCTTTGAAAACACTTATATCCTTAGACTATCCCTGTAGGTCAACCATTAAATATTTCTTCATCTCTTGGAAAAAATAAAACATAGAAAGGGGTGAGCTCAGATGCTAAGTAAGGATAACAATATAGCATAAACTTTCATAAATAAGTATAAAAATTTAAGAAAATGTATAAGAATAAAACAAAATCCTTTTAAACATAAAATTCAACAAAATATGGAAAATAAAAAATCAAATAATGCCATTTACTTATTCACAAGGATATTCTACTAGTTGAATAATAACATTCAATATCAATAGCCACTTTCATAATGATAGAATGCATAATTCCAGGCTTCATAACCACATAGTCAAGGCCTTGTGCTAAGACTAGAAATAATATTTTTTCAAAGCCTTGTGACAAGACACTAGTTTGTCTCATGAGACCTACCGATACATGAGGAGCTATAGTGGGCTCCACCAATCACTTACTAAGTCCAATGCATTCCTCATTTGAAAAGGTTTAAAAATAACATAAATATTCGAATTAAAACTAGCATACGAAATGTCAATAATTTATCCATAAACAATGAATGGTATAAAAATAACACATCCACAATCAAACATATCACAAAACCTTCAATACAATATAGAAGATTTGTATCATAATAAATCAACTTCAAACAAGTTTAAAATCCATCAAAGGATAGATGAAAATTATTTGTAAAACTCTTTGAGATAAATATACCTTTTTCATAAAAAAATTTAAAAGTCACACAATTTAGAAAAGAAGACATTTAAAGACATTTTTGAATCAAAGTTTCCCATACCACTTTGAAAATTTTGAAGGTAATTAACATTTTAAAAAACATTCAGGTACATATAAATAAATCCTTAAAAACCATTTTGAAAACATGGACATTAATGAGAATGATTTAGAAGAATAAATATTTAAACCATTTAGAATGATGATCTAGTTAAGGAGTCCCTTCCATAAAACCTTAAAATATTCTTTTTGAAAATATTTTAATGAAACACGGATGTGGATGATAAATAGGTCCCAATAGATACTTATATAAAAGCAACCTCAAATAATAAAGAGATTGTGAAATTAACCCTTACCTTGTACTTTCCTTTGGTCGAGGGTACGTTTATCCTCCTGTATAATGACCATAGTATTTTATTAAATTATAACAAAACCATATTAATATTTATTATATCATACATGATTCATTTATGAATTTATAATACCCATTAAATAATGATTTCTATGTTAAATTAACATTTTGGGTAATAATCGCTTTCTTTATCGTACATGTTTTAACTTGTTATTCATGATCGTATCATTTAGATATTGATTTAAATACTTCAAAAATATAAAACTTGATTTATATATCATATATATTCAGAATAAAAATATTTATAATAGATAGATATATGAAATGGAAGGCACCGTTTAGGGAGATGGTAGGCCCTATGTACGCATAAACGCTGTTTCCGTTTTCATATCCTATTGAACAGAAGTAAGTGAATAAGATATATGTAAGTACATACATACATACATACATATATACATAAATAAAAACATACAGATATATATATATATACATATCCAGTAGCATTATTATGTCATATATTATATACTTATTAATAATATATATTTTTATAATCATCGTTGAATGGTGAAGGTGAGAATGAAATTCATCGCGTCGTGGAGACGGTAATCCGTACGTTCTTACAAGTGACAATATAATTATATTGATGGAGAAATAGTATGTAATTGGATGGTATATCATATATAAAGAATAATGAACATGTTATATATATTATTTACAAAAGTTATACTCATTATTATACCCATCCAAATAATGAAGTGTTTGAATAACAAACTACACCACGGCGTGAAGACGGTATTCCGTACGTACACACATATGGTGACTTTATCATTTAGAGTATGGATAGAATAACAAATATAGTTGTACCATATTTAAAATAACATCAAAATATGTAGGAGGTACTGGATTTATTATTTTGGTATGAAAACAACAATGAAAGAGGAAGTGGAAGATGAAAAGAACTAGAAAGAGGGTGGTGAAATTATTACATCTTCTTCGGGTGTTTCCTATTGAGTTGATAAAAAGGGCTCCTTAGGTTGGCTTTATGAAAAAATAAGGACTCTAGGATGATGTGAGAGAAGTTGGGAGGATATTTGGGAAGGGTTTGGCCGATCCAAATGGCTTTGGAGGTGTGATTTGGAGAGAAGGGGAAGTGCCCTTTTATAAGAGAGGTGAGGGTCACTTTAGGAAAAGATTGAAATATTACTTTATAATAAAATAATTTTCATTTTTTAATGGATAAAAAATGATTTATTTCGAGGATAAAGTAGTTATGGGTCTAAATAATCTCAACCAATAGGTTTTAGTCAAGTTTAGGTTACCATTTTAACCTCATCTTTTAGATTTAACTCTTAGTTAAATAGTTTAACTTTTACTGTGTCTTCTTGTATTCGTATACTATATGGTTAATAAACTTACTCTAAAATTCCAAGAGAACCTAAAGTGATTCATTAAGGACATATATAATATTATTTAAGACCTTTGGAAGAACCTTATATTTTTATGAATATTATATCAACCAATAATATAGTATTTGTTTTCAAAATTAATTTCTGTCAATTTTGACACTATTTGATATTTGGTTTTTTTGAAAGTCATAAAAACTTGATTACTTAGAAAATGATACATTGAATCAACCCTAACATGTAATATTCACCTAGAAAATTAGTGTAATTCCTCAGAAGTCTAAATTTACATTTATTTGGATATTTATAATATCAATTATTTTAATATTTCATTAATAAGGTAATTACTACATCAACATTGTGTCATAAATAAATTAAATTATTTAATGTCTAAAAATTATAAATAAAATACCATTATGTAGGAAACATTTTTATATTTATAATGAATATTTATAGTCTAATTTATATTGTGTGTAACCCTATATTAAAAATGGTTGAGTTATTAAACTTTGAATTTAACTCTTTTAACTCTTCTTTAAATAAAATAATAATAAATGTCATAATCTAATACAAGTGGACCAAAGAGGATCACATTTTATTCCTAAGGTTGTTTTTGGATGAATTAAACTTATCCAATAGAATTAGTACATGTGTTTGGGTAATTATAATACATTTTACCTTTAATTACCCTATTTACTTTTAACCGTGGTAAATAAGTCAAAAGTTACTATTCACAAATATTATTTTCATCCTATTGAACCAAATTTTACTTTCTGATATTAATTTTGTCTCTTTTATTTTTGAAATTCAACTCACAGAAGTGGTAAAATTATGTTTTATGCAAATTTGCAAATGCTCTTAAAAGGTGGGTAAAAAACGTTAAAAAGTTCAACAAAATTTTATACATCTAATTTTATTATAAAATGAGTCCAATGAATTACATTGAACTTATTTAGGTATTATGTATCTATTCTGAACTAAAATAAATTTAAATAAAATAATTAATTATTTAAATAAAAAGTCGGTTTTAAACAATAACTCATTGTTTTTCACTATTCATAAAAAATTGAAAGTTTTTAGAAAAATACAAAAAATTCAGCCTAAGATAATTTTGATATTATAAATTCAAAAATTAATTATATTTTACCAAATAAAAAACATAGAATTTTCATTCATTAATTTAAAATTAATTCTCGTTGTTAAAACCAAAATGCAGGTTTCTAAAAAAGTAAAAACTATCAAAAGATTGACACGTGTTTATGTAAAATATAAATGTGAAATTAAATATAATGACCTACATTGTATTAAATGATAAAAATATATTCTAATTATACATCCAAACAATTAAAATCTATAATTTTACACTATAAATTATTTTGATTAAAGAAGTTGTTTTCAATTAAAATTTAGTATTTTTCAGTATTCATAAAAATATGTAAGTTATCAAAAAAGTACCAAAATTTTATCCAAACTAAATTTTCATGTCCCGATTCTAAATAAGAATTTAATTTCATTAAATTGAATATATAAAATTGTCAAATATTTTTTTAAAAAGGATTCTCCATTAAATATGCGGTAAAATTGCATTTTTTGAAAAATACTTCTTTTATCTGAAAAATTGAATTTGTCCTTATATTATGTCTAAAAAAAATATGAATGTAAAAATTATATAGGATATATATAAAATTCAAAATGTAGTCAATGCTATTCATAACCGCTTTTTGAACGGTCAGTTTGGTAAGTCGTGGTGCGCTCAAACTCATTGTTGCATGTAGCACAAGTTTTTGAATTACTTTGAAGAGATAACATACTATGAAATTTTGGGGTGTTACATTATCCCCTCCTTAAATAAATTGCGTCCTTGCAATTTGAAAATGTTCTTCGAAAATAAAAGGTTTAAAATAGAAAAATAACTTTGTGGAAAACCAACATCAAAAATTTGTTCAATAAAATTTAGTCTTAACAAGAGGGAAATGGAAATGAAAAATTCACCATCAAATTATGATCTTGATTAGGAGAACATTGGTGGAAATTAGAGAAACATAATTAGAGGAAAAATGTAAATATTTATAGGGATTTATTAAGGTCATCAATCACAAATAAGTGTACAATTGAGGGCCTCAAATCCATCGATCAATGATGATTTAAAATATCATCAGTTCAACAAAACATAAGTTATTAGGATAACACATTTTTGGTTTCAAGATCTCTTCCCTAAAGTTCAATAATTAATTTATTCATATAATAAGAGAAAAAAATACTTGACAAGTAGAGTTTCATCCTTCAACTAATTCCTACCACAAACTTATCTTTCACTCCAGAAGATAATAGAATTCAAAAATATTCTATTTATCCTAATCGTATAGGGTTACAAAAATAATAAATTTATAATTCATTTGTTAATCTACAAAAAAAATACATTATAAAAACTAGGACATCACAAAGGCCAGTGGTAGGTGATTCACCCTTGTCACCCTTCGGTTGCAGGTTCTAGTCTCACGGCCTTTCCGGACGCGACGGGTTGTCGCCTGACCTCCAGGTTGTCCTCTTTATGACAATCCAAAAATAATCTCAAGAAATGATTTAACCTTAACAATAGTATCCAATGTAAAAATTAATTGATTCCAACCTTTAAACTTATCCAAAATACTTCTGTCCAAACTCACAGTACAAAATTTACAAGGAAGTTAAACACAATGAAGATTCTTTTTTCCATGTAATAACATGTGAATACCTTAATCATGTATTCTTTTAAAACACTATAACACCCTAAATTACCATAAAAACTTATTGATTACATTAATTCTCCCTTATTCCTTATATAATACTGGATATACTCCTTATATCCAAAAAATTTGTAATCTCCAACAATGATAGAATATAGAAATCATTAATCAGTTTCAAGTTAGTCAAGAATATCCAATATAATTTATCCAAATAAATAATATCTTATTCCAGAATCACTACCTTAGTATCAGAACCATATTATGGTTTATCTTTCTCTCAACCATATATTTTCCAAAACATTTAACCTGTTATTGAGTCACTTTTCTTGGTTCCACACAATCTCAAGTCCTTAATGAAATAGTACTGCAGTACAATCCTTATATACTCTATAATTCATATAACATGTACATCTTTAATACAATACACAAATGAGACAATAATTTAATAACAACATAAGAAATCTAATCATTCTTCTTCATCTTCAGTAGTATCATAAATTGATTATTATCCAATAACATCATTTAGGGTATACTCTGATGATTTGGAAATTGATTCACGTAGTGTCCCAACTCCTTGGAGATGAATCATTATACATTTAAAACCTTTTTCTTACCCTTGAAATCACATACTTGGTGTCCTTTTTCTCCACACTTATAACAAACTACCATTCCCTTCAAGAATTTACCAAGGTGATTCTTTCCACGATTATCACATATACGAAAATCCTTATTTCCCCTCTCCCCTTTATCCATCTTTCTATCTTCCATCATTTTCTTCTCTTTCTTCCCTTCAAAGCCATAGGGCTCATATAATTCTTTAATTATCTTATTAACACGTGATACTATTTCTTCATATGATGAGAATACGTGGGAGACTATTTCCCTTTTAAATGTTGGATTAATACCATGAAAGATATGATCCTTCTTAATATTTAGATCATGCGTATTGCTAGACTTATCATTCATTATACTAGGTGACATTTCTAAAAAATGGAATACACTAGGTTAGTTTATGAATCACAATGCATAATTCCAAACTTTTAAAATAACTAACATAATTAAAAAGATTATGCATATAATCTATAATCATAAAATGTTTTCTTTGAGGAAGTATTTACTCTTAAATCCTTCATAATGGATTGTAATGAAAATGTGAATTGTCCTAAGCATATCCCCTGGGAGTGTGGTAACCAAGAGTGTAGAAAGTCCCGTTTTCATGCACCAGTTACCGTTCGAGTCTATCTCAAAGTGGTGTTTTTGGGTTTTACCCCAAGGTACATCTGTGCTAGAGCTGCCTCTACCTACTCGTATCCAGACAGGGATGTATTGTTTGGAAAGCTCACAAAATCTCTACAGTACCAAAATTCTAGGAAGTTATTATATACTAATCCTCAAAGTCTATCTTAGGATAATGTTATCTAATTAGAGTTTTTCTAAATCTAGTTTCCAATGTTTATACTAAACTTCCTCTGATACCAACTGTAACGCCCCAACCTCAGAAGCCCAGAGTTGGTGCATTATTTTAATACATTGGCATGATAAAAGGAATCATGTCCGAAATTCCGATTAGTTTAGTAGCATTGTAAGTACTAGATACATTCATAAGTTTTACATTACATCCTGAAATAAAAAACATCAATAGAATTTTGTCCCCTTTAAACACACATATATCCTTAGACTATCCCTGCAGGTCAACCATTAAATACTTCTTCACCTCCTAGGAAAAATAAAACATATAAAGGGGTGAGATCAGATGCTCAGTAAGGATAACAATATAGCAGAAACTTTCATAATTAAGCATAAACATTTAAGGAAATATATAAGACTAAAACAAAAGCCTTTTAAACATAAACTTTAGCATAATATGGAAAATATAAAATCAAATAATTCAATTTACTTATTCACATGGATATTCTACTAGTCAAATAATCGCATGCAATATCAATTTCCACTTTCATAATGACAAAATGCATAATGCCAGAATTCATAACCACATAGTCAAGGCCTTTTTCCAAGACTACAAATAAGATTTTGTCAAAGCCTTGTAACAAGACACTAGTTTGTCTAATGAGACCTACCGATGCATCGAGGAGCTATATAGGGCTCCACCCATCACTTACTAAGTCCAATGCATTCCTTATATGAAAAGGTTTAAACATAATATAAACATTCATATTAAAAATAGCATACGAAATGTCAATACTTTATCCATAAACCATGAATGGTATAAAAATAACACATCCACAGTCAAACATATCAAAAAAAATTCAATACAATATGGAATATTTTTATAATAATAAATCAACTTCAAACAAGTTTAAAATCCATCAAAGGATATATGAAAATGATTTGTAAAACCCTTTGAGAGAAATATCCCTTTTTCATAAAAACATTTAAAAGTCACATAATTTAGAAAAAAATACATTTAAAGACATTTTTTAATCAAAGTTTCCCATACAAATTTGAAACTTTTGAAAGTAATTAACATTTTAAAAAATATTCATTCCCATATAAATAAATCCTTAAAAACCATTTTGAAAACATGGACATTAATGAGAACGATTTAGAAGAATAAATATTTAAACCATTTAAAATGATGATCTAGTTAAAGTGTCCCTTCCACAAAACCTTATAATATTCCTTTTGAAAATATTTTTATGAAACATGGGTGTGGATGATAAAGAGGTCTTAGTAGAAACTTACGTAAAAACAACCTCGGATAATAAAGAGATTGTGAAATTAACCCTTACATTGCACTTTCCTTTGGTTGAGTGTACGTTTAACCTCCTATATAATGACCATAGTATGTCATTAAATTATACCAGAACCATATTCATATTTATTATATCATACATTATTCATATATGACTTTATAATACCCATTAAATATTGATTTCCAAGTTAAATTAACATTTTGGGTAATAATCGCTTTCTTTATCGTACATGTTTTAACTTGTTATTCTTGATCGTATCATTTAGATCATGATTTAAATACTTCCAGAATATAAAACTTGATTTATATATCATATATATTTATAATAAAAATATTTATAATAGATATATATATGAAATGGAAGGCACCGTTTATGGAGATGGTAGATCGTACATACGCATAAACGTTGTTTCCGTTTTCATATCGTATTGAACAAAAGTATGTGAATAAGATATATGTAAGAACACACACACACACACAAACAAATATATATATATATATATATATATATATATATATCCAGTATCATAATTATTTCATATATTACATACTAATTAATAATATATTTTTTTATAATCATCATTGAATGGTGAAGGTGGGAATGAATCTCATCGCGTCGTGGAGACAGTAATCCATACGTACGCACGAGCGACAATATCATTATATTGATGGAGAAATCAAATGTAATTGGATGGTATATCATATTTAAATAATAATTAACATGATATATTTATTATTTAAATAAGTTATACTCATTATTATCTTCATCCAAATAATGAAGTGTTTGAATAACAAACTACACCATAGCATGGAGATGGTATGCCCTATGTATGCACGTATGATGACTTTATCATTTATAGGATGGATAGAATAACGAATATGGTTGTACCATATTTATAATAACATCACAGTATGTAGGAGGTACTGGAGTTATTATTTTGGTATGGAAACAACAAATAAATAGGAAGTGGAAGATGAAAAGAACTTGAAAGAGGGTGGTGAAATTATTACCTCTTCTTCGGGTGTTTCCTTTTGAGTTGATCAAAAGGGCTCCTTAGGTTGGCTTTTTGTTCAAATTAAGGACTCTAGGTTTATGTGATGGAAGTTTAGAAGATATTTGGGCAGGGGTGGCCGATCCAAATGGCTTTTGAGGTGTGATTTTGAGAGAAGGGGAAGTTCCCTTTTATAAGAGAGGTGAGAGTCTTTTTAAGAAAATCTTGAAATATTATTTTATAATAAAATAATTTTTGGTTTCTAATGGCTCAAAAATAAATTATATAGAGGTTAAGGTAGTTATGAGTATAAATACTCTCAACCAATAGTTTTTAGACAAGTTTAGGCTACCATTTTAACCTTATCTTTTAGATTTAACTCTTAGTTAAATAGTTTAACTTTTACCGTGTCTTCTTGTATTCTTACACTATATGGTTAATAAACTTACTATAAACTTCCAAGAGAACCTAAAGTGGTTATTTAATGAAATATATAATATTATTTATCCCTTTGTATGAACCTTTTATTTTTAGGAATATTATATCAACAAATAATATAGTATTTGTTTTAAAAATTAATTTATGTCAATTTTGACACTATTTGGAATTTGGTTTTTTTTGAAAGTCATCACAACATGATTACTTCAAAAAAGATACCTTTAATCAACCCTAAAATGTTATATTCACCTATAAAATTAGTGTATTTCATCAGAAGTCTCAATTTACATTTATTTGGATATTTATAATATCAATTATTTTAATATTTCATTAATAAGGTAATTACTTTATCATTATTGTGTCATAAATAAATTAAATTATTCAATGTCTAAAAATTATAAATAAAATTACATTATGTAGGAAATATTTTTAGCTTTCTAATTAATATTTAGAGTCAAATTTATATTGTGTTTAACCCCATATTAAAAATAGTTTAGTTATTAAACTTTGAATTTAACTCTTTTAACTATTCTTTAAATAAAATAATAATAAATGTCCTAATCTAATCCAAGTGGACCAAAGAGGATAATATTTTATTCCTAATATTTTTTTTGTTCTAATTAAACTTATCCAATAGAATTAAGACATGTGTTTGTTTAATTATAATAACATTTTCACCTTCAATTACCCTATTTACTTTTAACTGTGGTAAATAAAAGTCAAAAGTTACTATTCAACAAAAATTAATTTCATCTTATTAAGCCACATTATACTTACTGATATTAACCATGTCTCTAGGATTTTTTTAATTTTACTCAAAGAAGTGGTAAAATTATGTTTTATGCAAATTTGAAAATACTCCTAGAAGGTGGGTAAAAACGGTAAAAAGTTCAACAAAATTTTATACATCTAATTTTATTATAAAATGACTCCAATGAATTACATTGAACTTATATAGGTATTATATATCTATTTTAACCTAAAATAAATTTAAATAAAATAAATAATTATTTAAATAAAAATTTGGTTTTAAACAATAATTCAGTGTTTTTCACTATTCATAAAAAATTGAAAGTTTTCAGAAAAATAACCAAAATTCACCCTAAGATATTTTTGATATTCTGAATTCAAAAATGAAGTATATTTTATGAAATTCAAAACATAGAAGTTTCATTTATTAATTTAAAATTAATTCCTATTGTCAAAAACAAAAGGCGGGTTTTAAAAAAAGAAAAAACTATCAAAAGATTGACATGTGTTTATGTCAAATTTAAATGTGAAATTAATTATAATGAACTACATTGTATTAAATGATAAAAATATAGTCTAATTATAATCCAAACGATTAAAATTTATAATTTAACACTATAAATTATTTCAATTAAAAAATTTGTTTTCAATTAAAATTTAGTATTTTTCAGTATTCATCAATATATGAAAGGTAATAGAAAAGAACCAAAAATTTATCCAAAATAAAATTTTTAGGTCCTGATTCTAAAGATAAATTTAATTTCATTAAATTTAATATATAAAAGTGTCAATATTTGTTTTAAAAAGGATTCTCCTTTAAATAGGTGGTAAATTTTCATATTTTTGAAAAATACTTATTTTATTTATAAAAAATTGAATTTTTCTTTATATTATGTCTAAGAAACAAAAAATATTAATGTTAATATTATATAGGATATATATAAAATTAAAAAAGAAGTTAATACTATTCATAACTGCTTTTTGAACGGCTAGTTTGGTAAGTCATGGTGTGCTCGAACTCAGTGTTGCGTGTAGCGCAAGTTATTGAATTACTTTGAAGAGATAACATACTATGAAATCATGTGGTGTCACATTCTCCCCTACTTTAATAAATTGCATTTTCTCTATTTGAAATTTTTCTTCGAAAATAAAAGGTTAAAAATAAAAAAATACCTTTGTGGAAAACCCACATTGGAAATTGGTTTAATAAAATTTAGTCTTAACAAGAGGGAAATGGAAATGAAAAAGTCACCACCAAATTATGATCTTGATTAGGAGAACATTGGTAGAAATTAGAGACACATATTTTGAGGGAAAATATAAATATTTATAAGGAGTGATTGAGGTCATCAATCACAAAAAAGTGTATAATTGAGGGCCTCAAATCCATCGATCTATGATGATTTAAAATATAATTAGTTCAACAAAACATAAGTTATTAGGATAAAACATTTTTGGTTTTAAGATATCTTCCCTAAAGTTTAAGAATTAATTTATTCATAGAATAAGAGAAAAAAAATACTTGAATAGTAGAGATTCATCCTTCAACTAATTCCTACCACAAACTCATCTTTCACTCCAGAAGATAATAGAATCCAAAAATATTCTATTTATCCTAATTGTATAGGGTTTCAAAAAATAATAATTTATAATTAATTTGTTAGAATATAAAAAACTACATTATACAAACTAGGACATCACATAGGCCAGTGGTAGGTGATGCACCCTTGTCTCCCTTCGGTTATAGGTTCAAGTCTCACGGCCTTGCCGGACGCAACTGGTGGTCGCCCGACCTCCGGGTTGTCCTTTTTATGACAATCCAAAAATAATCTAAAGAAATGATTTAACCTTAATAATATTATCCAATGTAAAACTTAATCGATTCCAACCTTTAAACTAATCCAAAATACTTCTATCCAAACACACAGTCCAAAATTTATAAGGTAGGTAAACACAATGAAGATCCTTTTTGCCACATAATAACATGTGAATACCTTCATCATGTATTCTTTTAAAACACTGTAACTCCCTAAATTACCATAAAACCTTATTTATTACATTCATGCTCTCTTATTCCTAATAGAATACTGGATATACTCCTTATATCCAAAAATGTTGTAAGCTCCAATAATGATGTAATGTACAATTCATTAATCAGTTTCAAGGTAGTCAAGAACATCCAATATAATTTTTCCAAATCAATCATATCTTATTCCAGAATCACTACCTCAGTATCAGAACCATATTATGGTTTATCTTTCTCTCAACCATATATTTTCAAAAAAAATTAACCTACTATTGAGTCACTTTTCTTGGTTCCACACAATCTCAAGTCCTTAATGAAATAGTACTGCAGTACAATCCTTATAAACTATATAATTCATATAACATGTACATCATTAGTACAATACTCAAATGACACAATAATTTAATAACAACATAATAAATCTAATCATTAATCTTCATATTCGTTAGTTTCATAACTTTATTTTTATTCAATAGCAGCATTTGAGGTATACTCTGATTATTTGGACATTGATTCACGTAGTGTCCCATCTTCTTGGAGATGAAGCACTGTAAATTTGAAACCTTTTTCTTACCCTTGAAATCAAGTACTTTGTGTCCTTTTTATCCACACTTATAACAAACTACCATTCTCTTCAAGCATTTACCAAGGTGATTCTTTCCAAAATTATCACATATGGGAAAATCCTTCTTTCCCCTCTTCTCTTTATCCATCTTTCTCTCTTCCATCATTTTCTTCTCTTGCTTCCCTTCAAAGCCATAGGGCTCAGAGAATTATTTACTTATCTTATTAACACATGATACTATTTCTTCATATGATGAGAATATGTGGGAGAATATTTATCTTTTAAATGTTGTCTTAATACCATGAAAGATATGACCCTTCTTAATATTTTGATCATGCGTATTTCTGGAATTACCATTCATTCTACTAGGAGCCATTTCTAAACAATGGCATACACTATGTTAGTTTATGAATCACAATGCATAATTCCAAACCTGTAAAATACCTAATGTAAATTGAAAAGATTATGCATATAATCTATAATCATAAAATGTTCTCTTTGAGGAAGTATTTACTCCTAAATCCTTCATAATAGCTTGTAATGAAAATATAAATTATCCTAAGCATATCTCCCAGGAGTTTCGTAACCAATAGTGAAACAAGGCCTATTGTCATACATCAGTTCTCGTTTGAGTCTAGATCAAAGTGGTGTTTTAAGGTTTTACCCCTAGGTACATCTATTCCAGAGCCGCCTCTACCTGATCGTATCCAGACAGGGATGTATTGCTTGGAAAACTCACAAAATATCTACAGTACCAAAATTATATGAAGTTCTTCTATACTAATCCTCAAATTTTATCTTAGGGTAATGTTCTTTAATCAATATTTTTCTAAATCTAGTTTCCAAGGTTTATACTAAACTACCTCTGATACCAACTGTAACGCCCTGACCCCAAAATCCTGGAGCCAATACATTATTTTAATACATTGGCATGATACAAGGAATCATGTCCCAAAATTCTGATTAGTTTAGTATCCTTGGAAGTACTAGATACACTAATAAGTTTTAAATTACTTCATGAAATAAAAAACATCAACAACATTTTGTCCCCATTGAACACACTTATATTCTTAAACTATACCTATAGGTTAATCATTAAATACTTCTTCACCTCCTCAGAAAAATAAAACATAGAAAAGGGTGAGCTCAGATGCTCAGTAATGATAACAATATAGTAGAAACTTTCATAAATAAGCATAAACATTTAAGGAAATGTAAAAGACTAAAACAAAAGCCTTTTAAACATAATCTTTATCATAATATGGAAAATATAAAATCAAATAATTCCATTTACTTATTCACATGGATATTCTACTAGTCGAATAATACCATGTAATATCAATAGACACTTTCATAATGATGGAATGCATAATTCCGGACTTCATAACCACATAGTCAAGGCCTTGTTCCAAGAATAAAAATAAGATTTTGTCAAAGCCTTGTGACAAGACACTAGTTTGCCTCATGAGACATACCGATGCATCAAGGAGCTATAGCGGGCTCCACCCATCACTTACTAAGTCCAATTCATTCCTCATATGAAAAGGTTTAAAGATAACATAAACGTTCGTATTAAAACTAGCATACAGAATGTCAATAATTTATACATAAACCATGAAGGGTATAAAAATAATACATCCATAGTCAAACATATTACAAAACCTTCAATACAATATGGAATATTTTTATCATAATAAATCAATTTCCAATAAGTTTAAAATCCATCAAAGGATAGATGAAAATGATTTGGAAAACTCTTTGAGAGAAATTTCCCTTTTTCCAAAAAACATTTAAAAGTAACACAATTTATAAAGGTAGACATTTAAAGACATTTTTGAATCAAAGTTTCCCATACCAATTTGAAACTTTTGAAAGGAATTAAAATTTTAAAAAACATTCATGTCCATATAAATAAACCCTTAAAAACCATTTTGAAAACATGGACATTAATGAGAATGATTAGAAGAATAAATATTTAAACCATTTAAAATAATGATATAGTTAAAGAGTCCATTCCATAAAACCTTAAAATATTCCTTTTGAAAATATTTTTATGAAACACAGATGTGTATGATCAATAGGTACCAGTATATACTTACATAAAAACAACCTCAGATAATAAAGAGATTGTGAAATTAACCCTTACCTTGCACTTTCCTTTGGTCGAGGGTACGTTTAACCTCCTGTATAATGACCGTAGTATGTTATTAAATTATAACAGAACCATATTCATATTTATTATATCATAGATGATTCATATATGACATTATACTACCCATTAAATAATTATTTCCATGTTAAATTAACATTTTGGGTAATAATCGATTTCTTTATCGTACGTGTTTTAACTTGTTATTCTTGATCGTATAATTTAAATCATGATTTAAATACTTCAAGAATATAAAACTTGATTTATATATCATTTATATTTAGAATATAAATATTTATAATAGATAGATATATGAAAAGGAAGGCACCATTTATGGAGACGGTAGGTCGTACGTACATATAAACACTGTTTCTGTTTTCATATCGTATTGAACAGAAGTAAGTGAATAAGATATATGTAGGTATATATATATATATATATCCAGTATCATTATTATGTCATATATTACATAATTATTAATAATATATATTTTTATAATCATCGTTGAATGGTGAAGGTGGGAATGAATCTCATCGCTTCGTGGAGACGGTAATCCGTACGTACACACGAGCGACAATATCATTATATTGATGGTGAAATCGTATGTAATTGGATGGTATATAATGTATAAAGAATAATTAACATGTTATATTTATTATTTTCATCAGTTATACTCATTATTATACCCATCCAAATAATGAAGTGTTTGAATAACAAATTACACCACGACGTGGAGACGGTTTGCCGTACGTACGCACATATGACAACTTTATTATTTAGAGGATGGATAGAATATCAAATATGGTTGTACCATATTTATAATAACATCACAGTATGTAGGAGGTAATGGAGTTATTATTTTGGTATGGAAACAACAAATAAAGAGGAAGTTGAAGATGAAAAGAACTTGAAAGAGGGTGGTGAAATTATTACCTCTTCTTCGGGTGTTTCCTTTGGAGTAGATCAAAAGGGATCCTTAGGTTGGATTTATTATAAAGGTAAGGAATATTAGTTGATGTGAAGGAAGTTTAGAGGATATTTTGGTAGGGTTTTGACGAGCCAAATGGCTTTGGAGGTGTGATTTTGAGAGAAGGAGAAGTGCCCTTTTATAAGAGAGGTGAGGGTCACTTTCAAAAAACCTTGAAATATTATTTTATAATAAAATAATTTTCTGTTTCTAATGGCTCAAAAATGATTTATTTCGAGGATAAGGTAGTTATGGGTCGAAATAATCTCAACCAATAGGTTTTAAACAAGTTAAGGTTACCATTTTAACCTTATATTTTAGATTTAACTCTTAGTTAAATAGTTTAACCTTTACCACGTCTTCTTGTATTCTTACACTATATGGTTAATAAACTTACTCTAAACTTCCTAGAGAACCTCAAGTGGTTAATTAATGAAATATATAATATTATTTAATCACTTTTTCCAAACCTTATATTTTTAGGAATATTATATCAACCAATAATATAGTATTTGTTTTTAAAATTAATTTATCTCAATTTTGATACTATTTAGTATTTGGTTTTTGTGAAAGTCATAAAAACTTGATTACTATGAAAAATATACATTTAATAAACCCTAAAATGTAATATTCACCTAGAAAATTAGTTTAATTCATCATAAGTCTCAATTTACATTTATTTTGATATTTATAATATCAATTATTTTAATATTTTATTAATAAGGTAATTACTACATCATCATTGTTTCACAAATAAATTAAATTATTTAATGTATAAAAATTATAAATAAAATAAAATAATTTATTAAATCTTTCTATATTTCTAATGAATATTTATAGTCTAATTTATATTGTGTGTATCCTTATATTAAAAATGGTTTAGTTATTAAACTTTGAATTTAACTCTTTTAACTCCTCTTTAAATAAAATAATAATAAATGTTCTAATCTAATCCAAGTGGACCAAAGAGGATCATATTTTATTCCTAAGGTTGATTTTGGTCGAATCACACTTATCCAATATAATTAGGACATGTGTTTGGGTAATTATAATATTATTTTAACCTTTAATTACCCTATTTACTTTTAACTTTGGTAAATAAAAGTTAAAAGTTACTATTCACCAAAAATTATTTTCATCTTATTGAACCAAATTTTACTTACTGATATTAACCGTGTCTCTCATATTTTTGAAATTCAACTCACAGAAGAGGTAAAATTATGTTTTATGCAAATTTTCAAATTCTCCAAGAAGGTGGGTAAAAAACATTAAAAAGTTCAACAAAATTTTATACATCTAATATTATTATAAAATGAATCCAATGAATTACATTGAACTTATATAGGTATTATGTATATATTTTGACCTAAAATAAATTTAAATAAAATAAATAATTATTTAAATAAAAATTCGGTTTTAAAAAAATAACTCAGTGTTTTTCACTATTCTTCAAAAATTGAAAGTTTTCAGAAATATACCAAAAATTCACCCTAATATAATTTTGATATTATGAATTAAAAAATGAAGTATTTTTACCAAATTAAAAAAATTGAAGTTTCCTTTATTCATTTAAAATTAATTCCCGTTATCAAAACCAAAAATTGGGTTTCTAAAAAAGTAAAAACTATAAAAAATTGACATGTGTTTATGTCAAATTTAAATGTGAAATTACTTATAATGACCTACATTGTATTAAATGATAAAAATATAGACTAATTATAAATCCAAAACATTAAAATTTATAATTTAACACTATAAATTATTTCGATTAAAAAAGTCATTTTCAATTAAAATTTAGTATTTTTCAGTATTCATCAAAATATTAAAGTTATCCGAAAAGTACCAAAAATTTATCCAAACTAAATTTTTATGTCCCGATTTTAAAGAAGAATTTAATTTCATTAAATTGAATATATAAAATAGTCAAATATTTTTTTAAAAAAGGATTCTCCATTAAAAATGCGATAAAATTTCATTTTTTTAAAAATACTTCTTTTATTTGAAAAATTGAATGTGTCCTTATATTATGTCTAAGAAACACAAAATATGAATGTTAAAATTATATAGGATATATATAAAATTAAAAATGATGTTAATACTATTCATAACCACTTTTTGAATGGCTAGTTTGGTAAGTCAAGGTGCGCCCGAACTCGTTGTTGCTTGTAGTGAAAGTTATTGAATTACTTTGAAGAGATAACATACTATGAAATCTTGGGGTGTTACCATTAGATGTATAAAATTTTATTGAACTTTTTAAACGACTTTTACCCACCTTCTAGGAACATTTTCAAATTTGCATAAGACCTAATTTTACCACTTCTGTGAATTGAATTTCAAAAATCTAGGAGACACAGTTGAAATTAGTAAGTAAAATGTGGTTCTATAGGATGAAAATAATTTTTTTTGAATAGAAACTTTTCAATTTTATTTAACACGGTTAAAAGTAAATAGGGAAATGAAAGGTAAAAATGATATTATAATTACCCTAACACATGTACTAATTCTACTAAATAAGTTTATTTCGACCAAAATAAACCTTAGGAATAAAATACGATCCTTTTGATACACTTGGATTAGATTAGGACATTTATTATTATTTTATTTAAAGAAGAGTTAAAAGTGTTAAATTCAAAGTTTAATAACTATACCATTTTTAATAGAGGGTTATAAAGAAGATAAATTCGACTATAAATATTAATTATAAAGATAAAAATATTTCCTACATTATGGTATTTTATTTATAATTTTTAGACATTAAATAATTAAATTTATTCATGACACAATAATGATGCGGTAATTACCTTATTAATTAAAGATTAAAATAATTTTATTATAAATATAAAAATAAATGTAAATTTAGACTTTTGATGCATTAAAATAATTTTCGAGGTTAATATGACATTTTAGGATTGATTTAATTTATTTGGTTCTATTTAATAAAGTTTGTTTGACTTTTAGAAAAACCAAATACCAAATAGTGTCAAAATTGACATAAATGAGTTTTTAAAACAAATACTATATTATTAAATGTTATGATATTTATAAAAATATAAGGTTCATCCAAAGGACTCATTTAATAATAGATATGTCATTAATGAACCTCTTGGGGTTCTCTTGGATTTTTATAGTAAGTTTATTAACCATTTATTATAATAGTACAAGAATACATGATAAAAGTTAAACTATTTAACTAAGAGTTAAATCTAAACAATAAGTTTAATATGGTGACTTAAACCTATATAAAACCTATTGGTTGAGAGGTTTTAGACCCATACCCACCTTATCCTCTAAATAAATCATTTTAGATCCATTATAAACCAAAAACTATTGTATAATAAAATAATATTTCAAGATTTTCCTAAAGTGACCCTCACCTCTCTTATAAAAGAGTAATTCACCTTCTCTCAAAATCACACCTCCAAATCCATTTGGCTCGACCAAAACCTGCTAAATTATCCTCCCAAATACCCTCACATCAACCAAGAGGAAATATTTTGATCATAAATCCACCCTAAGGATCCCTTTTGATCAAATCAAAAGGAAGCACCCGAAGAAGAGGCAATTATTTCATCACCTATTTCAAATTTCTTTTCTTCTTCCACTTCCAATTTCTTTGTTATTTCCATACCAGAATAATAAATCCAGTACCTTATACATACTATGATGTTATTATAAATATGGTACAACCATATTCATTATTCTATCCATCCTATTAATGAAAAAGTCACCATACGTGTGTACGTATGACTTACCGTCTCCACGTCGTGGTGTAGTTTGTTATTCAACACTTCATTATTTGGATGGGTATAATAATGAGTATAATTGATGTAAATAATAAATATAAAGTTTTAATTATTCTGTATATATGATATACCATCCAATTACATATTATTTCTCCATACATAGAATGATATTATCGCTCGTGCGTACGTACGGATTACCGTCTCCACAAACACGATGAGATTCATTCCCCATAATAACAATTGAAGAATAATTTTCATTTTATTAATAAAAATAATGTTTAAGAACTCAATATAATTATGTATATGAATCAAATACATACTATCCATAACAAACATGACTAACTTAAGAAAAAATATGAAGGAAAACGAATCACTTGACATCCAAAAAAATGACACTACTGAAATATCATTAACAAATAAATATTATAAGATCATATATGATGTCATATTTATATATGTGGTTCTTTTATATTTTAATAAAAATGATTTCACCATTATACAGGAGTTTAAACTTCCCTCTACTAAGTAAAAATTACAAGTTAATAGGTTTTCATCTCACTTTTTATTCCTGTGAGATTCATGCTATATTTTCCACTATTTCCTTTTGTGTGGTGTATGTACTGTCCATGATTGTAATCATTGTGTAATATAATTTAATTTATGTGTATTTAAATATTCATTGTATGATCCTTATTTAATGTGGTGTATGTTTTGTAAGTTACCAAATCGGTAAGGGATTTTCTAATTTCAATTTCCACTCATTGGATTTTACGCAAACTTCATTGATTATTTTACTCCAAGATTATGTGTGAAATAAATATTTATTTATTTATGTAGTAATTTACACTAACCTTTGTTTGGATATAATTTTGATACACATAATCACTCCATTGAAAAATTCTCATGTCATTGAGATGAACTTGATAAGGGTAATCTTAACTCAATTTCCATTCATTGAGTTAAAAATCCAAGTCATTGGTTTTGTTTTTAATAAGAATTTGTGTGAATGTAATATGATGGATTTATATTGAATATTCAATTATATTGAGTGTATTTCTATTTTTAACACATAATTATGTCCTTGATTTATCCTTAACCTAAGGGTACCGTCTTTATAAGGTATTTCATATCAATTTACATTCCATTGAAACCTCTTTGTTGTTATGTGCCAATTAACTTTTATATGGTGTACATAATATACTTTGACATAGTATATCATGAATCCCTTTATTATCATGATATTATAAAGTTTTTATTAACTCAATTATTTGTATTCAAGCGTCTCTCATTTGGTTAGGAACTCCAACTAAAATATCATTTTAAATGTTTTAAAGATTTATTTATCTAAATATTTCTCATTAATGTCCATGTTTTAGAAATGATTTTAAGGATTTATTTATATGGACATGAATGTTTTAAAATTTAAATTCATTTTAAAATTTTCAAAGTGGTACGGGACCCTTTTATTCAAAAACCTCTTTTAAACAGCTTCTTAATAAATAGTGAGACTTTTCAATGTTTCCAAGAAAAAGGCGATATTTCTCTAAAATATTTTAATGATTATTTTTATCTATGTTAATATACATCATTATTCTTGATCAAGGTTGATTTATAAAATTGTACACATTTTATTGAAAGATTTATGTTTGACTGTGGATGTGCTATTTCTATACCATTCATGGTTTGTGGTTAACATGTTGACATTTTGTATGCTAGTTTTCATAAGATTATTTAGATTATGATTCAACCTTTTCATATGAGGAATGAATTAGACTTAGTAAGTGACAGGTGGAGCCCGCTATAGCTCTTCGATGCATCAATAGGTCTAATGAGACAAACTAGTTTCTTGGCACAAGGCCTTGAAAAAATATTTATTTGTAGTCTTGTCATGAGGCCTTGACTATGTGGTTATGATGTTTGAAATTATGAATTCCATCATTATGAAATTATCTATTGATATTACATGTAATTATTCAACTAGTAGAACATCCATGCGAATATGTAAATGATATTATTTGATTTATCTTATCCATATTATACTGAAGTTTATGTTTAAAAGGCCTGTTTTTTAGTCTTATACATTGCCTTAAATGTTTATGCTTATTTATGATAGTCTCCACTATATTGTTATCCTTACTGAGCATCTAAGCTCTCCCATTTCTATATTTTATTTTTCCTAGGATTCGAAAAAGTATATTATGATTAACCTGCAGGAATAGGCTAAGGGATATGAGTGTGTTCAAAGGGGACACAATGTTGTTGTTTTTCCATTTCATGATGTAATTCAAAAGTTATGTATGTATCTAGTACTTCCAAGGATACTAAACTAATTGGTCTTTCGAGACTTGATCTATTGTGATCATGCCAATTTTATGTAATAATCCACCATTGATCCACTTTACCCTCCATACAATAAGCAACCAGAAGAACCTTCTCTTGTTCAGAAAATTTAAGGATGGGGAAGATATTTTCAATGGAGTTGATCCATTGTTCAGCGATTGAGGGATTAGATGATCCATTAAAAGTAGGAGGCCTTTGTCTCATGAATCTCTCGATAGCAACTTGTTCTTTCTTGGGGGGGGGGGGGTTGAACGTTCCTCTTGACCGATGTTTCTATTCAAAGATTAAGTTACCTGAGAGAGAAGCGTGACAAAGTTTGCAATTCCTGCTCCCATTGGATTGAGCATCTCATTATTACAATCATCACATTGATATTCACATCGATTGTTAGCCCGAGTCCTCCTATTACTGGCCATTGGATGGAATAAATGGAAAGTTAGGGGTAGCACATAAAGGTTAATACAAGGAAAAAAGTGATGACTTAAAAATAACTCTTATTTCCTTAACATATGAATATATTTTATTCAGTCTATGTTATCAATGATCTACTTTCTAACATATATTCTTAGGGAATATTTTTTTTGTCCCTCAATAATGGTTCATAATAAGATTGTGGATTGAAAAAAGAATATCCCCTAGGAGTGTCATAACCAAGAGTGTATCAAGGCCCATTGTCGTGCACCAGTTCCTGTTCGAGTCTAGCTCAAAGCTGTGTTTTCGGGGTTTACCCCTAAAACACATCTCTGCCAGAGCCGCTTCTACCTGCTCGTATCCAGACAGGGATGTATTTTCTTGATAAACCACTTAATCAATACTCACCAAAAGTTAGGGATGTTTTTATTATACTTAATCTTGTATCTAAAGCTTCACTAGGGTTTTCTAATCCTAATCCCAAAAATAACTAAACCTATCCTCTGATACCAACTATGACAACCTTAATCTTTTATTACACAATTAAACATAATTTATTACATAAAATTCACTTGATACAAAAAAAAAATAAGATCGAGAGGTCTAGTGTCATTAGGAATTAGGATCATTAAATAACAACTTAAAACATGAAATAAAATATCTTTATTGAAAACTTCCTTTACATGACCACTATATTCCCTCGTACTTATCATTGCATGGGATAACCTGAGGACACACATAAGAAAAGGGTGAGATATAAAGCCTAGTAATGGAATAATCATGGAATAACATGAGGAATACAATACATGTTAGACAATAGGAATATCAATAGAGCACAAGATAAGTATAAACATAAAGACATTATAAATCATGATAATTATAACATGGAAATGTGGAAACAACACTTAACATGGAATTAACATGAGCCAAGGCTCATTGCACATGGAGCATGATTAAATACTCAATGCACATGAAGCACGAGTAAAACCTCATTGCAATTGAATTAGCATGATTCAACACCAATTTCAAAGTACATATCATGATACTATACTTTACCCAATGAATTGGAGCACTATAAGGGCACACCTTTCTTAAACATTTAATTTCATGCAAAAGTGTGCCAAATGGATCATATAATATGGATTCATAAAAAATAACAATTTATTCCATGATAAAGGAATGTGGAATTAATAAATGAAACTTTATAATCAATAAGTTAATGTTAATAAAGGTGAATACCCTTGATAGAGAAATGGGCATGGTATTCACCACACAATGACATTTTCTTGGACAATCGGTGCAATTTCAACAGCGTAACGACGTGACGTAAGAATTCATAAAAATGGTTTATGAGAGAGAAAGGGGTGTATCATCATATTTACATGAAATATACAGTAAGGGGGTCATATATATATACGTCCCAACAATTGTAATGGAATTTAGAGTCATGATACAAAATAATTGCTTGAATGTAAAAGCGGAGAGAGAAATTTCTTTCAGAATTTCGGCATAGTAACAGGTGTACATGGGAGGAATTTAATGAGAGAGATAAAGGGGTCTACCATTATTCAAATATAAACAGAGAAGTATGGGAGAGGTGTTAAACCATACCCCAAAATTTATAATTGAAATTAAAATGGCATAACAATTTAAAGAATATTGGACAAAAATGAGAAAGGAAGAAAAACCCTTACTTGGAAGTGTGTTGCCAAAGGCTAGAGAGAGGCTTGAGAGAGTCTTATTGGGAGATTGAGGCACCATGGGAGGATTCTAGAGAGAGTATGTCAGAGGTTGGAAGAACTCCAAAGGCTTTGAGTGAGGTTAAAGTGGGATCTTGGGTGGGTTTATATAGGAAAGGTGAGGGAATTCTTTATTATTTAGGTTTGGGACACCTCACATTAAACTAATCCAAACCACAAACCATACCATGGTTTTTTACCATGGTTATTGGAAAAGTGAAGTGGAAAACAATATTTTATAAGGCCAAAGTACTAACTTCTTAAAATAATGGTGTTTCTTATGTGGAGGTGAGTCACACTCTCAAGGAAATCAATTTAAAAATACAAGATGTTTAATAAGCCTTGAAGGTTCCACTAATGATTTTTAAAATAAGTAAAACAAACCCAAAATCACATTATTTTAATGGTAAAACATATATTGGCCGAAAATAAGGCTTATATTATTTTATTACATCACTATTGGGTCATTATGATGTCATAAAACACATTATATATTTAAACAGTATCTAATTTTTACCCTAAAATTTGACTGTCTCAGAAAATTATGAAAAATTCACTATTGGATAATTTCAACATCCTGATTCCAGAAATAATATTTATTTTATCTAAATAATTTTCTATATATGTTAATTTTCAATTTTAAAATAAAAATTGACATTTATCGAAAATTAATGGCTTTTAACAAAAATGGATTTCAAACCATAATAAAAATTACAATTGCATTCATAAAATCATATAATAATTTATATTTAATAAAAATTAATTTAATAATAATAATAATATTTGAATAAAATATTATTTAATTAAAAAATACATTAATTAATTAAAATATATTTCTTAGTTGATTATTAAATAAAAATAATATTTGTGCTTTAAAAACCATATACAGGGTAACAATAATGAAATGAAGGTATATTCATTATTATATAAAAAAATGTACATGACCATAGTGCTAATTTCTTATTACATGACCCCTTATAACACCTGTATAAGACTGAAGGGTAAGGCATGAGATGGTGACCGACTCTTGGGGTGGCTCAGATAACATTGCTCGGGTGGTAATCTCTATCAACTTCCACTTCCCTCATAGGCGGTTCCGCTCGTGCTTAACATATTCAAGATCGACTTGGGCTTGGTCAAGAGAAAAGCCCAAAGATGCAACCTCCTTTCCAATCATTGACAAATGGGCTTCTTATGGGGAACGTTTACTGGATGAGGCCATCACTTCCTTTGTCTAAGTAAATTGGATTTGTTAAAGCCCTATATTTATAAAAATCATGTGATCACTGTTCAATGACTATATTAACAATGGTCACAATTCTTAACAGTATTTTAAAATAAAAAAACATAAAACCAAAGAAGTTGACATTTTAAATAAAAATTTTACATAAAGAGTCATTTAATTAGATCAAGAGGGATTTACATTAATGAAATTTTGGGTCATTACAATCTTCCCCCCTTAAAAAAATTTCGCGCTCGAAATTTTCTTTTCCCACACTAAAACAAATGTGGGTAACTCTGCTTCATCGTATTCTCTGATTCCTACGTTGCTTCTTCAAACTCGTGGTTTCACCACAAGACCTTGATGAGGGGAATTGTCTTATTTCATAGAACTTTTTCTCTATGATCTAAGATCTTCATTGGTTGCTCCTCATAAGAAAGATCATCCTCTAATTGTACCACCTCTGAATAGATTACATGTGAAGGGTCCGGTATGTACTTTATTCAGAGGGATACATGAAAGAAATCATGTACTTTGGCCATGGTAGGTGGAAGTTCTAGTCTATAGGCCACATCCCCGACACGATCAAGAATCTCGAAGGGGCCGATGTACATCGGACTTAACTTCCCTTTATTTCCAAACCTCATGACCTTCTTCCATGGAGATATGCGTAGAAATAACATGTCTCCATATTTAAACTCAAGGTCTCATCGACGGTTATCTTCATAGCTCTTCTGTCGACTCGGGGCTACCTTGATATGCTTCTGAATGGTTTTCACCTTCTCCACCATTTCTTTGACCATTTCTAGTCCAAGAAGCTTAAACTCACCAACCTCATCCCAACACGCCGGTGTTCTGCACATTTTCCCATAAAGGGATTCATATTCTCCCATTTGGATGATTGAGTGGAAACTGTTATTATAAGAGAACTCAAAAAGAGGAAAATGTTGATCACATCCTCCTTTAAAGTTCATTGAGAACGCTCTCAAAATGTCCTCAAGTGTTTGGATAGTCCACTCGGATTGGACATCAGTTTGATGATGATAGGTTGTACTGAAGTTCAGTTCAGTATACAGAGCATGTTGAAGAATCTTCCAAAACTTAGAGGTGAATCTTGGATCTCAATCAGAAATAATAGATAGTGGTACTCCAGGAAGCCTTACCACTTCTTTGATATATATCTGTGCCAGTTGATTCAATGATAAATCCTTCCGAATAGCAATGAAGTGTGCAGCCTTTGTAAGATGATCCACAACAACTCAGATTGCATTGTTTCCTTTGGATGTATTTGGAATTCAGGTGATAAATTCCATGGTGATGTTCTCCCATTTCCATTCTATTATGAGAAATGTTTGCATCATCCCCTTTGACTTCTACCTTTCTTCCTTCACTTGCTGACACACAATACACTTTGATGTATATTCAACGATCTTCTTCTTCATATTATCCCACCAATAATACTCTCATAGATCTTGATACATCTTTGTGTTTCCTGGGTGAATAGAAAAATTCGCACTATGTGCATCATCCAAAAGTTCCTTCTTCAGCTCTGGACTTGATGGAACACATAGTATTTTCCCAAATCTCACAATTCCTTCTTCATTAACATTAAACTCTAAGGATTTCCCTTTTCCGATAGCTTCCACTTTTTTCTGAATTCCCACATCATCCTTTTAAGCATCCTTTAACCTTTCCAAAAGTGACGGTTGAGAAATAATTTGTGAAAGTATTGATAATGTTCCCTTCTTTATGATTACCATGTCCATATTCATCAAATCTAAGAAGATTGGATCCTTTTAAATTCTCATCAATGATAGAATCACTGCGTCCTTTCTACTTAGGGCATCTGCCACCTTGTTCTCTTTCCTAGGGTGGTAATGGATTGAGAAGTCATAGTCTTTGGTCAGCTCTAGCCATCTTCATTGGTGCATGTTCAACTCTTTCTGTGTGAATATATACTTGAGGCTTTTGTGGTCTGTATATATTTCACACTTTTCCCCAAAGAGATAATGTCACCAAATTTTCAAAGCGAAGATCACTGCAGCCAACTCGAGGTCATGTGTTGGATAGTTTTGTTCATGGACTTTAAATTTCCTTGAATCATAGGCAATGACTTTGTCATTTTGTATCAACACACATCTTGGGTCCTTCTTTGAAGCATCATTTAATACCACAAAAAGTTCTCCACTTGTGGGTAAAGTGAGCACGGGCGCAGTGATAAGCCTTATTTTCAACTCCTTGAATCTTTATTTGCATTCATCACTCTAAGAAAACTTTACTCCCTTCCGAGTTAGCTTGGTAAGAGGGTTGGAAAATTGTGATAAATTTCTCACAAATCATCGATAATATCCAACTAACCCCAAGAAGCTACGGATATCCATTACCAATTTTGTCCTTGTCCATCCCTCAATTGCATCAGTTTTGGAGGGATCCATAGATATCCCATTGCTTGTGATGATATGGCTCAAGAATGAGACCTCCTTCAACCCGAACTCACACTTGCTATACTTTTCATAGAGATTCTCCTTCTGCAAGGTCTCTAGTACAGTTCTTAGATTCTCCTCATGATCCTTATTGGTTTTGGAGTATATTAGAATATAATCTATAAAGACTACCAAAAATTTGTCAAGGTAATATCTAAATATTCTATTCATCAAGTACATGAGGATTATTGGAGCATTAGTTAGTCCGAAATGCATTAATATGAATTCACAGTGCCCATATCTTGTACGAAAAGCAGTCTTGGGAATATCTTCCTTCTTCACCCTTACTTGATAATATCCCAACCGCAAATCCACCTTGGAGAAGTATTGTGATCCACACAGCTGATCGAACAATTCATCAATTCATGAGAGATGATACTTGTTCTTTATCGTATTTTTTTGAGCTCACGATAATCGATGCAAAGGCATATTGACCCATCCTTCTTCTTGATGAAGAGGATTGGTGCACCCCATGGTTAAGCACTTGGGCATATAAACCCTTTATCCAAATTCTCCTGTAGTTGTTTATTCAGTTCTTCAAGCTCTACAATAGCCATTCTATATAGAGTTTTGGATATTGGTAACAACCCAGGTATAAAATCAATTGAGAATTCAACATCTCTTCTAGGAGGAAGACCAGACAATTCCTCGAGAAACACTTCAACGAATTGCCTCAGAATAGGCATGTCCTCTAGGATGGTTGCCTCCTTAGACTCAATAATCTGAGTCAGATATGTGTAATAATAGGGCAGTAATATCCATTCTTGAGATGATGGGGCTAAATAAGATTCATCTTCCTCATTGCACTTGTAAATAATCAGGGGTCGATTCTCCACATGGAGAGTGATTTCCCTCTCACAGAAATTTATGTTGGATTTATATAAGGAAATCCAATACATGCCAAAAAATGCATCAAATTCTAGCAGAGGGAGTATGACAAGGTTCACCAGGATGTTTAATCCACAGATTATGATAGGGGAGGAGTTATATTCATGGGATGCAATGATTGACCCATTTTCCATACTCACCGACATCTTCACTTCCATGATTTGTGGTGGTGCTAGGATTGTTCTACTAAACTTTAGATATATAAAAGAATGATTAGAACCTAAATCAAAAAGTATGTTCACTATTCTTGAATGAATAACTAGCGTACCTATCACCACTTCATTTTCTGGGTTCACTTCAGTACTAGTGATGGAAAAATCTCATCCTTGCTGCCTTGGAGGTTGTTGGTTGCCTTCGAAAACCCTTGGATTAGGGCACTGATTTTCAAGGTGACCTGGTTCTTTGCAGTTGTAGCAATGAACAATGCGTTGAGAGTTTAATGGAGAATTCCTCTCTTCTGTCGTAGCTATGGTTTTTTCTTTCTGATAATTAACAGCCAGGTTCCCTTCTCTTCTACACCTAAAGAATTTTCTCATACCCTTCAGGCAATTTCCAGGGTGCTTCTTTCCGCACCTTTGGCAAGTGGGGTGTTGTATCTTCTTTGTACCATTGGATTTATCCATCATACCACCAGAATTGAAGTCCACCTTATGCTTCTTATCCCCATGATACCCCTAAGATTCTCCGATCTCCATTTCGACCTTGAGGGCACATCAGATAGTTTCCTCATAGCTGTCGAAGTCATGGATTTCCAGTGCTTTTTGCAGGCTAGGTTTCAGCCCACCAAAGAAGCGGTCAACCATGAATTAGGGGGTAACGATAAATCCGGAAGCATATCGTGCAATCCATGTGAGGTTTTCCTGGCACTCTCCAACATATTCATTGTCTTTTTTCTTGAGGGTAAGGAAGTCCCTTTCCATATTAAGCCGGAGGGTGCATGGAAATTATTTTTCGAAAAAAATATTCTAGAAATCCTTCCATTCCAACACCTAGATCTCCTCATCAGGATTCATATTTTTGATCAACGTCCACCATTGATCAGATTCACCCTCTATACGATAAGCAACTAGAAGAACCTTCTCTTGTTCAGAACTTTGAAGGATGGAGAAGATCTTTTCACTGGAGTTGATTCATTGTTCAGCGATTGAGGGATCATATGATCCATTAAAATTAGGAGGCCTTTGTCTCATGAAGCTCTTTATAGAAACTTTTTATTTCTTAGGGGGGGTTGAACATTCCTATTGACCCATGTTTCTATTAAAATCTTGATTTAGCTGAGAGAGAAGCATGAAAAAGTTCACGATTCCCGCTCCCATTGGATTGGGCATCTCATTAGTACAGTCATCACATTGATCTTCACATCGATTGTTAGTCTGAGTCCTCATATTATCGACCATTGGCTGGAATAAAAGGAAAGTTAGGGGTGACACATAAAGGGTAATACAAGGAAAAAACTGATGAATTATAAATAACTCTTATTTCCTTAACATATGAATCTATTGGCTTCAGTCTATATTATCCATGATCTACTTTCTAACATATATTCTTGGGGAATCTTTTTTTTGTCCGTCAATAATGGTTCATACTAAGATTGTGAATTGACCAAAGAATATCCCCTGAGAGTGTCATAACCAAGAGTGCATCAAATCCCATTGTCGTGCACCAGTTCCCGTTCGAGTCTAGCTCAAAGCGGTGTTTTCGGGTTTTACCGCTAGGATACATCTATTCCATAGCCGCCTCTACCTTCTCGTATCCAAACAGGGATGTATTTTCTTGATAAACCACTTAATCAATACTCACCAAAACTTAGGGATGTTTTTATTATACTTATTCTTGTCTCTAAGGCTTCACTAGGGTTTTCTAATCCTAATCTCAAAAATAACTAAACCTATCCTCTAATACCAACTATGACAACCCTGATCTTTTATTACACAATTAAAAATAATTTATTACATAAAATTAACTTGATAAAACATAGAAGATCGAGAGGTATAGTGTCTTTTGGGATTTGGATCATTACATAACAACTTAAAACATGAAATACAATATCTTTATTGAAAAATTCCTCTACAAGACCACTACATTCCCTCATACTTTGCATTGGATGGGATACCCTAAGGACATGCATAAGAAAAGGGTGAGCTATAAAGAACAGTATGGGAATAATCAAGGAATGACATGAGAAATACAATACATGTTAGAAAATAGACATATCAATAGAGAACAAGAGAAGAATAAACATAATGTCATGATAAATCATGATAATTATAACATGGAAATGTGGCAACAACACTTAACATGGAATTACCATGAGCCAAGGCTCATTGCACATGGAGCATGAGTAAATACTCATTGCACATGAAGCATGAGTAAAACCTCATTTCACTTGAATTAGCATGAGTCAACACCCATTTCACATGACGTATCATGATACTATATTTTAACCAATTCATTTGAGCACTATAAGGGCACACCCTTCTTAAACATTTCATTTCATGCATAAGTGTGCCACATGGTTCATATAACATGGATTCATAAAACATAATCATTTATTCCATGATAAAGGAATGTGGAATTAATACATGAAACTTTATAATAAATAAGTAAATGTTCATAAAGGTGAATACCCTTGATATGGAAATGGTCATGGTATTCACTACACAATGACATTGGCTTGGAAAATCGGTGCAATTTCGGCAGCATAACGGTGTGACATAAGAATTCATAAAAATGGTTGATGAGAGATAAAGGGGTGTCTAATAATATGTAAATGAAATGGACAGTAATGGGGGTAATATAGATACATTTACAAACAATTTTAATGAAATTTAGAGTCATGATACAAAATAATTGCTTGAATGTAAAAGAGGAGAGAGAAATTCCTTTCGGAATTTCAGCATAGTAACGAGTGTACATATGAGGCATTTAATGAGAGATATAAAGGGGTATCCCATCATTAAAACATAAAGAGGTAAGTATGGATGAGGTCATAAACCACACCCAAACATTTATAATACAAATTAAAATGGCATAAAAATTTAAATAATATTTGACAAAAATGATAAAGGAAGAAAAACCCTTACTTGGAAGTGTGCTTCCAAAGGCTTGAGAGAGGCTTGATAGAGGCTTCTTGGGAGCTTGGGGCACCTTGATAGGATTCTAGAGAGAGTAGGGAAGAGTTTGGATGAACTCCAAAGGATTTGAGTGAGGAGAAAATGGGAGCTTGGGTGGGTTTATATAGGAAAGGTGAGGGAATTCTTTATTATTTAGGTTTGGGACACCTCACATTAAACTAATCCAAACCACAAACCATACCATGGATTTTGGAAAAGGGAAGTGGAAAACAATATTTTATAAGGAAAAAGTCCTAACTTCTTAAAATAATGGGGTTTCTTATGTGGAGGTGAGTCACACTCCCAAGGAAATCAATTTAAAAATAAAAGATGTTTAATAAGCCTTGAAGGGTCCATTAATGCTTTGTAAAATAGGTCAAAAAACCCAAAATCAAATTATTTTAATGGTAAAACATATATTGTGCTAACAAAAGGATTATATTATTTTATTAAATCACTATTGGGTCATTATGATTTCATAAAACACATTATATATTTAAACGATATTTAATTTTTACCCTAAAATTTGACTGTCACAGAAAATTATGAAAAATTCACCGTTAGATAATATCAACATCCTGATTTCAGAAATAATATTTATTTTATCTAAATAATATTCTAAATATGTTACTTTTCACTTTTTAAATAAAAATATACATTTATCGAAAATTCACGGGTTTTGAAAAAAATGGCTTTCAAAACTTAATAAAAATTATGAATGCATTCATAAAATTATAAAATCATTTATATTTAATAAAAATTAATTTAATAATAATAATAATATTTTAATAAAATATTATTTAATTCAAAAATACATTAATTCATAAAAATATATTTCTTAGTTGAATATTAACTAAAAATACTATTTGTGCTTTAAAAACCATCTATAAGGTAACAATAATAAAATGAATGTATATTAATTATTATATAAAAAAAATGTACATGAACATAGTGCTAATGTCTTGTTACATAACCCCTTATAACACCTGCATAAGACCGATGGGTAAGGTGTGTGATGGTGACCGACTCTTGGGGTGGCTCAGATAACATTGCTCAAATGGTAATCTCTATCAACTTCCCCTTCCCTCGTAAGCGGTTCCGCTAGAGCTTAACATATTAAAGCTCGGCTTGGGCTTGGTCAAGAACAAATCTCAAATACGCAACCTCCTTTCCGAGCTCTGGAAAATGGGATTCGTATGGGGCACGTCTACTGGATGAGGCCATCACTTCCTTTGTTTGAGTAAATTGGATTTGTTAAATCCCTATATTTATAATAATCATGTGATCACTGTTCAACTACTATATTAACAACGGTCACAATTATTAATAGTATTTTAAAATCCAGAAACATAAAACCAAAGAAGTTGACATTTTATATAAAATTTTTACATAAAGATACATTTAATTAGATCAAGAGGGATTAGCATTAATGAAAGTTTGGGTCGTTACATGGGGCATTACAGTTGGTATTAGAGGAAGTTTAGTACAAACCTTGGAAGCTAGATTTGGAAAAAAATCTAATTAGAAAACACTACCCTAAGACAAACATTGAGTATTAGTATATAAAAACATTCAAAATTTTTGTTAATGTAAATATTATGTGTGTTTTCCAAGCAATACATCCCTATCTGGATACGGGCAGTTAGAGGCGGCTCTGACACATATGTACCTATGGGTAAAACTCGAAAATACCACATTGATCTAGACTCGAATGAGAACTGGTGCATGACAATGGGCCTTGCTAAACTCTTGGTTACGATATTCTCAGGGGATATTTTTCAGATAATTAACATTTTATTTACAAACCGATTTGAAGGATTTTAATTTAAGATAATAATAAATAACCTTGGTTAATCCTAAGGCATTTTAGATTAAAAATAAGGTGTCATGATATTCTCTAAATGATTTTATGGCTATTGTTACTCACACTATGATTTCTAGTTTTAGTCAATGGATGGATTCCAAGGAAGTCATAGTAATAATGAACATGATGTACAATGTTGGAACGATGGTGGAGATGAGCAACTAAATGGAATGTTGATAGGTGTAAAAGATATCATGTTCATACCGAATAAGGTTTCCAAAAATATGATAAAAAATATATACATTAACCAAATCTGAAACTCCAGAAAGAAGAGAAAGGTGGGCAATGATAAGATATCCAGCAGTGGAGACCATTGAGAAAAGAAAGCTCAATTTCCGTTATTCCAGAAATGTGGAAGGAGACACCCAAGAAAGTGTCTCAATGAAACAAAGAAATGATTTATGTGTGGGAAAAAAGGACATAAAGTAAATAATTTCCAAGGGAAAATGAAGATTACTATGAAAGAAATTAAAAATGATCCTAAGAATCTATTTTCCATCATTTTCCATAAATTTAGGGGACCTAGGCATTACCCGAGTCAATACCCTATTCTATAGGATAACCACTAGGTCAATGAAGAACCTATGTGGAAATAAATGGATAGAGAAATGTTTAAAAGTATTAATGCTATTTATTGATGGGATTACTTTGGAATAATTTTCTCTTGTATGTGTAACCCTATAGTTTGTTATGTGAAAATTCTATTTGAAAAAGAATTATCTTTTCTTTTTTTTATATAGTTATAAAGAACCATTTGGGTTTATATGATCCTTGAATTTGAGGCAATTACAGGTTATTAATTTTTGGGATAAAAATGAGAGGTATGAGATGAAATTTGTGGGTAAATTATGTTATGGTCATTTTGAGGAATTTATCTCATTTTGGGAATGTTATAAAATATAGTTTTTGAAAAAGTACAACACGCAGACTGTGTGACAACCCGTTGCATCGGACAAAGCTGTGGGAATCGAACCTACAACCAAAGTGCGACTTAGATTTATTTCCTACCACTGGATTACGTGAAGTACCTTGTTAGTGTGACTAATTATTTTTAGTTAAATGATTTTATTGATCAATAATAAGTTGATTTGGGATCTTATGTTTTATCAAATTAATATCCTTAGTATAAGAAAATGATTTGGTGATTAAGTGATAAATGTTATTTTGGAAGATGTTTGCTCTATTGGGAACACTATATGCCTAAGGAAAATAGAATACTATGTGATTTTATTTGAGGATTAATGATGGATTATTTTTATTTTGAAAGAATATATGTTTTTATAGAGATTCAGGTTATTAATGGAAATGATTAACCTATGATATATAATATGTGATTTGGTTAATTACACTTCTGTATGAGGCTTTAAGAGTAGTTGATGTTATTTATAGATAAATGATTATATTTACTATGAAATACTATGTGATTAAATTCATATGAGTTTTGTGTTTCAATCTTTGTTTTGATTATATTTATGGATTTTAAGGACAATTGTTTATTAAATGGTATTTATTGAACTTTGATAATTGTTTTTTTAATTTTGGAAATTATGATCAATATTTCTTTATATAAAGGATTATCAATTTTTGGGATAAGATATTATTGTTATAAACATTTGGTTTTGATTAATATATAAAGACCAGGGAAATATACAGTTCATCCTTTGTGGATTATGTGATTCTATAGAAGTTAATTTTTGCACTCCAGGTGTGACCAAGTGACCTTGAATACTCACCGTTTGGAGAAAAGATGAGTTAGTGGTAGAAATTTATTAAAGGATGAAACTATAATTAAAAAGTAAGTATATCTCTTTATTTTCTTATTCAATCTCATAAATAAATTCCTCAACTTTATGAAATGGAAATTAAAAAAAATAAACATTGTCCGTTTACTTTTCCTACTTAGAAACTAATGAACGTTTAACCCATCAGAAGTTTTTGGTTTTCTTGTTATTAAATTTCTTTTAATCATGTTTTATATCACTCTCCATTAGAACTTGACACTTATTTTATTTTCCATATCCACGTTTTCCTACATGGAATCCTAGTATGGGTTATCTCAGGTGACCTTTGTACTTCTATTTCTTTCTTTTAAAGTGATAGTTTTATTGACTTTTTTCCGATACGGGACATTTAATGAAGTTCCAAAGACCAATTTTAAAATTGTGAGGGTGCAATTTACAAAAATTGGGAAGAATGTAACACCCCAATATTTCATAGTAAGTAATGTTCTTTAAAGTAATTCAATAGTTTGCACTACACGCAACACCGAGTTCGAGCACATCACGACTTACCAAACTAACCGTTCAAAAAACAGTTATGAATAGTATTAACTGTATTTTGAATTTTATATACTCTATATAATTTTAACATCTATATTATTTGTTTATTAGACATAATATAATAACAAATTCAATTTTTCAGATAAAAGAAGTATTTTTCAAAAAATGCAATTTTATCGTCTTTTAATGGAGAACCCTTTTTAAATCCAATATTCGACAATTTTATATATTTAATTTGACAAAATAAACTTCTTATTTAGAAGCGGGGCATAAAAATTTAGTTTGGATAAATTTTCGGTGCTTTTATGATAACTTTAATATTTTGATGAATAATGAAAAATAATAAATTTTAATTGAAAACAACTTTTTAATAAAAATAATTTAGAGTGTTAAATTATAAATTTGAATGGTTTTGAAGTATAATTAGATTATATTTTTATCATTTAATCCAATGATGTTTATTGGAAGTAATTTTACATTTAAATTGGACATAAACACATATCAATCTTTTGATAGTTTTTAATCCTCAAAAGCCCACTTTCTAGTCTTGACAACGGGAATATTTTCATAAATTAATTAATACAAATTCTATGTTTTGAATTTAGTAAAATATAAATCATTTCTGAATTTTGAATATCAAAATTATCTTTGGGGGAATTTTTGATATTTTTCTGAAAACTTTCAATTTTGGATGAATAGTGAAAAACACTACGTTATTGTTTTAAACCTACTTTTTATTTAAATAATAATTATTTTTTATTTAATTTTATTTTATGTCAAAATAGATAAATAATACCAATATAATTTCTATGTAATTCATTAGAGTCATTTTATAATATAATTAGATGTAAAAATTTTTATTGAACTTTTTAAACGTCTCTTACCCACCTTCTAGGCACATTTGTAAATGTGCATAAAACATAATTTTACCGCTTATGTGAATTGAATTTCAAAAATACTAGAGACATAGTTTAAATTATTAAATAAAATGTGATTCAGTAGGATGAAAATAATTTTTTTTGTGAATAGTAACATTTCAATTTTATTTACCACAGTTAAAAGTAAATAAGGTAATTAAAGGTAAAAATGATATTATAATTACCCTAAAACATGTTGTAATTCTATTGGATAAGTTTATTTAGACCAAAATCAACCTTAGGAATAAAATATGATCATTTTGATCCACTTGGATTAGATTAGGAAATTTATTATTATTTTATTTAAAGAAGAGTTAAAAGTGTTAAATTCAAAGTTTAATAACCAAACCATTTTTAATATGGGGTTATACGGAAGATAAATTCGACTATAAATATTCATTAGAAATATAAAAACATTTCTTACATAATGGTATTTTATTTATAAGTTTTAAACATTAAATAATTAAATTTATTTATGACATAATGATGATGCAATAAATACCTTATTAATGAATGATTAAAATAATTGATATTATAAATATACAAATAAATGTAAATTGAGACCATTGATGCATTAAACTAATTTTATAGCTTAATATGACATTTTAGGATTGATTTAATTTATTTTTTTTGATTTAATAAAGTTTTTCTGACTTTCAGAAAAACCAAATACTAAATAGTGTAAAAATTGACATAAATGAGTTTTTAAAACAGATACTATCTTATTAAATGTTATGATATTAATAAAAATCTAAGACTCTACCAAATGACTCTTATAATGATAAATATATCATTAATTAACTAGTTGGGTTTCTCTTGGATTTTTATAGTAATTTTATTATCCATTTATTATAATAATACAAGAATACATGATAAAAGTTAAACTATTTAACTAAGAGTTAAATCTAAACAATAAGGTTAATATGGTGACCTAAAACTATATAAAACCTATTTGTTGAGATATTTTAAACATATCCCCACCTTATCCTCTAAATAAATCATTTTTGAGCCATTAGAAGCTGAAAACTATTGTATAATAAAATAATATTTCAAACTTTTCCTAAAGTGACCCTCACCTCTCTTATAAAAGGGGACTTCCCATTCTCTCAAAATCACACCTCCAAAGCCATTTGGATCGGACAAAACCTACTCAAATATCCTAAAAAATACCCTCAAATCAACTTAGAGGCCATAATTGGATCATAAATTCACCCTAAGGATCCCTTTTGATCAAATCAAAAGGATGCACCTGAAGAAGAGGTAATTATTTCATCACCTCTTTCAAATTTATTTTCTTCTTCCACTTCATATTTCTTTGTTATTTCTATACCAGAATAATAACTCCAGTACCTTCTATATACTGTGATTTTATTATAAATATTTTACAACCATATTCATTATTCTATCCATCCTATGAATGACAAAGTCACCGTACGTGCGTACGTACAGCTTACCATCTCCACGTCGTGGTGTAGTTTGTTATTCAACACTTCATCATTTGGATGGGTATAATAATGAATATAATTGATGTAAATAATAAATATAACATGTTAATTATTATTTATATATTATATACCATCCAATTACATACGATTTCACCATAAATAGAATGATATTATCGCTCGTGCGTACGTACGGATTGCCGTCTCCATGAACACGATGAGATTCATTCCCCATCGTAACCATTCAAGAATAATTTTCATTTTATTAATAAAAATAATGTTTAAGAACTAAATATCATTATGTATATGAATCAAATACATCATATCCATAACAAACATGACTTACGTAACAAAACATATAAAGGAAAACAAATCAGTTAACACCCAAAACAAAGACACTACCGAAATATCATTAACAAAGAAATATTAGAAGATCATATATGATATAATATTTATGTATGTGGTTCTTTTATAATTTAATAACAATTATTTCAAAATTATACAAGAGGTTATCCTACCCTGTACTAAAGAAAAATTACAAGGTAAGGTGTTTTCATCTCACTTTTTATTCCGTGAGATTCATGCTATATTTTCCACTATTTCCTTTTGTGTAGCATATGTACTATCCATTATTGTATTAATTGTGTAATATAATTTAATTTATGTGAATTTAAAACTTCATTGTATGATTTTTATTTCATGGTGTTTATGTTTCGTAAGTTATCAAATCGGTAAGGGAATTTTTAATTTCAATTTCCACTCATTAGGTTTTAGGCAAACTTCATTGATTATTTTACTCTAAGATTATGTGTAAAATAACTATTTATTTATTTATATAGTATTTTCCACTATCCTTTGTGTTGATATAATTTTTATACACATAATCACTCCATTTATAAATTCTCATGTCATTGAGATTAACTTGATAAGGGTAATCTAAACTCAATTTCCATTCATTGAGTTAAAAATCCAAGTCATTGGTTTTTTTAACAAGAATATGTGTGAATGTAATATGATTGATTTAAACATAATATCCAATCATATTGACTATATTTATATTTTTTACACATAATTATTTCATTTATTTATCCTTAACCTAAGGATACAGTCTTTATAAGGGATTTCATCTCAATTTACATTCCATTGAGACCTCTTTGTTGTTATGTACCAATTCACTTTTATATGGTGTACATAATATTATTTGACATAGTATATCATGAATCCCTTTATTCTCATGATATTATAAAGTTTTTATGACCTCAATTATTTGTATTCAAGCGTCTCTCATTTGGTTAAGAACTCTAACTAAAATATCATTTTAAATGTTTTAAATATTTATTCATCTAAATCTTTCTCATTAATGTCCATATTTTAAAAATGGGTTTAAGGATTTATTTATATGGACATGAATGTTTTAAAATAAATATTACTTTTAACAGTTTCAAAGTGGTATGGGACACTTTGATTCAAAAATCCATTTTAAACGGATTCTTGATAAATAGTGAGACTTTTTAATATTTCCAAGAAAAAGGGGACATTTATCTCAAATAGTTTTACTGTTTATTTTTATCTATGTCAATATCCTTAATTTTTTTTTTGATTTATACAATATTACACATTGTATTGAAAGAGTTATGTTTGACTATGGATGTGATATTTTTATACCATTCATGGTTTGTGGTTAAAATATTGACATTTTGTATGCTAGTTTTAATACAAATGTTTAGATTATGATTCAACATTTTCATATGAGGAATTAATTGGACTTAGTAAGTGATGGTTGAAGCCCGCTATAGCTCCTTGATGCATCGTTAGGTCTCATGAGACAAACTAGTGTTTTGGCACAAGGCCTTGACAAAATATTTATTTCTAGTCTTGGCATGAGGCCATGACTATGTGGTTATGATGTCCAACATTATGTATTCTATCATTTGAAATTATCTATTGATATTACATGTGATTATTCTATTAGTAGAATATCCATGTGAATATGTAAATGGCATCATTTTATTTATCTTTTCCATATTATGCTGAATTTTATGTTTAAAAGTCTTGAGTTTTAGTGTTATACATTGCCTTAAATGTTTATGCTTATTTATGATAGTCTCCACTATATTGTTATCCTTACTGAGCATCTGATATCACCCCTTTCTATGTTTTATTTTTCCCAGGTTTTGAAGAAGTGTATTACGATTAACTTACCAGAATAGGTTAATGGATATGAGTGTGTTCAAAGGGGACACAATGTTGTTGTTTTTCCATTTCATGATGTAATGAAAAACATATGTATGTATCTAGTACTTCCAAGGCTACTAAACTAATAAGTCTTTCAAGACTTGATCTTTTGTGATCATGCCAATGTTATATAATAATGCACCGACTCTGGGTTACTAGGGTCGGGGTGTTACATCTTATGTACATGGTGGAGTGCGTGAGGTCATGTGGAACTCTAGTTTGAACCTGATGGTTCATTCCATGGAATTATAGTTAAAACTATAATTCAAGATGAAAATATGATCCTTAACCACATTATCAAATAATCTATCTTTAATCTCCTCATTAAAATCTACATGAAAATCCATTTTATCCATTAATAATTCAAATACAATATAATTAGAAGTTAGTAAAAATGAATTTAAAGAAAATAAATTCCCTTTTTTTAAAATTCAGCTACCCCTTTAACCTTTTTTATAAATTTGTGTGCATAGAAACATTTTACTTCAAATAATAGAGAATGTTTTCACTATGGTTCTTTTAATTATGGTTTTTTTCATTCTTATTTGTATCTTGTATTATTTCAATTGATGTATGTGTTGATTTTAAATGTTAATTCTATTAATATTTTATTATTTAGATTTAATTTAGTAAATATAAGTATGTAATGAATCTATGAAATAAAATATGTTATTTTTTAATATTAGATTTATTTATTTGATTAATAATGGTTATTTTATAATTTTAATTACACATGGAAAGGGATGTAATATTTTTATTTTTAAAAAATACATAACCATTGATTATAACATATGTAAATACTTATTTATGAAATTTTACTTATGAAATGATTTTTTTGGTTAGGAATGTTATCCAATTCATGTTTTGATATTTTAAATTTCTATTTGTTTTACTAATGTGAATCTTAGGATTGTGCACATTGATTTGAAGTTCCCTCTTAAGCTTTTTGTGTAGGATTATTTGGAGTTCCCTATGAAGCTGGTAGTCTCTTCTATCACTAATGATTTTTTTATTCTATTAAAGTCCTATATATTCTTTTTTTATCATTTTTAGTAGATTTATATTTTTTTGATATTTAATTTAAACCATGATAAGAAAACACGCCTTTAATTTTTTAATATCTAAATAGGTAATCCAATTCTATCATACAATCCTAAATTTATGGCATATAGTCCATGAATTAAATAAATTCCTTGATCTTTAATTTTTTTTATAAAACTTACCAATTTTGATCTAAATTCAAATTGATAATTAAATAAATAGTTTTTTTGTTGAAAAATTGGTATATAAAATTATTTACATCTTTTTTAACATATATTTATAATTTTATGACATATGATCATAGTGTTGAATAATGATACTTAGTCATTTGTGATATATATCAATGATACACATTTATATAATAAGAATTTTTTTAATTTAATTTTCAATTAAAAATATGACACATGATTTATAGTTGGTGGAAGAGAAGTTATTGTAGTAGTTTATGGTCATTTTTAGAAAATTTTATAGGTTGCTTAAATATCATCATTGAGTTCAAAATTTTTATAAAACTTTTAATATTGCTTTATATAATCAATAACATTATCATTTTGTGGTCTTATGGAATTGTGTAATAATTTTTGTTAGTACTAAACACTAAGGAATGAAGTTAGAAAAAATGAAATGAATTTTGATTAGAAAAACATAGTTTTTTGATATAATGTTTTCTTATATTATAATTCTAATTGAACCTTAAAAGCATATGATATGAGAATGTTGGTTTTTATAGATGTTTTAAAAAGATAGAGTAATTCTAATATATCTTGACGAACCCAATGGATTTTTGAATGCATGTTGAATCTATTTTCAAATATATGTGAGAATCAATGGAATTTGTGAAGAATTTTTTCAAGGGTTTGAGAATCTTTTTGAATTGATTTGATATTGATAAAGGTTTTTTGAAACTGGGGTAGTTAGATTAGAGTTCTGGAATTATGAGTTGGAGCTAAAAATTAGTAAAGTACTCTTGAATCTTCACAATAATACATAAGAGTTTATCTAAATGATATGTAAAGGTAAATACTGTTAGTGATAAATTTATTTAATGAGAATATTGTTATTATAAACTTAATGATTGATGTTTTTTATTTTAGTTATTAAAATCACCTTAAATTTTCCTCTCATTGGTTAAAAAAACATCACTTGTTTAATTGGATGATTATAATCTCTCATATATTTTTTAAATCAAATTATTTTTATTATTTAAGTGTTTATAATAATGGTTATAATTTTTCATAAAGGATTATGAACTCACAATATTTTATTTTGGGTTTTTCTAAAATTAGGCAAAGTGATATGAAATCTATTTCAAAGTATTATGATTGTTAGAAAACTCCTACAATTTGTATAGTCATAATATTTATAAATTCATATGATTTGGAAGGTCATATAATTTTAAAATTCACACCATTTTCAAAGTAATATGATTTCTAAAGTCATATGATATGTTTTATGAAGTATTATGACCATAAAATACTTACGATCTTAATAAAATTACATTATTTCCAAAAAGAATAAAATCATGTTTTCATATAATTAATTTTGACCTTTATGATATTATATTCACTCTACTTTACCCTTACATAATTTATTTATACCTTTGCATAATTTTTTTCACGATATTTATACATTTCCTTTTATATTTACATAGATATATACGTTTACTTTACATAATATAAATTAAATCTATGTAGATATATACTACATTTATGTGACTTGCATGATACCCTTATATAATATCAGGTTACCTTTATATGAATAATGTATTAACTTTATGAAAAATTACTTTGTATACCATAACACATAATAAAAATGCATAACTTCATACAAAATGAAATTATATACTTTTATATTGATTATTAGAACCACTATATAGATTCTAAAACAGGATGATTATATTTACATAACCTATAGAATTTGGATATTCCTTTATGTAAATATAAATGAAACATACACATAAATAAATGACACTTATGAAGTTTCAAATCACAACTATGCACATACAAAATGACTCATATGAAAAAAACTAAAATTTCACTAAAAAATTTCTTCCTTGGTCATTTTTAGTGGATTTCTATGCTCTGTTTCCCTGAATTTTTAAAATTTCCATTTATGGATGTTTATATAGTTTTTTATAACTATTAAATTAAATTGTAATAAATATATATTCTAACAAAGTCATTCAAAGCAATTTTCAATTTTTTACTTAATGATTAAGCATAATATATTTCCATAATAGGTAAATGATATTATTGTCATTTTCATATTATTTTGCATTGTGGATTCTTGTGAATGGTTATTAAGAATGTAACACATGAAGAAGATATTTTTGTTAATGGAAAGTGATTAGTCATTGATATTTTTATCATGAGAACTTGGTTAAAATACATGACACAAACCACTCATTACATGTTATTTTCATATGATATTTTTGAAGTGATAAATATATACTATAACTACTATTTCATTACTTCAACCATGAATAATATCAATTCTTGATCCATTTTTTCTAAATTGATCGATGCTACAATAATGATTCATCTTCTTTATACTTTTATTATTCATTATATTCGTGGTTTTCTTTATTTTAATTTTTTTATTATTCATTTGGGCTTCATTTTTTGGTTTATTATTTTCCCCAAAAAATCATATCTAGTTTTCTTGGTTACAACTCCTGATCAAAAGGTAGTTATATTAAGTTATGACTCTCATCCAAAGTTTGCGTTTCCTTATCTTTTCCATGGTATGGAGAAAGTAAAGTTGTTTGGGTTGTACCACGAGCTGTGTAAAAGGAAAGAATTATAAAATGTTGTCACTTCTTTCAAATGTGATATCTTATTCTAGTAATACCATTCTTCTCATCGAGTAGAGAAGAGCGAAGAGTATATGTAGGATCATTTAATCTAAACTAATATAAAAATATCATGTTCATTTTTTATCTCCACTACATATATGAATTTATTACTCTGAATGATTTAAATATATCATATCGAATCTTCATATGTTGATAAAGTTTTATTTTGAGAACTGCTAAATTAAAGCAATTTGATTTGTTTTTAAGTACATTGTTTTTTAAGAAGGTCTATTCACCCCCCTCTAGACCACTATTGTCATCCTAACTGGGCCAAAAATTAGCATCAAAGTTAATTACTATGGATTTATATTATATTTAGTATATTTTATTTATGGTGTCCTGTATATCCTAGACCTAAAAGTCTGGAAAGAAATTGTAATATGGAAGGAAGGAATTTAAATGATGATTGGATACCAAAAATGGCACTATATTTCAATGGGAATTATTATAGTTATTAGAAATACAAAATATATTAATACCTAAAGTAATTAATATTTGATAATTGGAAAATCATGGTGAATGCATATAAATTACCAAATGACGATTCAGATGATATTATAGGTAATGATATAGTATAATATGTTTTAAATTGAAATGAAATGAATATACTATACTGTGTTCTAAGTTGAAGTATTTTTAGCCATGTCTTTGATTATAGATAGCTCAATATATATGTTGAATACTTTAATTAACTTATTATGGCTTAGAAAAGATTAAAGAACAAATCTATGAATGTTATGTTCATAATACCATGAATTTAAGATGGGTGAAGATGAATCCATGAACCTGATGTTTCATGGATTTAAAAGAATCATAAATGGTATGAATGCACTTAGAGAGGCTTTGGATAACACTATTATAGTTTAAAGTCTGATGAGATCGCTCATAAAGAAGTGGTATGTGAATAAAGTGGCAACCAATGACTGTAAAAACTTTATAGAGTATAATTTAGATGAATTAACTGGTTTTTTTGTTATAGTATGAACTTCAATAGGAAAATATTACGAGGAGTAAAAATGAAGAAATGTATTTCATTTAAGTCTAATATAATAATTAATACTAATTATTTTTATTTATGTTATATCAAAGAGATAAAGATGAAATAACCAAGTTCACTAAAGTCATTTTTAAATAAATTAAAAGAAAAAGAGACTTCAAGAAGTAATCCATAAGAGAATATCATAGGGAAGATCTAAAGGGAAATAAAAAATGTAATGGTAGTAAATATAATAATGATTAATAATTAAAAATATATGAGTATATAAAAAAAGTATACATCATGTTATATTATCCATAATTTAATAAAAGTGAGGAATATAAGGAATATAAGAAGAAATAGAAGAGATATTTTTTAGTTGGATGGAGTTTCACCAATGAGTGGTGGTGGTCAACCCAGCATGAAGTCCTTCAAGTTATTATTTTTTGGATAATCCCCTTTTAAACTGGGTTGGGGGGAACCCTTATAGTAACCATAGGCCCAAATGAATAAAGACTAATACATGATGTTGGAACCTCTATGCTGTATTCATTTTCATAACCACAAATAATGTCAATCTACAGATTCTACTACTTCATGCCATTTAATATCTCTATGTAAATCAATTATTCAATAACTTATATTTATAAATCCAGATGTTTACAAGTGTATTTTTACATGTATTTTTGGATGTCACTTAGTCATGTAATGTTGTGTGTATGGAAGTATCTTTATAAGATTTTTAGATTTCTCATCAACGAACCGGTGTTCGATATACCGATGTTTGACACACCGATGTTCGACACACCAATGTTCGACACACCGAAGATGACACACTAAAGATGACACACTGAATATGACACACTGAAGATGACACACCGAAGATGACACACCGAAGACGACACACCAAAGACGAAAGACCGATGCTAACAGGCCGAAGATGACAGACCAATGCAAATGACTCACCGATAGTCATAAATAACTATTTCATTTTTATTAATTCAAATTTATTTCTAACGGTCATATTTTGAAAAATTAATGTTTATGAAATTATTTAATGTTGTCTGTAGGACTATCTGTAGAGAGTACGAACTACATACATGTGGGGAGATCTTCATGCCTATTCGACCTTGAAGTATAAAATGATTAAAATCTCAACCTAAAATGAGAGTCACTGAACCCGCTAGAAAAATAAAAAGGATGGCTGTGTGAATATGCAAGATATTTAAAATAGAAGAACTTGAAGATTGAGTATACAAGAAGTTTAATATTACAAGTTTCATCATGATGAAGCTCGCAGAACACTCTGAAATTGAAGAGCTAAACATTCACACACCTAGAACCTAGATTAGAGAGACTACGATACTCTGTTTTGGAGCCAACTTTCAAAAGAGGACTCAAATATCATTTTCTCTAAATCCATTGAGTCCATAGCTTTACTTCACAACACACATAGATTTATAATCTCTTTTCTTCATTTATAACTCTATTGTGATCTTGTGTTTAGTATTTTTAGCAGTGAGTATATCTATTTTTATCACACACACTGTATCCTGATCATAATTGGAGGATACCAAAATATCCTCACTCTCAATCCGTTTCTATTCTTGTATCCCATGTAGAATTGTGGAAGAGATCATGTGTGATTTGTTTGATAGTTTTTCCCATGAATAACTGTGGTAGACGTCAAGTGTGACCTGGACAACCCTGTGTGCTGTTGTGAACCCCGATCCAAGGTGTGGATCAAATGTGTATTAATATAAACTACTTTGTGGCATGTGATCACCAAGTAAAGAGGACTAAGTCTCATCTTGAGACTGAACCTCTTGTTTTAACCACTATGTTGTTTGTTTTATATTTTTATATGTTATGTATTTCTCGCATTAAGATAAACTGAACTTTGATAGTTAGTTTAGAAAGTTTTTATATCTATTTTGAATCAGTAGATTAGTTTCAAAAGTTTTTCTAATCTTAGATTGGTAAAATAGAGAACTAATCAATCCTATGAAAAACTAATTGAACTTTTAGAACTTTTATAAATTCACTACAAACTGACTTTGGTTATTATTTTAATATGGGGATGCTATTTTAAAGAACCAGTTTTTAACAGAAATTTTAATAGATACTCAATTCACCCCCCTCTTGAGTCATCTACTCCCACCAACATTTGGTATTAGAGGAAAATTTTGAAAGTTATTGTCATCTTTTCAAATCATGTAAACTGTGATTATAATTGTTTTTAAAAGATCTCAAAATTTCTATTATTCCTAAATTTTTATCTCTTTGAAATTATTTTTCAATCTGTATTATGAAAAATAGATTAGAAGGGGATGCTGCCAATATACCACCTTTCTTTAATAGAACTAACTATTATAAGTGGAAGCTTAAAATTAAAATACATCTATAAAGCATGGTATTTGAAATCTAGACTGCTATTAAAACTAAATATACAATTCCTGAAACTGCTATAAACACTTGGGATATACCTACCAAGACTGCCTATAACAATAATTATAAAGCAATGAATGCTCTGTACTATGAACTAGAAGATGAAGAGTTTAATCGTATCTCTGCTTGTAAAACTACACATGAGATTTGGGACACTCTATCTGTTTCTCATGAGGGAACATCCAATGTTAAATAAATGAGATTAAATACTTACACTATTTAATATGACAACTCCATAATGAATCCTGATGAGTCTATTTTTGATATGTATCTCAGGTTTAATGAAAATGTGAATACCATGATTTATTTAGGAAGATAAGTAACAACCAAAGACCACATTATGCGGATTTTGCGATGCTTACTAGAAATATGGCATGGAACGTCTGTATCAATAAGAGAATTATGCGATATTGATAAGATTCCAGTGAAGGAATTGATTGGAAAATTAATGATGTATGAAGAGGAATTTAAGGTAAATCAAGAAGAAGATGAACCAAAATGAAAATTTGTAGCCTTCAAGAGAACTGAATCTAAAAGCAAAGACAAGGAGAAAGTTCAAGCTACTATTTAAAGCTCAAGAAGTGATGAAGTAGCTTAATATAGTGATGAAAAAATGGCCCAGCTAGCGAGACAATTCAAGAAATTTTATAGGAAAAAAGAAGTTTTTCAGTAAGTCCAATTATAAAGGAAAGTATGATAACAAGAGAAATTGGAAAAAGGATTGGGAGAGAAATAATAAATCAGAAGATATAATTTGATATGAATGTAAAAGGAAAGGACATGTCAAGGATGACTGTCCAAAGATGAAATAAAAGAAAAAGTATGAAAATAAGGATGGAAATTATAAGAAAAAAATTAAGGACACCTGGAGTGCCTCCGAGGACAGCTCAAGTGAATTTGGCACTTCTCAAAATGAGAAAGATGATACGGCTAATATGTGTTTTATGACAAACACAACTGTGGTAACCTTAGACTCTCCTATACATAATTATTATTATTCTAAAAACGAGTAAGAGAAAATGAAAAATGATGAATTATTATAATATTGAAACATGTTAGAAGAAACTTGTAATGAGTTGAAAGATAAATATAAATCTTTAAAGAAACATCATGCTTTTACTATGACTATTAGCTCTGAACTTAAAACTGAAACAGAGAAAAATGCTCAACTGCTTAAGGAGAAGAATGAACTAAAAATGTCTAATGAGCAATTATAAAGAAGAGTTAGAAAAGTTTACTAATGAAAATAAACTCTTACTCAAATTCTTGGTAAAAAAATAGCTCATAAGTATACTTATGGGATAGGATATCAACTAGGACAAAGGAATTTATCCAAATCACGTTTTTTAACCAAATCTAGAAAATCTGCTACCTTTTTCAAAAACCAGAATTTTATAGCAAGTTCCAGTTCCACAAATTCTTTTACTGTATCTAATTATTCAGGACCAAACAGATTTTACTTTTCAAACACTCTATATTTTTCATATAAGAAACCCATAAGACAATTGTGGGTACCTAAAGATTATATTACTAATGTATTTCAACCCAGACAAATATGGGTACCAAAGTCGTTTCTTGGTTGAACTATTTTGTAGGTAAACTGCCTAAAGAGCTCCTCTAAAAAGATGTGGTACTTGGATAATGGGTGTTTAAGATTTATGACCGGGGATTTTTCAAGATTTAAAAGTATTATCAAGATTTATGGAGGACATGTCACATTTGGTGACAATGGTAAAGGAAAAATCATCGGCCTAGGCCAAATTGGTAACCCTAACTCTATTTTAATTTCTAAAGTATTGTATGTTGATGGATTAAAGTTTAACCTGCTCATCATATCTCAATTTTGTAATGATGGATTGAATGTTAAAGTCAAAAATGATTCATTCCATGTTTTTTATGACAAGAATAACTTAGTATTTACTTCTTTTAGAAATGATAATGTATATGCTATAAATCTAGACACACTAGCTTAACATAATTTCTCTTTTCTAAATTCCTTTCACAAATAATCTTGTCTCTAACATAGAAGACTAGGACATTGCAACATACAATCTATTAGGAAGTTAAATAGAAAAGGATTAGTTAAAGACTTTCCCAAGTTAGAGTTTCCAAAAAATTAAGTTTGTAATCCTTTCCAAAAAGAAAAGAAACATAAAATATATTTCAAACCAAAGAAAGAAGTAAATTCTTCTCAACCTCTCGAGTTGGTTCACATGGACTTTTTTGGACCATCTAGAGTTTCGAGTATCAATGGGAAACACTATGTTATATTCCTGTAAACAATTTCTCTATATATACATGGACCTTTTTCCTTGCTCATAAAAGTGAATCTTGTTCACACTTTACTAAGTATGCTAGGACTGTAGAAAATCTCAGTGGTTTTTATATTAAATTCTTAAGAAGTGATCATGGTCGTGATTTTGAAAATCAAGATTTTAAATCTTTTTTCTCACAAAATGGCTATAACTATAACTTCTATGCTCCTAGGACACATCAACAAAATGGTGTGGTATAAAGAATAAATAGAACCTTACAGGAAATTGCCCGAACTATGCTCAATTAATATGATCTACCCATTTATTTCTAGGCTTGAACTTGTTAATATAGCTTGTTACATAATAAACAGAGTCTTAATCAGACCCATCCTTAAGAAAACTCCTTATGAGTTTTGGAATAATAGGAAAACCAAATTAGGTTATTTTAAAGTGATTGGATGTAAAGTTTATATTCTGAAAAATAAAGATAATTTAGATAAATTTTCCTCCAAAAGTGATGAAGGAATATTTTTTGGATATTCTACATCAAGAAAAGCCTATAGAGTCTTTAATAAGAAAACCAAATGTGTGGAAGAATCTTTACACATAAAGTTTGATGAAGAATATCCACATGAGCCCAAGACCTCACTAGAAAATATTGAAGAGGATATGTCTAATATGTAAATTAATGATAAAAACTAAAATTTTCATGTGAAGGAATCTGTAAAAACTTCCAGTTCTAAACATTCTCCAGATCCTAACCATAGTGAACCAGATCAACCTGACCAACCTAAAATATCAAGTCCCACCTTTTCTAGTCCATCTAGGACCCTTAAGAATCATCCCTTAGATGTTGTAGTTGGAAATTTAGATAGAGGAACGAAAATGAGAGATTCTTTGAGAAACCAAGTTGAACATAAAGATTTATTATCACATATTGAACCTAAAAATATCAATGATGTGATCAATGATGAATTTCGGGTAATGGCCATACAAGAATAACTTAATCAGTTTGAAAGAAATAAAGTTTAGAAACTTGTAAATAGACTGAAGGATAATCTGACCATAGGAACCAAATGGGTGTTTACAAATAAGGTATATGAAGTTGGAAATATTGTTAGAAATAAAGCTATACTAGTTGCAGAAGGATATAATCAAGAAGAGGGAATTGATTATGAAGAGACCTTTGCACCAGTAGCTAGACTTTAAGAAATTAGAATCTTACTTGCCTCTGTAACACACTTGGATTTTAAAATTTATCAAATGGATGTCAAAAGTGCATTATTAAATGGTTATATAATTGATGATGTTTTTGTTGAACAACTCCCAGGTTTTATAAATCCACCTTTTTCCAAATCAAGTGCTCAAATTATTGAAAGCCTTTTATGGTTTGAAGTAAGCTTCAAGAGCTTGGTATGAAAGTTTGAGCAATTTTCTTATTTCTAAAGGATTTACAAAAGGACTCAAAAAACCTACTTTATTTATAAAAATAATTTAAAAAGAGGTTTTAATAGGCCAAATATATGTAGATGATATTATCATTGGATATTCAAAAAATTCTATATGTAATGATTTTTCAAAAATAATGTAAAGAAAGTTTGAAATGAGTTTAATGGGTGAACTTAAATATTTTCTTGGATTCCAAATATTTTAAAATAAAGAAGTTATAATTTTAAATAAAAGTACAAAAAATATCTTTTTAAAAGATATGGATTTGATAGCATTAAGAGTTGTGAAATCCCTATGAGTTCTACATGTAAGCTAGATCTTGATGAAAATGGAAAATCAGTTGATCAGACCGCTTATAGAGGAATGATTGGATGTTTTATGTACTAACTGCTAGTTGGTCAGATATTATGTTTAGTGTGTTTATGTGTGCGAGATTTCAAGCAAACCCAAATGAGTCACATCTAAGTGGTGTTAAAATAATTTTTAAATACGTCAAGTATACAACTAATTTAGGATTGTTCAATACTAAAGGACAACCTTTTGATTTAGTTAGTTATTCAGATGCTGACTTTGGTGGATATAAGTTAGATAGAAAGAGTACCTCTGGAACATGTCACTTTTTGGGAAAGTCTCTAATATCATGGTGTAGTGAAAAACAAAATTCAATTGCATTATCAACTGCAGAAGCAGAATACATTGCTGCTGGTAGTTGTTGTACACAAATTTTTTGGATGAAACACACCTTCTTAGACTATGAATTTAAATTAAAATATATCCCCATAAACTGTGACAACACAAGTGCTATTAATATTTCTAGGAATCCACTTTATCATTCTAGAACAAATCATATTGATGTAAGACATCATTTTTTGAGAGATCATTATAAAAAAGGGGTAAAACTCTTGAGTTTATTGGGACTGAGCATAAGCTTGCTAATATATTCACTAAACCCTTAAACTATGAGAGAATGAACTACATCAGACATGAACTAGGAATGATAAATTCTTGAAACTGATCTCTTGAAATTGATATCTTGAAACCGATCTCTTGAAACCGATTCTTGAAACCGATTCTTGAAACCGATTCTTGAAATCGATCTCTTGAAACTGATCTCTCAAAAATGATCTCTTGAAAATGATCTCTTGAAACCGATCTCTTGAAACCGATTCTTGAAACCGATCTCTTGAAACCGATTCTTGAAACCAATCTCTTGAAACTGATCTCTTGAAACTATTCCTTGAAACCTATCTTTTGAAACCGATCTCTTGAAACCAATTCTTGAAACCGATCTCTTGAAACCGATCTTGTGAATTCGATCTTGTGAAACTGATCCTGTGAAACTGATCTTATGAATCTGATCATGTAAAACTAATTCAATGTCACCGATGAATTTAAGTTTTTTTAGTCTGTTTGTTTTAAGTAAAATGACACTGTTTTGGTATTCTTTTTTCCTGGTTTTAAGTTTTATATTTTATGATTTACAATCCCTAAATGATATACTAAGTCCAATCCATCCTGTTCTTTCACATTCCCTCTGCCGTAAAGCTTTCTACCCTTTGTCACTCTACCTCTCGACCGTCATCCCCTAGACTCTTTTGGAATCCAAAACCTCGAAATGGAAAGGACCAAGCGTGCTATGGAAGAACCAAGAAAATATCCATCTATTAAGCGTCAGAAAGGTGAGTCCAGTGGGACTACAAAACCAAGCTTGGAAAGATGAGTGGTCACAGCTGAGAAGGAAGTATCTACAGAGTGGATTCTATCAAGCAAAACGTTTTTATTAAGAGTGATGGAATCTCAAGGGTGGTTGAGCTGGTTCTCTAACAATGAAAGACCTTATTATCCCCATATAATGCATGAATTCTATCAATATTTGAATATATCTCTAGATGAAGCTGAGGCAGAAAGGATGAAGTCAATGGTAAAGGTAAAGGAAATAAATTTTTCATCTAAGGAATGGGATGAATGTTTGGAGATTCCTCATGAAGGTGTCTATAATGATCTAGGTAATATTGTTCCCTCCTATGATTTGTTTTCTTATGAAGATGCTCTGAAGGAGTTTACTAAAAATGGAGAATCTAGGAGGAATATTTCAAGTGAGTTTGAAGGAGAGGTAATATTGTTTTTTAAGTTCATACAACATCAAATCCGCCCAAGGAAGGGAGATTTATCTGCTGTGAAGTATCTGGATGTATTTATAATATATCTATTGAAACATGGGATAAAAGTGAACCTGTGTAGGTATCTCATGGTGCATTTATCTGATTTGATAAAACCATCCAAGAAGGAAAAATGTTTGTACTATCCAAGTATGATCTCTGCCATGCTAAAAAGGTTAGACTATGTGGAAGACAAAAATGAAGTGATAAGTGCATGTAGTGGTTTCTATCTTCAAAAATAAATTTGTAAAAGGATAACGATCTTCTGGAACCCTTGGAAGAAATGTTGGGTAGGTGATTAGGAAAGGATATATGAAGATTTCAATCTAGTTGACCACCCTACCAGACCAAAGGATCAAGTTGATATAGGTCTCAAACCAATAGAGGTACCAGTTTATTCTGATCAGGAAGAAGAGAATGAAGTGACAAGGGAATAAGGATCTCCTTTTGATGACAGGAGTGATCCTGCTATTGTTGAAAGCCCCAAGGACATGTATTATGGACCTGCTAGTCCAACTTTGGACTTACCCTCAAGAGCATCTGTGTTAGGTGATGAGGATGAAGAAGAGACCGAGGTTACTAGTGTTGAAGGTTATGTAAGTAAATAATATGAGTAGTCTAATGATGATGATGATGATGATGATGATAAGGATGAAGGAGGAAATGATGAGCATGTAAGTGATTCTTTGAAAGTGGGACAATAAGAAGTTGACAGATCCAGTGAGGAATCTGTACATGGAGCTAGTGATGGTGTTAAGCCTATTGAACAAGTGGTTGTTGATCATAGAGATGTTGATCATGAGGATAGGTCACCCCATCCTAATGCTGAAAATCAAAACATCATTCATGAATTGAATAAACTTATGGATTCTGGTCATGAGAAAAAAGCTAAGGATCAAGGGCCTCAAATTGAGGAAATGCTTAGAGAAGTTGAAGTGGTTAGAGTACATGAAGAACCTGAAGTTCAGTTAGGTCCTGTACCCAAAAACGTTATTGTGACTAAAGGGAATGATGAAAAAGTTGATGTATATGAAGTTGTTCGTGAGCCTCAGGGAAGAAGGATCAGGATTGACCCTATCGAGCCAAGAGACTGGACCTGTACACAAGAATGGAACAATGATCTAGGACACATTCTTTTTGGGTTAGAGTATGACTCAGATGAGGATAGGTTGCCTCCTCCTCTTGCTCCACAAGTCCAAGATGAAGCAGAACCTATTTCACCTGTTCCACCAATTACTGCTCCTCCAGTAGTAGAGCCAGTAGCACAGGCAGTATCAAGTGACTATGTCACTAAGGATGATTTGAAACAATTAAAATTTGCTATATGTGATTCATTAAAAGCCTCAGTTGGATCCAGAAGTGAACCCTCCACATCAATAGGTATTTCAGATGCAGATGCAACAAATATTGCAAGAATGGTCATCTAGGAGATTCAACAAAATCTCATTACCACAATAGAAACCATTATTAGGCACAATAAATTGCTGATAAAAGAGGTAAAGAAGATGACAGATGAATTAAATTATCTAACCAATGACCTCAAGACTTCTTTTAGTGGTGTACTGGAATTTCTTAGGAACTTGGTGACTCATCTAATTAGTGTGGATCTGAAGAAGTTGAAAGAAAATCTTGAAAAAATGTTAACTGGCCCATCCAGTTCTAGAAGTGGGAAAGGCGCTGTTGCTGATGTGGAGTCTCTCAAGGTTGTGATGAGAGAGGAACTCCAAAATCTTTAGAGTGTTTCAGATAAAGAAACTCTTGAAAAGGTACATATAAATATAGAACTTATGTACAATATATTCAGGCAGTGAAAAAATGAAGCCTCTAATACTCAGAAGGAAATTATAGAAAAGATGGATAAGTACTATAATAAGTTTTATATAAAGAATTATATGATAAATAGATTCAAGTTTCTGGAAGAAAATCTCAGAATACCTCTAGTCATAGAAGAATTCAAGAAACAAGTTACTTAGTTGAAGGATTTTACACCTTTATTGAATAAATTCATGGAGAATAAGGATGACTTTGAGAAAGCTATGCAATATGGTGGTGAAATCATTAATGATTTCATCAATATCTTTAACCCATATCTGCATGTCCAGGATGAAGAAATTGTGGTCCCTCCTGCTGCTTCCATTGGTACTCCCTCTTGGCCTCCTTCTCTAATGACTGTCTCTTAGGCTCTTTCCCAGATTCGTTCGGTCATTACAGAGAAATATCCCAGTCACGTGTTGTTAGAGAGAAGGCCTAGTCTTGCAGCCAATGTCCATACAGGTGTTTCCCTGCCTGGTGTTATCTTCAGACCACCTCTTCCCTCTGCCTCTACCAAACTATCTCATCCTACTCTGAATCCTTCAGATAAAGGAAAATCCCCACAACAACCAAACCCTTAGTAATGGATTGCATCTTTGATAGGGAAAGGAAGATGCGAGTATCAAGCTATTGAGGGGGAGATTTTTTTTTAAACTTCTCACAAGGGAAAGCTTTATTTATATTGAAAAATCACATTTAGTGAAATATATGCTAAGTCCAGTTATTATTATTCCTTATATTTACATGTATTCCATAATTTGTGATTATCAAAAAGGGGGAGATTGTTGGACCCTCTATGTTGTAGTCATTTTCATAATCACAAATAATGTCAATCTACAGATTCTACTAATTCATGCCATTTAATATATCTAAGTAAATGAATTATTCAATAACTTAAACTTATAAATCCACATGTTTACAAGTGTATTTTAACATGTATTTTTGGATGTCACTTAGTCATGTAATGTTATGTGTAAGATAGTCTCTTCATAATCTTTTTAGATTTCCTATCAACGAACTAATGTTCGACACACCGATGTTAGACACACTGATGTTTGACGCACCGATGTTCGACACACCGATATTCGACACACCTATGTTCGACACACCGATTTTCTACACACTGATGTTTGACAAACCGAAGATGACACACCGAAGATGACGCACCGAAGATGACACACCAAAGATGAAACACCAAAGATGAAACACCGAAGATGACACACCGAAGATGACACACCGAAGATGACACTCTGAAGATGAAAAACAGAAGATGATAGATCGATGTTAACAGATCAAAGATGACAGACCAATGCAAATGAATCACCGATAGTCATAAATAAATGTTTCATTTTTATTAATTCAAATTTATTTCTAACAGTCATATTTAGACAAATAAATATTTCTGACATTATTTAATGTTGTCTATAGGACTATCTGTAGATAGTGCGAGGTATATACATGTGAGAAAATCTTCATTCCTACTGGACCTTTAAGTATAAAAGGATTATAAGCTCAACCTAAAATGAGAGTCACTGAACCCGCTAGAAAAACAAAAAGTCTGGCTGTGCGAATATGCAAGATATTGCAAATAGAAGAACTCAAAGCTTGAGTATACAAGAAGATTAATATTACAGGTTGCATCCTGTTAAAGCTCGCTGAACACCCTTACATCAAAGAGAAAAACCTTCACGCACTTGGAACCCAGATTACAGAGACTATGATACTCTGTTTTGGAGCCAACTTCTAGAAGAGGACTCGAATATCATTTTCTCTACATCCATTGAGTCCATAGATTTACTGCACAACACACATAGATTTATAAACTATTTTTTTCTTTTATAACTCTATTGTGATCTTATGTTTACTATTTTGAGCAGTGTGTATATCTGTTTTTATCACACACTGTCTCCTGAGCATAACTGGAGGATACTAAATATCTTAACTCTCAATCCCTTTCTACTCTTGTATCCCATGTAGAACTATGGAAGAGATCTTGTGTGATCTGTTTGATAGTTTTTCCCACGAATAAATGTGGTAGAGGTCAAGTATGACCTGGACAACCCTGTGTGCTATTGTGAATCCCGATCTAGGGTGTGGATCAAAAGTGTATTAATATAAACTTCTTGGTGGCAGGTGATCACCATATAAAGAGGACTAAGTATCGGCTTGAGACTGAACCTATTGTTTTAACCGCTATGCTGTTTGTCTTATATTTTTATCTGTTATGTATTTATCGCTTTAAGATAAACTAAACTTTTATAGTTAGTTTAGCAAGTGTTTATATCTGTTTTGAATCAGTAGATTAGCTTCAAAAGTTTTGCTAATCTTAGATTGGTAAAACTAGGAACAAATCAGTCTTATATAAACTAATTGAACTTTCAGGAATTTTATAAATTCACTAAAAACTGACTTTGGTTATTATTTTAATAGGTGGATTCTATTTTAAAGAACCAGTTTTTAACAGAAATTTTTATAGATACCCAATTCACCCCCCTCTTGAGTCATCTACTCCAACCAACACATGACACATTGGCCTAGAGGCAGAAGGCCCAATACATGACCTAAAATACCAAAGATATGACAACATTAGAACTACCCCTCATTAGTAACTAGATCATTGAAGGATCCCATCTCACCACATCACATAGTTGACCAGCTAATATTTCCCTATGAAGAGATGCGTAGTCCTAGATACCTATGGTGATTTTCATACCCTCTTATTCTTCCAACCTAGTTACCTATGCTCTGGTGGATTCTATTTCTCTGAATATTCTTTTAGGGGATGATCCTATGTGTTCCTACCTATATTGATTCATGGTCCTTATGTCCCAAATTTTCATGGCCTAAAGGCTTGAGGTGGCTCATAGGCCATGTGGCCTGGTGGTTGATGGTTTCTCTAAGGGCTTATAGCCCATAGGCCCAAATTGGTGGCCTAAAGGCCCAAATAAGATGAATATCTTTGAATTATATAGTATAATTATAGTACCTTCTATAGAACTTCTAAAATACTAGTACAATAACCTAGAAATATCCCTCCACCCTAATTTGATCACGGGTTTCAAGAAGAATTACAGGGTGTGTTAACCACTCTAATAACACCCCAACCATGAGTTGCATCAATGAGACAGATTCATGTAGTGATGAATCTGAGAGAAAAAGAAAATTATCCAATATATTCTTAATGAAAACTACTATAAATGAGGAAATTAAGGATTCTAATTATATTTTGTGTTATGAATTTTATTTTGAAACTAACGTTAAAGTGTTAACTAAACAAAATAAAAAGTTTCAGAAGGATAAATTAAGAATGGATGAATTATATAGAGTGTTTTTAAAGGATAATAAGAATATAGTTAAACAAATTAATCATTTTACTCAAGAAAATGAAAATATTAAAACTATAGATGCTAATAAAAAAATTAGTTTGACACAAAAATCATAATTTGAAACTAAAATTTTTAAAAATTAAATATGAAAATGACATGATTAAAGATTTTCAATATTATAATAATTAAAGTGAATAAAAGAATATTTATAAGGTATGGGATGAAATGGATCAAGTTGAAAAAAAATATTTGAAGCACAAATGATAAAATAAAAAATTAAGAAATATAGCTTCATGTTCAAATGGGAAAATTTGGGACTGACTGAAAATTAATTTTTTTTATTGAAACAAAAGCCCCCTTTTAAGGGGTGAGGGGGAACCCAAAAAAACTTCAAGGATTAAAAACCATCAAACCTCCATGGTAAAAAATCCAAAGGCCCAACCCAGATCAATACAACAAAGAAACACCCCTCCCCATCATTCAAAAATCGTATATACTAGTTTCCACCTTCTCATTACTGCTCAGGTAACTGTACCACACAAGGATGCATGAGCCTGGTACCAATGGAAATTTCCAAACCCTATCAAACATACAAATCCAAAATCAATGATCAGACATGAAATCTTTGCTCTAAACCTCTTCTGGAGAATCCCCTTGAAGGAAAACTGGTATAGCCCCTTAAATCACGAATTGTAGGGCCAAAAAACTCAATCCCTTCCAGTCATCAATAGCAGAATCCAACAACAAACCTACAGACCAGGAAAAAATAGTAGCATTCTCATACATATTTCTTGATAGATAAAAAGGAACTAGTTGCACTAATAATCCTTGAACCAAATTCCTAGGTTGATAAAACAGGTTGAAAACCTCAGAATAAGGCCACCCCATAGGATGCACCTCATTCCAAGATTTTGTATCAGTATCTAGTGTACGAATCCCATCTAGAGCCTAGTCAGAGCTCTATAAATCCCCCACCATAATAGTATCATTATCAACATTCATTACCTTAGAATTCAGGCACCGTGCATCCCCTTGTTCAAGCTCCCAAAGAGACATTTCCTGCAACTAAATATCCAGCATCTAGTTCTACCACTTTCAATGAAGTAAAAGAACTATAATTAAATGTAGAAACACCATCATCCCCAAAATGACCATAATTTTTGACATCTTGGTTAATGAACAGAGCTATACCAGGAAAATTCCCTTTTCTTATTTCTTGAATGTGTCAGCATTATTCCCTTTAAAATAGATTTAAAGAAACCCTATCCTTTTCTTGTTTAAAGAAATGAAAAATTTAATAAAATTATGGCTATAAATAAAACTAATTAATATAAAATAGTATTTTATTACAATATAAAAGCACCTAAGTTACACAAAACTTTTTTTGTTAAAATTAGAAAAGGAAATGTTTCTAGTGTTACATGATTTAGATATAATTTGGAAGGGAATTATGAAAATGAATGATCATTAATATTTACCCAATTATTAGGCCATACTATGATTTTTTTAAAAGAATTTATCTTCTAGATTACCCTATAGTAAGTGTATTAAATACATTTGTGTGTCAAAGAAATCATATGATAATCCAATTGGACCCAAAATTACATGGATACCAAATTTTTTTCCTCTTCATCTATTTATCAGGAAAATTGATTAATAATTTTCAAGGATACATAGTTTATATATAGTATATTTTCAAGAAACATGAATAGTTACATTTATAACTTTTTCTTATAGAAATCATGTGATTGAAGTTCTTTCAGCTTTAGTGATAACTCTAATGGAAAGGGCGGAGGTTTTAGAAAAGTAAGAATATTTAAATCTATAATAATTTCAAAATTACTATATATATAAGGTCTTAAATAAAAATTAATTATTATTTCACAATTTTTTATGATAAAATGAGTGTTATGTTTGAATATAATATATTATTTGTTTTTAAAGATAATTTTATCTTATTTTATGAAAATATTAAACATAACATCTCTTAAATTGAATTTTCTAAATTAACCAATCATAATGTAAAGTGAATAAATTTTTTAGAATTAGATAATATTAATTTCTATATAAGGTTGGTATATGTTACTTTTGAGAAACTATATAAAATTTCCAAACATGAATAGGTTTTGGAACTACCTGAGATCAAGGTTAGTCAGTACTTTGTTTGTGATTTCTATTTAAAAGGTAATCAATAAAAAAACTATTCATATCTATTAATTATGTTAATACAGTTATATGTTTATATTTTTTACATCTGGATTTATTTATCCCCATGAAAGCTATTATTTTATGAGATAAAAAGTTTGTGTTTGAAACTATTTATGATTTCGAAAGGTTTACATGGTCTTATTTTTTAACTCATAAAAGTGAAACCATATGAAACTTTATCGGTTTTAATAATATAGTTCAAAACCACAGAGGAAATTTTATAATTTTTATCAGAAATTATAAATGAGTTGAATTTTATAATTTATAATTAGAAACATTTTGTTATAATAATGGATACTCTCACATTTTTTATGCCCCTATAACACTACAAAAAAATGGGGTTATATAAAGGAAAAATATAAATATTTATAAAATGGAAAGAACCATGCATAATTAATTTAATATAAAAATATTATTTTGGTACGTATCAATTAATACCACTTTTTATTTTTTAAATAGAGTGTTTATAACACCCTTGCTAAAGAAAACCCCTTATGTATTTCCTAAAGAAAAGAAACCCAAGATTTTACATTTTAGAATATTTGGGAGTAAGGTTTTTATTTTGAATACTAAGGATAACTTGGATAATTTTAATTTTAAATGTGGTTGAGGTATTATTCTAGGATACTCTAATAATAGTAAATCCTATAGAGCATACATTAATAGAACTATCACAATGGAAAAATCTACATATGTAAAATTTAATGAAAATAACGACAAAAAAAATTTATATTTAGACAATATTGATGAATAATTTAAGGAGTTTAAAATTGGTAAATATAAACATGAAAATTATAATGTATCATTTGAAGGGGAAAATATACCTTCTCAATATGATCCTATAAATTGGAAAACTCATAGGGATCATTCTTTAAAAAATATAATTGTAAATATTGAATCTAGAATCATAACCAAAAATATATTTCAAACTTTGGTGCTAATTCTGATTTTGTTGCTGATTTTATTCCTATTAATGTTTATGAAGCATTGAATGATTTAAATTGGGTTGATTTTATGCATGATTAAGTCAATTAATCTGAAATAAATAGAGTTTTGAATTTAGTTGGACATCTTAATGATAAAAAAACTATAGGTACTAAGTTGATTTTTTGAAATAAACCTGATGAATGTAGAAGTATAGTTAAAAATAAATCTAGGCTATTTAAAAAAGACTATTTACAAGAAGAAAAAAATGATTTTGAAGATTTATTTACACCAATTTATGGGATTGAATCCATTTATATTCTATTAGTTTTTCTTATTTTTAAAATTTTAAACTATTTCAAATAGATGTGAAAATTTCATTTTTAAATGGTGTAATTTATAAAGAAGTTTTTGAAAATCATCCAACTAGATTAGAAAAGAAATAATTTCAAAATCATGTTTAAAACTTGTAAAATATTTTTATTGTCTTGATAAATCCTCTATATCTTGGTATGATTGACTAAATTTGTTTTTGTTGAAAAATTATTTGAATAAAAGAATGTTTGATCTTAGATTATTCATTAAGAAAAATTTAAATCATATTTTTATTGAGTAAATATATATTTATGATATTGTGTTTGGATCTAAAAATGATTATCTTAGTAATGAATATTTAAATTTTATGACTTCTGAATTTTATATGAGCTTAATGGGTGAATTAAAATAATTTTTAGTTATTTAAATTCTTTAAAGAAAATATGGCCTATTTTGGAATCAATATAAATATGATAAAGAATTTGTTAAAAGGTTTAATCTTGAATATTTTAAAAGTATGAGATATCAAATTATTACTAATTCAAAATTATACTTAGATTTATCTAGAAAATCCATATATAAAAACTATTTATAATCATGATTGGAATCATTCATTATTTTACTTACTCTCAAATTGATATTATATTTTTAGTTTTCATGTTTTCTAGGTTTTAATATAATACTAAGGAACATCATTTAGAGGCTATTAAAATAATAATTAGATATGTTAAAGGAATTATCAATACTAGTTTTCATTACTCTAATAAGAACTATCTAAACTTGTTATGTTATTCTGATTCATATTTTGGAGGTGGTAGGATTTATAGAAAAAGTACATTAGGCATGTGTCATTTTATTGAAAAGAATTTAATTTCCTAGGGTTATATTTTTTTTATCATTTTTTTATCCATAGTAAAAGCTGAGTATATTTATGATGCTATTTTTTGTGTTCAAAGTATTTGGATTAAGCAATTTTTTTTGTAATTATGAAGTTTTCTGATAAAATTTCTATTTTTTTCTGATAATTATAGTGATATTTATATCTCAAAAAACCATTTAAAAAAATATAGACCAAATAATATATATTTTAAACTTCATTTCATAAGATATCATGTAAAAAATGATACATTGTGTTTGAATTTATTCCAACTAAAAAAATATTTTTTTACTAAACCTCCTAATGCTATGAAATTTGAGAAATTGAAATTTGATATTTGAATGATGGAAATTTTCTATTTAGTTTATGGAATGTAAAATGTTATCACTAATTTTATTTCTAAAAAATATATTTTACATATTTCTCTAAATATGCTTGGAAGATTAAAATATTAAAATATTATTAATTTCTTAATATTATTTTGCCAAGTAGTCTGTTTTTAGGAATTATTTAAGCAACTGAATATTTTTAGTATCTTCTATACTAATCCTTTAAAAGTTTTATATGCCGTAATTTATGGGGAACTTTATTTTTTTTGTAATTATAACTGTTTATCTTAAACTACATCTTTCATAAATTTTTTTCATGTCAACTTTTTATTAATTTCATTTTGATAAGAGTTTAAAAGGGTATTTTTTTATTAATTTTTTGATAAATTTCAAAAAGGTGGGGAATTATTGTGTTTCTTGTTCTATTTTTTAATTACTATAAAGGGGTATACTTTTGGTGATAATTTTTTTAATAAGAAGATTGTTATTATATTATTGACGATTGATGTTTTTTATTTTTAATATTATAGATACCTCACATTGTCCCCTCAGTGTTTATAAAAACCTTACATGTTTAAATAGATAATAATAATTTATAATAAATTTTAAAAATCACATTTTCTTTATTATTTAAGTTTATAAGTTTTTATAATAGTGTTTATAAAGTTTCAAAAAGGATTCTATAGTCACTGTATTTTAGTTTTGGTTTTTCTAAAATTCTAAGAAGTCGTACATTTTTTTTCAAAGTGCTAAGATTGTTTTCAAAGTCATATGATTTAAAGGTATTATTATTTTCAAAGTCATATTATTTTCAAAGTTATAAAATATTCAAAATCATATGATATGTTTTATAAAGTCTTATGGTCTTCAAATACTTATGGTTTTTACATACTTATGTAATTTTCATAAAGTATAAAATAATTTTTTCACAAGAGTAGTTTTGACCTTTATGTAATTCTGGTTACTCTAATTTACCCTTATATAGTTACTTTATACCTTTAAAGAAGTATATAATGACATTTAAATAGTAAATTTTAGGTTTATATTGATATATATATTAATTTTTTGTAATATGTATTACCTATACATAGATATATACTACCATTACATGACCAATATTCTACCCTTAAATAATATTTTGTTGCCTTAAAAAGAACTAATTATTACCTATATGTAAAATTAAATTTTAAACCTTTATGCATAATAAAATTGTGTTCCTTTACACAAAATGAAATTGTATACCTTTACACATAATATTTTTACCTCTATATAGATTCTAGAGTTTTATGATTACCATTATGTATGCTATATAATTATAATTTTCCTTTAGGTGAATATAAGTGAATTATACATGGATAAAACTGAGGTTTTGAATCACACTTACACACAAACAAAGTGACTCATATATAGAAAACTAAAATGAAACTTATGTAGTTATTACATTTTAATTATGAGTAGATTTTGATTATTTGTTTTCCTAAAGTTTAAATATTTAAATTTAATACATTTTTATATTTTTTATTCTAGATATTTTATTAAATTTTAAAATACATTTATATTCTAACAAAGCTATTCAACGTGATTTTGAATTTTTTAGTAAAGGATTAATAGTGGGATGTTTCTATAATAGGTAAATGAAATTATTATCCTATTATTATTATTATTATTATTTCTTATCATGGATTCTTGTGATTGGTTATTAAGGAAAAACCATGTGAATAAGGTCATAGTGTTAATTATAAGTGATTATCCATTAATATTTTTTTATCATGAGAACTTGATTAAAGGGATTGAGAAAAATCATTTTCTACAAGCGATATTCCTACAAAAATTTCAATGCACAAACATATACTATGACTACTGTTTAATTTTTGTGATCAGAATAGACCTTAAACATTTGATCCATTATTACTAAGGTGATCATATATACATTAAACCTGCATCTTCTTTAAATTTTATTATCCATTGTCCTCTTAGTTTACATTATTGTAATATTTTTATTATCCATTTGATATGAATTAGTTAGTTTATGATTTTCCCAAAAATAAAATAAAATATGGTTTTCTTGGTTATAAATCCTGATAAAAAGGTAGGTATATCAATTTAAATATCTCATCAAAAGTTATTGTATCCTTGGTTATTAATTGGTTTAGAGAATGGTGGGTTTTTTTAGGCTATACCACTAGGTGAGAAAAAGGTAATAATTATAAAAGGTTTTCACTTATTTGAAAAGTGATGTATTATTCTAGTAATACCATTATTCTCACTGAGTAGAGACAAGTGAAGAGTAGATATAGTCTAATTCCCTCATTCATAAAAGAATTTTAATTTTATGGAGAATTTGATATTTCATGTTTAATGGGTGGGCCATTTTAAAACCCAGTATTGAATTGAGGAACCAAGAGTTGGAAAATATTAAAGAGAGATTTTTGTATATTGTTTGAGGCCTAAAAGGCACCTTATGTGTGTGGATAAGGATTATGAGATTCAAGGTATTTTTGTTAGTTTTGATGTATCATACTAGGGAAAATGGTTATCGAATGGTTAGTGATAACTATGCACCCCAATGTGTGGTCTTACATGTATAGGAATATAGTTTGTAAACCATGTGTTGTGACTGTGCCAAATGGTTTGTACTGAAAAGAGGGATATTTATGGATATCAAACTTCTTATTAAACCATGCATCCAAACCATGAATATATTAAAAGTTGGGAAATTAATAAGTCCCCCCACCACCCTTTTATATTTTTAACCCCTTTACCTCCATTTTTAGACATCAAATTTATATTAATGGATCACTTACCCCCTCTCTTCCCGTGGGTGAATCTACCTTATTTCTTATTTGAATCATGTTTCATCACTTGAATTAGATAGCCTAAGGTTAATATACAACTCCATTATCTCTAGTATATTTTTCCTCCAATATTAAGTGGTGTTCCACTATGTTTAGATAATATGCCCTATTTTATAGGAATTTGTTTTATTCTTGATTTTCATACTTTTTAGTTTAAAATAGAGGTAGATATTTGGCATGTAGGATTTTATAAGAATAAGGTCTGTGGTCCCTAATCTAAAACTATATTATTTCTATTTTTCACAAGTGATGTAACTATGTGGAAATTATATACTTACCATGAATTGGTCAAATCATTAAATTTAAGTGTTTTTTGGAGTTTTATTTTTTTAATTTCTCATTTAACATGCCTTGAACCAAATTAAAATAATATCCCTACTTAGTTGTTTTGTGACCATAAATAGGCTTAGGTGATCAATGGTTATCTATATTTAAAGGATAAATGAGAATTTATAATTTTATTCAATGGAAGTAAAATGGAATTTCATATCCATTGATAATTTTTGAATGGGATGGACCTTTTAATTAGAACTATGGGATTTTGAGCATTAAAGTGTTAAATAGTTTTGACCCTTGAAATGAGTCTAATGTAATAGAAAGTGTTTAATATAAATATAACACCCCAGGTTTAGGTAGTTTACATTTTTATAATGTATTTTTAAGCTATATAATGCTTAGGTTTAGTTTTATGAGATTATGGTTGGTTTTGGACTATTTTTAAAGTGTTTCTATAGGTTCATGGTTTGAGAATATTTATGGGAAACCGTGAACCCTTTTTAGGAAACCGTGCAAGGAGATATTGAGAGTCACTGGGAAAACCCATGGTTGGTGCATTTTTTGTCCAATCCTTGTAGGTTTTCATGATAAATAGTGTGATATGGGAGGACATGGATAGTAATAGAACTTGGTTTGTGTACAGTTTAGAAAACCATGTGGCTACCTATGTGATGTCCATTAGCATGATCATTGTTGGAACACTGTTTGTTAAACCATGTGACATAACCGTGTTTCATTCATTAAATGACCCAAAAATTAGAGTTTAACTCATATTTTACCCCCAAAACTATCATTTTTATCCTATTTACCAAGTCTACCGAACTCCTCTAATCTCCTAGGCATACTTGGTGACTCCATTTGATCCAGAAGTTGATTTTGATGATCCAAGATGTGTTGGATCTCTTGAATCAATGATTAGTCCTTGTTCTTGCTTATTATCTATAGATCTTCTCATCTTCTTATTCATGAATCTATTGATCTAATCTTTTATAGATATATCTATACCCTAATATGTATATTTTTATGAGATCTTATTGGTATCTATAAAGGTAAGAAGCTTTAAAGATGGATTTAGAGGTTTTATGTGTTGTTCTTCATTTTACTCAACCGTTTTATGGTAAGTAGCTTATCTATCATACTAATCATTTTAGAAATTGAATTATTTATGTTTAAATCACCCTCTTTTACTTTATTATAAAAATACCTTATTTTTAATACCTTAATATTTGGGTTTGAAATGATAAAAATAATGTGTTTGATAAATTACTTAAAGAAAACAGTTTCACAAGAAATGAGGTTTTCTTGAGAAATTGGCATGCATGGTTAGTGTGAGTATATGAAATTTCATCATGACACCATATTAGTTTGGAATTGGGGTTGGTTACAACGTTTCACATGGTATATTCCATCAGGTGATGACTTGGTGACCGGATAGGTCACCTCTCACAAGTATTGGGACCATCATTGGGTCTGAATGTGTGCGTGAGTTGTGGAATGATGAAAACAAGTGGTTATAGTTTTGGAAACTATTTAATTTTTTATTATGGAATTATTTTAGAACTACCTTTACTTATATTTTTTTATAAATATAAATCTGAGCTAACATATTCTTATTCCCAGTGGCATGTGTTGGGACGTCTTGGGGATTACCTATTGAGTTTTATACTCATCCCCTACTTGGTAACTATGGTGTGTTTATAGATGTTTTCTAATGAGATATAGGAAAAATCATGGTGAAATACCAATCTAATTATTTATCATGATAAAGTGGGCTAGGGACTTGGTTTTAGAGCTTAGATATTGTTTAGGGTGGTGTTTGGGTTGATGGAGCATCAGTTTCATTGAATTTTTGTGTGTGTCAGAGTTGTACCTTATTATTCTACGTGTTACTCTTGATATTTCTTTTTGGTTTGAGTTGTAATATTTTACATTAAATTCATCATATAAAATATTTTATCTTTACTTTGTCTTCAGTAGGTTGTTCTCATCTTAGAAAAAATTATCCCCCAATGATCTTGTATTCCCTTAGAACTTTCTTCTAGCCTTAGTGTCCTTGGGATGTCACCTAAAGATAGAAAAACCTTTGCCTCTTCCCAAAACAATGGGTTAGGGGTGGTATATTATAAATGGTATCATTCTTGGTCAGTTTATCATCTTGGGATGGTATCAAGGAGAATAGGAATGTTGGAAGTTGAAATGTATAGAATAAAAAGACATAACCGACCTCTTTATGATTAACTTCAAGTTACGAGAGTGGTAGAGGTACAAAAGTGTTCTAAGACACTTCTAGGAGTGTTATCATATCATCTTAATGGTTTTATCCAATGAGTATATCATATCATGAATTATTAATGATACTTATCACTAGGTATACATTGTTTATATTATGATTGAATATTTTTGGAAATTGTTGCTAATTATTATTTTTTAAGATTCGTTAAAATATTCTAAACATTTAATTTCAACTGAGATATGACTAAGTGGTGTTTTATTATATATTTAGAAATAATGGAATCAGTTAAATGATTGAAGAAACCACTAGAGTAAGTGGTTGTGAATGTCATTCAACCTGATCTACAAGTAAATTAACAACTCATTTAAAGCATAGTCTGGAATTTCAAGCCATAAAAAGGGAAATCCAATTCCACATCCATGCCATGATAATTCATATATGGAATTTTAAAAATAGAATCCACTATTTTTCAAGGTTATTTAAGACCTAAATAAGTGGAGGCATTTATATGGAATATAAATCAAAATTTTGATTTCTTAGGATCCTCAAAGGATAAAAAAGTGAAGCTACTAGTTTATATATTGGAGGATCCTACTAGGGAGTGGTGGGATATTATTTTACAAACTAAAAAGACCAAGACCTAACATATCTATACTTTTTGGAGTTTTTTAACAAAAAATTTAATCCCCACTTCTTAAATATCTCAATTATGAAATATTTCTTAACTCTGAAACAAAAAATCTATCTGTGATAGATTATGCATCTTCATTCATGAGGTTGATGAATTTTTCTCCTAATAGTGCTTCTAGTGAGAAATTGAAGGTGAGGATCTTTAAATTAGGGCCACGACCTGAAATATACTCTAGTATGTATTTCTTTTATATAAAAAACTATATATAAATGGTGAACAATGTGATGGTAGTAGAAAATATATCTTGGTAACCTATGTTACAGGAAAAACGTTTTCCTACATGAGTACAAGTTGGAACTCTAATACAGAGAAAAAGTGGAAGAGGGAGAATTACTCTCAAGCAATTAAGGAACTAGGTAAATAATTAGTTGGTTCAATATCCTTTCCACCTCACCACATTAATCATCCTAGATGTTATCAATTTGGATGTTATGAACATATCAAGAAAGAATACATGATGCCTCTGCATGAGGGAAACAATTGTGGAAAACATAGACACCTAAAACATTATTTTATGAAAAATCCAAGGATGAATGATGGTAATGAATAAAAAATGTCCTGATATTCTTATTCTTATTTGGGTAGATTGATATTAATTGGTAATTGAAAACAAAACTGAGAAACCTATGGTGACTCTCACATCACAATGACACTTCAGTATTCATCATAGCCACAAAATAGAAATAAATAATTATTATGCACACCTATAAAAGAGTTTTATGGTGTGAAGAATATGGTCACAAAAGAATAATTTTTTACTTTAATGGCATGATGTACTATTATATTGAACTCTACTCTCATGCAATATTTATTAAAAAATGGAACATCACACTCTTTTATTACTACTTGTGTTGTAGATCATATGGGATTACATGTTGAGATGATGCCTCATGTCTTGAAACATCAAAAAAATCTCGGTCAATGAGAGTGCCAAGACTTTAAGTGGGAATCATGTTCTATAAATATTGATGAGGAAGTTTTTTTTGGGATTTATCTATACCTAAGATGGATATCTTTAAAACTAATTTTGGGAATGGATTGGTTGATATCCTTCAAGGACCACATTGAGTGTTATGACTATCAGGTTAGTTTCACATCTTCAAATATTATTTAGAATATAATTAAAGGATATTGGGATACGAATGCAATAAGAGAAGGACCATTAGTATTGGTGTTCAGGATTATCTCTTATAAGTTGGTATTAGTTACTTTGAAATATTTTGATTCAATAATACAAAGAGATTTTCTAATCATTGTGGATAAATTTTTTGATTCCTTTTTTGATAATTTCTCTTAGTTTCAGCCCAAAAGGGAAGTAAAATTTATAACAAATCTATTACTAGTTATTAATTATATTTCACTTCCATCCCATGGGATGAAACCAATATAATTAATGGAATTAAAGTTTCATATAAAGAGTTTGGAAGGTAAAGGATTAATTCAACCTAGTATGTCTCCTTGTACATCACTAGTTCTTTTTGTAAAGAAAGTAGATTAACTCTTTGGATTTGTGTGGATTATCATAAAATAAACTAAGTTATGATAAATAATTTATATCATTTTCTAGGAATGGATGATTTTTTTGGTAAATTAATGGGATCCAAATGGTTTTATAATATTTATTTGTGATTACGGTATCACTAAATTCAAGTTCATAAGGAGGATATTCCATAGGTAAATTTCTAGAGTCATTATGGTCATTATGAATATTTGTTTATTCCATTTAGTCTTAAAAATGAATGTGTGATGTTTATGGAATTGATGAATCAAATATTTCAGAGGTATATTGACACTTTTTTGGTGGTATTAATCAATGATATTTTGGTGTATTATAGTACTAAGGTCACTCATAAACAACACTTGGGCATAGCGTATGATATCTTATAGGAACATCACATTTTTGATAATATTTAAATGTATTATTTCTAGATAAAAGTGGTAAATATCCTTTCCAATTTTTTTTAAAGACATGCCTTGGTATATTAAAAAAATGTAGAAGTTTCTATCTCTTATAAACCACCAAATAACGTCTTTGAGATATGTATTTTCCTCATCTTAGAATGGTATTAACGATGCTTTGTTCATGAATTTTCATGACTTGATTCTCCAATGGTTTCTTTAACAGGGAAAGGAATTCATTTCCAATGGAGTGATAAATGAAAATAATCTTTTCAATATCTTAAGTTTTGGATAATATTATCACCTATCCTTACATTCCTAGAGTTAGTACTAGGCTATATGTTCTATTGTGATGTATCAAAATATGGTTTGGGATGTCTTCTTATATTGGGAGATCATCTTGTATCTTATGAGTCACAACAGTCATGGATGAATGATAAGAATTACCCAATAGATGATTTGGAATTAGTTATTGTAATTTATGCCTAAAAATATGGAATCATTATATCTCTAGTGAGAAGTTAATAGTGTTTATGGATCATAAAATATTGAAACAAATATTCTCACCAAGATATTTGAATCTAAGGAAAAAAATCTAAATGTAACACCTTTAAATGTCAGACTTTGACTTTATGTATACACCAGGTAAAGGAAATTTAGTGGATGATGCATTGAGTATGATTTCATATAGTCAGTTTTCAAAATAGATTTCAAATAAGTGGATGTTGATGATGGTCATATCTAATATACATCTATATTGTAAGGGGATATGTGATGTTGTAGTTTTTTTTTGTTTCTTTTGTTCCTAATTTTATTGATCAAGATAATGATTCTCAGAAAATTTATCCTGAATCTTTAACTATAAATTTGAAACCTTATGGTTGGGAGAACTTTGAGTTATGGAAACTAGATGGGAGATCTGTGTTGTGTTTCAGAGATAAGGTTGTGGTTACTCTAACTTATCAAGAACATATTATTTATACCTAACACCACTCGATATGGTATATTCATCCTAAAATTCAGAAGATGTATAATTGGATGAGAACATAGTTCTAGTGGGATGGAGAGAAAAGAATGTTTTTTGAGTATGTCACAAGATGCCTCACCTTTTATAATGTCAATGAATAACACCAATGAACTATTGGTATATTTAAATATTTACCTATTCTTATGTGTACATGGGAACAAATAACTATGGATCTTTTTATAAATCTACCAAGAATAGTTTGGAAATATGATTCCATATTTTTGATTGTGGATAGGCTCACAAACTTGGCTCACTTCATCCCTATTTGTGAATCCAATATGGTGGAATAATTTTTAAAACTCTACATTCATTAAGTTGAAAAGTTTCATGACATACAATTTTCAATTGTATTTGACTAAGACCCCAAGATTACATCTTGATTTTGGGAATCCTTATAGAAATCCCTTAGAACCCATTTGATAATGAGAAAAGATTATCACCCTCAAACATATGGCCAATATGAAATGAAAATCCAAACATTGGTATACATGTTTAGATCTTGAGTTATAGATTTTGGAGGCTCATGGTAGGATGAAATACTATTATTATATTTTTCATACAATAACAGTAATCATACCTCAATACATATGGGTCCTTTCAAAACATTGTACGGTTTTCCTTGATGTTATCTACTTTTTTGGGTATAAAAAGGCGAGACTTCACTTATCATACATAACATTGTTCATGAGAAAATAAAGCATATTCAAATAATTAATAAAATAATGGATTCAGTTTAGAGTGATGTGAAATCTTATGGAAATAGTCACCAATGACTGTTATCATTTATTGTGGTTAATCATGTTTTCTTGAGAGTCTCTATAAGGAAATGGAATCATAGTTTGGATAAGAAAGGAAAATTATCTCATTGATAAATTATCCCTTTTTAGATAATATAACATATTGATGACATGGATTATCAATTGGATTTACTACCATGATTCATATTGGTCAATAATGTATTTCATGTATCCCAATTGAAGAGGTACCAGTCTGATCCTGACCATGTTATTCAATGATACCATATTGATCTTGATCCAGATTCTATGTTGATTCATGCGTTGATATATATTATTGATAGACAAGAGAAGTTTTTATGCAGAAATAGTATTGGTTTGGTATGGATTTTTAGTAGAATGGTTAGATTTAGAAAGAGACTTCTGAATGTGAGAAGAGGTTTATGAAACAGTGGCCTAAACTTTCCCAAAGCATAAAAAATATCTAATTTTATGAGGATTGAAAGGCCAATGGTGTAGAGAATGTAATACCCCTAGTTTTATTTAATTTACAATTTTATTTTCAATTTTGAAGTTACATAATACTTGAGTTTAGTTTTGAGTGTTTTTGTATGGTTTTAGAGTGTTTTGTAAGTGTTTTTTTAGGTGAATGGTTAGGATAAACCATGAACCCTCTCTAGGAAACCATGCAAGGAGATGTTGGGATTCAATGGGTAGACACATAGTTAGCATGTATTTTACAAAAAACTATGTGGGTTCTAATGAGAAACCATATGATATGGGATTATTTGGAAAGTAGAAAAGAACATTTATCACATGGTTTTCGAAACCATTCATTACAACCATGAGACTCCCTAGGTGATGTCTAGTAGTATGAACACAGTTGGTGCATAGTTTTTTAAACCATGCTACATGCATTAAAATATTTGAAAATTAGATTTAACTCATATCTTACCCTCAAAACTATCATTTTTATTTTATTATCTTAGGATCTAAAACTCTCCCCCTTTCCCAATCAACCTAAGTGATTCCATTTTATATGGAATGTGATTTTGATTAATCAAGGTGTGTTCGATGTCTAGAATCTATGTTAATTCATCATTCATTCTTGTTGCTTGAATGGCCCGAAGGCCTTCATTTTTACTGATTTTTGATAACCCCCATTTCAAAGAAATAGGGGAACCCTTACAAGGTCCATAGGCTCAGAGATTACACGGACCGTAGGCTTTGGAGATTACATGACCCGAAGGTCTTAGGGAATTCAACCAGACTATCTACAAGGAACTGCCCCTCCTATGATGTCTATTTTGATGAGATATTTTTATTATATATAAAGATAAGAAGTTTCAAGGATGGATTTAGAGGTTTCAAGTGTTTTTCTTTGTTTTCTTTAACCATTGTGAGGTAGGTGGATTCTCTCTAACAATACTTGTTCTAGAACTTGAAGGATTTATGTTTATATCACTCTCCCTTTCTCTATTTTAAAAATTAATTAGTTTTAATACCTAAATATTTGGTTTTAAAATGAGACACATAAGGTTTTTGATAAATTACTTTAAAGATAATTGTTTCAAAATAAATAGTTTTTTTGTTGAGAAATTGGATTTTGTGGTTAGTGTGAGTTCATGATATTTTATTATGGTTCCTTTTTGTTTTGGAATTAGTGTTAGTGCTGAAGTGAAACATGGTAGATTCCATCATCTAATGACTTGTTGATGGGATGAGTCACCACTCATGAGTAATTAGGTATTCATGTGTGTGTGAGTTGTGTAATGATGAAACCAAGTGGTTATGGTTTTAGAAACTTTTTAAGATTTTTATTATGAAATTATTTTAGAACCACCTCTCATTATATTTTGTTATAAATATAAATTTGACCTAATTTTTTATTTTTCTGAGTGGTGTGTGTTGGTAATTATTAGGAATTACCTAATAAGTTTCATACTCACCCCCTTATTAGGAACTTCAGTTCAATTGGAGATGATGTGTACTAAGATACAGGTAAAGGTAAGGTGTCATAATTCTCTAGTAATACATCGTGATGGAGTGGGTTTGGGAATTATAGTTTGAGTTTGGAGATTTTTTGGGGAATTTTTTTGGTTGATGATACATCATTTTCATTGAGTTATGCTTTTCCTTTGTTGTTTATATGTTTCACCTTTTTATTATATATGATAGTTTAATATTGCTTTTGGGTTTGAGTTGTATTATTTTGGATTACATGCATCACATATAATTTTTTATCTTTATTTTGTCTTCATATAGTTATTCTCATCTAAAGGAAAATTATCCCCCAATAATCTTGTATGCCATTTGTACTTTTTTACAGCCTTTAGTGTCCTGGGGACATTACCTAAGTTTAGAAATACCTTCACTGCCAATGGGTGCAGGGAGGGATGTTATAATAAAAATGATTAATTATTTTTGACATGGATTTCTAAGAAAATAACATGAGATTATGTAATGCACTTGAAATGGAGTAAAATGGTGAACTGTGGTTATGAAATGGGTTAATAAAGTCTTAAAGTGATTTGTTATCTTGTGAATTGAAATTAATTGTTAAAATGTGGCGTTGATTAAATATAGTTACAGTAATAAACCTATAAGGAATTTTTCTTTATATCATGTGAATGACACCCTATTTAGTCATGCATTGGGAAAATTATAAGGATTTTATAAAATGGAATGTGAGATTATATAATGTCATGGGAACTAATAATGGTTTTTTATTTGGGTAGAATGGGTCTATGAAGTGCACATGGTAGTTTTATGCTTAATGATGTTGGTTGATTATTTCTTGGATCATAAATTAAGTTTAATTGATATTTTATTGTGTAAATGTTTTTATATGGTAAATGAAGTCAGTTTCTTCCCTTATATTTAGTTCTAGATATGAAATGCATGTAATGAATTTATTGAGCATAGACTCCATCAAGGGTCTCGCTTGAATTCCATGGGATGATGCCTCCTTTGATTTAAGGATTTCCAAAGCTAAGGAATGTAATGAACTTCATATATTCCTAAATGATTCATTACTGTGAATTCCATGGGATGTCTCCTACTTGGATTCAGGTGATGTATTATTTATTTAATTTCACAAATTAATTTCATAGATTCTCTCAGGGTACCCTTATGAATGTTACAGGATGAACTCCCTGGATTCAGCTAGATTATATGAGACAGAATTCCACGGGTGTGGACCTTGATTCCGTTTAATTATAGTACTATAAATTCATTGGTATTTGGTTCATTATATTTATTTCAGATAATTCCAAGGTTTGATTCCACGTATTTGACTGTATTTCTTAGAGAATAATTCCATGGAAAACTCCCATGGATTCTAGATAACTTGGTTAGATGGGAATGCTTGGGGGTGACCCTATAGATTCCTAAATTCTTTCTTGATGATGGTTTCCTTGGTTTTATAACATAGAAATGGATGTTCCATATTTAATACCATGGGTAGAGTTACATAGGTACTAACCAAATAGGGTAGGTATGACCATGAGTGTCACTATAGAGCTCATAATTAAAGACTATATTTCCATTTATTATTAGTTTAGTTGGTTATGTGATAATATATTATCGGGATCACTTATTCATGAACTTTTCATATAGACTGGTTACTTTAGGGACCCCATTGGTGGTGGCCTATTGATTTATACTCACACTCATCTCATGATTCCATGGAACTTGGGGTTTTAGGTTACTGGTTTAGGGTAAGGAACCATTGCTTCTTGGCATGCTAGGAGTGGGATATGGATGATGGGACTGAGAAAGACTAAAGAACAGTTTGGGTTAATCTTTTCATTTCAATTTCATTTTTTACCATTATTGTTCCATGTATATGATCTACCCATGGGGGATATTTTAGGACATGTATAGACTACCTTTTTTATTTCATTTTGGTATTATAGTTATTTTTTTCACTTACCTCACTTTTTCTATGAAGGTTATTTGGACCATTTTACATGTTTCCTATTATTTATACTGTTTGGGTTACTATGATCAGAGGGTATAGTCTCCCTATGATATCTTTACATACCATTTATTCTAGTCAGTAGCCAATGGTGTATGGGGAGGCGCGCTTGTGGCCATTTAGCACCACTGGTCCGACTATTGTTTATATTGATCCCGGGTGGGGTGTTTCAAAATTTTATGATAGTATTTTATTTTTTATTACTATTTATGAATAATATACATGAGACTTGGAACATGTTATAAATTAGTAATAATCTCATTCCTAGGAATGATTCACTCACGCAGAGGGAAAAACCAACTTTCCATGGATGTGACTTGTTATTCTCAGAATTATTTATTGCAATTGTATTTTATTTTCTCCTTGGTTGAGACACTTTTCCTATGATGTTATGATTCATGGGAATTTTTCTATTTTCCTAGCATATCAATATATTATGTGCTTGTTCATATATTGTTCTAGGTACATAGCATTTCTATATCATATGTATGATGCATGTGATTGATATATTACTTACATGTGATTTGTTGACATAAATATTATCCTTGGTTGATTCATGTACTATCTATGATTTATTGTGACCAATGATTTTATCTATTTTTTATGTCTACCTATGGTTTATAAGTTGTGGGTAATAAGGGGGATTGGTTATTTAAAATGTTAATTTCATTATACATGGTGTATTATATATAAGGTTATGGTATAATCTTACTTGAACAATTCCCATGATGTTTTATTTATGTATAATTAGATATAAATGGATTAATTAAGGTCTTGAATAAATATGGACCCACTAAGCAACCTATATGTAATTTTCCTTTATAGCTTGTGAATAAAATTGTATTTAATAAATACTTGAGAATTGGTGGAAAAATTTTATAAACCATCAAAACACTAATTCATCGAATTAAAGGGATGTTAATCCTATTAAAATGTGAACCTTTTTAAATTTTGGTAATGGAAATCCCTTGGAAAATTAATTATATGCAAAATGACAGGTTGGTTAAACAAAATGTTTATAAGTGACTTATCAGGAATTTTACCACATAACTTTTCAATGGAATTATATTTAACTAACCCTATAATGTGAATCTTATGAAATGATATAGTATTAATAGTTTAAATTTGTAAATTAATACACATTAAATGGATGATATGACTTAGAGGTCAGTTGTTCTTGGCTTGACCATATTTATGGGTAGTTGGGGTTGCTGTGAGCATCCGAGTTATGTGTTTTTTACATTATGTGTTGAGATAGAACCTATGCGAGTGGTGTGACATGGTATATGAGGTAATGAACCTCATGAGGGTAGTAGTGATAGTGATATATATATATATATATAGAAATAGAGATAAATAGATAGAGAGATTAGATATTGAAAACCTTTTCAAGGTGGGTGTTTGGGGCACTCTAAGTGCAGTGTGTTATGAAAACAAGAATAGCGGGGTGTTAACCATGGACCAGGAACTATATGAGTTTTGTACCTTATGTTTGGAAGGTGATCCTAACAATCCATGAGAGTGACTCAAGTTTAGTGAGTAGGTGTTGTGTGACCTTGTGATTGGATCATATCATCCCGTGAGCTGTGGCTTTAGTGCGACCTTGACTGATGGAATGGGCTGGAGGACCTAGTGACTTTTTTTAACACACCTTAGGGATTTTAGTGAGTCTTTGCCTAGTAATATATAAGGGTAACCTGTGATAGGGTTATCTTGTTTTTATGAATGATTTTATAGGTGTAATGATTTGGTATAAGCTTTGGTTTATGATTTTGGATCATAATTAGTGCTATTGAGTTTTTGTGTAGTTATGATTAAGAACCCAAAGTGATAATGCATTGTATATATGTATGTTTCAAATATAAGGATCATTCAGATGGATGGACCGAATAACAATGATTTTATTTTGGTATGTGGTGGAAACTTATATAAATGAATTGTAATTTTGAAGTGACGTCTAGGATGAATGGAGGTCATGCGCTTAGCTGTGATACATGAAAAGTGTTCGGATTGTTTTATAAAAGTGTTTAGGATGCCTTGGGTTGGTTGAGGAGACATGAAAGGTGCATCATCTATTTCCCAATTAGGCATGTGAGCATAGGATCAATAGATCTAAACTCATGGGAGAATGAGTTAGGTTCTGTGAACTAGTCATAGTGTAGATGTGACCTTTGGGTTTCGATGAGATCAGAATATATGAGAGTAAAAACCCTTTTTTAGGGATTTGGTGCTTGATATTAAATGTTGGGGGTATAGGGTTGGATCTGTCGAGTGCCTAAACTTGTTTAGTTTGGGATATGATCCTAATATCTTAGTACAAGTGGGTATGAAATCTTAGAGTTTTATAACAATACCAATTTGTGGTAATTTGTGTGTGAGATTGGTTTGGACGTGATGTTACTCATGGGAGTGTGAGTTAGGATGCATGAGTGATTAGTGATGGAGTGTGTGATTGTTTTTATTCAAGGTATTGATTCAATACACATAGGTAAACATGGTCCACCAATGTTTTGGTTAGTGAGTGTACATGTATGTGTTGAGGGCCAATGAACTTGAGGATACAATGTGGGAAAAGATGAAAGAAGTTTGGATTGAAGAGAAGAAAACCCTCGGTTGAGGGGGAAGAATCAGTTTAGAACAGGATGTTATGACAGGGTTAATATAAGAGATTAATATTGAATATGTTTTGATTGAGTGGAGGGTGTGTCCTAGGAAGATAGAAACATGGGTTTTCATTATAAAACCCATTGGGTTCAATTTTTAAGGGAAGTTAAAAGGAAGGTATATGATGGGGATCCCACCATTATCCATTGTAGGGTGTGTCCCTCACTCGAGATGAGTTTTTATTGAATAATGAGGATGGAATCCCAAGAGTTAGGGATGGATTCCATTGATTTTTGGTCTGGAACATGGATGTGAGTGTGTATAGACATGTCCAATAATTGTGTATGGTGATATACATGATAGGGTCCCTGAGATCAAGGTTTTTATCTATTGGAATAAAGACAAGGAAAATCCTATGGTGTGGGGCATCATGTCAGTCATGGGCATGTGATCCTTATGCTATAAGGGTTATTGGAGTGAAAGACTGGTCTTTGGATAGTCATGACTTCCCTTAATATATTTCATGGGTAGTACCAATGCAATATACATTCCTTAATTAATACAAGAGGTCAATCCCTATGTGGTGTGGGTTGGAGTTTGAGTGGTCATTTTGGGAACATGAGGAAATGTTGTGATCTAAAAATGGGTTGGTGTGGTGGAAAATTGGTTATTATGTGAGAGTAAGAGGAAGAGTATGGGTGATCAGGGTTTTAGTGTGGGATCACATTGGGGGTCATGCTAGACTTGGGTGTGTCAAGATGATTGTTTGATGCCTTCAGTGATCAAGGAATATTGGTTTAGTAGTTTAATATTTCATCAATAGTAGAATCTGATCATTCCTATTATGGGTTGTTCGAAGGAGGTATGCCGATTAGTTTGTGTAGTATTCTATGTGTTGGGGTTGGAATCACAATAGGAACATCCATGGAGATTAAAGATACATTATTTTGGAGTTGGTTAGGGATTTTAGAGGGGAATTTTTCATGTTTGATATGTCCTTGGATGGTGGAGGCATTTATTTTTTGGTTTCAAATTTGGAAATAAGGATGAGAACCAACATTAGATAGGAATTCTTGGGTATAGTTTTGTATGTTGTTTTAGAAATGCCACTGGGTGTTTTGTTAAAACACAAAATAGTGTTTGTTAAGAAATTCTATTGGTGGAAGGCATAATGTATTAGAATTAATTTTTGTAATATAATTTCTATGGAATGGAGAACTATGGGAAATTTTATAATTTAATGAAAAAATGATCTTGTATCAAAATAAACATAATTGAGTAAGCATGGTCTTGGTAGTTTGGGACTGAATGATAGTGGAAGATCATGTTTTACTAAACAGAGTACTTGGTTTTGGGAGTGGAACTTGGGAAGTATTTAAGCATTTAGAAATGGAATGGGTCTATTGAAAGAGATTTGACTACCTATGTTGGTTAGGGGATTCAATATTATGGTCACCAGGACTTCTCAGATATGAGAAGTGTTATGGTGGGGAGTTTTTAATTCCCTTATCCACATGAGCATTTGAATTTTAAAGAGAATTTAAAATTTTGAGTTTTATGGGTGAGATGTTTTTAAAATAGAGGGTTATATTGGGAACCCAAACATCTGAAAGGGAGTTTTTATATGTGTTTTGAGACTAGAGAGGTTCATCAGGTGATTAGATAATTCTCATGATCTTTTGGGTTTAAATTTTCAGTTTCAATGTTGTAGTCTGGGGTGCATAGTTAGTGCATGGTTAGTGCTGAACATGCACCCCGACAATGGGGAATGGTATGCATATGTGCATGATTTATTTAACCATTCTTGGAGCTCTAGGAAACCATGTGAATGTCTGCAGAAGGTTGTAGGGTCATTCACATGGTTGGTGCATGATTTGTAAACGTTGCTCTATGACCATGTGAAATGGTATGTAATGGATAGTGATACCTACAAATTTAGTGTATGGTTTGCTAAATCATGTGTTAAAACCATGACATTATTAAAAATTGAGAAAGTTATAAATTTTACCCACTCCCATATTATTTTTTTAACCCCTTTTCTGTCCATTTTCATCCCACAACCTCTGACAAGCCTCGTCATTATTATACCTTAATTAATGATTTATTACATATGAGTACACACAGTAGAAACCATATGATCAATAAGTCTAGTGTATTTGGTTAATTAGGTACAATACATAAAAACTTAAATTGGGGGTACATCACCATTTTTGAAAAATCTCTTAACATGCTCATATTATTCTATCATTCATAAAACTGCATGGGATAACTTGGAGGAATACATAATAAAGGGGTGATCTAAAAAGCCTATTAATGGAATGAGAAAATCCTAACATGTAAAAGGTATTAAATTTTAGTAAATAGCCATATCAATGGGACATAAAATGTGCAAGAATCATAAAATGAACAATGAGGTGTGATATAACATGATAACATAATGACAACATGGGAATGTGGAATCAACTTTAAACATGAAATAATATGCATATGTCAATGTTAACCACCAAGAAAAAATAAAATAATGTTCTTAGTATAACCTCACACACACCGTACACGAAATATCATGAGACTAAAACATTATCCCATGCATTGGAGCGATATCTGGGTGCACCCATCACAAACATATCATATACATGCATAAGTGTGACACATAGATCACACACATAAGAAAACATTTAATCAAATTTAATATCATTGTAATGGTGTGTAGATTAAATGCTTTTAACTACCCAATAAAATAATTATAAGTTAATAAAGGTGAAAAAACTTGATAGGACATGGGTATGGGTATTCACTATAAAATTGTTTTCCATGGAAAATCCCAGTGAAATTTCGGCAGTATTATTGGGGAACATAAATGATAATGGGAGGGATTAATGAGAGTGAGATGGGTTTATAATCATTTATATGTCATAATTGAAGTAAGGGTTATATTAAAAAACATATCTAAACATTAGTAATTGGAGATAAAAGGCATAAGATAATGAAGATACTTGAATATAGAGAAGAATGATAGGATCTATTACCTTGAGAGGGTGATTCCAAAAGCTTAGAAGGAGCTTCTTAAGGGATTGGGGGATGGTTGGGAGAAAAATAGAGATGTGAGGGAAGATTAATAAACTAATAAATGGTTTTTAGTTAATATTAATGGGTTTTTATGTGGTTTTATATAGTAAAATTGAGGGGAGTTCTTCCTTATTTCTCAAACTTAGGTTTTGGATCCTATATAATAAAGTAATAAAAACCAAAAACCTTCCCATGGTTTATGCACATGGTTTCTTACAAATGGGATTTATTTTCATTATTTTATAATTCCTAGGGCCGAAAATTTTAAAATATTACCCTTAGGGATGTGTAAGTGCGTCATGTTCTTAAAGAAATGATTTTAAAATCATAAAATCTAATATATGTTTTGGAGGATTGATAAAGGATTTATAAAATTAATAAAATTAATAAAATTATCTCAAAAACAAATTATTTTAAAAGGAAAAAATATATTTGGTCATTTATACATTTTATATCATTTATTACATCAATTTTGGGTCATTATGATGTCATAATACACTGTATATTTATACCGTATTTAAGTTTTACCTGAAAATTTGGCTATGTTAGAAAATTATGAAAAATTCACCATTGGATAATTTTGAAATTCTGATTCCAAAAAGTAATATTTATTTTATCAAAATAATTTTATAAATATATGAATTTATTACTTTTAAAATTAGAATCGACATTTATTGAGAAATTCTAGGTTTTTTTGACAATAACAATTTTCAATCCATTGTAAAACTTATTTATGACTTTGTAAAATTATATTATGAAATATACTTAATAAATATTACTTAATAATAATGTTTTATTAAAATATAATTTATTTAAAAAATTAATTAATTTACTAAAAGGTATATATTAATTGAAATTATATATTACCCAAAAATATAATTTGTATTTTATCAAATCGAAATCAAAATCATTTATTAATAACAATAATAGGAAATAAATATAACCATTATTACATTAAAAATACAATATAAATATTCATATTTTTATGGCCTTGATACACATTCTATTATTACACTAGAAAATACCCTAAGGGTAAGGTGGGTGATGGTGAGACTTTCATGGGTTGGTTTGACGTAGATGGTTTGGGACATGATCTCGATGAGCTTGAACTTCTCTCATAAATGGTTTAACTTGCTATTTAGTTATTAGATCTCAACTTGGGATTTGTTAAGGGAGAAGTCCAGGGATTCTATTTTCCTTGAAATACCTAATAAATGGGATTCATAGGGTATGATCCTACTGGTTGAAGCCATCACTTCTTTTTTCCATGTCAATTGGATTTTTCAAAAAACCTTATTTATACTAATCATATGATCACTATTCAATTACTATATTATCATTGGTTATGATTCTTAACGTTCTTTTAAATTTGATAGGATATAATAAATCCAAGTAAGTGAAAGTGTTTTCTATAAGAATAATACATAATAATACATTTAATTAAATAAAAAAAGGTTCTAGTCATTATAATATTTCCCCCTTTCGAAATTTAACCCCCAAATTTTTTATTTCACACACTAAAATAGATGAGGGTAATTCTGTTTCATCACATCCTCTGGTTCCCACATCACCTATTTAAACTTGTGGTTTCTCTATAGGAATTTGACTAGGTGCATTGTATTATTTCAAAAAACTTAGTATCTATGATCTAATATCTTTATTGGATTCTAATCATTTGAAAGATAATTCTCTAGAGGCATCACCTTTGGATTTAGTACATGTGAGAGGTCTGGTATGTACTTCATAAATAGGGATACATGGAATATATCATGTTCTTAAGATAGGTTAGATGAGAGTTCTAGTCGATAGGCCACCGTTCCTATGTGATCAAGGATATAAAAGTTACTGATGTATATTGGACTAATATTTCTATTATACATAGATCTCATGAATTTTTTCCATGGAGATATGTGGAGGAATATCTTATATCCAAACTCAAACTATTGGTCTCACTGACAATTGTCAGCATATCTCTTTTGTTGAATCTGAGCAATACTAATGTGCTGATGAATGGTCTTAACCTTTTACACCATTTACTTGACCATTTAAGGACCTAGATATTTATGTTCCCTAACTTCATCCCAACATGTAGGTGTTTTTCACCACTTCCCATAAAGGTCTTCATAGGATTCCATTTGGATTATTTAATGTAGACTATTATTTTATGAGAAATCAACTAGAGTAAGATATTAATCCTATCATCCTTTAAAGTCAACCAATCATTTTATCAACAAATCCTTGAGTGTTTGAATAGTCTACTCAGATTGGACATTAGTTTTAGGGTGATAATTCATGTTTAAGATAAACTCATTATTTAGATCATGTTTGAGAATCTTCTAGAACTTTGAGGTAAATGTTGGATATAAATTAGATACAATAAATAGTAGTGTTCCATATATCCTCACCACTTCTCTAATGTATATCCTTTTAAGTTGATCGAGTGAGAATTCATATCAAATTTCAATTAAGTGAGTAGTCTTTATAAGATGACCCACTGTAACCCATATATGATTATTTCCTCTTCAGATCTTCAAAGGACTAGTGACAATGTACATGGTCATTTTTTCCTATTTCCATGTAGGTATGGATAATGGTTGCATCATCCCCTTAGATTTTTTCTATTCATCATTCACTTGATGAAATACAAGACACCTTGATATATATTCCATGTTCTTCTTCTTCATATTTTCCCACAAATAGTGCTCTTGGAGGTCTAAATACATACGTTTTCTCCCTGTATAGATGTAGAAGGTCGATCTATGTGCATCATCCAACAAATCCTTTTTTTACTTAGGATTTTATGGTACACATAGTCTTGAAACAAATCATACAACTCCTTCTTTATTAATTTTTAACTTTTAGTATTTCCATTTTCTTATAGATCTCACCTTATTCTATGTTTACACATCATATCTTTGAAAATCCTTTGTATTCTCCAAAATGGATGGTTGTGAAATCATTTTTCGAAGGATTAATAATTTTCCTTACTTTATGATTCCCATTTATATCCTTTTTAAGTCCAGGATGATCAAATCCTTCTCAATTTTCATCAATGATAAAATTGTTGGATCCTTTCTACTTGATCATCTTACACTTTATTTAATTTCCAAATAAGATAGTGGATTGAGAATTAATAGTCCTTAATCATCCATAACCATCTTCTCTAGCGCATATTCGTCTCTTTCTATGTGAATATATACTTGAGGTGCTTATGATATGTATATATTTCACACTTATAAAAAAATATATAATTCCACTAGATTTTCAATGTGAATATCACTACAACCAACTCCATATCATTATTTTAGTAGTTCTATTCCTGAAATTTTAATTAACTTGAAGCATGTGCTATCATTTTTCCATTTTTCATTAACAAACATCCTAAGACCTTCTCCGCAGCATGATTTTATACCATGAAAAGTTCCTCGCTTGTGGGTAGATTAAGTACAGGTGTAGTGATAAGAATATTTTTAAACTCCTTTAATCTCTATTCATATTAATTATTTCAAACAAAATTGACTCCCTTATAAGTTATCTTTATTTAAGAGTTTAATAATCATGAGAAATTTCTCATAAATCGATGATAATACTACGCTAACCCAAGGGAAGTATAGATTTTTGTCAAAAATACCAACCTTAAGAATCCTTTAATTGATCTTGCCTTTGAAGGGTATACAGATATCACAGTACTTGTGATAGTATTCCCCATGAATGAGACTTATTTCAACCATAACTCACATTTTCTGTACTTTTAATAAAGATTTTCCTTTCATAATATTTTTAGCATAGTACTGAAATGATCCCCATGTTCCTCCTTTATTTTGGAGTATATTAAAATATCTTTTATAAATACTTCTATTTTTTTGAGTTAATATCTAAATACTATATTCATCATGTCCATTAAGATTACTAGAGAAATAGTGAGTCTAAATGACATTACTATGAACTCACAGTGCTCGTACCTTGTTTGGAAAACAATCTTGGGGATATCATCATTCTTCACCCTTAATTGATAATAACATGACCGTAGATACAACTTAAAAAAGTATTTGGATCCACATATATGATTTAACAAGTCATAAATCCATGTTAGAGGATACTTGTTCTTTATTGTGATCTTGTTGAGCTCATGATCATCAATGAAAATATGCATTAACCCATCATTCTCTTTGATGAAGAGGACTGGTTCACCCTAAGTTGAATCACTCAATGATATGAAATCTCTATCCATATTCTCCTATAGTTGTTTCTTTAGGTCCTCATGTTCCCAAAAAACTATTCTATATAGAGTATTGGATAATAGAGACACCCATAGTAGAAGTTTGATTGAAAATTGAACCTCTCTTCCAGGAGGAAGACTAGGAAATTATTTGCGAAACACATCAGTGTATTCCCTCACAATGGGAATGTATTAAAGGATTATCTTTTCCTTAGATTAATTCATTTGAGCTAGATACACATTCTCTTTGGTAAATAATATCCATGTTTGAGATGTTGGTTCTAAAGAAGATTCATCCACCTCCTTGCACCTGTATATAATTAGAGGATGATTCATAACACATAGAGTGATTTATTTATTGGAGAAATTTATGTTAGATTTATATATGGAAAAGCAATCTATACCCATAATTTCATAAAATTACACTAAAGGTAGTGTCACAAGGTTCTCTGTAAAGTTTAGTCCAAAATTTTTGACATGGGAGGATTTATATACTTGGGATGAAATAATTTCCCTATTCTATATTTTCCCTAACATCTCTACATACATGATTTATGGTGGTTCTTTAATAGTTCTAGTAAACTTGAATGATATAAATGAATGTGTAAAACCATAATAAAAAAACATGTTCACTATTATTGAATGATTAACTGGCATAACTATCCCCACTTCATTGTTAGGATCCACCCCAACGATTGTGATGGAATATTCTCACCCTTACTGTCTTGGAGGTTGTTGGTGTTTATTATCTCTGACAAACCTTGGATTAGGGTAGTGGTTTTCATAGTTTCCTTTTTATTTGCAGTTGAAACATTAGAAAATTGGATGAGTGTATGTTGTAGAATTCCTTTCTTCAATTTTATTGGTTGGTTTCTCCCATCAGAAATATCTTGATAGGATCCAATCCTTTCTGCACATAAAGCATTTCCTCACCCCCTTAGGAAATTTATGGGGTGCATCTTTCCACACTTTTGACAAGCGTGATGTTGAAATTTCTTAGCACTTCCATATTTTTCCATCACACCACCAAAATTAAACTCCACTTTCCACTTATTATCCCCATGAAACCCTTGATGTTCTTTGATATCCATTTTATCTTTGAGGGTACATATTACAATTTCCTCATTGCTATCAACGTATCAAATCGCCAAGGATTTTCATAGACTAGGTTTTATCACACCAAAGAAGTGGTCAAATTTGAATTCGAGGGTAACAAAAAACCATAGGTGTTTCATGCATGTATTGTGAAGTTTTACTCATATGCCTTAATGGATTCATCATCTTTTTTTTATTGAGGGTAAATTTCCATTTTAAGTTGGAGAGTGTGAGGAAAATATTTGTCAAATTTTTTTCCATAATTCCTTCCACCCCATCACTTAGATGTCTTCCTCAGGCTTCATATTATTGATCAATGTACACCACTAATCATATTATCCCTTCATATGATAAAAAACCAGTATAAATTTCTCTTGATCAAAAATTGAAGGATGGATAATATATTATCAATGGAGTTGATCCACTGTTATGTGATTAATGGATTAGATGATCCATTAATAGTTAGAGGCATTTGTCATATAAAGGTCTCAATTCCATCTTATTATTTGTTAGAGGGGTTTGGGTGTTCCTCATGACCCATGTTTCTATTCAAAACCTAAGTCAAATAAGAGAGTGTCACAACAGTTTTTAGCAATTCCTAATCCCATCGGGTTAGGAATATCATTGGGGCAGTCATCACATTATCCCTCATATTGGTTGTTTACTCAGTTCATCATATATTTTTCTATTGGATAGAATAAATGGAAAATTAGGGATGTGTATTTTTAAACTATTAAAAACATAAACAAGAATCCAAAAAAATTAAAGGGATAATTTATAAATCACATTTGTTCCTTAAATTTTTAATTTCTAGTCTTCAATCTATGTTATCCAATATCTATTCCCTAACAAAGAAAATTATGTGTATTTTTGTTCCCTTGTTAATGGGTTTTAATGATCTTGTGAATTTACCAGTGCATATCCACCAGGAGTGTCAAATAAGGTGTGTAGCAACACCCATTATTGTGCACTATTTCTTGATTAAGTATATATTAATACGGTGTTTTCAGGTTTTACCCCTAGGTACATCAGTGCTAGGTCCACATACACTTGTAGTATTTATAAAGGTATTTTTTTTCTTGGAAAGAAATTACTATATACATTAATAAATTTAATTATGTATTCTTATTTTTCATTTTATCCTTAAGGATTTCACTTGAGTTTTCTAATCCTAATCCCAAAAATAACTAAACCTTCCCTTGATACCAACTATGACTACCCTTGTCCTTATTACACATTAATTCATGATTTATTACATAAGAGTACACATAATACAATCTAGAAGATTAAGAAGTCTATTGTCTTTAAGATATTAGGTACATTACATAACAACTTAAATATGGGGTACATCACCATTATTGAAAACTTACTTAACATGCTCATATTATTCCATAATTCTTTAAAATGCATTGGATAACCTTGGGACATACATAAGAAAGGGGTGAGATTAAAATAACAATAAGGGAAAGAGAAAAGTATAAAATTAAAAAGGTATTAAATGTTATAAAATAGGTATATTAGTGGGACATAAAAGGGTTGATAATCATAAACATAAACAACGAGGGAAGATATAACATGACAACTTAATGGCAACTTTGGAATATGGAAGGAACTTTTAAACATGACATCATAAGCATAAGTAAAGATTAAAAACCAAGAAAAAATAACATAATGTTCTTAGGATAACCTCCCATGAACCATACATAGCAGCTCATGAGACTAAAACACTACCCAACGAATTCGAGAGCTATCTGAGCACACCCATCATAATCATATCACGTATATTAATAAGTATGAAACATAGATCATATACATAAGAACATATTTCATCAAATTTAATCCCATTATGATGGAGTGTGTATTAAATACATGTACGTACATAATAAAATAAGTATAAGTGCATAAAGGTGAACACCATTGATAGGAAATGAGTAAGAGTATTCACTACACAATTGTTTGGCATGAAAAATCACAGTAAAATTTTGGAAGCATAATGGGGGAACATAAATGATCACGGGAGGGATTAATGATAGTGAAAGGGGTATATCATAATTTATAAATCATAATGAAAATAAAGGGGATATGAAATAACATATCTCAATATTAGGAATTAGAGATAAAAGACATAATATAATGAAGATACTTCAATAAAGAGAAGGAGTGGATCCCTTACCTTGATAGGGTGATTCCAAAATCTTTGGAGGAGCTTCTTAATAGCTTGGGGGAACCTTGGGAGGTCTCTATAGAGGATAGGGAAGAGTAATAACGTTCTCCAAAGTTTTTTAGTTAAGAGGAATGGGAGTTTGGGTAGGTTTATATAGGTAAACAGAGGGTAGTTCTTTATTATTTATCAAACTTAGGTTTTGGACTCTATATAGTAAAGTAATCAAAACCAAAAACCTTACCATGGTTTATGAACATGGTTTCTTCTAAAGGGGTTTGGTTTTAATTATTTTATAAGTCCAAGAGCCGAATATATTAAAATATTACCCTTGGTGATGTATAAGTGAGTCATGGTCTTAAATAAATGATTTTAAAATATTAAAATATAATATAGGTTTTGAAGGATTCATAAACGCTTTAAAAAATTAATCAAATAACCTAAAAAACATTATTTTAAAGGGGAAATATAGATTTGGTCATGGGTAACTTTTATACAATCCAATCCTAAAGGACATTAAATTTTTATTTATTTCCCCCTTTTTAATCTGGGATGAGGGTTAAGATTACATGGATTTCCAGCCTAGAGGAACTTAGGCCTAATGCATGACACATAGGACCAGAGGCGTGTAGCCTAAAAAATGAACTAGAAGGTCCCAAAAACCTGAACCACTAGAATAGACCCTCCCAGCATATATTTGGATATAATAAACTAAGAATCCAACCTTTCAGTGTTTTACAGCTAACATAGTGTAATGAAAAAAATGTATGGGGCTCAGTACCGATGGTAGAATCCATGAACTATAATTCTTTAAATATGGTATCCTTAAAAATCTATATGATACTTATATAAATCCACATATGTATCTACACATTATTGTGAGGTCCAAAAAATACTCCTCCTTCCGAAGACCATCATACCCAGCACAAAATGATGAGCAGCTGCTGAGACCGCAGAGATGACGCAAACACCGAGGGACCTCCCTCCCACCATCGAACATCTCCATCGAGTTTTTTCACCCTCTACAGCTTGATTTTACACTTAGGGAAACTTTTTTAGACTCTCCATCACTATTGGAGAATGCTAGAGACACTCCATGGAAGACCACCAGAGGCCTAGCTGACAGGACGTATACGCCCTAAGCCGCCAACCAACATGTCACCCAAAGCGAAGAATGCCACACATCACCATAGAAAACACCCAGATATAATGAATAGAAATCACCATAGGGAATATGCAACTGAAAAACCCAAATAATCTAAAGAGTTGGAGTTAGAAACCCCAAGAGTGATGGAGAGATCTCGACTAATGCCAAGAGCATCCCCCATTGACACTAATTTTGGATACATTTTATTATTACCTCACTTTTGGGTCATTATGATGTCATAATACAAACTGTATATATCATGAACCATCCAAATGGGGCCTGTGCTGTGACTTGGAAAGCTCACATCCAATATTCCATGGTATGAAGACTAGCACTGAGTAGGTATATCACTAACATGGGAGGTCTTAGCCTAAGTACCTATATAGACGCACACATCAAATAGCCCATAACATGATAAAATGTAAAACAACTAATAAACCATGAATGCACACATCTAAATCCCACAACTAGCGTATGAAAATAGTCACCATAAAGTAAATAGGGCCAAATAAAATACCACCATAAAGAGTTTGAAACAAGTCCATCCTAAACGTAAAGATAGAGACTGCTGTCAAGATAACCACAAGAACACACCTCATTCTATCTGACTCACTAAGAACTGCCTATTCCTTGTACCTCTAGAACTCTATCAAAAGGTTTATCATATTCAGAAGACACGACACATGTGGGAAAATCCCATTTATGGATGATTATAACAACACCTATTAGGATACCCTAAAACCACAAAAAATATTAAAAAAATAATAACAGTATGCTCTACACAAGTATATTTATATAACACATATAATAAGAATATCTAGAAATACTCTAAAAATACACACAATCTCAATTTAAAGTGAAAACCAAAAATAAAACCTTGGATTCTTGCTCAAAAGTTACACATAGCACTCATCCAGTAGAACACACTCGACAAGTCAAATATCACCGATGATATCAGTCCAAGAGGTCATGATCATCGAGTCTCTTCATAGGAAGAATATGTTGGAATTATGAAGAGATATGATACACAAATGAGGATCACACACTAGTCCATAGGGTATACCAATAACATAATATGGAATAACCTGTTAAGTAGAGGATCAACACCCACGTAGTGTTTGTCATGACAATACCAAGAAATCCACCTATGAAAAGAAGATGATAGAGGATCTCACTCCAGGCCTCACCAAATAATTACAAAATCTCTATCTAAAAAGTACTTATAAAGGTATCACTATCATATACATAAGACACACTTATATACTAACCCATCAGGGAAAGGATATAGTGGACACACCCTAACAAAACATGTCCAAGATGAAGAGGAAAAGGGATCCAATACTTCTTTGAAGTAGTAAATGGTGTGTACTAGTAGTACACAATGTGTCCCATTGACACCAGGTCTTACTCGTGTATAATGAACCATGCTCATGTCTATGTAAAAGTACACTGTGTGTCCATGCATGTGAACTTATGCCCATGTCCAAGTACATGGCTCTTCCCATGTACGCCTAGCCTGGCCATGTTTGTGTAGGAGTACATGACATGTGCATGCTCATGTACTCTTAGCTATATCAATGTACCTTCAAAGGTATAATCCAAGTCTTCTAGGTCAATTCACACACCATGTGACCTATTCACACACTGTGTGATACTAAACTCCATATGGAAATCCCTAGCCACTACACCAGGGGTTCCACACGGTGCGTGTTCTTGAAACACAATCCACGTAGATTGAGATTTTTTAGAAATCAATATCCTTCCCCCATGTTGTTTCCTACTCCTATAGCCTTGAATCATGTTGGGAAATGTGGATATACTTAATACAAGCCTTTCCATTTCCTCTCACCACAATTCAACCATCCAATTTTCTTAGGAGCCAGTTATATTTCATCCCTATCACCATCACACCCATCGGTAAAACATAGAGGTCTCCAATCCAGTCTAATTAGCTCTCCAATTCTCTCACTACATGAAACCCAAACCATTCTATGTCTAGATATGTGAAATTGAATCATTTCATTGAGAAATGGTTGCACAACATTTGATTCCTTAGTATTCGGGTCGAACCACCATTCAAATAAAGAACTTATGATGAAAGAATGTATAACAATGGGAGAAAACTAATAATCACTAAAATGAGGAATGAACATCGACTGTGTTTGGTTAGTCTCAATATTTTTCCATTAGAAATGTGAATAAAGAACCATAATAACATAAATAAATCCCCACAAGTATACCCATTTCACAAATGATTGATCTACAAATCAATAGATACATAAATTTATTTTAATTAACCATATAAATCAATAACGAGGAAATAATACAAATAAAACAACCATCCTACCTCAATTTGGATTGATTTCTGATGAAGAATGAAGTTTCTTCATTCTCATTGACAAGATCCTCTGATTCCGTTGCACACTGACCATGTAACCACAATTTGATTGTCTTCTTCGAACAAAATTACTCCAATGATCTCAAATGGTTCTCATAAATTTTCAAGTTTATATGGATAACCCTTATAAATGTCCATAAGTGTGTATTTAAAAATGAGGATTTTGTATCTACATCATTATGGTTTAAATAAATAAATATTATTAATTTATTTGTTATATGCACTTGAGATAAATTTTATAAAAATAAACCATACTGAAAAGGTTATACCACACCTAATATAGAAACCATGTTTTGAGCTCAATAGTTCCCTTGGATTTTTGATATGGGCCTCTTTTTATATGTTATTTTAATTTTTTAGGAAAACTACATGCACATGATATTTAATATATTTAATATATTTCAAACATTTATTATGAGCACACCAGACCTCAAAATCATACACCATCTCAGATTTAGATCTTGAAAATAATCTATACATTATAAAAAATAATACGAGGAAAATACGAGTCACTATATTCACCCCACCTTTGGGATTTATGTCCTAAAAATCAAAAATAAGTGGCTATACAAAAATATGTGGGTACTGAGCATGCATTCAAGCCTCCCACTCCCAGGAAATTTCCTGAGGATTCCAGTGCTACCACCAGACACACACTAAAATAAACACTCACGCAAGAATTATCATCTCTTTTTGATCCTCAATCTCTATCAGGTACTCAATAAAGGTAGCTCCATACTTGATGTCTAACTATCCCCAGTCAATGACATGCGATGGATCATGCAGGTACCTCCTCAACTGTGACACGTGGAAGACATCATGATCATAGTCTAACTATATTAGTAGTGCTAAGTGTACAACACCTCACCAAATCTACATTGTATCTACAAAGGGGCAATTAATCTGAAAGGTAACTTTCTGCCTCAACCAAATCTTCATAATCCACATCTAGGTGAAACCCATAGGAAAACTTGACCTCCCTCCAAGAACTCCAAAGGCCTCTTTCCCCAATCCTCCAAATCCAAATCCTCTTTTTTTTTTTAATTTTCAAAATATCCACTTTGAGGCTAAGTGGGAACACATACAAACCGCAAAACACCCCAAAATATCACATTCAAAATTCAAAAAATAGAGAAACACCCTCGATCCCTGCGCCTTACGCGAATCAATGCAACATGACGCCCGAACCATCATCATCACCACTGTTCATCTTGTCGACATTGACACCATCTTAAACCTATCCTTATAAGACTTATTATGGATCTATGTAGTCCCCATATGCTCATGGATGATCTATAACTTCTCAGAAGTATCTTTCACTAACTCTAGTCCCATAAGTAATGAATCTTCTGGGTCAGTCCAACAAAGTAGTAACCTGTATGGTCCCCCGTAAAAGGCCTCGAATGGTTCCATACTGATGGTGGAATGGTAATTGTTGTTGTACACAAAATACACCAGTCGTTGGTGATCTTACTAAATATATACAAATCCCAATATGCAATGTTGTATTATGTCTTCTAGAACATGAATGGTCCACTCAGTCTATCCATCAATTTAGGGGTGAAAAGTCAAACTCGAATGCATTTGAGTCCCAAAATACTCATGCAATCCATTATATTTTCGAGATGTGAAGCAATCATCACTGTCAGAAACAATCATTGAGGGAACTACATGGATGAAATATATCTTATTCATTTACTCATCCCAAGTTCTTTATTTAACTCGGATCTTAGTTTGTTAAATAGTGCGATGACTTGGAGAGTCAGTCTATAATCAACTATATGAAATCTTTTACCCTAGATGTATGTGGTAATCCATTCATGAATTACAGGGATATTCCATTCCATATCCACTCTATAACCTCAATAGGTTGAGCGAATACCACTAGAATCTGGTGCTCAACCTTCACTTGATGGAAAATAAGGCATCAAGAGACAAAATCCGCAACTCCCTTCTTCATCCCTGGTAATAAAAAACTAATGTCCAAGGTATTGGTATATCTTTTACACAACTGAATGTACCACCAAAGGAGATGCATGAAAATATTTGATAAGCTCCTCCCACAAGGTTATTGTTACCATCATTCATCCTCTAAAAATAATTACATTTTCCCCAACTTCAAAAAATCAATCAAGAGCATGTCATATATGAGTATGCAGGGTCTTACAGTTAGCATCCCCAAATTGTCCCTCCCTAACTCATTGTAAAGGAAGAGGGGTAAAAACCATTTATTGGAGGTAAACAATTCTATCTCCATCCATAAATTATAAACAAAACAAGTAAAACATCCATGATGCCTCATTCAACAACTATGAATAAGATCTCATGAAAAGAGCATCTTCTACCACGTCCCCCTTCCCAAGAGTATAGATAATATTGAAGTCATAATACTAGAGGAACTCTATCCATTTCCTATATCTCAATTTATTATCCTTCAAATGGAAGATATAATTTATACTCTTGTGGTCGAAATCAACAATAAACCACTCTCCCATCAGGTAGTGTCACCAAATATTTAGTGTGAAGACAGCTATTTCTAACTCAAGATCACGAGTCACATAGTTCTACTCATGTGGTCTCAACTGATGTGAACCATAGGTAATAAATTCATACCTCTACATCATAACTCAACTAATCCTGGTTCCAGATGAATCATAGAACACTACATACTTGACACCCTCTCTGGAAATATCAAGAAGGGATAACTCTTCAATATATACCTTAGCTCCTATAAATACTAATGTAACCTCTTTGCCAACATTTAAGGATTCCCATTTCGGAGCGAATATTTCATGGGATTTGATATCCTGGAGAAATAAGGTGTGAATCTATAGTAATATCCTTCCAAACAAAGTAATCTCCACACCTCCACTACACTCTTGGGTGGATCCCAAGATAACACTGCCTCGACCTTCAGTTGGTCTACTTCCACACCATTTTCTGAGATAACATATACCAGAAAGTGGGCCACCTGAATCAAAAAATGGAACTTTGAGAGATTCCAATAAATATGGTACTCTTGGAGTATATCTAGAACTATCCTTAAGTGTCATACGTGATCCTCCTCGAACACTGAGTGCACAAGGATATCATCAATGAACACTAACCTGAATCAGTCTAAGAAAGGCCAAAATATCTAGTTTATGAGTCCCATGAACACTACTGAGGAATTTATCACACCAAAGGGATTCACCAAGTACTCATATTTACTTTAAAAACATTTGAATTCTATCTTTGGTATATCCTCATCTCTTACTTGTAATTTGTGATTGCCTAATTTGATGTCAAAATTAAATAACCTTCATGACCCTATCAATTGATCAAAGTAGTCATCAATACTTAGTACCAGATACTTGTTATTTATGATCACTTTGTTTAGTAAATATTAATCCATACACAACCTCAAGCTCCTATCTTCCTTCTTAACGAATAAAACTAGGGATTCCTAGGGTGAAATATTGGGTCTAATAAAGCCCATCTTCTGTAAGTCCTCAAACTACAACCTCATCTGAAAAAGATCTATGGGATCCATCCGATATTCTGGTATATATATTGGGGTCATACTAGGGTGTAGATCAATGTATAAGTATATATATTTGTGGGGAGGTAACCCGAAATGTCCTGAGGAAAGATGTCCTCATACTCTTCCACCACTTTAGGGAACTGAAAACTCATAACATCTACTACACCAAGGTTTGTTCTATATAACTAATTATTAATCATCTATAACCTTCTATGAATGAGTCCATCTTAGGATTCATGGGTTTCCTTATCTCTACTAATGGAAAACATATTCCCATTGCTGTGGACACACCACATCCTCCACTTGAAATAGTATATCTGAGCATGAACCGTGGATAACCATTCCATACCTAAGATGATGTCATAAGGGATAATCGTTGCTATAAATAGATCCAAATAGAGACTCTCACCTCCAAGAGTCATGTCACACTTTTAATATAGGTGTGTTATCATAGAGTCATCACTAGTAGGAGTCTCAAAGCGCAAGGGTTGAGCTAAGGGCTCAACCAGAATTTCTAAGTCTCAAAACATATATGTGTAAATAAAGGAATTAATAACACATATATCTATTAGTATTATAGATAAGTTATAAAAGACATATATCATACCTCATATCATCCTTAGAGCCTTTGGGTCACATGCCTTGACTGCTTTCAGCTACCTCTGCACCTGTCCTCCAGCTCCTTGAGCCTGGTATGGACCACCTGGGGGTGGTGGTGGTAACAAGTAGAAGTGTATAACACCTCAAGTTTCTCTAAATTATTATATTCCACATCCTACTCCCTATGTAACTATCTTCTCTTACAGTTGCCTCTACTTCAATGGACTATCCATTATCTCCCTATCATCCATACGACAAGTCAGATAATCCCTCATGAGATGTCCCCTACCATCACATGAGTAGTACCACATATCCCTGGACTTAATAGACCCATTATGTGAGCCCTGAACCATAGTACCTCTATCTTGGGACCTCCTCCCGAAATTCTTCACATGTTTAGGTCCCTAATACTAACATCAACTCCTTAATAACAAAGTCTTTTCTCCTATGTGCCCATTTCGAGCAACCACTGTCTGTGATTGTTCATCCAGGAAACTCTCAATAACCAAAACTCTATATAGATACCCAGTATAGGTAGGAATTCACATAGGTATAATGCTGGATTAGATGTATCTATATAGTCCTCAATCCAAGGTATGAGCTTGAAAGAAATGATCATGAACCAGATCCATCGAGTACCTAGAGAGGCTGGTGAACCTCGATAAATACTCATCCACTATCACACAACCCTGTTGGTGGTATAGAAGATCCTTTATGCATAAAAGCCTAAAAATATCTAGATATAAATCCTCTTTTAAAAGGTGATAAAACTTGACCATGCAAGAGTCACCTCATTTTATGAATGGGTCACTAAACCCCACCATCGTCTTGTAGATCCATAGAGAAAGATCACTACCAAAACCACCATATGGTATTACTATGTCCTAAAAAGATGGAAAAATAATATCACCACCTTAATCAAGTACTTATAGGCTTGTGGGTCTGGATCACCATGAAACATGTGTGGTTTCTTTCACTGAAACTAATGAAGCGTGCTCAACCTAGACAACTCATCTCTCAGGGTAATGTGGTTACCATATTCTTCTCAATAGGTGGTGGTATAAATGGTTTACCACCTAGAGGTAACATCTTCTGAACTAGTACCTATATCGATGCCTTATTTCTGAGGGGATCATCCTTGTGATCCTGATGCATAATCCTAGTGGAATACATTATAGGGGAATCCTGAAATAGACAAGATGTACCACGATAACTGAGTATATATGGAGATCATACTCAAGAAGGACATAGAAACCGAAACCCATTCCTATATGTCGCATGAAATTTTTTTTCCCCATAACCAATGTCATCATTTATTGATTAAGAAGGTAGGTGACCAGAGTCTTGGTGTATGGATACGTTGACAGTCACACCAACACTAGAGTCCCTTGCCTAAAAGATGAACTCAAAACACTTAACATGGTTTCCTCAAACTAATCTCATAAAATCTAATCCTAAGGTAGAACCAAATACCTATGATACAAATATATTATGACCCATCCCAATGGGAGCTATTTCTTGACTCCTCATGACCACATCCAATTGGCTAGCTACTAGAAACTAGCATCGAGTAGGAATATCACTAACATGAAGGGCCTTAGCCCAGTACCTATACACATGCACACATATTCAAACCCATATAATATTGAAATGTAAAAAAACTAATAAAAATGCATAAATAAATCTAAATACCATAACCATAGTACAAAAATAAGAATTGGAAAGTAAACAGGGCCAAATATAATCCCACCATAAAGAGTCTTAAACATGTCCAACCTGAAAGTAAATATGGGGACTGATGTCAAGATAAATTAAGGAACACACCTCGGTCTATCCATATCACTAAGTACCACTTGGTTTTAGTCCCTCTAGGACTCTGTAAAAAGGTTTATCATATTCATAAGACAGAACATGTTTAGAAAAATCCCATGCAAGGGTGAGTATAAAAATACCCAGTAGGAAACTTTGAAACCACAAAGAATATAACAATAAGAATAATAGTCAGTTATACACATGTATATGTATAAAACAAGTATAATAGTAATATCCAAATATACTCAAAAAATACACACATACTCAAGTTAATGTAACAATCATAAATCTATCCTCAGATTCCTGCTCAATGGTTTCATATAGAAATCATCTAGGAGAACACACTCTATGAGTCAAATATCACTGTTGAAATCGATATGAGGGGTTATTCTCATTGGGTCTCATTATAGGAAGGATTGTATAGAAGTTTTAAGAGATATTATACACATATGAGGATCAAACCCAAATCCATGTGGTATACCAACAACTAAGTCTAGAATAACCCACTAAGTAGGGGATTGACATTTGTGTAGTGTTGTTTATGACGATACAAAGAACCCCACTTAGGTAAAAAAGATGATAGAGGATCTCACTTTAATCCTCATAGAAGGATTCTGGAAACTATATCCAAGAATTCCTACTGAAGGGATTATTATCCTATATTTAGGATGTGATTTTATACTAAACCCTAGGGAAAGGATATAGGGGAAACACCCTAATAAAACATTCATAATATGAATAATAGAAGGGCTCCAAACCTTCTTTGATGGATAACATGATGTGTACTAGTAGTACATAGTGCATCCATTATGCATCGGGTCCTACCTGTGTGTCAATGCCTATGTTCATGTCCATGTAAAAGTACATGGCATGTCCATTCCCATGTACTTCAACTCATGTCCAAGTACACAACTCTTCCCATGTATGCATGGCCTGACCATGTATGTGTAGGATTATATGACATTTACATGCCAGTGTACTCCTAGCCATGTACATGTATACTCCAGGGTACACACCAAGTATACTAGGTTGAGTCACATGTCGTGTGACCAAGTCACATGCCATGTGATACTTAACTCCACATAGAAACCCTAGCTTCCACATAAGGGGTCCCACATAGTGTGTGTTCCTGAAATACATGCCATGTATATCAAGATTTTTTAGAAATCTAAAACCTTCCTTCATGCGGTTTCCTGCACCTCTGGCCTCTATTTTGATTAAGAATCATGTTAAGAAATGCTGATTTAATCTAAATGAGCCTCACCAATAATCAATTATCATTCATCCCCATCATCATCAAACACACTAATAAAACCTGAAGGTCCCTAATTTTTTCCGATTCACTCACCGCTACCACCGTTAAATGATCACTACACCATACCAAGTCTCTATCTATGATATTAATGATTGATCCAAGAAACAAATGAATAATTTTCGATTCCCCTATAATTGGGTCAAACCACTATTTAAATGAAGCACCAATGATGAATGAACATAGAAAAATGTGGGAAAAAAAATAAATACACAAAATATAAAGAAAACTCAACTATTTTGGTTGGAATTGATCTGTTTCCATTAGAACAATGAATGAAGAACCATAATAACATAAATAAATCTCCCAATAAATCCATGCAGGTAAACCCATCCTACAAATGACTGATCTGAAAATCAATCCATAGGTTGGTTGATTCATGTTCGTTATATCAATAAAAAATGGGGAAATAATCCAAACAAAACAACCATCCTATCTAAATTTGGATTGTTCTATGATGAAGAAAAAAGATTCTCATTATCATTGGAGAGATCCTCTAATTCCATTGCAAACTGATCATGGAACATCGATCTGGTTTTCATCCGCCAATAGAATTCCTCAAATTCTCTCTAATGGATCTCATCATTTTTTAGGGTTATGCAGATAACCCTACAAATTTTCCACAATGGTGTAGTTAAAGAAGAGGATTAAGTCTCTACGTCATTACAGATTAAATAAATAAATTTTATTAATTTATTTTTTATCCATGTCTATGATGAATTTTCTACAAACCAAATGTACTGAAAAAGATTATTTCATTCTTAGGGTAAAACCCATGCTAACGGTTCCCTCAGATTTCTAATCTGGACCTCTATTTAGAAGTTATTCCTCATTTTTTTTTGGAAAACTATGCTTGTGTTCTATTTAATATATTTAATATATTTCAAAAATTTATTTGGAATACTGAGCCTTAGAATCACACACAGTCACCATGAATGGTCTTAAAAATAATTCATAGAGTATTCAAAAATAATATATGGAAAATCCGAGTCACTGTAGTATATTTATACTAATTTTATTTTTTACCTTAAAATTGGAATGTCTAAAAAAATTATTAAAAATTAACCATTGTGTAATTTATAAATGATAATTACAAAAATAATATTTATTTTATCAAAATAATTTTCTAAATATATGAATTTTAACTTTTAAAAAAATAATTGTTATTTATTGAGAACTGTTGGGTTTTTTTGACAACATATGTTTTTGAACCCTTGTAAAAATTATTTTTCACTTTGTAAATTATATTATCAAATATAGTTAATAAATACTTTTTAATAATAATATTTTTTTAAATTATCATTTATTTCAAAAAAAATTAATTTACCAAAAGGAATGTCATAATTGAAATTACATATTACTCAAAAATATAATTTTATTTTATTCAATTAAAATAAAAATCATTTATAAATAACTATAATAATAAGTAAATATAGAAATTATTATATTGAAAATATAGTATACATATTCATATTATTAGGGTCTCAGTACATATCCTTTTATTACACCATCGAACACCCTAAGGGTAAGGTGTGCGATGTCAAGACTTTCATGGGGTTGTTTGGCGTACATGGTTTAGGTTGTGATCTCAATGAGCTCGAACTTATCCCATAAGTGGTTTCAATAATTCTGTAGTTGTTGGATCATGGATTGGGATTGGTCAAGGGAAAAGACCAATGATGATATATCCCTTGGAAGCTCGAATAAATGGGCTTCATAGGGTATGATCCTACTATTTTAGACTATCACATACTTTGTATGCGTCAGTTGGATTTTTCAAAAATGTTTATTTATACTAATAATATGATCATTGTTAAAAAACTATATTATCAATAGTTATGATGCTTAACAGTCTTTTAAATTTGATAGAATTTAATAAAACCAAGTGCATGTTTTTTCTATAACCATAATACATAATAATAATTTTAATTAAATAATAAGGGACTTTTATTTATAAAGGTTTGGGTCATTAAACAACCCCCTATTCTTGAATCCATTACCCTCTCTCTTATCATGGGTAGATCTCCATAATTTCTTGACCGAATCAAGCACCTTCACTTGTATTGAAGTTACTAAGGTGATTCTATAACTCTTCTTACCTATATTATATTGTTTCTTTACTATCAAGTTGTGTTGTTCTAGGTTTATTAAATATGCCCCATTTCTAGGGTGTTTGTCCACTTCTTTATTTTCTCTCAATTTTGGATGAATCGACAGCTTTTCAGCCGATACATGGGATGTGGGATTTTTTAAGAATAAGGTAAATGTTCCCTAATATTAACCCATAGTCTTTCTATTTTTCATAAGTTTTGTACTATTGAGTCCATTTTGACCTTATTGTGCATTGTTTCTATCTTTAAAATTAAGTGCTGTTTAGAGTTTTCTTTAGTTTAATGTCTCATTTAAAATGACTTGAACTGAAGAAAAATTATAGTCCCATGGGAGATGACCTTAGTTGGGTTATGGTTATGAATTTTTTTAGGTGAGTAATATCTATCTAAATTTAAGGTTTAAATATAAATTTCTAATATAATTTGATGGTTGTGAAATGGAATTTCACAACCATTGATAATTTTTATATGAGTTAGACCATTGAATTAGACCTATGTGATTGTGAGTGTTGATTTTTTAAACGGATTTGACTGTTGAAATGTGTCTAATTTAATATAATGTTTTAAAAACAAAAAATGATGAATTATTTTTGATTTTTTTTGAGAATAAAAAATAAGATTATAGAATGACCTTAAAATAGAGTAAAATGGTGAACTGTGGCTATGAAATGTGTGAAGAATGTTTTAAATTGATTTTTTAGCTTTTGAATTGAAATTAATTGATAAAATATAGTGTTTGTTAAATAGATTTCTAGTAAGAAAATTTTAAGTATTTTTTCTTTATAACTTGTGAATGACAACATTTTTAATAAAGCCTTAGGAAAATAACAAGGTTTTATGAAATGAAAAGTAATATTATTTAATTACTTTAGATCTAATAATGGTTTTGGTATTTAGGTGGAACAGGTCCATGGAGAAAAATATGAATGTTTTATTCTCAATGATATTTCATGATAGGAAATACCTTCTTGGTAAATAAAGAGTTGTTAATTGGTATTTTCTTGTGGAAATTTTCTTATGGGTGGAATTCCTTAGATGCAATCCCTTGGATTTAGTTTTTGGAATGAAATTGGTAGAATTCATTGAGTGATAATTGATTCCTTTAGAAGAATTTCTTAAATTTCTTGGGATGATTCTATTTAGATTCAAGGATGTCTATATATAAGGAATGACTTGAGATACATTGGATTCTTCACTGATTCATCACTGTGAATTCCTCAGGGTGGATACTCCTTGGATTTGAGTGGTGTATTATATATTTAATGAAACAGATGAATTACATGGATTCCCTTAAGGAACCCTTTTGAATACTATGGGAAAAGATCCCTGAATTCATCTTGATTATATGAGATGGAATTCCATGAGTTTGTACATGGATTATAGTCAAGACTAATACTTTTAATGCCTCAGAATCATGTTTCCTTAAATAAAATTTAGATAATTTCAAGGTTATATTACCTATATTCACCTAGATTATATAGAGAATAATTCCATGGATGCATTCCATGGATTTTGGATGACTTGGTTGGATGGGAATGCCTGGTGGAGCCCTCATGGATTCCCATGCACTTTTTTAATAGTGGTTTCCTTAGTGCTATACCTTGGAACAAATATTTAATATTAAAAACCATGGATAGAGTAATATAGGAACTCGCTGAAGTGGGTATGCCCGACCACGAGTTCCACCATAGAGCTTGGGATCAAATGATATATTTTCATTTATTATATGTTTATTTGGTTATGTGGGAATGTGTTATCAATGAAACTTCTACATGAATTTGTTATATGGGATGGTTACTTTAGGGACACCGTTGGTGGTTTCATAATGATTTATACACATAACCTACTTAGACTACCATGAAACTTGGGGATTTAAGAAAAATACTATTTATTTTCATGTTATATGTTTAGGGTAGGTTCCTTTTACTAGATATTTTTATTAGATTACCAGGAGTAGGTTATAGATGATGGGACTTGGGAAGACTCAGAATCAGTTCAAGACAATATTTTAGTTTCAGTTATAACTACTATATTCCTTGTATATGAGCTTATTACAGGGGATCCATTGTGAAATTTATGACATACCTATTTTATAGCATTTTGGTATTGTAGTTATTTTTGGCAGTAGCCCTGATTTTTTACATGAAGTTTATCTAGAAATATTTACATGTTTTCTATTATTTTCACTACTTGGGATACTCTGAACAAATGGGATAATCTCCCCATGATATCCTTAATATCCTCTCCACTAGTTGTTAGCCTCTGGTGTATGGGGATGTTTTCTTGAGGTAATGTAGCACCACCAGTCTGGATACTATTCATAGTGAGTTGGGGAAGTGCATTACATTATTATCATTCAATAAGGTCTTCAATAAAAATATTATTATTTTTTAATTTTTTATTTATACTTCATACATACATTTCTTATTCTTTATGGTTTAAATATATCATATTAAATATACATGTGGTGATAAACAGTGATTCTGAACATTGTTGAAATTATAAAATTTGATTTATTTTTAAGTTATTTTACTTTTTTATGAATGTTTATCCCCCCTCTAGACCATAGTTTTCATCTTAAATAGTCTAAAAAATATATAAGTTTTTCTTAAGAATATTTAAAGTTAAATATGAAAGGGTTTCCAGGTAAGGATAATTGGTGTGGTAGATGAGGTACATTTGATTAAATATGAGCCATGTATGATTAATCAATTTTTTTAAAGGTTATCTTAAATGAGTTTGTTGATATAATAATATTAATCTAGAGTTATTTAAGGATATATTAAATCTATATTGAATATATTTCAATGTAAACCTAAGATATGATAGATCTATGAAAAATTAACTTGATGCTATATAAAAGTTAATTCGCTTGAATAAAAATAACTATAAGGATTCATAGACCACATTAGATTCAACCAGATGACATCGATGATTACATCAAAACATTGTTAGAATAAAATGAGTTTTTTTAGGATAATATTATGAGTATTAAAATGAATATTTAATAGATAAATATTATAAAATTAAATTTTGAAGATGCTATGTTGGTCCTCAAGTATTAAATATCATGATACCAGTGATTGAGTTGTGATTCAATATGAGTCATAAAGAGACATTAGTTAAAATAAATTGAGAGGATTAATTATCTATAGTTTTGAGATTGACAAATAAATTGATTTAAAAACCATCAATAGTAATCAATGATGGAGTATTTACCAAGTACACCATTAACCAATTTTAATGAGGTGATTGATATTTGTGGAATATCAATTGAGATAATAAGAAGAATATTTTGAGAAAGTGGGGAGCAAGCCCACATGATTCAGTTGAGAATTTGAATAATATTATTGAGGATATCACATTGATGTTATTGAAGGGGTATTTTATATTCAAAATATAGAAATTATATTCATGCGATTTAGTTAATATAGGAAAGATAAATAAGAGTGAGATAATAGAGAAGGATACCAATATTGCATTCCTATAGAAGACTCTGTGTATCCAAGAGAGAGAGTGAGACTGATTAAAAACTACTACTTATGTTCATATACTACATCTATGTAAGAATATTAAAGTGATTATAAATATAAATATTTCTATTGAGAAGGAAGAAGATAATGTGTGAATGTATGCACTCATTCATACATTGATCATTCTGAAAATATTAATAAGAATATCGAGGTTCATACAATAATGCTAATCATACTCTGGAAATGAAATTCCTTAAAGTTATAAAAGAATAATGTTTATTATGATATATAAATATTAGGAGTACATTGAAGATCTATTTTATAATATTAGAAATAGGATCATTGAATACTAGAGGAATCTAATATCATTTCAACCAAATGTCTATTAGTAGATAACTATTATTTCTTTACCACAATAAAGGATGAATTTATCCATTCTACTGTAATCACTTAGATAGATTTGAAGGAGTCAAGGATTTATTATACCCTTATCTTACATTCTCTTGAGTAATATAATGAATATGCATGCCTTGAAATTAACCTAAAAATAGTAAGGAGTAGTCTCCATCATTGAAAGAGAACTTTGAGAAATTACTATGTTCCATGCATTTATTTCATTTCAGTTTCATATGGGTAAGAGTGATATTTTAAGAGAGTGGATTGAAACATTAACCAACCAAAAAGTTTTATTACAAAGAATACGTCATAAAAGGAGAATAACTAATTCATAACACACTTCTCAAAGATACATCAGTAGTAACCTAGGGACTTTAGATCCAATTCCCATGAATATTATATTTTCCAATAGCTTTGATCTAGATCCACTTTTAGCATACCCATATTCATTAATCTTTCTATTTATAATTCTAAGTTTCTTTTCATAATTAAAAAAATGATATGATTCTTATTCATGCATGCTAGGATTTTTATAATCAATTGTATGAATGAATTATGTTATGTTTCTATGTTTTATCACTTACTTCTCTAATAAACTTATAAATTTCCATAACAATAAAAATATATCTATTATAGTATAATATCTTAAATAAATACATATATTCAATACTATTTTTTTCAATCAAATTAAAATTAAAATATTCTTATTTTATATGGGAATAAATGTGTTGGAATAGGCTCATTTTCCCAGATAGCCAAAACAAGCTTTCAAATATTAGTCTTTATCAAATAGTTGAATCATATATAATGTTTTCTAATAAATTATGATTTCATAGATTTCCACTATAACTAAACATAAATATATTTATATAATTTTCTATTTTACATATTTTTCGATGATAAAACAATGTGAGGCTAAATTTCTTGTAAATAAGCTCAGACTTCCATATACTAAACCTATAGACTTAGTAGCACTGAAGGTCAGCCACCTAGTAAAGGTCATCAATAGATAATCTACACTGCTATAATTTCGGGATAAATAGGTACCTATTGGGAACTGTGAATGGACTTTTACAAAAATTTAACTAGGTTTTTTTGTTTGGTTGGGTAACAAAACTTGAATCTATGAAACAAATTTAATGTTTGGAAACTAAACTTATTGGGATTCCAAAAATGGTTTTCTTGATTGGTAAAAGTTTATTTCTCTCTAGCAGGATATCCTCTTCATTATCAGTGGTAATTTCAATGTACATACTAAAATTTATCTTTTTTTTATATTTCTATCAATGTTTATTAAAAAACTATCATTATTATCCATTTTATAAAATATAATATTAAATTTATATTTTTATACACACTATAATTAAAATTACTTTTAATTTTAGTTAATATCTCTTATTTTTCCAATGATATATTCAAACACATTTTTTATCAAATACTTTTATTTTCCACACAGAATATTTGGTTAATTTACCATCATTAGTTTTTGATTTTTATAAAGATTGTTTCTAATATTTTATTTCATATATCAATGATATTTCCTTATAAAGATTATGTATGGGGAAATCCTCTAAAATCTTATGGTTAACAAGTGTTCAATCATTCTAGAAATCAGTGAGCATGTTGATGTTATTGTGATATGATGAATTGTTTCCAAAGGAAAACGTTGGTTTTTTAGGAACGAAGTTTTTTTGGTATGTAATTATTTTTAGTTTCCTGGATATTTTCTTTTTTGAATTTAATATTATATATTTTATTGTGTAATGGATCATTTAAATTCAATTTTTATTTATTAAATATTTGATTATTAATTTTTCTTATTATATTAAACTTGAGAATAATAAATCATTGATGTAATATATATTATTATTTTATAGAAAATTGGTATTAATGACCACTTATTATTACAACCAATCATAATTATTACGTTTTTAAAATGAAAACCATTTTAGCAGCTTCTTGAGGCAGTCATGAATAAAACAGGCTATTGCTAGTAATTTTAAATACCCTTTTTGTAATGACACATATATTTATAGAATAATACCTTTTGATTTATATTAATACTAATTAATTAGATATTAATTTTATGTTAATGGGGATGATTCTTCTGATAGCATACTCGACACACAACAACATATTTTTTCAAAATCTTACATTGCAAACAACTTTGAGTTATACCGAAATATAATACAATAATATTATTATTATTTTAAATGGTAGTTAATGCCTAACCATTAGAATGGGGGGAATGAATAGTATCAACTGAATTTTAAAATATGATTTAAAATTTTTTAAATAATGATTAATTAGTTACCAAATTTATTTGAAATAGAAATAAAAACCAATTGAATATAAAGGATGTGTTTTTATGAAAACCTATTTAAAAGGGAATAATTGTGTTTTCATGATTTTTATTCAATTAAAAATATATGATATATATTAAATTTAATGTTTTAAATTCATCTTTTACATTTTCTAGATATGATATAATATTGAATTCAATTTTCCAGATAAAAGACGTAGTTTTCTAAAAATGTAGTTTTACCGACTTTTGATGGAGAACGATTTTTAAATATAGATTTTGTCACTTTTATATGTTATATTTGGAAAAAGAAACTTATTTTATATATTAGGGACATCAAAATTTAATTTGGATGAATTTTTGGTTTTTTATGATAAAGTTCATTTTTTAATGAATAATAAAAAAATACTACATTTTAATTCAAAACTGTGTTTTCTTCTAATTTATTTATATAGTTTGATTGTAATTTTAGTTGGTTTTAATGAATAATTGGATTATTTTTTTTATCATTTAATTCAATTTTGGTCATTGGAAGTAATTTCACTTTGAAATTGGATATAAACACATGTCAATCTTTTGATAGTTATTACTTCATAAAAACCCGCTTTTTGGTTTTGACAATGGGTATTAATTTTAAATTAATCACTAGAACATCTTTGTTTTGAATTTGAAAAAAATGGATTCTATATTTTTAATCCGTAGGTCCAAATTTTTTAAATAGGTACCTTTTATTTTTAGACATTATGAATAGTAATTTCAGTAATTATTTTATTTACCATGGTTAAAGGGTAAATCTGATAAATTAGGGTTAAAAAATAATATTATAATAATATTAAATTACCCTAAAACATGTCCTAATATTTTTGGATGATATATGTCCGACCATGGGCCTACTTGAGTGTATTTTGGTATCCCATGGAGCCACATTGATGTGAAAATGACATTTTATAAGAATTAATTTAAAGTAAGGGAAAATGTAACATAAATATGTATCTTTTAGTAAAAAAATTTTAATATAGAGTCATATAAGTGATATTTTCGACTATAAATATTTATTAGAAATATAATAATATTTAATAAATCATGGTATTTTATTTATAATTTTTAGAAACCAAATAAATAAATTTATTTATGACACAATGATGATGTAGTGATTACCTTATTAATGAATGATTTAAATAAATGAGATTATAAATATTTAAATAAATTTATTTTGAAACTTATTATGCTATAAACAAATTTTATGGATGATTATGACTTATTATATTTTAATTAATGAAGTTTTTTCAGAAAAAATAAACTCTTTATGGATTTTTAAAAATGTCATGATATGAATAGTATAAAAATTGACATAAATGAGTTAAAAAAATACAATTTTATTAAATGATAACAGTACTAAAAATATATGATTTGTAAAAATGACTTATATAAAGTTTATCATGTCATTAATTAACCACTTTCGGTTCTATTTTCATTTTATAATAACTATATTAACCATATAGTATGAATATATAAGAAGACATGACAAGAGTCAAATTAGTAAACTAATGGTAAAGATAAAATATAATGTTACATTTGTGACCTATACTTGAATAAAACCTATTGTTTGAGAGGTTTTCAAACCAAAATCATATTACCTTCTAACTAAATGATTTTGGGACCATTTGAAACCGAAAATTGTTTTATAATAAAATAATATTTCAGTACCTTCCAAAAGTGCCCCTCCTCCCTCTTATAAAAGGCCACCACCTATAACCCTTACTCACACCTATAAATCCCATTGGATCGCCAAAAATCTGAACAAATAAACTCAAAATATCCCAAAATTACTCTTAGAATCCTTAACTTGGGAATAAGGAAATTAAATAAATCCTTTTGGATCAAATCAAAGGGAGTTACACATTTTAAGAGGTAGCGTCTTCTTTAAAGTTCCTTTCCATTATTTTACTTCTCCACTCCCTATTCTGTTATTGTTATTTTATTACATAAAAGAAACAGTATACTCAATATACTATAATGTTTTTATGATAATTATTCGAAATACACTTACACACACCTCCATCTAATGGATAAGAACATACTGTTTCTGTGTACTGCGAACTGCTGCCTCACGAAATGATGATTGTTCGATTTTCCCCTACCACCTCTCATGGTGTCCATTATGATGGAACTATATTTATATATGATATATATTATATTTATATTGTATATATTTTTATGTATTTTTAATTTACAGAATATCTTTATGCTTTCCATAATGTGTAAATATGATAATTTCATTTGAAGAAGTGTGGACTACCGTCCCCTCAAAGTGATATGAATCGTTTATGCCATACATGGAACGTATAAAGGATAGCGTTAATGAACTTATGTAACATATATAAAATATTATATTATACTATAATTATAATATACATATGTATCATTTAGTTTTTAGTCCATTAAATATGAAAAAGAAATGAAAGTAGCGTTCACGTATACGTACAGCTTACCGACACCATGAATGGTGCATTTCATTTCTTATCTCCAAATGTTAGGGAATATTATGAATACATATATAATGGATATAAATACATATATAATATATATATGAGACTTAAATTATGAATATCACTCTGGAGATAATGGACTTTTGACTACATGGACAATTTGTAATTATAAAAAGTTCATTTTTGACTCAAGTACCCAATATCGACAAAACGACTAATATTATCTTAATTAATAATGTAATTTTTATAATGTGGTAATAAATTATATAAAAATATTAATAAACATTAAAAATTTTCTTAATCAAGTAGAAATTAACTTATGTTTATTATTCTTGAAGAACAAGGAACATATGTGACAAGTCAGACTCAAGGTAAGGGAACCTTTCACCCTCCTCTTTTATTCAAAGACTTATTTTATGTTATATATTATAATTTCCATTTTATTATATTGGGATATGTTATTATATATCCTTATTTTTGTAAATTTTATGTCCAAGTGATGATAACCCCTTTTCCATCTCATCAACTCTTTTTATGAATATTTAATTAACGCCGCTAGGCTGCCGAATTTTAGTAAGGGAACTTTTTGACCCAATATCTATTATTTGGGTTGATCTTGTACTTATTGACTATTTCATGCTATGATTATGTGAGAAATGAATTTTTATATTCTATCTAGTATTTATACTATATTTATGCGTATTTATAGTGAATACACATAATTGATCTATTTTATTTACAAAATGATCTTTGTAAGGGACTTAGTCTCAATCTCCTTTTATTGAGGCATATTTTGGTTTATTAAAGACCTTATTTTATACGGTGTATAATAGAACTATTTAAACTTTAATTTCATTCAAATGGAATATTTTTTCTACAAATATTTTTACTAAACAATGAAAATAATGTTTCTTTTTAACGTACGTGGTGGCAACGACCTTTCCGCCACCGCAAGCATTATTTGATATTTGGATTCCTTAATAAGATGTAATGTTTTTAAATGAAAAAAAATCATATACTACTTTTAATTATTTTTTTTATTGAAAATGGTTTTGATAAATAATTGATTATGTCAATATATTGAAATGATATATTTTTATTATAATGTGGAAATGTTACCTTTCCTTTATGCTTGTTTTATGTGTTTTGATTATGTTATGTTTCTTGGGAATTGTTTACATATACAGGTTTTTCTATGATAAAATGAGGGTGGGTGAGCCCAAGATATCTCTCTAATGCATTGGGTAACATGAAGGAGTTAAACATTAATGTTTCTCCTAAGATATTTAGGGAATATAATGTGACGGTTATTCGAAATGTAATTACCTATATAACTGTGAAAGCTGCAATATAAGTATGTTATGGATTCCACAAGTCACCTTTATGATTTATGATTTATATTTGTTATTGATAAATATTATGATTTCATGAGTTATGTTAAACATATTATGTTTTATGATTGAAAAGTATGATTTCTTGAGTTGTATGTACTCATGGAATAATGTTTTCATCCCTTATTTTATACGCCTTACTAATATTTTTATGATCATCCCAAGTTTTTGAAATGTTTTTCACATGGTATAAGGAAGGGTAAGAGAAATTAAGAATTCAAGAAGATTTATATCAAGAAAATAATTCTTGTTTTATTTAAAGAGTTTTATTGTTGTGAAAATAATTGGATAGAGTAGAAGTGTCTACCTTGTAATTTTTGAGATGTAATGTAATAGTTATGGACTAATTCTATAAAGATCTAAAACTGAAAAGATACTTGATGTGAATTAATGTAAAATTATTTATTTATATCAACAATAAGTAATGTTTAAGGCTAGGGCCTTATAGTTGGCATCATAGGTCGGTGTAGATAACTTTAGAGGTTAGGGTGATATTTAAGCATAAGTGAAATAACCATAATGGTTAGCATATTAAAAAGAGTCATAGTTACTTTAGATAAATTTAATGAGTTTAAGATAACATGAATTACTATATCTTAGTGGTTACCATCCTAATAAGATAGTATATAATGATTTTACTAACATAATCACATTGAAATTTTTGGTTTTAGTAAATGGATGGATCTAGCAGGCACCAAAGTAATAATGGATATGAAGAAAAATGTGATGGTTTTCTGAATATGAAACCGAATAAAATGGGATCTGAAATGAGAAATATTGTGGTTATTCTTAACCAACTATCTGGAGTCATGATTGACCACTTGAACCTTGGTGATTTTTCTAAGGCATCATATATGCAAGAAATGAATCCCTATAAAAGTTCAGGTAATAATCATAAAGGTAAGTATATTAAAAAACATATGTGTCAAGGATGTGAAAAGAAACACCTCAAAAAATTATTCAAAGGGATGGAAAGATGTTATAGATGTGGTAATGAAGGTTATAAAGTAATAAACTATCATGTAAAAGGGAATTGTTCAATTAACTACAGGAAAGGGAAAGAAGTTCTTTCTAGGGGATCAATTGAATGTTTTAAATGTCATGTGCATGGTAATTACACAAATAAATTTCCTACAAATAAGGTTTGGAAATGGGATCAATAGGACCGTATAAATATATGTTTAACAATACCTAATTCCATTTTAATTTGAGATGAGGAAACTGAAAATGACCTATGAAAGGTATGTATTATTTCTTAGCTCATGTTTTGACATTATTGAAATCTTAGGAAATTATTCACGATTTTGTTTGTAGGAAAGGAGTATTACAAAATAATTTGAAAAAATGGTTAAGGGATCATGAATAATGATTTATTATTAAGATGTCTACATTTTAGAAATTCAAGAGTTATGTTAGATATTTGGGTGATGAAATGGTTAAAAGTATTAATTTTATTTTATTGATGGGATTACTTTGGAAAATTTTTATCTTATATGTGTATTCCTAAAGTTTGTTATGTGAAAATTATATTTGAGAAATAATTATCTTTTCTTTTGTGTTTATAGTTATAAAGAACCATTTGTGTTTATATGATCCTTGAATTTGAGGCAATTACATGTTATTACTTTTTGGGATGAAAATGCGAGGTATGTGATAACATTGGAGGTTAAAATATGTTATGGTTATTTTTGAGGAATTTATCTCATTTTTTGTAATTTTATAAAATTATATATTTTTTGAAAAAGGAAAATATGCAAACTATGTGACAACCCATCACATCAAAAAAATCTGCTGGAATCGAACCCGCAACCAAAGTGCGACTAGGATTTATTAGCTACCACTAACATACATAAAGTCCCTAGTTAGTATGAATTATTATTTTTAGTTAAATAATTTTATGGATCAAGAATAAGTTTATTTTGGGAAATTATTTTTTATCAAATGGATATCCTTAGTATAAGAAAATGATTTGGTGATTAAGTGATAATGGTTATTTTGGAAGACGTTTTTTCTTTTGGGAAAATAAATGCCCAAAGAAAATAGAATACTATGGGATTTAATTTGATTAGTAATAGTTGAATTTTATTTTGGAAGAATCTATGTTTTAATTGTGTAAATATGATGATTTGGGCTATTAATGGAAATGATTAACCTATCTTTGAGAATATGTGATTAGGATAATTACTTTTAAGTATGATACTTTTAGGGTAGTCGATGTTATAAATGTTAAGATTTATCATGGAAGACTATGTGATAAAAGTTTTATGAGATTTGGGTTTCAATCTTAGTTTGGATTATATTGAATAATTTTAAGGATAATTGTGTATTGAATGGTCTTTGTTGAAATTTGGGTATTGTTTGTTGAATTTTGGAGAATAATAGACAATTTTTTTTGGGGATTATCTGATCTTGTACTAGAAATTTTGGTTTTGGTTAATTTTTAAAGATAGGTTAAATATATAGTTTATATTTTGTGTATTATGTGATTATCTAGAAGTTGATTTTAGCGGTTCAGGTATGACCATGTCATCTTGAGTACTCATCGTTTGGAGAAAAGATGAGTTTGTAGAGGAAATTTATTAAAGGATGAAACTATACTTAAAAGGTAAGTATATTTCATTATGTTCTTATTATAAGTAGTAAAATAATTCCTCATATTTATGAAAAGGAACATAAAACAAAAACATTATCCGTTTACTTTTCCTACTGGTGAATCAAAGACTGTTTAACCCACCACAAGTTTGCGGTTTTCTTGCGGATAATTTTTTTTAATAATGTTTTATATCACTCTTCATCGACACTTGATGGTTATATTTATCTTACATATCCATGATTTCATGTAATCCTAGTATGTGTTATCTCAGGTGACCTTTTTACTTCTCATTATTTCTTTTAAAGTGATAGTTTTATTGACTCTTTTTTTTCAGATGTCGGACTTTCAATGAAGTTTCTGAGCCTAATTTTAAAATTATGAGGACATAATTTCAAGAAGGATGGAAGGATGTAATGACCCAGGTATTTATAGAATAATAATTTTTTATTTATATTAATACTTATGAATAAGATATTAATTTTAGGTTAAGGGGGGTGCTTCTTCTGATAGCGTACTAGACACACAACAATGGGTTTCTCTGAAATCTTACATTACACACAACTTTGAGTTATACATAAATGTAATAAAATAATAATAATATTATTTGAAATGGTACTTAACGGATATCCATTGGAATGGTGGGAATGAATATTATAAACTTAATTTTGAAATATGGTTTACACATGTTTAAATAATGATTCATTGGTTACTAAATTTTTTATAAATGAAAAAAAAACTAATTGAATATAAAGGATGTATTTTTATGAAAACCAATTTAAAAGAGAATAATTATGTTTTAATTTATTTTTATTTAATGAAATATATATGATATATATTCAATGTAAAGTTTTAAATTCATCTTATATGTTTTCTAGATATGATATAAGAACAAATTCTTTTTTTTTGGATAAAAGAAGTACTTTTGTAAAAATGAATTTTTACCGACTTTTGATGTAGAACCCTTTTTAAATCTAGTTTTTTTTCACTTTTATATGTTCTATTTGAAAAAATAAACTTATTTTATATAATCAAGACATAAAAATTTACTTTGGATGAAATTTTGGTATTTTTCTTATAAAGTTCATTTTTAATGAATAGGGAAAAAATACTGGTTTTTAATTTAAAACTATATTTTTATATAATTTATTTATATAGTTATATTGTCATTTTAATTGGTTTTAAAGTATAATTGGATTATTTTTTTATCATTTAATTTAATTTTTTTCATTTTAAGTAATTTCACTTTGAAATTGGACATAAATACATGTCAATCTTTTGATAGTTATTACTTCTTAAAAATCGGCCTTTTGGTTTTGACAACAGGAATTAATTTTAAATTAATTACTGAAACTTATGTTTTTGGAATTTAGAAAAATGGATTCCAGATTTGGAATTAGGAGGTCCAAATTGGGTAAATTGTTACCTTTTATTTTTAGACATTATGAATAGTAACTTCTGTAATTATTTTATTTACCATGGTTAAAGGGAAAATATGGTAAATAAGGGTAACAAAATAATATTATAATAATATTAAATTACCCTAACACATGTCCTAATATTATTTTATGACATATTCCCGACCATGGGCGTCCATGGGTTGATTTTGGGACCCCATGTAGGCACTTTGATGTGAAAATGACATTTTAGAAGAAATAATTTAATGTAAGGGAAAATGTAACATAAACATGTGTCTTTAAGTAAAAAAATTTTTATATGGGGTTATTTAAGTGATATTTTAGACTATAAATAGTAATTATAAATATAAAAATATTTCCTACATCATGTTATTTTATTTATAATTTTTATAAATCAAATAAATAAATTTATTTATGATACAATGATAATGTAGTGATTACCTTATTAATGAATGATTTAAATAAACGTGATTATAAATATAAAAATAAATTTAATTTGAAACTTTTTATGATATAAAAGAATTTTAGGGTTGATTATGACTTTGTATCTTTGAATTAATGATGTTTGTTCAAAATAATCAAGTTTTTATGGATTTTTAAAAAAGTCATGATATGAATAGTATAAAATTGACAAAAATGAGTTTTTTAAAACAAATACTATTTTATTAAATGATAAAATAGTCCTAAAAAACTAATATTAGGAAAAATGACTTATATAATGTTTAAAATTTCATTAATGAACCACTTGAGGTTCTATTCGCATTTTATAGTGACTATATTAACCAGATAGTATGAATATACAAGAAGACCTGGTACGAGTCAAATTACTTAACTAAGGGTTAAAGGTAAAAGATAAGGTTGAATTTGTGAAATAGACTTGTCTAAAACCAATTGGTTGAGTGATTTTCGACCCAAAACCATATTATATTTTAAATAAATGACTTTAGGTCCATTTAAAACAGAATATATTTGTAGAATAAAATAATATTTCAATACCTTCCTAAAGTGCCCCTCATCCCTCTTATAAAAAGCCACCACCTATAACCCTTAATCAAACCTCTCAAGCCTCTTGGATCATCCAAAATCTACCCAAATAATCTCCCAATATTCCTCCCTTACTCCTAGAAGACTTACCTTGGACATAAGTCACTTCAATAAATCCTTTTGGCTTAAATCAAAGGGAGTCACACATTTTAAGAGGTAACGTATTCTCTAAAGTTCCTTTCCATTATTTTACTTCTATAGTACCAATTTTATTCTTATTCTTTGATTACATAAAAATAGTATCCTTAATATAATATGATTTTGTTATGATAAGGATTCTAACTACACTTACACGCACATACATCTAATGGATACAAACATACTATTTCTGCGTACGGAAAACTGCTGCCTCACGAAACGATGATTTTTCGATTTTCCCCTACTACCTAGCATGGTGGATATTATGATGGAACTATATTTATATATGATATATATTATATTTATATTTTCTATATTCTTTGTAATTTTTCATTTACATTATAACTTTATGCTTTCCATAATTTGTAAATACGATAATTTCATTTGAGGAAGTGCGGACTACTGCCCCCTCAAAGTGATATGACTCATTCATGACATACATGGAATGTATAAAGGATAGATTTAATGAAATTATGTAACATAAATAAAATATGATATTATACTGTAATTATAATATACCTATTTATCATTTAGTTTTCATTCGATTAAATATGAAAAATAAATGAAAGTAAAGTTGATGCGTACATACAACTTACCGCCTCCATGAACGATGCATTTCATTTCGTATCTCGTAATGTTATGGAATACTATAAATAAATATATGATGGAAATAAATAAATATATACTAGATATATATAAGACTTAAATCATGAATATCATTCAAGATATAATGGACTTTTGATCACATGGATAATTTGTAATTATAACAAGTTCATTTTTGACTCAAGTACCAAATATCAACAAAATGACTGATATTAACTTAAATAATTATGTATTTTTATAAATTTTTAATAAGTAATATAAAAGGAATAATAAACTTGAATAAGGTTTTCAAGAAATTATAAATTAACTTATGTTTATTATTCAGGAAGAACAAGGAACATACGTGATGAATCAGACTCAAGGTAAGGGAACCTTTCACCCACCTCTTTTATTCAAAGACTTATTTTTTGTTATTTATTTTAATTTCTATTTTATTATGACGGTATATGTTATAATATATACTTATTTATGTAAATTTTATGTCCATGTTATTAGAGACACTTTTCTTTCTCATAAACTCATTTATTGAATTTTTAAGTGACGTTGTTAGGCTGCTGAATTTTCTTAAGGGAACTTCTTAAACCAATTTCCATTATTTGGGTTGATCTTATACTTCTTGACTATGTCATTCTATGATTATATGAGAAATGGATTTTGATATACTATCTTGTATATATACTTTATTTATGCATATTTATAGTGAATACACATAATAGATCTATTTTATTTACAAATTTATCTTTGTAAAAGAGTTCATCTCAATCTCCTTTCATTGAAGTATATTTGGGTTTATTCATGACCTTATTTTATATGGTTTATAATAAAACTCATTGAAAATTAATTTCATTCAAATGGAATCTTTTTTCTATGAAGAGTTTTACTAAACGATGAAAATAATTTTTCTTTTTAACGTACGTGGTGACAACGACCTTTCCACCACTCTGAGATTTATTTGATATTTGGATTCCTCAACATGCCATAATGTTTTTAAAAGGAAAATAAATATCATATACTCTTTTTACATATTTTGGTATTGAAAATGGTTTGAGAAAGCATTTTTATGTCAATATCTTTAAATGATATATTTTTATTGAAATATGGAAATGTTATCTTTCGTTTATGCCTGTTTTATGTGTTATGATTATGTTATGTTTATTGGGAATTGTTTACATATATATGTGGTTACATGATAAAGAGATGGTAGGTGAGCCTGAGATAGCTCTCTAATGCATTGGGTAATGTGATAGAGGTAAACATTAATATTTCTCCTAATAGATTTAAGGAATATAATGTGATGGGTATTCCAAACGTAACTCCCTATGTACCTATAAAATATAAAATGTAAGTATGTTATGGATTCCACAAATCACCTTTATGATTTATGATTTCTATTTGTTATTCATAAATCTTATGATTTCATGAGGTATGTTAAAGATATTATATTTTATGATTGAAAAGTATTATTTCATGAATTGTATGTATTCATGGAGTAATGTTTTCATCCCTCATTTTATATCCCTTACTGAGCTTTTTATACTCATCCAATGTTTTTGAAATATTTTTCACAGGGTATAATGAAGATCAAGAGAAATAAAGAATTGAAAAAGATTTATATCTTGAAAATAATTCTTGTTTTATTTAAGGAGTTTTATTGTTGTGAAAAAATTGGATAGAGTAGAAGGGTCAACCTTGTAATTTTTGAGAAGTAATGGAATAGTTATGGACTAATTCTCTAAAGATATAAACTTAAAAAGATCCTCGTTGTGAATTAATGTCAAATTATTGACCTTTCTCAAGAATAAGTAATGTTTAAGGATGGGGCCTTATAGTTTTTGTGACCCAACTTAACATAATGGTGTGGTTACCCAAAAATGTAACCGTCTATTCTACTAAAAGGGATTTGGATGCCTATTTTTTGCAATCACCAAAGCCTAATTTTATACTAAAAGGATTATACAAAAGAAAATAATAGGTTGTGAAGAAGGCCACGATTACTTTCTTCAAAGAACATGATTTCTTAAATATAAGTTTATGGTCACATGAGTAGGTGTTGAGGTCACTTATATAGGTATTTGGGAAGTATTAACATCAAAATTAAACTGAACTCCTCATAATAAAAAGACATACGTAGTGCCTATACTCCAATTCATCTCCCCAACATGGTGATGTCAACTCACACACATTATAAATATAATTACTAACCTTTTTATCACTTTTTTATGTGATAATATATATTGATATGTGGAAAATAGGGCCACAAACACTTAAAAATGGGAAAATATCAGTTTAAGAGAGGGTTAAAATCACTTATTTATAATACAATGACTGGTTTATCAATGGAGAAAAGTTAGTTTAGGTGAATGCTATGATAAATTACATATTCTACTCAGTCAATTGTCAAAATGATGATGGAGAACCCTTTGATAGTTTTATATTATAAAAAATATTTATATTTACATGAGAACATGAGAATAAAAGAGGAAAAACTAGAGTAAAAATGGCAATCTCTTTATTAATTTTTTCTATCCCAACAATTCAAATGAGAGAACAACTATTTTTTTGAAAAAAAACATGAAACCATTTTTTTCTCAAAGTCATAAATGTCAATCAATAATTTAGGTAAAAAATTTATGTCATTAACATGAAACCATTATTAGGTTCTATTAGTAGAACCAATTTATTTACACCTTTATTTCCAGTTATTATTAGGTTTTATTATTTTACAACATTTATTCTTAGCCATTATTTGAATTCACAGGTCAATGTATTGATCATAATATTTAATTATTCCCATAATAAATACATGTTTTATGTTCATGAAATCCAATAGATTCTAGTCACACTCATTAGAGATTTCATCAGAACATCAATTCACTATGATTTAATTCTTTTTCTATCACTAAAATCACTATCAAGATCATTATTTTTGTGTCCATCACGTTTTTCTTCACACCATCCTTTGAGAAATATAATGACATTATTATACTGAGAGAGATATTCCCTAAATCCACATATATATATATATATATGATATATTTTTTCTATATCACAAGATATGATATTGGTATATCATAAGGCATGAATTTAGGTAAATCATACCACTACCTTAACCAATCATAATCTATGATTGGGAAATATCAAATGGAAATTTTGAGTAAAATTTTATTTTATAATTCAATTTAACAGCTTTTGATACATGGGTTGGATAAATGATAATAATGATCAATCAGGAATCTTCCACTAAGGGCTGTCATTGATAAAATGTTATATATGATACAATGTATATATAATCAATGATGTATTCATGTGATAAATGCATCAATGACCAAATAATTAACTCATATATTTTATAATGTATGAGTTAATTAATGTACACAAAAGAGTATCCTAAAGCCTATATAAATAATATTATAACCATGCGATGAGGATGGTTTGAGACTTCTTTTATTATTACCCATTGACCCTTCCATAAGATCTCTTTCTCTATCTTATTTTTCATTACAAGATACTATCATGTCATAGAATAGAGGAGATTCTCGCATGAGCATTGAATGATTCATGTTTTCCCATGGATATACCATAGAGTAGGGAGTCTGTTGGCTAACTCTAAGGGATTTCCATCGAGCATATGATATAAAATTAGAGCACTGGCCATCAACAGTGTATGGTGCACACAATTTTTTAATTTTATTTTTATTTACATAGTTTTAGGTTTCGAACATGGTGATCATGGGAATTGGAGGTTTCTAATTACTTATAAAACATTTAATGAGTGTCATTAAATACTTAAAAACCCATCAGTGGTATTAAAGCTTGACCATACTTCATGATTCATGAAATCATGTTTGGAAATGATGAAAATTTATTATCTTCTTTGTATCATATTGGATGTCATAGAAAATGATATAGATTTTTCATTGTGGATGTTTATATGATATATGATATTTCAATATGTGATAAGTCCATAATATATGATACATGATATCATATTGTGTGATCTTTTGTTATTTATTTGACTTCATCAAGTTATATGGTATGATATGAGGATTTGTGCCAACGAGCCTGTACCCAAGTGGTACAGGATCTTTCTTGGTATCCAAAAGACCCATGATCAAATCTGGGCAGGGAAGAATTTCCGAGTACTATAAAAATACTGTAGTTGGGCACTATAGTATCTCTGTAGCAACAACAGATAGTAGCAGCGGATGCACTGTAGTGGTAGAGGCACTGTAGCAATTACTGTAGCAGTGGTGGTACTGTAGTAGGTATTGCAGCAGCGTGGGTAATATAGTAGTACTGTTCATCGAGGGGTCCTTTGGGACAAAAAATGGGCTTTCAAGCCTTGTATTCATGACACTTGGCCTTGGTCCTTTGGTCTATGTAATGGATCTCCCTCTACCCTGACATAAATAGATATTTTCTTTAATAATAAATTGAGGCTTTGACCCCAACCTTAAAAAATGAGGATTTTTATTATATGAGAGCGTCATGCCACAAATAAAAAATAGGGAATCATATAATTCCAAAAATATAGATGTGTATCATAAATTATAACTCTCAGTCAAGTTTATATTACCGATATGTCTATCATATACTATGATTATTAATGCATTGCCTATTAATATTACACTATAGGATGTCGTAAGGGGCGATAAGCCATGTGAGTATTATCAATCTTAAATTATGATTGATAGCGCTTAATGGTTTAAACACACCATAACTTATCAATAATTAATAACGACAAGTAAAATATAGTTAATTATGATATATTATAAAAACATTTTTTTTCAACATTCAATAAAAAATTAATTTATATAATTTATAATTTTTTATAAATTATAGGTTTTTTGGGGATATTTTTATAATTTATAAACTTTTTCTAGATTAATTAATTATAAAATGATTATAATTTATTAATAAAATGTTTATGAAACATTTAATAAATAAATATTACATAATATTAATTATTTCTCAAGTTATATTTTGTTAATTATAATTTAGATATAAAATGTTGACATAGAAATTTTAAGAGCAACTTAAAAAATGTTTACAAATTTAAAAAAAGGGAAAAAATAAAATGAGTTTATATTTAGTATTATGAATTGTTTAAAATATTTAATTTTAATTATTCAAATTTAATACTTTATTTGAGAAATTATTTAAATGATATCGAATGGAGTTTTGATAATTTATATGATTAAGGTTTAAACAATATTAAATATGCTATATTTATATTATGAGAATTTTTTGCATAAAAATATTTAAATATAAAAAAATTAGATTTTATTTAATATAATATATTTAATTAAAATACCATACAAATTATAATATGAATGTGTTTATATTAGATATAAATATAAAGTGTTTATAGATAGTCAAGTGTCCATAGTGAATAACTAAATTATAAAGTGTTTATAATTGATTTTTTAAGTGTTGTTCACAAATTTTCATCTTATGTCTAAATTTATGAATTGTTTATTTATTTAGATTTTACTTGATTTATTCATGTAAATAGTTATTATATTATGAATATGGTTGCATGGTTTAGTTTAAAGTATCAAACTGCTTCTATAAATTATCATACATGCATATAAGGGTTACATATTAGGTATGAAAATTGATTTAGTTTTCTTCAATTTTGACTATGGATTGTACTAGATTATGATATTGAATATAAAGGTTGATTATAGTTTTTACATAATTGGTGCTATAATTATAATGTAAATGAGATCTCTCTTAAGTAAAGTATCTGTGGGTAGAGGAACTTTAGGTAGGACTTCTCACTGGCATAAAGGTTTATACATTTTCTAGAATAATGGGGTTGGTTATCTTTAAATCCAATATTACTCTTATAGGTATTGTTGATTACATTTTATTCTAAGACTTTTTATGGATGGATTTCATATACCTTATGCAGTGTATGAATTTGAATGTTTATAAATATAATGGTATTTTTAGTTTCAGTTTGTAACAAAAGTTGTGTGTTGTTTAAAGAGTTGTACATAAATGTGTTTTTAACATATTGATTTAGTGTAAGGAATAAGATTAAAAATTAAATCCTTATAAGAATGCATACATATAACAAGAATAACCTAAGATAAGATGGTGGATTAAAATCTCCTTCAAAATACTAAGTGTCAGATTCCTTCCAAAGTGACACTTGTAATGGCTTTGATCATTTAGTAATGGTAACCATAACCATTAGGTTCCCATGGATTAAATTATATATAACTAAAAATTTATGAGGTGACCCCTTACATTAGGTTACTCATTATTGGAATATTATTTTGGTTACACTTATATGGGAACCTCTAACCATTATGATACTGAGGAATAACGTTGAGTGAATTTTTCGATGGATTAGGGTAATGAGTTTTCCAATCAACTATACTTGAGTCATATATGATATGATTAACATGATTTTATACCAGATATAGTCATAAATTATTTATATTATTAACTAGTATATGTCATTATGAAATATATATCTTGTCCCGATAATGGATTTGATGGTTTTAAAAGAAGACATTATTTTAGCAGGGGAACATTTAATAAAAATACTTATTAAATAAAATTAAAACATGATACACATATAATAAAGGATTATATTGTAGATAAAATAAATCATCATCATCAAACATTACTTTGAGGTCAATCCTTAGAAAGGATAATATTAATGTATGTAACTTATTGGACTAAAAAAAATTAAGAATTATTAATAAGGGAAAATTTTTATATGTTTGAGAAACCCCTTCACATGTAAACAATTATTGAAGTTTTTCAAAAAATGAATCTTGGAACTTATGAAACGAATATAATGTTTCACTTAATGTTTCATTTTAGGATTGATATTTATAAAGAATTAATTTTGTAATAACCATTAGAAATGTCCCAAAAATGTGAACGAGTTCAAGAAATTTTTACCCTATTCACTCAAAGTGTTGTGTAGAGATGAACTAGGTCATTTAATTTCTTTGATATAGTGTTCGGTTGATAGTTCTAGTGGGTAAAATTTTAAATTGGAATACAAAAATTTATTTAGAGATAGAATGTTTCTTCAAATTTCTAGTCATGGTTAATGGAACCAAAAGGATGTGTCAGGAAAGAGGAGCAATGTTTCTATATGTGATGGGATATTCGAGGATACCTAAAGGGTTTTAAGTAACTCCATGGAAAGTCAATATCAGGTATCAATGTCATAGAAATACATTCTTATATTTTGAGAGGTATATGATACCAAATGTATAATTACAATTCTTGATGAATATATGAGTGTTCAAGCTAAGGTAAAAAATTGTTTGAGCTTGTAGTTTTCTTATAAATTTTAAAACAAATGTGTTTTTATTCAAAAAATTTAATAAAAAGTTTAATATAAATATCCAAGGGATATTAGTAAATTATGTGTATATTTATCTCATTTCTATTATATGATAATTAATTTTTTTATTAAAAAATATTTTTATGAACAATTTGAGATGATGGAATTAATATATATAGTTTATGATTCATCAAATTATTTAACATGCATAAAAATAAGGTAAGGATAAAAATGTTTTACCTAGGATAAAAGTGTTTATCTAGATGTTTGTTAAAATATGAGGGATATGGTCTCACCGAACTTTAACGACATATTTTAAAGAATAAATTATTTTTTTAATATTAACTCTAAAAACACATAAAATACCATATAATACATTGATACAATATCTTAGTTGTTAAATATTCATACTAAATGAAATACACATTATTTATTTATATAAAAGAGTATGTATATCTTATCATGATATTATAAAAAGAGTAAATTATCTTAGAATCTAGTGGGAGTATATTTGGAATTATAGAAGTTCAAGAATAAAAAATAATATATTATACCAGAAAAAATAAAAAAATGAATGTCACTTAAATATCCTAAAATATTTAAGGTATGTTTGTAAAAGGTTACATGAAAGATCTCAAGGAAACATTTTGATAGAATATATTCCAAATAATGATGATGATGATAAAATTATAAAGAGTTATAAGTATATAACATGGTTTATTAATGTTATAATATTGGATGTTGTGAATTTAAAGAGTTTTAATACTATGTTTAAAGAGATAAATCTTTGAAATTTGATTCTTAAGTATCACCATTGTTAAAACTGGGTTACTTCATATATTTCACTCACTAAAGAGGTAAGTAAGATAATTTTATTAGCTGGTCACATAGATATGGTGTAGGAATTATATAAGGATATAATTAGTTTAACAAAAACCTAAAATCAAAACAAATATAATCCTAGTTTATAAGTCATTTACATATGATGTGTTATGATAAGTTCTTATCTATGATTTTGTTAAAATTATTAAAAGTGTTTAATAATATAAAATTTTATTTTTCAAAATGAAATCTCTACTTTATAATTCTTTCTTGTTGGCTGAATTTATATTTTTATATATATGTATATATATATAATGAAGTGAAATTATAATTGACCTATCAAAAGTATAAACTTAAGTTATTTCTAACTAATATCTGTCATGTCGTATTATTAGTTTTGGTGAAAGGTTAAGGTCATCATGAGTACGATTCTTCTATCAGGATGAAAAATATGATCATAAGGCACAAAATGGGATTTATTTATTGGATGAACCCCATGGTATACAACATGGAGTGTCATATATAATTTCATTGGTATACATGGCTGCATGGTTCATATTTTTATTTCCCCACACCTAAGGTTAGTGGGATTCTTAGAATGGGAACCTTAAAAAATTGATACCTTCCTTATGAAAGCCTTGAGTTTTATCTAATTAGGGGTGGTTTGGTTTATTTTTGATCATATTTTAGTTCATAAATTAACCAAGATTGGATTTTTCCTCTTATATGAAACATATGGCATATGGTCCCTCGATCGAGATAGATATAGGAAGTTTATTATCATATATAGATAATACATGTGATGTGATTATCATTAAAACGAGGGTTATGTGATGTTTTCATCGATAAGGGTGAATAACATGTGATATATTCATCAAATTTGTTAGTATATACTCAGATAATCAAGAATAGTTGAGTAGTTATATGGGATTGACATACTACTTACCTTATAGTTAGTCAATGTCTTAACCATATGGATCATATGAAATTCATGTTTTTATATGATGAAACTGGAATACATGATTATAAAAATACATGGGTTTGATGAAGACCATTCTATATCCCTTTGCAGTTGGATTAGAACTGATGATTTTCTAGATACCTCTGTTTTCTTACATTTATTGATTTGAGAATTTATTTTTTCAACACTATAAAGGATCTTGGGGCCAAAATTTTATGTTGATGAACGGGGAATGAATTTTTAATTAGAGAGATGCTCAAAAATGTTTTTAGAGTTTATCCAAAAGGTTTTTTGGATGTAATTCATATTGTTCTTCATATTATGTAATCCATGGAGAGTTTTATGTTAGAATTAATTTTTTTTGAAGATATCAAAATGGATTTTTTATATAGTTTCTCAAATTATTATATATGAAACACTATAAGGTGAAATAAAAAAGTCTATATGGATTTAGTGAAATCATAATATTAATATAGATAATACCTAAAGCCTTATATATATATATATAATATATTAGAAATATCATAAATGATAATATAATTATATAGAAAGGAATGAATTTGGAAAAATCATGAAACTACCTTAACCAATTTTGACATATGATTGGGCTATATAGTGTGCCAATGCTGAGTACAATCATATAGTATGATTCAATATAAAATCATAAAATACATTATGAAGATTAATAATAAGTGTTATCACTTGGGAATCTTCCACTTCTAGTTATCATTGATTAAAAATTACATATGATTTATCATATAGAGAATCAATAATGAATTCACGCGATGAATGCATGTGAACATAAGAGTGTCCCAAAGCCTATATAAGTGTGGTTTTTACTATGATATGAGGATGGTTTGAGATTTCTTTTCTTCCTTATACTTCTACATACCATAATATCCCTTCCACCTCCTTCATTTTCATTATGATATACTAGTATACCATAAAGATAATAGAATTGCACTCAAGTTTCAGGTGATTCATGTTGTCCCATGAGTATACCACATAGTAGAGAGTCTAATGGTTATCTCCCAGGGATATTTATCAGGCATATGATATATGATAGGAGAAATGACCAATAATAGTGTAAGGGACACATAATTTTCTTTATTATGGTTTTATGTTTTATACATGGTGATATTATGAATTCTAGGGTTTTAATTTATTTTTTTTTGTGTTCAATGTGCAATGCCTTGGCCCAAATCACAGGGTTTGATATAGAGTTCCACATGGACTCATTTGTGCCTCCTCATATGAAAGTGGATTCTAACTATTAGTGAGGGTCTGAATGTTGTCAGCGGGGAGACTTAAACCTCAGTATTAATCAATACAAGAATTAAAAATAACTTAGTGAAAAAATAAACAATTTTAAAACAAGTAGAATAGAATACATCTCAAGTTATATAAAAAATATTAACCAAGGACAACCAAGATGGAAGTTCAAAATAAAGTATGAGAAATTCATATAAGTAAACAAAACTCTATGATGTCACTCCAAAGTCCATCCAAGTATCTTCTCCGAACACCATGCTCTATCTCCTAGCTTCTTATCATTTGGACCTTTCCCTTTCATATTTTCCTAATCATGAAGTCTTCATGCACATCGAGATTCCCATTCATGATGTGAGTATAACCCAAGAGGACCCCACCAATTCATCTGTAGCACAAGTGTACATGCATAAGAGTGTATTTCATGATAATGAATAAATTTGTATGAAACAACATACAATTATTTATCAAGAATTCGTGTGATAACCAATGGTTCACGCCCAAATTTACCCAAGAGAAGAAGGGTAGAACGGTCCTTGTAGTGTAGCTTGGGTTGTCGATTCCACAGAGACCTAAGAAGATACCTAAGATACACAACCTAAGGGATGAATTTTTGTCTATGAAGTGGCCAACTTTGGGTTGATTTTAGATGGGTTTAAGTGAAATCTAAGATAATTAAGTGAATTCAAATTATAAGAATGAGTTGATCCTAGGTTATCACTCGGGGTGGATTGGACGTATTTTCTTTTTAATGATTTCAAATTCTTCAATTTGAGATGGGTTCATTTAAGGAGATAAAATAACATCATCACTTACTGGTTTAATGCCTACACCCTTTAATACTAATCACCTATACAATTGAAGGTTCAATGTTTCAAGCACTTCAAGGTAAGGATCGTATTATTACTTGAAGTGCGTGGCCTTAAATTCAACAAGGACGATGGAGTTTAAAAATCATCAAATAAAAATCCCAATTAAAGAAGTGATTATACATTAATTAGGTGATAAATAACATCCAATCCAGACCCTTTCTACTCCCTTGTATCAACCCATAAGTGGGTTATCCCTCCATTGATCCCATGGTTTCAATAGAAGCGGAAAGTAGACTCATGAGGGAGGAAATGGAGAAGTAAAGAAAACAACAAAAATAAAATGATCACTCCATCGTTGTGTGAATAATTTCACAAGGGTTGGTGTGAATAAATTCAAACCTTAATACAACGGTATCAAAGTGATATTAATAAAAACAAAATAAGATTAGAATAAGAACTTTTATTAAGAAACTAAAGTGAATTGAACAACTTACATGTGAAAGACAAAATTGAGGCAACAAAAATGCAGCATAACATTACAATTGAACAAAGCATCCAAGATCCTAAAATCCTTCACCACCACTGCCTTAAATAGGCATTTTGAGAGCCTTGGGTAGAGCCACCAACATTACAAAGCATCTTAATTAATTTTGGTAGGCTATAGGTGGTGGAAATCTTGTGGAATTTGGACTTTTCCACGTTTGACCCGTGGTGGCAGCCAGTTTTCATCCACCGAACAGACGCGTCTGGAAGGCCTTCTAGAAGGCCGAATCAGAGTGGACCATAGAAGAACAAAATGGGGATCCGGATGGATTCTAACCTCCTGTAAAATATGGGCCCATTTGGAGTTGTGTATTCCGAGATATGATCAAATTAGTGGGATGTTTTTCTGGGACGCCGAATCTATCCCAGAATTGTATCTCTAACTTGGGCTGCATAAATGACCATCATGGAGGACGAATCAGAATTAACTCTTGAATAGTGATTTGTTCCTATACATGGATGCTAGCATCCCACGAAATTTGGGATTAATTGGGCCAGTATGTTGGGCCCCAAAGTCTCATCAGTGGGATGATGTCCAATCTGCCTTCTCCAGAATTGCTTCCTTTCATTGCCAAATATCTCCATCATCCTCCATGAATTCTCCATTGATCCCTGAATGAAACATGTTCATATTGGAGTGTAGATCAATTAACAAATTAAAATATGTATAATCAGATGAATCATTTGGTACTTTAAATGATGTTCAAAAATGTACCACATAATAGTGCATTTTAAGAAGGTATTACAATCATAATGTTAAATGATGTTCAAAGTGTAAAATGCACTAAAATGGTGTTTATGAATAATAAAGAACATGAATATTATATATATTACCAATGAATATTACCCTCATTTAGTGGCTAATAACACCCCCCAACTTGAGTTTTGCTAGTCCCGAGCAAAATATATCTCATCAAAAATGAAATTCGAATTCCATTTTCCAAAAACATTTTAATACACAATGATCACCAAAAAACCTTATACCAAACAATCATGAAACCCATCAAAATATTTTAATACGAGATAGTTTCATAAGCAGATCCCAATCCCAATCCCATTATTTTGATCAAATCCATCATCATTCTTCATCCAACTCAATTAGGTGTAATGATGTGTTGTGAATCACAATAGATATGGGGGTTCATTTTCATTTAAGGGGAAAATCATGGAAGCGCTAGGTGGAATCACATTTAATCCTAATATGAGTATTCTTCATCCCTCTTTTTTTTTGATTTTTTTTTGCAATATTGATATAGTAATTGAGATTGCAATTAATCAAATTAACCCATGTAGCAAGACTTTGCCGATGACTCACAGACTCAAAGGCCTTAGGGCACCAAGTGAAACCCACATACTCAGGCATCATCTCGAGTTAACTTAATCAAAAACAAAGTCATATTACCATAAATAGAGATAGATTGAAAAACTCAGGGCTAGACAACTCTGGAGTCACGATCCCCAAATGCCTAAAGCCTCGCATTTTATCAATCCATTGCTCTACACGCAAATTTTTATTTTTTTTTTATTTTTTTTTTGAATACTCATATTATTCATGAAAATAAAACCATCCTATGCTATTTATTATGGGACCCCAAAAATTAAAATTAGTACCCCATAGTCTAGAGGACGTGCATTGTGGCATTTTTTTTATTTGGATGAAAATATAAACGATGAAATATCACATTGGACAGCCACACTTTCCAAAATCTATGCTCATGAAATTATACAAGGATTAAAATCAGAATCAGGGCATGCTAAATTATTTGATATTCAGTTTCAAAGTGTGAAATGTGTATTACCATGTTCAAAGTTAAAGGAATTTTTCCTTCCATTTACTTTTTTTTTCAAATCATTCAATTTTTGTTTTTGACACAAAAGCATTTTTTTTTATTTTATCTCCCCCCCAACATAAAACAACACTGTCCCCAGCGTTTGAAGAAATGAAAAATTAGGAGTAGAGGCAGGGAATAAAAATTTAAAAAGGAAATTGAAAATGAGGATTATGGAATGAAGTCACATGGTGGTTGAAGTTTGAATTTCTTTCCGCTCGAATTTAGTCCTTTGATATCCATGTCGCTTGCAAAGTTCCCTAGTGGAAAAAGGGAAAAAAAAACAAACAATATATATATTTATATAATAAAGGAAGTAAAATATAAGAATATATATAAAAATTATAGAATAAAGTAGCACAAGAAGCCGCGGGTCAGTGGTAAGCGCGCGCCCCTATCTCCCTTCGGTCCCGGGTTCGAGTCCCCGCGGCTTCGCCGGTTGTGACGGGGTTTGCCCCACGACCTATGGTGTGGAATTTTTTTTTGTATTACTATATTTGTATTTTTTTTCTTAACCTATTGAATAATAAAAACAAAATAAACGGATGATACATTGTCTTCTTTTTTAAATTTCTGGGTAAGGTATTACTCAAGGATCACACCACGTGACACAGATGAATATGGTGCTCCTCTTTCGTACCCATCCATACTCATAATAGAAGAATAGGTCAAAAGTCTATTTTGTTATTTTTAAATATAAAAATGATTAAGTAATCTTATTTGAAAAATAAAGATGATTCAGAAAGATTAGAAACATAAAAACCACGGGTTGCCTCCCGTGCAGCGCTTTGTTTAACGTCGTTAGCCCGACATAGATCCCAAATTTATCAATTTTTTCCTGGTTCATAGATTGGATCAATTAACTCAACATCTATTTCTTGTTTATTGAATGATTCAACGAATGTTTTTAACCTTTTACCATTGACCTTGAAAATGTGACCACTTGTGGGATCTTGAATCTCTACTGCCCCATGGGGGAATACATGATGCACTATGAAAGGTCCTGACCATCTAGACCTTAACTTTCCCGGATGTAAATGAAGTTTTGAACTATACAAGAGCACAAGTTTTCCCGGTTCAAAATGTTTGACCTTGATATTCCTAGATTGGTAGGCTTGAACTCTATCTTTATTGATCCTTGAATTTTCATAAGCCTCCATCCTTAGTTCCTCCAGTTCATTGAGATCTAATTTCCTTTTTGTTCCAGCCAATGAGAGATCATAATCCATTTTCTTAATTTCCCAAAAGGCCTTATGTTCAATCTCCACTGGCAAATGACATGATTTACCATAAACCAACCTATATGGGGACATTCCTAAAATGGTTTTATATGCAGTTCTATAGGCCCAAAGAGCATCTAAGAGTTTCTCAGACCAATCTTTCCTAGAGGGGTTGACAGTTTTTTCAAGAATTTGCTTAATCTCCCTATTCTCTAACTCAGCTTGACCATTGGTTTGAGGATGGTATGCAGTGGAAACTTTATGAGAAATACCATACTTAGACATGAGTGAAGCGAATGGGCGGTTGCAGAAATGAGTTCCTCGATCACTGATTATAGCCCTAGGAATTCCAAATCTTTAAAATATGTTCTCTTTTAGAAATCGAATCACAACTTGATGATCATTGGACTTAGTGGAAATGGCCTCAACCCATTTTGAGACATAATCAATATCTAAGAGTATGTAGAGGTATCCCCAAGATTTTGGGAAGGGACCCATGAAATCAATTCCCCAACAGTCAAATATTTCAACCACTAAGATGAGAGTGAGTGGCATTTGATTCCTTTTTGTGATGGACCCTACTTGTTGACACCTAGGATAGCTTTGACAAAATGTGTAGGAGTCCCTTGAGAGGGTGGGCCAGAAAAGACCACATTGAAGAATCTTAGAAGATGTTTTCTTAGAGGAAAAGTGACCTCCACATGCCTCACTGTGACAGAATTTAAGGATAGACTCTTGTTCAGATTCTGGAACACACCTCCTAATGACTTGGTCAGGGCAGAACTTATAGAGGTATGGGTCATCAAACACATAGTGTCTAACATCAGAAAGGAATTTCCTTCGAGCTTGAGTCCCTAAGAATTTTGGAATGACTCCTGTCACTAAGAAATTTGCTATGTCAGCATACCAAGGGCAGTCACTCACAGAGTATAGGTGTTCATCAGGAAACGAATCAGACACAGAAAGGTGATTTGAGTTATCTTTGAATTCCATCCTAGAGAGGTGATCAGCTACAAGATTTTCAACTCCCTTTTTATCCTTGATTGTGAGGTCAAATTCTTGTAAGAGAAGGACCCACCTAATCAGTCTAGCCTTAGCATCTTGTTTTTGGAAGAGGTATTTTAGTGCAGAATGGTCAGTGAACACAGTGATGGGTGATCCTAATAGGTAGGACCTAAACTTCTCTAAGGAAAACACAATATCAAGTAACTCCTTTTCAGTGGTGGTGTAGTTGATTTGGGCATCATTTAAGGATTTGCTTGCATAAGCAATGACATAAGGAGTTTTATCACAACGTTGTCCTAACACAGCTCCAACAGCAAAGTCACTGGCGTCACACATAAGTTCAAAAGGAAGGTTCCAATTTGAAGATTTCATAATGGGAGGAGATGCGAGAGATGATTTGAGGGTTGATAATGAACCCTCACAGCTTTCTGTCCAAACAAATGGAGCATCCTTTACTAAGAGAGCACAAAGGGGACGAGATATTGAACTAAAGTCCTTGATGAATCTTCTATAGAAACCAGCATGTCCTAAGAAAGACCTCACTTCCTTGACAGTTTTGGGTGATGGAAGGTGACAAATGATGTCAACCTTTTCTTTATCAACTTCAATCCCCCTACTCGAGACAAGATGGCCTAGAACAAGTCCCTCTTTAACCATGAAATGGCATTTTTCCCAGTTTAGGACCAGATTTTTTTCTTCACATCTTGACAAGACTCTCTCCACATTCTGTAGACATCCCTCAAAATCATCCCCAAACACAGAGAAGTCATCCATGAAGACCTCAAGAAAATCCCCTACCATGTCTGAGAAGATTCCCATCATGCACCGCTGGAAGGTTCTAGGGGCATTGCATAACCCGAAGGGCATGCGTTTGAAGGCAAAGGTACCGAAAGGACATGTGAATGTAGTCTTCCCTTGATCCTCTAGGGAGACCTCAATTTGATTGTACCCCAAGTACCCATCTAAGAAATAGTAGAAGGCATGACCTGCCACTCTCTCAAGGAATTGGTCAATGAATGGTAAGGGGAAATGGTCCTTCTTGGTGAATGAGTTTAGTTTCCTATAGTCAATGCAGACCCTCCATCCATTACTCACCCTTGTTGGAAGAATCTCTCCATCCTCATTGGTTATCACTGTGATTCCAGCCTTTTTTGGAACCACATGGATTGGTCTCACCCATTCACTCTCAGCTATGGGATATATGATACCAGCTTTCAACAATTTCAGAAGTTCTTTCCTTACTACCTCCATGAGATTAGGATGGAGTCGCCGTTGAGGTTGACGACATGGCTTTGAATCAGATTTGAGAACAATCCTATGAGTCCCGATAAGTGGGATAATCCTAGGAATATCAGAAAGGGTCCAACTAATGGCTTTCTTATGCTTCCTAAGGACATCTAGAAGCATCCTCTCATGATTGGCTTCAAGAGAAGAAGAAATGACAATAGGATGTGTTTGATTTTCCCCTAGGAAGGCATACTTTATTGCAGCATGAAGTTCCTTCAATTCAAGATCAGGTTGGTTCAGAATTTCAGCAGAAGTTTGGGACATTGGATCAAGATCAATTTCTTTTTTTAGAGGTTCAGATAGGATTGATTCCTCACATGTAGAAGTTTCAGCTACTAGATTGGCTTGATCAGATTTAGGGAAGGAATTTAGAGGTGTCTCTATGAAATTGGTTTCTTGAAAGGTTTCACTGATTGTTGGACCTAAGACTTCATCATAAGAGAAATTTGAAAATGATTCAAGCCAAGGAGATAAACGTCCTTCATATGAACAAAGGAAATCAATCTCATTCTGACTTAAACATTCATCAAATATTCCTGGATGTTCCATGGATTCATTATCAATGCTTCCTATCATGTTTACTTCATGAATGTCCTCGTCATCCCCTATTTGTGAGCTTGCATTATAGATGTTCAAGTCTAGACTCATGTTCCCAAAGGTGATGGTCATGTTCCCATTTCGGACTCGGATAACAGAGTTGATTGTTGCAAGGAAAGGACGACCAAGGATGATTGGGGTTTGTTCCTTATTTCCTAAATTTTGATGGTTGTCAAGGACAATGAAATAAGCAGGGTAGATGAAGTTTTCAACCTTTACCAGAACGTCCTTTAAAATCCCCTTTGGAACCCTAATGCTACGATCAGCAAGCTGAAGTGTGACAGATGTGGGTTGGAGTTCTTCTAGGCCTAACTGGTAGTACACAACATATGGGATGAGATTGACACTAGCACCTAGTTCACACAAGGCCTTGACAACTTTGCTTTCTCCTAGTTCAACATTGATGTAAGGGAAACCTGGGTCTTTCAACTTAGGAGGAATGGTCCCTTGAATGGTGGTACTCACATTAGTAGCCAAAAGGACTTAATTTTTATGTGAAAATTTTCTTTTAAAAGTGCAGAAGTCCTTAAGGTACTTTGAGTAGGCAGGTATAGTTTGGATGGCATCGAGAAGGGGTATGTTCAACTTGACTTGTGAAAATATATCCCTCAACGTTTCACTCAGTTCAGGCTTGGATTTCCCCCTCATGCGTTGGGGAAATGGTGCAGGTTGTGGGGTTGTTTGTTGAAGAGTTGTTTCTTTGACAATGTTATCAGTTTCCTCAGTTTGATCTTGTGGTTCATTTAAATTTTCATCCAAGTTTGAATCTTCAGGTGGGTTCTGAATTAGTTGTTCAGGTTTCTCAATTGATTTCCCACTTCTTAAAACAGTCACATCCTTTAGTTGTTCATGAGTTGTTTGAGCACAACTTGACTCTCCCCTTGAAGTTGAGGATGGAACCTCCTGAGTAGGCATGGGTGCCTTTCCAGTTTTGATGGTTTGAAGATCTTGTTTTAGGGAAGATACTTCTGAGTTCATCCTCTCCATTTGTTTGCACAGTTGTTCTAGTAGGATTTGTGGAACAGTTTGGGTTGGTGCTTGAGTAGGTTGGTTTATCCCAGGGGGATATTTTGGAGGTGGGATGGTTTGTTGAAAATGGACCGGTGGCTGTTGGTATTGGATAGGTTGGGTTTGGAACTGGTTATGGGTTTGGTAGTTCTGATGGGGGTAAGGATTTTGTCCTTGTGGTTGGCTATGTTGTTGTTTATCCTTCCATCGGAAGCCTGGGTGGTCATTGTACCTTGGATTGAAGGTGTTTTGGTATTGGGGCTTTTGAAAATTTAGGGCATTGACTTCCGCTGGGGGTCCTCCTAGAAGAACATCCTTGATGGATGGAATGGTTGGGCAGTTGTCTGTTTTATGGTCATGTTTGTCACAAATTGTGAAAACAAGGTCTACATTTTGGATTTCATGGACTTTCCTAAGGTCTATCTCTTCAAACTTCCTAGAGAGTGCTGCGAGTTTAGCCCTAAGGCTTTCCTCTTCTCTAAGTGTATGAATTCCAGTGGTTCTTTGTGGCTTTTCAGAATAAGGTGAAGTTCCCCAAGTTTGGTTTTGTTCAGCCAGACTTTCCAGATACCCGTAAGCATCATTTGGGGCCTTGTTTTTAAAAGTTCCATTACACATCATGTCAATGAATTGTTTATTACCCGGACCCAACCCTTCATAGAAAATTCTCACTTGTTCAGGTATGGAAAACCCATGGTGTGGAACCATGTTTAGGGTGTCTTTGAACCTCTCCCATGTTTCATAAAATGATTCTCCCTCTTTTTCAAAAAAATTTTGGATGCTCTTTTTAAGTGCAATTGTTTTGTGATGAGGGAAGTATTTTTTGTAGAATTCTCTTTGCAGTTGGTCCCAAGAGTGGATTGATGCAGGTCTCAAGTTGTTTAGCCAATTTTTAGCTCGATCCTTTAATGAAAAGGGAAAGAGCCTCATCTTAGCGGATTCTAGTTGATGTGGGGGACACATGGTTTCAACAATGTCGTTGAACTCTTTGACATGAAGGTATGACATTTCTGACTCCATCCCATGAAAGGTTGGAAGGTGGTTTAGGACATGGGGTTTGAATATGTAGTTGGTGTCTCCTATGGAATTGTGTCTATTGCATGAGGGGGCATTGGTCCAAGCTGGAGTGAGGTAGTCATTCATGGTTTGATCAACTACATTCCCTAAGTTTGGAGCTTCTTGGTTTTGGTTTCCCATTTGATTCCCCCCAGGGTTTACAATTTGATTTTGTGGATGACCCTCCATTGGAATTGTTTCAAGTTCTGACTTTGGGGTTTCAAGTATATTTGAATCTGATTTAAACAATCCCCTAGGTGCACTTGACTCCCCTATCCTAGGACTTTCCACCCTAACTAGTCTGTTCGAGAAATCGCGGGTGTAGGCGGACATGCGCCTAAAAAAAATGAGAAAGGGACAAGATAAGAGATCTTGGGTGAGAGTAGAAGAATGGAGGTGAGGAAAGAAGGTTTTTTTTGGATCTAAGGTACTTACTTGGTCCCCGGAAACGGCGCCAAAAGTTGGTTCACGCCCAAATTTACCCAAGAGAAGAAGGGTAGAACGGTCCTTGTAGTATAGCTTGGGTTGTCGATTCCACAGAGACCTAAGAAGATACCTAAGATACACAACCTAAGGGATGGATTTTTGGCTATGAAGTGGCCAACTTTGGGTTGATTTTAGATGGGTTTAAGTTAACTCTAAGATACTTAAGTTAATTCAAATTAAAAGAATGAGTTGATCCTAGGTTATCACTCGGGGTGGATTGGACGTATTTTCTTTTTAATGATTTCAAATTCTTCAATTTGAGATGGGTTCATTTAAGGAGATAAAACAACATCATCACTTACTAGTTTAATGCCTACACCCTTTAATACTAATCACCTATACAATTGAAGGTTCAATGTTTCAAGCACTTCAAGGTAAGGATCGTATTAGTACTTGAAGTGTGTGGCCTTAAATTCAACAAGGACGATGGAGTTTAAAAATCATCAAATAAAAATCCCAATTAAAGAAGTGATTATACATTAATTAGGTGATAAATAACATCCAATCCAGCCCCTTGATACTCCATTGGATCAACCCATAAGTGGGTTAGCCCTCCATTGATCCCATGGTTTCAATGGAAGCAGAAAGTAGACTCATGAGGGAGGAAATTGAGAAGTAAAGAAAACAACAAAAATAAAATGATCACTCCACCGTTGTGTGAATAATTTCACAAGGGTTGGTGTGAATAAATTCACACCTTGATCCAATGGTATCAAAGTGATATTAATAACAACAGAATAAGAGTATAATAATAACTTTTATTAAGAAACTAAAGTGAATTGAACAACTTACATGTGAAAGACAAAATTGAGGCAACAAAAATGCAGCATAACATTACAATTGAACAAAGCATACAAGATCCTAAAATCCTTCACCACCACTGCCTTAAATAGGCATTTTTGGAGCCTTGGGTCGAGCCACCAACAGTACAAAGAATCTTAATTAATTTTGGTAGGCTATAGGTGGTGGAAATCTTGTGGAATTTGGACTTTTCCACGTTTGACCCGAGGTGGCAGCCAGTTTTCATCCACCGAAAAGACGCGTCTGGAAGACCTTCTAGAAGGCCGAATCAGAGTGGTTCATAGAAGACGAAAATGTATCTACGGATGTCTTATAACCTCCTGTAAAATATGGGACCATTTGGAGTTGTTTATTCCGAGTTATGATCAAATTAGTGGGCTGTTTTTCTGGGCCGCAGAATCTTGCCCAGAATTGTATCTCTAACTTGGTCCGCCTAAATGACCACCATGGAGGCTGAATCAGCATTAACTCATGAAGAGTTATTTGTTACTATACATGTATTCTAGCATACCACTAAATTTGGGATTAATTGGGCATGTATGTTGGGCCCCAAATTCTCATCAGTGGGATGATGTCCAATCTGCCTTCTCCAGAATTGCTTCCTTTCATTGCCAAATATCTCCATCATCCTCCATGAATTATCCATTGATCCCTGAATGAAACATGTTCATATTGGAGTTTAGATAAATTATCAAATTAAAATATGTATAATCAGATTAATCATTTGGTACTTTAAATGATGTTCAAAAATGTACCACATAATAGTGCATTTTAAGAAGGTATTACAATCATAATGTTAAATGATGTTCAAAGTGTAAAATGCACTAAAATGGTGTTTATGAATAATAAAGAACATGAATATTATATATATTACCAATGAATATTAGCCTAATTTAGTGTCTAATCAACCAAGATTCCACAAACCCCCAATTATATTTACATTGGTTCCATATTAGACACTTAGTCATAACAGAAGTCTTGAACGAGTGTCGACCACAAGGTCTCCACATGTATCCCATAATCACCACAAGGCTAATGAGTCATAGGTTAGGACACAAGGATATATAGTCCCATATCTATCATGAGTCATGCCACAAGTTCATCATGTTTCGACACTACCTCAAGTTAGTCCACATGGTTGTTGTATCCCAACACTATTTCTTGTATCAGTTCGCTATATACTATCATGCACCACGGTTTCCTCTTGGGTTAGATCTCATAAGACCATCATTCCCCTTATCCAGGATACAAGGATATAAAGTCCAATTGTCTACTTAGTCCTACAATCATGTCACATGTAGCATCTGAACATGCTCCCTTCTAGGTCCATTGAGCCACAACAGGTCCAACTATCACTTGGTATAATTCATAATACAAACAAATTATATATATTAAATACAACACATAAAGAAAATGTCATCACATATAAAGAAAAAAAAATCATATCAAAATAGATAAATAGTAAACAAACAAACAAATGTGATTATAATAAAATATAGTCTCACAGGATATGAACACACACACACATGTGATCAAACATCAAACATAGTCCCATGGGCTACACACTCAGACATGCAATCAAAATCAAGAATGGTATCTTGGGATACACACACATGGACATGAAATGAAACTCAATAATGGTCTAATCAAATAAACACACAATGTCATATCATGATAAAAATTATATACATGGCCTATTCATGGTAAATTAATTTCTACCTAAAGATTTTTTAGATAAACATCAGGGTTTGTTGAGAGAGTTATCACCCGAACCGTGTTCAGACACCAACCAAAACAATATCACACACCACTAATTCCTAGAACTGATTATAATCCAATTTTACAAGGTTATAGAAATAATTTAAAGAAAGAAAAATATAATGGGTAGGAAAAACACTTAACCAATGTTCAACACCTTAAACAGATGAATTCATGTTCAGTTGAATGAATAAAACCAACTTATCCAATAACAAAAACTAGGGAATAATAAAACTGGAATTCCATGAATCTTGATTAATAATAATAGAACCAAACTCCCATGTTTCTATCTTACAGTAAGGTTTATAAAGGTGGGTTTATATAATTAGAGTTTTGCAAGGAAATATTTTAATCCTAAGGAGGATTTCTAGGTTTATCCACTGATAATTTGGAAATTCATCAGGATCTAAAAGAATTAACAAGTATGATCATACATAAATTAATATAGGTAAGAATAAAATTTAAAATGAATTAAAATATCCCTCAATAATGATACTTGTGTTTCCACTTAAAATTGAAGATATTAGAGTACGAAGCCTGATAGTTTTAGCCATTTAATATAGCATGAACCATTGACCTTCTCTCCATCATGGCCTGACCATGAACATTGTATTATTGAACATGTGGAGAAAACTAGATTCCTTTATGACATGTTCCAAATAGTATTCCTATTTGTACTCACCAAATCATTGAACCCAAGTATGATGATGTTTTCCAAGTTTTTATCTACTAAGGGACTTGAAATGTTACATGACCACATACACCTCTATCAACAATTTACCACTTTTCCATTTTTCAAAGGGTGCACCAAGGACCACAAAATCATGCACCATGACCATGGTTTTTCTCATTTTTACCTAGAAAGTTTAAAAACAAATATTTAAGCTTCCCAAATATTTTATTAGACAAAAAATCCTCACCCAAAAATGGATCAACTTGGATACTAATAAGAAAAGGATGGAGATAATGTATTTTATTATATGGAACAATGATATGAAGATTTAAAATCTACCCCTATAAAGAATTATCATCCTTGAATAGAATCATTAGAGGTCCATCTCAAAGAACTCAGGAAACTAAGCTCGAGTATTAGACTCTTGCACCCAAGTTTTCTCCATGATCTATCCATGCCTCTATAAGGGATGAACATGTGTCACTTTCTTAACCCCCCAATACATTGTCATTCAAGTCTATGATCCCCACCATGCACTCCATAAAATACGTGTCCAGTTCGAAATCAATATCCACACATTCAATCACATGTACAATGTTAATAATGTATATATGAAGTTGAGTAATGTGAAAGAAATAATGCATTACTTGATAACATGGGGGGGGGGGGGTCCAGTCAATAATCCACTACTTCAATATGTATAATTATCTCAAATAATTCCTCAAACCACTATTCTAGTCACCCTTATATAAATTAAGATTCCCTAATCGAGGTGACACCCACAAGAACACCTATTTTTGGATAGTAAAATACAACGGTAGTCTCATCTAACCATCATATAATTAATGCATACTCCAAGTGGTAACCAATAAATTTTTGATCAAATTCACTCTCTCAGAGGTATCCTACACCATACTCATCTAAAAAACTACTTCCTTTCCCACCTCATACCAATATATTGTAATGTATTATGATCATCCCCAGAGATCCTCAAAAGGTTCCATCTAAATTGAATCCAAGAAACTATCGTTTTATGTGAACTCTAATAAGGATAGGTACTCATACCATGCTCCAACAAAATCCAAGACACATTCCTGAAGAATTTCATTAAGGATATGAATCATCTTCTTTGACTACCCATAAGTCTATGGATGATACATCATAATTAGCTTGAACTGAGTCCCCAAATACTTTTAAAATAATTTCCAAAACTATGATGTAAAAAACACATCTATATCCAATAAAATACAAAAACACTCCATGATTTCTTAAACTATCTCAGATATAAATGTTTCTTAACTCATCAATAGAGTGTGTCACTTGGATTAGAAAAAAATGTACCACTTTCATCATCTGATTGATTATCACCCAAACCACATCACCACTCCTTGAGGGCATGGGTATCCCCATAATGAAGTTAATTATCACTTCATCCAACTTACACATCACTATGAGAAGTGGCTGAAGCAATCCATAAGTATTCTGATTCTCATCCATTACCCTCTAGTAGGTAAGGAATCATGAAACAAAACCAATGACGTCTCTCTTCATTCTAGGCCACCAAAATTGATTTTGGAAGTCATGGTACATCTTCCTAGATCATGAATGCACTACCTACATTGAATAACATGATACCATAATATTTTCCTCCCCTAAGTAATCTAACACTACTAACCTCTAATGAATATATAGTACATATTCATTATCTAATGACCATACTAGAATAAAATCATATGTTATCAAGAGTTCTTGAATCACAAAACATTTGGGGTATGAATCCTGGATCTCTTTCACATGGTCCACCAAAGATGACACAATCACTAAAGGTGAATATGTTATGACACCAAAATCATATTATGTATCCATAATTAAATCATCTATAAAACCAATCAGACACCATTCCTTTTTTGAATGCCTCCCTCCAATTTTTTGAGTCTATTTTTCTTTCATACTAAGACAATATTCATCATAATTACCTTTTACGAGAGTATAATTCATATCAATGATTAATGTATGAAGATACTCCAAAAAAAACCTCCGCCTCAAGTTTATATTCCACTGACAAAAGATATATCATAGATGCTTTGGTCTGTGTAATCAAAAAACCTATCACAGAAGAGATAATGTCACCAATACTTCAGATAATAGACTACTAATTACAACTTAATGTCATGCATCAAGTAGTTCCTCTCATGGGGCCACGACTACTATAACCCATATAATACTAATTATTCCCTTAATATCATCAAAAATACAAAAACAACACCTAAGTAATCATAGTAAACTATATATCTAATTCTACTCTCTAGAAATATTAGAATCTGGGTTGTCTTCAATATTATATTCAACTCTAGGAAGTCCTCTTCATAAAGACATGTCTACTCCAACTTCAATCCATTATTTTTAAGCATATTCATAGTAATATCCAAATGAGATAATTCATGTATGAACCATATTTAGTACCCAACTAAACTATGAAAGCTCCCAATTTCGAAAACATTTTTTTGGATGATCCTAATACATCATAATGTATACCTTCTTTGGGTCCATATAAATTCCTACCATAGGAATTAAAAGACTAATGAACCATACCTCCTAAATCCAAAAATGTCACTTCAAAAATTTTGTGTAAATATAATGTGCTCAATGTATAATCATTACATTCTACAGGTTCTTGACTTGTATATCTAAATTCTTAGAGTATATGAGGATATCATAAAAAATACCAAAATGAAGGTGTTGAGATATGGATGGAAGACCCTATTAATGAGATCTATTGACACCACTGGTGATTTTTTCAACTCAATGAGAATGAGAATATACTCGTATATTATATATATAATCTTAAAACCTAACTTAGGAATATCCTCCAATTTAACCCAAAACATGTAGTAGCCTGACTATAAACTAATCTTTGAGAACCACTAGGATCCCTAAAATTGTTCAAATAAGTCATAAATCCTCAAAAATGGATACCAATTCTTCATATTCACTTGGTTTAGATTTGTGTAGTCTACACATGAACAAATAATACTATCCCCCATTTTTGAAAAAAACCGGATCACCCCAAGGTGATGTGCCCGGTATGATAAAACCCTTTACCTCAAAAATCCTCATGTTGTACCTTGATTTCCTATAACTCATTCAACAAAATATGATATGGAAAAATTAATATAGGTTTTTTAACTGACATGAGTTCAATATCAATGTTAGTTCCTATCTCAGGAGGGTAGAATAAAAATTCATCCAGAATGATATCCTAATATTGGTCCACCACTGGTGGAAAAGTAGAGGCTACTGCAAGGTATTCCACAAGAACCAAGCTTTATACTTATGTCATAATAACTGAAACCAAATTCAGTTATGGTCCCACTATACCTAATTCAGTATCCCATTCACTGGTCAAAATAACCTTCTCCCCCTTGGGTGTACTGAAGGATACCCATCTCCTGTAGTATTCAATGTGTTATTGAGAACTATTAAGCCATTACATGCCAAATATCACATTAAATCTAGTCATTTAAAAGATAATGAAGTCTCATAGGTGTCTATATCCAAATAATAATATGGTTCATCCTTTAAATCTATGAAAATGGTCCAATTTATTCCATAAGGGTGTATCAAGAGAGATTAATGTTGAAGATAAATTGATCAGTAAGTCAAGACCAACAATAATTTTTACAGATATAAATGAATGAGAAGAACCGGTATCAAAGAGTGGTAGAAATATTATAGGTGATCAATACTATAAATCAAATGGTTGATAATCCCTCTCAACAGTAAGATAGAACTTGGTCCACTATATAAACTCGACCTACCATAGCTCCAAAATCCCATCCCTGATATGAATAACCTGACTAAGTCATCACTATCTAAGTGGTATAAACCTTATAATGAGGACCCAACCTATCACATGGATTATTTCCTGTATCTAAATCAAAACTTCATGATACCTCATCCATCATGGTTTTGAGTAGTAACACTATAGATTCCCTTTCTTTCCACAGTGATGACACTTGATCTTAGTCTTTGGAAAAAATTTATAATAATTCCCACTCTATCCATAACTGAAACATGAAGTACCTCCTTCTTTCCTAGAAGTTGAAAAAAACCTATACTATACTCTAGTGTTATGCTACCTCCCAAGTTAAAATCCACTATATTCCTCTTCCAACTATATAAAGTATCAATATGAAGTCTATGGAACGCTGGAAGCAGACCTGTAGCTTTATCCTCCTCTATAACCTTCTCGATTGTTAGAGCCTTTCAAAGAACCTATGTATAAGTATTCTGGTGTATGTTCCTGACATGATGCCTCAACTATTATCATAGGATAATTTCAAACTTCATATAATTATCTTCCCCATTACTAACTAATATAAGATAAATTTGAAGGAACTATATGAAATGGGCTGTGTAATAAGGAACCATCATTAAGCTCTAATAAATCCCCATGAACTTCTAATCATGATCTAGATTTATCATACCTAAAAATAACTCCTTGAAGAAATGTTATTTAAAAATAATCCAAGTGAGACCTTCACATATAACAGTCATAATAATAATGTCCCACCACTTTCCAAAAACTCCCTGAAACATAAAATTCACAATTTTCATATTTTAATCCTCTAGAGTATCCACTAGATTGAATATCCTCTCAACAACTCATATCTAGTCCTCTATATCATGGGGACTTCAATGACCTAAAAGGATGGAAGGAACTAAATTTGAAATTCTTGATCACAGTCAAACACAATCTTTGAAACCCCTCTTCCTTGAACATTCATAATGTGGAAGACTCCTAGGTAAAGTTGTAACGCCCCGACCCTAGATACCCAGAGTCAGTGCATTATTACATAACATTGGCATGATCACAAAGGATCAAGTCTTGAAAGACCGATTAGTTTAGTAGTCTTGGAAACACTAGATATATTCATAAGTCTTACATTACATCATAAGGTAAAAAAACTACAACAACATCTTGTCTTCATATCCCCTCATACTATCCCTGCAGGTCATTCATAAATTACTTCTTCAAAATCCTGGGAAAAATAAAACATTGAAAGGGGTGAGCTCAGATGCTCAGTAAGGATAACATTATAACAGAATATTTAATAGATAAGAATAAACACTTAAGGCAGTTTATAACTAAAACGAAAGCCTTTTAAACTTGAAATTCAGCATAAAATGGCAAAGATAAAATAAAATAATGCCATTTACTTACTCACATGGATATTCTACTAGTCGAATGATCACATGCAATATCAATAACCACTTTCATAATGATGGAATGCATAATGTCTGACTATCATAACCACATAGCCAAGGCCTCGTGGCAAGACTACAAATAAGATTTTTCCAAGGCCTTGTTCCAAGACACTAGTTTGTCTCATGAGACCTACCGATGCATCGAGGAGATATAGAAGGCTCCACCCGTTACTTACTAAGTCCAATGTATTCCTCATATGAAAAGTTTGAAACATAACATAAAAATTCGTATTAAAACTAGCATACGAAATGTCGATAATTTATCCACAAACCATGAATGGTATAAATATAGAACATCCACAGTCAAACATAACTCATTCGATACAATATGGAAGATTGTATTGTATCATATTAACCTCAATCGAGAATAATGAAGGATATTGACATAGATTAAAATAATCATCAAAACTATTTGAGAGAAATATCCCCCTTTTTCTTGAAATCATTTAAAGTCACACTATTTTTCAAGAAGCTATTTAAAAATAGATTTTTGAATAAAAGTGTCCCATACCACTTTGAAACTATTAAAATGAGTTTTAATTTTGAAACTTTAATGTCCATATAAATAAATCCTTAAAACCATTTTTTAAAACATGGACATTAATGAGAAAGATTTAGAAGAATAAGTCTTTAAAACATTTAAAAATGGTATTTTAGTTAGAGTTTCTAACCAAAAGAGAGAAACTTGAATACAAATGATTGAGGTAATAAAAACATTATAATATCATGAGAATAAAGGAATTCATGATATACTATGTCAAAGTACATTATATACACCACATAAAAGTGATTTGGTGTATAATAACAAAGAAGTCTCAATGGAATGTAAATTGAGATGAAATCTATCATAAAGGTCGTATCCTTAGGTTAAGGATAGATTAACGACATAATTATGTGTGAAAAATATAAATACACTAAATATTATTGGATATTTAGTGTAAAACAATCAAAGAACATTCACACATATTCTTGTAAAAACAACACCAACGAATTGGATGTTTAACTCAACAAATGGAGAATGAGTTAAAATTACTCATATCAAATTCATATCAATGACTTGAGATATTATCAATGGAGTGATTATGTGTATCAAAAGTATATCCACAGGAAGGGGAGTGTAAATTATGACATAATCAAATGAATAGTGATTCCACACATAATCTTGGGGTAATATAATCAATGAAATATGTGTAAATCCAAATGAGTGGAAATTGAAATTTCAAATTCCTTTATTGATTAGGTAACTTATGAAACATACACCCATGAAAGAAGGATAATACCATGATGATTTCAATATCAATAAATTAAAGTATATTACACAATGGATACAATCATGGGCAGTACACACACCACATGCAATAAATAAGTGGTGAACAATGGAATTCTCACGGAATTAAAAGTGAGATAAGAAACCCATTACCTTGTACTTTTCCTTGGTTGGGGGTAGGTTAACCTCCTGTATAATGTTTAAATAATTGTTATTAAATTATTCATTAATCATATACATTAATATGATATCATATATGATCTTTTAACATTGCTTTGTTAATAATATCTTAGAATTATCATCGTTTCAGGTGTTAATTTACTCGTTTTCTTTTATATGTTTTGTTATGCAAGCCATGTTTGTCAGGGATAGGTTTTATCTTATTCATATCCAGAATGATATAAAGTTCTTAAACATTATTTTTAAATCATCAAATGATAATTATACTTGAATGGATATGATGGAGAATGAATCTCATCGCGTTCGTGGAGACGGTAGTCCGTACGTACGCACGAGCGACAATATCATTATTTTGATATTAAAATAATATATAATTGGATGTTATATCATATATACATAATCATTATAATGTTATATTTATTATTTAAATGAGTTACACAACATTATTATACCCACCCAAATAATAATATATTGAATAACAATTACACCACGACGTGGAGACGGTAAGCCGTACGTACGCACGTATGGTGACATGTTATTCAAAGGGTGGATAGAATACTGAATATGGTTGTACCATATTTATAATAACATAAAATTATATATAAGATACTGGAGTTATTATTTTATATTGGTAATTACAAAGAAAGAAGAAGTGGAATTAGAAAAGAACTTGAAAAGGGGTGGTGAAAACATTACCTCTTCTTCGGGTTCTTCCTTTTGATTTGATCAAAAGGGCTCCTTAGGTTGGATTTATGATCAAAATAATGCCTCTAGGTTGTATTTAGGGAAGTTTAGAGAGTATTGTTTCAGGTTTTGGCCGAACAAAAAGGCTTTGAAGGTGTGAAGAAATGAGAAGGATGAGTGCCCTTTTATAAGAGGGGTGAGGGGCACCTTTGGAAAAGCTAGAAATATTAATTTATAATAAATTCATATTCGGTTTATAATGGCTCCAAAGTTTATTATTAAAAGGTTAAGGTGGGTATAGGTCTAAAACCATTCAACCAATAGAATTTAGACAGGTTTGGGTTACTATATTAACCTTATCTTTTAGTTTTAACACTTAGTTAATTAGTTTGGCATTTACCATGTCACTTTGTATTTTTATATTATATAGTTAATAAACTTACTATATACATCCAAGAGACCCCCCAAGTGTTCCATTAATGATATAAATATCATGATATAAGTCTCTTGGAATAACCTTAGATTTTTAGGAATTTAATATCAATTAATAATATAATATTTGTTTTAAAAACTCTTTTATGTCAATTTTGACACTATTCAATAGTTGATTTTTTTGAAACTCATAATAGAATTATTAGTTCTAAAAAAGTCAATTAAATCAATTATAATATGTCATATTATCCTATAAAATTAGTTTAATTCATTAAAAGTCTTAAATTATATTTATTTGGGTATTTATAATATCAATTATTTTAATTTTTCACTATTATGGTAATTACTGCATCATCATTGTGTCATAAATATATTAAATTATTTAATGTCTAAAAACTATAAATAAAATTTCATTATGTAGGAAATATTATTATATTTCTAATGAATATTTACAATCTAATTTATCTTATGTATAACCCTATATTAAAAATGTTTTAGTAAATAAACATTGATTTTAACTCTTTTAACTCTTCTTTGAATTAAATAATAATAAATGTCCTAATCTAATACAAGTGGACCTAAATGATAATATTTTATTCCTAAGGTTGTTTTTGGTCTAGATAAACTTTTCCAATATAATTGTGACATGTGTTAGGGTAATATTAATATCATTTTTACCCATAATTACCCTATTTACTTTTAACCGTGGTAAATAAAAGTAAAAAGTTACTATTCACCAAAAATTATTTTCATCTCATTGAACCACATTTTACTTCTTGATATTAACCGTGTCTCTCGGATTTTAGAAATTCATTCACAGAATCAGTAAAATTATGTTTTATGAAAAATTCAGTTTTTTTAACTACCACTTAGTAGTTTCACTATTCATCAAAAATTGAAGTTTTTCAGAGCAATGCCAAAATTTCACCCTAAGCTATAATTGATATTCCAAATTAAAAAATGATGTCTATTTTACAAAATTATAAACATATAAGTTGCATTAATTAATTTTATAATTAATTCCCGCTGTCACAACAAATAGCGTGTTTTTAAGAAATAATATATATCAAAAGATTGACAATTGTTTAGGTCCAATTTCAAAGTGAAATTAATTCTAATGAACACCATTGGATAAAATGGTAAAAATATATTCTAATTATACTTTAAAACCACTAAATAATATAATTTATCATTATAAATTATTTTGATTTAAAAGGTTGTTTTTAATTAAAATTTAGTAATTTTCACTATTCATCAAAATATAAGTGTTATCCGAAAAGTTCCAAAATTTCACCCTAGGATAAATTCGATATTCCGAATCCAAAAAAGAAGTAAATTTTGAGAGATAGAATTTATAAAATTTCAAAAAGTAGGTATTACTATTCATAACGGCTAGTTTGATTGGTTGTGGTGTGTTAGAATCTCGAAGTTGCGTACAATGCACGCCATTGCATTATTCGAAGGGAAACGTACCGTGGAAGCTTGGGGTGTTACAAAAGTGTTCCTTCTACCTGAATCACTGGAGCACGAACATGAGCAATCTCTTGTACAAATGGTGGTAGAACCAGGATGTCCTCCCTCATGGGAGTGTATTATCCTACTTCTCTATGTGTTTCCATAATATGGAATCAAGGAATTTTAAATTCCAATGAACACATAGAACACCTAAATTATCTCACTTAAATAACATCCTAAGAAGTTCATTGGAAGACTATGGTATTTCCTAAGGAAATATTATCTAAGGTGGCTACCGATAATTAGAAACCATATCCCTCCTAGTAAAATTCAAGGATCAATCCTAGTTATTTATTATTGAAAATTAGTCACAATCATATATATAACAAAAAACACGATAAAGTTTAAATAATCTATGCCAACATAAATATATCACAAAAAATAGAGAATAGATATATCACTAAACAATCATAACATATCAAGGAATTTAATTCAAAAAACTATCATGCAATAATCAAGTGTAATTTTTATATGACATGTGATCCTAAGTTCCTAGTCATGATTCATGAACACACCCAAATACTATAAAGTTATAACAAGGAAATATACTTAGGATCAATATTAAACTATAAAACCAAAACTGTAATAGTATTCCTAAAAATAATAACCAATAGGTCCATTACACATGTGATATCTTGTAACACATGAAACTACCCATCCCGAGTACCACACAACTTAACTCATTTTTATATTTCCCTAAAATAGATTCAATAATAATGATAGAGGGAAAAAATTCATTGATAACACTTTGTAATTCCTTGACTTGAATCACTAGGTTTGATCTAGATTTCCACTTGTCCTCTTTCATGCCTCCCCATATAAAAGATGTCACCATCTAGTAGTGGGGTTTTTAATTCCATCAATAGGGAGACTCTACCCTCATCATCAATAAAGATCAGAATAAATAATAACATAAGAAAAAATAAAAATAAATAAACACCGCTAAAAAAAATAGCATGGAATATATCTCAAGTAAGAAAAAAATATAAACCAAGGACCCTCAAGGTGGTAGTTCAAACCAAAGTATGATAAAGATATACAAGTAAACAAAACTATATGTAATCACTCTAGAGTCTATCCTGGTACCACCTCCAAACACCATGATCTATCTCTTAGCTTACTATCATTGGTACTTTCCCTTTCTTGTTTCCAATATCATAAATTCTATTTGAGAAATTATATTCCTATGCAAGGAATGGGTATAACCCATCAATACACTTTCAATGTGTCCTTAACATGAGTTCACGTGAATAAGTGTGTATATTACGATAATGAATAATCACAGAAGAAAAAAAATTAAAATAATGTAACAAGTATTTGTGAACTAACCAAGCCTCTAAAAACCAATGACTGTACCTAATTTGGATCCATGTCAGACACATAGTCATAAAAGAAGTCATAAAATAGATTTGATAACAAGGTATCCACTTTTATCCCACAACCACCACAAGGCTAACAAGTATCAGGTCAGTCCACAATGCCATTGTATCCTAACACCATGTCCTAGTACAGGTCACCATAGACCATTATTCCCCAGTATTTCCTCTAGGATAGGATGTCATAAAATATAATTTCCCCCAGGTCATACCAGAAGTCCATAATTCACCATCGACTACTTAGACCTATTATTACACCACATGAAACATATGAACATGATCTTCTCTAGGGGAATCAAGCCATGAGGGGTCCACCTATCAATTTTTATCACGCACAGAATAACAACATTGAATATACCAAACACAACACATAACAACAATGTCATCATCTGTGGATTCACAACATAGCATATAAAAAGTGAGAAACAATATCCAAACACACACATGTGATCATACTCAAACATGGTCTCATGGGATATGCACACACACACATGTGATAAAACATGAAACATGGTCTCACAGATTATGCACTCTCACATGAGATCAAATGAAATCATGGTCTCATGGGCTACACACACACATGCACTCACACTCAAGGAAGTTATAAGAATAAAATCACACAATATCATATCATGCTAAAAATCATATATATATCCATTAAATGGTAAGGAAATTACTAAGTTAATATTATTTATGTCAATGTCAAGGTTAATCAAGATAATTTTCACCCAAACCATGTTCACACACCCACAAGAACTAGCTCATACATTGAGAATTCCTAGAACCAATTATAATCCAACATGACATGGTCTTAGAAATAATCTCAAGAAATAACAAGCCAATATATAAAGAAATTAGTTACACAACATTGAACACTCTCAATAGAGGAATTCAATTATAATTGAAATAAGGGAACCTGATACTCCTAGAACAATATCTAGAGGATAAGTAAATCATGTTTCCATGAATATGGGTCAATAAAAATATACCCCAACTCCCAAGGTTTTATCTTAAATCAATTTTGAGTAAGGAGGGTTGATAGTATCAAAGTTATCCAAGGTAATAACTCAATCATAAGGAGGGTTTCTATGTTCATCCAAGGAGAATCTTAAAAATCATATAGATTTAATGGAATAAAAATAGAGGATTTCCCCTTGATTAATAAAGGTAAAAATAAAATAAAAAACTCATTATGACCCCTCATTACTGATCCATGCATTTCCCCCTTGAAATGGATGATATCCAAGGAAGAAGGCCAATGGTTTTGTCTGTTTCAGACCAGACCATACCATCACCCTTCCCTTCACCATGTCCTAGTCATGTTAATGGTGTTCTTGAAATAGCAGATAAAAATGGATTCCACTATGTCATTTATCTATGAGTTTGTTCATTTTTATCACCACGAACTACAGTAGTGTTCAATGATAACGACCACACCTATCTTGGTTGTTTCACACCTTCCCATTTTTCAATGTGTGCACCAAGGACCACCAAGACTTATACCATGATGAAAACATGTCCTATTTTAGACTATAAAGGTTAAAACCCCATTTTTAAGCTTCCCAAATATTCTCACATCCCCAAAAGCCTCAATCAAATATAAAATAACCTAGATTCTCTTAAAAAAATTTCATAGATATGTTTTTTAAATAAACAAAACAAAAATATTTGGATTCATAGAATAAGTGTCATTAAATGATTAGAAACCCATCATGCACACTACATAATCTATTATAACCCCTAATTATCTTTTTAAACCACTATTGTTGATCCATGGGATGATTGGTGAGATTCCAAGTGTTTTTTTTCATGATGGATGAAAAATACCTCACCACATATTGTTTCTTGAAATTATCATTGAATGATTCATGATAGGAGTCTATCTCATCAGTTAACATATGAAATAGATCATCATAGAGTTGTAATTACTTGGGTTTTAGTGTAAATATTAGTGAGAGTCTAGTGTCAAACTAGATCTTCATTGGTTCTTGGTGTACTCATACCTCCTAGGGATACTAGTGGAATCCCTATAAATAGTGGTGTAGATGGAATACTTGAGGTTTTTCCATTAAAGATGAAATCTTTTGAAATTTGAATAAAATTTTTCCATGGTTTAAATTATTTTTTAGTTTACTTTCAAAAAATCCTACTGCGATTCTCACACCACTTGTCATTACCTATGAAACTCTAAATGTTGACTTGTGTGGTGGGTCTTAAAGCATTATAAACTCTTATATGACATTTTCACTCTATAAACAACTAAATCCCACTTCCTCTCTACATATTATTAGAAAGAAAATTCCTAATTCATACAATGATATCCATAATGAGGATTATAAAAGCGATGAGTCATAAAACCTTCCTAGACACCAAGGAATACCATAGTATGGATGTTATTCTTAAGGTTTTTAGGATTTAAAACCATTACCTTTGAATGATCATGAACATGAACAATGTTATATGAGTTAGGTGATATTTTTTTTTACCAATAGAGGATTTAAAATATTTAAACTCTCCCAACACCTTAGTTATAATATAGTTTAATTACACTATACGCCTCATCGTATTACCTAAGAATCTACTAGGGACATGTATGCGCTCAAGAAATTACATCATAGTGACCATGAATGTGTTATTCCTCTACTATCAAACATTTTTTATATAGTGCAATATGTTTTGTGATATATATTGATTATTCATTCCTTAAAAAAAATTGTGAACTCATTTGAATTTAATTCACCACCATGATATATCCTTAGTATCCTAACCTTATGACTAGATGAATTATCCAACATAAGTTTGAATTTATTGATTACAAAATATCTTAACTATTTTCCTTTATAGTGAAAACCCATATCTAATGACTATAATCCTAAATAATTAGAAAAAAATAGTTTACATCCAAAATATTATAGGGTATGATCGATTCACACTAATCAACATACTATAACCTTGACATATTTTTTCTTTGAAGTTTTCTTTTGTCAGGAATGGATCCTTATTTTCCTAGTGATTAGATAAACTTCACACTACTTGTTTGGGTGTGTAATCACCTTGATATTGAAAAACATAATCTTATCACCCATAATATTCAAATTATTTAAACTCGGATGGATTATCCTTACATTAAAAATCCATATAAAATTATCCATACTCCTATTGAGTCATGTTAGCTTTTGGGTTTCTAGATGGATCTTGTATAATTGGATCAATGAACACCTTATCATAATAAAAAGTGTGTTTATTTTATTATATACCTTAATCATATCTTCAACCATTTCCACCTTGTTCTCTCTATCCCTTAATTTACCAAGACTTATAATATTACTATAAAGACTAAGTATGTAATATATTTTTTAGAGAATGTGTTGGCCACCATTTATACACTGAAACAATATTGGTCTTTTTTTCATGATCTTTATCTTGGATCTATCAAGAAATTTTACCTTTTCAGTGATATTATAGTCTAGCTTCTAGGAATTTTATCTACATCATTTCATGTAGTTGTTAGCCCCATTTTCAAAATACAAAACACAAGTATATACATGCTTCTTAGTACCAAGAAATTTTGATACCACCTTTTCTTTATTTAGCATAATGAAACCATTTTTTAGAACACACTGTGTATCCTCCTAATATAATTATACTATCAGTGAAGGTTTTTCATCATGGGAATGTGTGAGATTATTCACTTATTTACATCAATTATTCTAGAACTCAGAGGTATAATGACCCATTTTGTTATAATTAAAACCATCTATATGTTTGTTAGACATTTTATTTTTATTAGTATTTATAATACCATATTGTAATAACATGATAGTATCACCATTACCTCCATTACCATGAATTATACACATTACAAATCCACTTCCCTATCCATGCTAGTTGGAGTTATTGGTATTATACATTGATAAATCCCTTCCATCTTTTTGTTTTTCCACAAACCACTCAATATGAGTGAGAATAACGTGCTCACCATGGATATAAACATTGTGTATTTTCTCCTCATATTCCTTATAGCAACCCAAAACTTCCTAAAATGATAAAGTATCTATGTTGAAGATTTAATTGAGAGAGCCCAAAACATTTAGGTACATACCAATAAAAGAATAAAAAAAATCTTACCTAGTGCACAATCCGCCATTGTAGTTCCAAGCTCACTAAATTTGTTTTTCCAATCCCATAATATTCCCATAAAACACATCAATATATTTTGGCTCCCTCATCCCGAGAGCTTAAAAATCAATGTTTAGTGTATATTCTATTACATTCTACACTCAACCAATGATAAGATATCAAGTTTTTAGGATCTCATATGTCACATTTATCATCTTTTTCTTGTTGATTTGGAGTATCACATCTTTGGGTACAGATTAAAAAATACATGCATGTGCTATTATATACTTCCTTGGTTTCACAAACACTCTAAAATCATGACCAATTGAATTATAGACTACCTAAGACACCATGTTCAATTCCATATCCATGCCCAAGTGGAATAATTTATGGATATAATAATTTGGTAATGTAATGGAATTATGATATCCTTTTTTATATTTTTTATTAATCTCTATATCTTTGAGCCATAGGTATTTCGGTAAAATTAGATATAATAAAAAATGTTTTCTATAGATTTAAAAAATATTTACACAGGCATAAGAAGAGGATAAAAATAAGCGAAAATTGAGAAAAATTGGAAATATTTTTATTCATTTTTTCAATTAAATAATTATAATGAGAGAACAACTAATTTATATTATAAAACATAAGAAATAGAATTTTCATAAAAATCATAAGTTATAGTTAATTATTTTGACCCCATGAAACCATAGTTAGGTGTCAATAATTAACAAAATTTATAGACACTGTTATTCCCCGTTATTGTTAAGAATTATTACTTGAAATTATTTATTCCCAGTCATTATATAACTATATGGGTCCACATACTAATTATCATCTTTAACACATGAAATCATAACATGATTTCAATATAACCCACATTCAATATAGTTCCTCCTTATACATAATATATATATTGATTACATTGTATAAAATTTCAATTCAAAAAAACATCATCATTTGAACCCCATCCATTTACAGTGCCCATATACATTTAAATAATATGATCAACAATTTATTTATAAAGTTTCAAAAAAAAAATCAATTTAATAAAATATATATAATAATTATATTCATTTAAATAATTAAATGTATAAATTACTTTCACAATGTAATCCCATTTCACTCCTCAATACTTAAATCACCATTATATCATAAATAAGAACTCATCCAGATATTTTCATCCAACCAATAATTATCCAATTAAAACTATACAATATAAGTTCCATTTTTCATGTTTATTTATGACCATCAATATAATTGGGGTTTCCCTTCTATGTGGTATATAATATCATTCTACCTAATTAATGTCCTCAATGATTTGATACATTATTATTCTTCTTTAAATGAATCATATATCCATTAAATACATAAAATATTTATTATTTATAAAATAAATATAGTCCAATGCATATACAAATCTTTAATCCTTACAACTATGATCGATATTGTTCACTGATATTCAACATGTTCTCTAAAAATAATAATTATTTTTAATTTATAGGGTTTTCAATAAATCCAACACAAAAATATCAATGAGGTTTTACAACTATCAATTCTTGGGTTATAAGTTCTTAATTTTTTTCTTCTAATTTTAATGGAGTAGTAATAGGTTTATTTGAAGATCATTTTGTTAGATTAATTATATTTGTTTTCATGATTTGGTCATTAATTAAATCGTTGATTTCTTGAGTATATTTAATATTTTTTAAATATATCATTTTTAATGGCTTAAAACTAAACCATATTTTATAGAAAGACTTTATCAAATAATATAATTTATACCTTCTTTGAGATAAATGATGGTATGATAAAATGATAACACTTTAGTAAGGATCTATTGTTTAGACTTAGGAAAGACATAATATGATTTGTGACTATATATAAAAATAAGTTATATGGAATCTATTTGTTTTGTTTCATTATTTTTGGATGAATTATTCTTATTTTTTATTTAATTTTTTTATTTTATGTTCTATGTAAAGGAGATATATCCTAAAGATTTATTTACATATCGTGTGAATTGACATATATCATAGTGTATGACATATATATCGTATGGTACAATATAGATAAAACTTAGTCATATCGTATGCCATTGGATTGGTTATATCATTAACAATGAATTGGAGATTTCCTATCACCACATTAATCCTTTCTTAATGTAAAAAATAGCATATTGTAGGCATTTTGATTTATATATTATTATTCATATTTACCATTATGATTGATCATGGTGGATGATATTTATGATTTAATGTTCATATATCTTCCATTTTATAATTAATACTTATAATTCATGGGAGAATCAAAACAATATTTATATGAATAAATACACGAATGGTTAATGCATTTCTCATACAGTAAATATACTATGAGTAAATGCATACTTGGTAGTGTACTATGGGTTATATAAGGAGGAATTTACCATGATATGGGTGTTACCCCAAATTGGCCTAGTTTCCTTCTGACTATCACTATCATAACTCTTTTCTTCTTCTTCTTATTCTTTCTATTCTTCTGACTTTATCATGAGATATGCTATCATATCATGGAGAGAAGGATAATACCACCCAAATTTTGGGTAATCCATGTTATCCCATTCATAAAACATGAATAGAAAGTCTATTTGTAATATCTTAGTTATATTTTTTAGATCATTATGATGACGACAGTAACTGACACTCATCGATGCATGAAACACAGAAGTTATTAATGGTATATATATACATTCTTTTGGTTTAATACATGTTGATATTGTGAATTTGAGGTTGTTAATTCCTGCCACCATATTGTAAAATTTACATTCTATCCTTATAAATCTATGAATGGTATACGATATTTTACATGAATTTGATTCTTAAAATCATATAAAAAATGATGAAAAATGTATATTGGTTTATCTGACATATTGAATATAAACAAATATGATTGGGATTTTTTCTACATTAGGCTATATGGTATCAGATATTATAGGTCGGGATATGGTTATTCCACACAATATAATTTATCTTAGGTAGAAACATAGTGTTTTTCATTTGGTTTTGAACACATTATAATGAACTATATGGGGAATTGTAAAATACGATGGAAATAATATGGACTATTCATAAAGACAAAAATAGAACATTTATCATTGCTATGGTATATGAAATAAAATAAAACCTAGTTCTCGTGCACTGATGGTAAATGTTATGCAAGCTAGGTGACCAAGACCTATCACTAAATATGATTCAATGGTACAGAGTTATGTTACACAGGATGATCATAAAACAAAAAATGATTTTTTTGAAGTTTTCAGTATAAAACATAAGATTACCCATTGAGTTATTCTTATACAATCCATTAGATCCTATTATATCCACATATTATCTATAATAAAATATTATATATATAGGTGTAAGGTGATATTGTGGGATATGTTTTTAATCACATCCTATGTTACGAATATATCATAAAATATGATATAGTATAAAAATATGTTTTTTTCAAAATTTTTAATTTTCAATTGAATGTTATAATTTTTAAATTGTTTATAAATCATTGAAAAATGTATTTTAAGATATTTTTTTAATTTATATAATTTTTATAAATTATATAATTACAAAATGTTGATAATTAATAAAATAAATATTTATGAATCATTAATTAATTAAATATTCCATAATGTTAATTGTAAATATTTTATAAATTTTTCATGTTATATAACATGTATTATAATTTATATATCAAATATTCATATGGAAATAATAGGTGAAATTAATAAAATGTTTATAATTTATAAAAATAATGCAAAATATACAGGGTTTATAAATAAAATTGTGAATTGTTCATAATTATTAATTTAAAATTTCCAAATTAAAATCCCTTAATAGAGAAATTATTTAAACAATATCAAGATAAATTTTGAAAATTGATATAATAAATGTTTAAATAATATTAAATATGTGATATTTAGATTTTATAAATTATTTACATAATATAATTGGAATATAAAATTTTAATGTTTCATTTAATATCATAAATTTAAAGTTAATTCCTTATAAAAGGATAATATGGAGGATTTAATATTGGAGATAAACATGAAGTGTTTAAATTTATTTTATTATTGAATTTACATAATCCTTGAATGAAATTATAAATTAATATATGATTTTTTTATTTATGAATTATTTATAAATTGTTAATCTTATGTTTAAATATAATTTTTTTCTCATTTTTAGTTAATTACCTATTATATTAATGAATATAATTTTTATATTATGAATGGTTGTGTGCTTTAGTTTAATGGGTTATATTTATTCTATAAATTGGAATACATATATCTAGGTAGTTAATTTCTAGATATGGTAATTTATTTAGTTTTCTCCAACCAGGATTTTGGATTGTATTTGGTTATGAGATTAAATTTAATGGTTGATTATAGTTTATATGTATTTTATTTTAAAATTATGATGAAATTTAGGATTATATTTATTAAATCATCCTTGGGTAGAGGGACTTTGGGTTGGGCTGCTCATTAGTCTAGAGGCTTATTCCTTGTTTAGAAAAGTGAGGGTTGGCTATTTGTCGCTCCATTCTTACTCTTTTGGGGATTGTTGGTATCAAATGATTTTAACCCTTTTCATGAAATATTTATATGTACCTTATTCATGAGATTAATTTTGATATTTTGAATACATTTTATTTTTTATTTGGGTTATTAACACAATGTATGATTTATGTAAAGAGTTTCACATCTATATGGTTTGAACATTTTGATTGTTTAAGGGAATAATATTGAAAACTAAATCTGTAGGTCAATGCATATATGTAAATTCAATATATGAGATATCTTGGTGAGATTAAACCCCCTTTAACATGCTAAGTGTTAGATTCATTCCAAATTAAACAATTTTCAAGCCATCGATCATTAAATCGAGTGGCTACTTTCAAAGAATGGTTCCCCTGAATTATATTATATAAGTCAATAAATTAATGAGGTTAACCTAACCAATAGGTAACTCATTATTATCATATTATTCAGGTTACAATTATGTGGTAAACACTAACTATTAGTATTCCAAATTAATAGAGTTGAGGGAATCCATATGATGGATTAGGGTAAAAATTTATCCAATTAGCTATTTAAGAGTCATATATGATATGATTGACATGATTTTAAACCTTATATATTCATGGATTACTTTATAATCTTAACTAGGATAATTCATGAATATATTTGGATCTTTCCCCACTCATGGATATGATGTAAATATAAAATGGTTCATCACATTAATAGGAATAATTTTATAAAATTCCTTAATAAATTAATGTAAAATATGATACTCATCTTACAAAAGGTTCTATTGCAGATAAATGGAATCATCATCATCAAAAAAAACATTGAGATTAATCCTTTAAAAAGAGAAGCTTAATGGTATAAATTTCATTTAATTATTACAAAAAACATATGAGTCATTATTATGTAAAATTATATGTTTTAAAATAATAAATTCTAGGGTAAAAATGTTTAAATTATTCAATAATTTGGTCTAAATTCTTATAAGAATCATTAAATGGTTCACTTAAGGTTTCAATGGAATTAAATTTTATTCGATCAAAGAAAATATACTCTCCAATTACATACTCAATATGATTGAGTGTGATAATAACTTTGGGAGACTAAATATATCCTCTAAGACTTATTATTGTTCTATAATTCATTCTGGAATAATTGTTGGAAATTTTATGAAAATATGAATGAATTTAATAAAATTTTATTTGATATTGTTAATGTAACATCTCCACCCTGGTTCAATCTATATTATCCAAACCTTGATTTTACGTGGCCTTAAGTGTTCCTACCCATACACCATACTCTATATAATAGAAGGTAAGGGTCTATAGAAATACCTTGGGGAGACTATACACTCTTATCAAAGTAATAATAGTAGTAGAAAAAATGATAATAACATAATTCCAACACAGTAAAAATAAAATAAAAAGGAAAACACAAATAAATTAACATTAACATCACATGATTTAACAAAATTAGGGTAATAAAATTTTTAGTAATTTCATATGTACAATGAATCCCTCTTGTGAAGATCATTTACATCAACAGCCCAAAAGAACCCAAACAAACAAAATTGGAAGACTACATAAAAAAGATATTGAGACCTAGCCTAATCCTAATATCCCATTCTCCATACTAGATGTCCAAATAAAGCATCATTTATAGGGTCCTTTCCCTTATCCTATCATATAACCATAAAGTATTCTTAGGTACCCAATGATGACACGAGTAGGGTGTTTGTATGACTCAGTAGACCACCACTGATAATTTCCATAAACATATCCATACTGAGTAATGAGTACGTTGAGGTTTCAAAGATACAAATAATTGAAGCATAAATAATAAATAAATAAACAACACCATTGATCATTGGGTTCCTTAGTGACACTAGAGATCAAATATACCTATTTAATCCTTTAACAAATATCTATAATTACAATTAATCGCCCAGAAGAAAAATAACCATCCCCATGAAATGATTACCACGATGGAAAATATACCCATCTAAACACATTAATATCACCTATGAAAATACACCCATCCTAAAATAAGAGAATCCACCCAAAGGAAACACCATATCTAAAACCATAGGAGAATCACCATGGGAAATACCATCCTGAGAACCCTGCCTTTATACCACTAACAACAAATCATTACCATTATATTATTCCTTTAACATCTCATAAAATCACCATTTTGGTTTTATTAATCATAATTTAACTAAATGCATATAATAATTTATCCTTTTAAAAGAACTTCTCTTTCCATTTTATAAATATTTAATTATCATTTCATAAAACAACATTATCCATTAATCAATTCTGATTTCATTTCAAGGAAAACCATTCCCAATTTTACCATTTTTTTGTTATTCATAATTTAAAACCACTACCAAAGAGTCTTATTGGGTTTTATTTCAATTAGGGGTCATTATTTTCTTGAGATAAAAATTATTCAATTTAATTCCATGGATTTTAAAATATAATTAAATTCTAGGTTGAATGCATGGTTTGATGTGATTACACAATCAATTCACTTAATAATGAGTTTAGACTTAATGGATAGATTAAGGACCACATACCATAGGATAATTGATGTTTTGTCATAATGTACTTATCACTAGTTTGAGTTCAAATGGGATAAAGTGAAGATGTAGAATAAATCCTTGAAATATGGTATACATATTATAAACAGCATGAAACCACAATGTAGTGAAATAAATAAAGAAATTAGGAATATGGAATGTTTTCCTTACCAAATTCTATTTGGAGGAAAAAATTAAAAGTAAAAGCAGCTATAATTAGAGAAGAAACCACGAGAAGGATATAAAGAAGGGGGTGCACATGGTAGAGGGTTTCTCATATGGAGGGGGAGAAAATAAGCTGTTTTATTAATAAAAGTCAAAGAGTAAAACCACAAAACCCAAAATTTTAAGTCATGATGAAGATCACATAGTATTTTCACATTTTTTTATAACCCATGAACCAATCGTGTGGTACCAAATACCTAAGGAACCACACCCCACATGGCTAGACAACATAGTATAGTAAATCATGCACCAACTGTAAGAAATAACTATGCAAAAAACTATAGGTTTTTTATGGTTTTACATTAACCATAGCATGGTTTTCAGAAACATGTGATAGGATATCCTTCATTGCATGGTTAGGGTGAACAATTAGCTCTAACTGTGCACCATAGTATGAAACTCTTATTTTCAAAAATTCTGGCCTCTAGCTCCCAAAACACCCTTAATCTAGTCTAACTACTTATAAAAATTTCCATGTCACACCAATTTAGAATAAATTAATGTTTGGGAAAAATTAAATAGGTATTTACCTTAGGGAATACTAGGTTCTCACACTCAATGTGTTGTGGATAATTGAACATGACATATGATTTCCAGGTTCTGATGATGTATAGACAATATAAGTGGATAAAAGTTCAAATTTGAAGAAGAAGAGTTAGCTGGAAAGTATGATAATTTTTTCTGAAGTATCTATCCAATGTCACTAAAACCTAAATTAGGTTATAGAAAGTGATGTATTTTTTTTCCAAATGATATAATTCTCTAGGATACTTGCAGGGGTTTGAGAAAATCTATAGATAATTTATGTTAGTTATTGATGTTATATGAATCAATTATTTGATTTTGTAGGGTATATGATACCAAATTTATACTTTATAAGTTTTTTAAATATACATGTGTTCAAAATCAAGATAAAAATTGATAAATATTTTAGTTTACATAGATGTGATGAAGAAAAAGGTTGCTAAATAATGGTTTGAATGTAAAAGAATATATCATGATCAGATGGATCTTAGTAAAGGATGTATATATTCATCTTATTTAAATTTTAAGATAAGATGTTTGTTTTTTAAATAAGGTTTTTATGAAAAATATGACATCATAGTCTTAATATACACGGTTTATTATTCATCATATTCTATAAAATGTTTGAAAATAAGGTAGGAATGAAAATAGTTTTATTTGGGATAAAGAGTTTATCAAATGTTTTTGTTAGAAAATGTAGATATATTTTAAATAATAGTCTTTTTTTAAAGAAAATAATTCAAACACATATAATAATGTAAAAGTTATATTTTTTAATAGTTTACTTGTTAAATATTACCATTAATGGAAATAAATTTTATTTCCTAACAAAAAGGAGTTTGTGTAACTTAGGATGATATTCAGGAGAAGAATACATTGTCTTAGAGGTTATTGAGAGTACATTTGAACTTAGTGAAGTTCAAAGTTAACATGTAAAAGTGAAATGAAAATAGTTACATTTTATTACTATAATGAATTAAATATCACTTTATATCCTAAAAAGTTTAAAATTCATTGGCGAAGAAAAATGTAAAGTGTTATATATTGTTATCTAACGATTTTTTTTGATGGAATAGGTTCAAATAGTAATGATGATGAACTTGTAAAGAGTTAAAATTAGAAAAAAATGATTTATTAACATCCTAACATATGATGTTGCAAAATTAAGGAGGTTGAATACTTGTTTAATGAGCTGAACATTAGGAATAGATTCTTAAGTCTCACTATTATTAAAACTGAATTTTTTTATTTACTCACTAAAGAATTTTAGTGGGATGGTTTTATCATATGGTCACATAGATATTTGATAGGAATTACATAGAGATGTGATGTGTTTAATAAAAAACTACAAGTGTAGCTAAAAGGATGATCTTGTAGTCTATCATATGTGATATGATAATATAAATTCTTGTATCTGGTTTTATTAATATTATTAAAGGAGTTTAAGATTATAAAATGTATCATGTTTTAAAAAAACAATTCTATACTTTATTAATATTTCATGTTATCTATATTTTCTCATGTAGTGAAATGATAATTTACCTCTCAATGTATGACTTTGATTTATCTCTAACTGATGTTCATCATAGAGTATTATAGATTGTGATGAAATGTTATGGTTATCTTGAGTATTATTTATATATCCAGATATGAAATATACTCATGAGAATGAAAAATAGTTCTTTTCTTGAACTCGATGACCCACTAAGTATATCACATTGAGTGTCATATACTATGTATTTGATATAATAATAATTCATATTTCTCATTTATATTTCCTCATACTTGAGGTTGTTGAGATACCTATCATGAAGAAATTTATACTTTGATGTATTTATTATGAAATAATTGAGTCTTCACTAATCAGGGGGTGGGTGATTGAGTATGTTTTTTATTTTTTAATAAGTTAGATCTTAACCAAGATAGAATTTTTCTTCTCTTATAACGAGTATGACATCTAGGACCATGATTGAGATAGACCAAGAAAGTGTATGGTCATAAGTAGATAAGACATATTATGTTCTTATATATATAGTGAGGGGTATGAATTGTGATCATCCATAAGGGTGAATGAAATATGATGTATTCATAAACCTGGTTATTTTACCCTCATAGAATCGAGAAAATATGATTTAATGTATGATATTGACATACCATGTGTCCTATGGTTACTCAATCTATTGGAAAAAGGGATCTTATGATGTGATGTAATTTTATGTTGATGATATCTTTCCCAAATCAGTTTAGAAGATATCTAAATGTAGTTTTGGATATGGTTTCACAAGTTATTGTATACTGTACAATATAAGATGAAATGGAACAAAGTATATGAGAGTTTAGTGTAAGTGGAAGATTGAAGTTGATATGCCCTAAATCATTAATTTATATATGATGTGAATTGGAAAATATTATATTTTAGGATATTTGTTTTCTGGTATGAAAAATAAACAACCATGGTATATCTTATTCCATTGGTTTGGGTATATCATAAGGCATGAATTAGAGATTTTATGTAAAATTTTTAATCCTGTAGCAATGCACGATAAGAGAATATCATAAGCATTGTGATTCATATATTATGATTTATACTCCAATTATGATACATCATAGAATTAGATTCTTAAAAGTTAACATTTAGAAATCTTCCACATTGTATATAATTATAATACTTGTAACACATAGGAGAATTGAAACATCATTTATATAAATAAATTAATGGATGGATGATAAGTTTCTCACATGTTATATAATGTATGAGTAAATTCATACACAATAGCGTGTTAAGGTTTATATAAAAAGGAAGTCACCATGAGATGTGTGTCATTCTAAATTGGCCCATTCTCCTATCAATTCTCACTACTATATCCCTCTCCTTATTCTTCATATACCATGAGAGATACTAACATATTGTGGAGATGAGAATATCACAAAAACATTGGGTGATTCATGTTATTCCATGGATACACCATGGAGGAGGGATCCTATTGGTTGCCTCTTAATAATATTTATCAGACAATTATGATAAATTAAATCATTTATTCTCATTGATATAATCCATAAAAGAGTTCTTTATTTTATATATATTCAAAGTTTTATATTCTTACATGGTGATCTTGGGAATTTTAGGTTTTTAATTACTTCTACAGCATTGAATGCGTGGTGTTTGATCCTTAGAAACTCATTACTATGATATGTGTGTATTCTATGTTGAATTTATAATCATAATTTTATTTTTTAGGTTTTTTATGATATTAAAAATTTCTGTCTAAAAAAGAACATGTTATATGTGTTTTCAATATATTTGTGTTTTCATGATTCTTTATGTTTAATTTATTTATAAATTAAAATATTTTTGGTTTTATTTTTACTTATTTTTGTATTTTATTTTATTTTTTATGTCATAAATCTTTTTTTTTTGTTTTATTTATATTCATTTTATTTTTATTATTTTTTCCCTTTAATAAAATTTCTATTTAGTTTAAAACATCTTCAATGTTCACATATTAATTTTCCTTACTAATAAAATGTGTATGGAAAATATATTATATATTTGAAGTAGTTAAATTTATCTTAGTAGAAATTAATTTTTAAATATACTAGATGTAATAAGAATATTATTAATAGTAAGAAAATATTTAATGTTAGAAACAACGTTTTTATGTAAATAGGGGCAACATTTCTATTTTCATATAGTAGATATTCTTCCCTTATGGGTAAAAATAGTAAAAATAAAAAACCACAAAAAAACCATATTTTTATTTGTAATAATGTTTTTAATTTTTACTTGAAACATAAATATAAACATTATGGACATATCAAATATTCATGAATGTTACTACATGTTTCTTTAGAATTTCATAGAGTGGGAATGTTTTTCATTATTTATACTGTAAATAGGCTATTTATTTATTTAAATAAATTCAAATTTAATGCACCCAATTAAATAAATAATATTAATAATTCTATTAATTTATTTAATATATAGAATTAATAAATTAGATCTTTTGAATAAAACAAATGAATTTCTATAAGTAATTTTCCTTTTTTTCTTATTATTTTTATTATTTTGAATTGATTTATTATTTTTTTGTTTCCCAATATTTTGATAATAATATAAAAAAATAATATATTGTAAAAAAAATTAATAAACCATAAAACATGTTTAATAATATTTGTTTCTATTAATTTTTTTGTGAAATAAATTTTCTTTCAATTTTTTTCCAGTCAAATTTTTTATTCTAAATAAGTGATCAATGCCTTTATTAGTCACATTAAATTTTCCATGTAGAAAAATATTATATACCTTTTTATTTTCCATAAAATGTTTTATGCATAAAAATTTTATGTGCCATTTTATTTTCTCATAAAATGATATGAGAAAACAAATGTTTCATCCCTTTATTTCTATAATAAAATGTTTTATAAAAAATAATGTTCTATATATTTTATTTCTCCAAAAAAATTATCATACAAATAATTATTATATCACTTATCAAATATCTGATACATCAAAAAATTATTCGTTCACTTATAAATGATTTCATCTTTATAATTTGTAAATATTTTAAACCACAATAATTTTTTTATTTATTATTTTTAACTGTTTTATATTGAAAAAATCATTTCATGACTAATAAATTGTTATGTACTTCTTCTTATAAAATTATTTGTTAAAGTAATTTGTTTACACCAGATATTTTTTCTTGTAAATAAATATTTTATATTTAAATATTTTATGGCTAAATGCATTTTGGTCAAATGTTCTATAAAGACTAGAATATTACGTGGACTTATTTTCATGGAATCAATTATATGATTATATATATATATATTTTATAAATTAATTTTATAGACTTCCATTTAAAATATTTTATTACACAAATTATGTTCTACAATATCATTTATAGATTTTTTAAGACAATATTATGTGTTCTATAAACATGTATTATGAATAAATATGAATACGTTATATAAAATATATATCAAATTTTTTATTTACACACACATTATCTTATTTTCATATATTAATTTTTTTATATTTATATATGAATTTTTAATGTTCTATGTTAATGACAACCCACATTTTAATACAATTTATTTCATGATTTTTTACAAAAAGATACACTTAAAATAACCCAGAAATATCATAAAGCCTATTTTATTTTTGTAATTTGGTATAGATAATAATAAACCAATAAATAAATTCAACAAAATCAATTAAAAACACCATAACATGCACTATATTCAAAGGATCTTCTAAAACTGCATGAGATAACCTGATGATGTACATAAGAAATGGGTGGACTATAATGACCAATAAGAGAATAAAAAAATAATAGAATAAGGTAAAGTTCTACATGTGAACCAAGAGGCATATAAATGTATCATAAAAGGGGTGAGAAACATAATCTTGAACAATGAGGCATGATATAACAAGATAACATAAAGGCAATATAGGAATGTATAAATAATATAAAAGATGAAATCATAAACATAAGTCAAGGATAAACAAATATAAATCATAACATAATGTGATTAGGATAACATTTCATGAAATATAAATGGAATATCCTGAGATAAAAACATTACTCAATACAATGGAGGACTATATAATTCTGGACTCACCCTTCACTTTTATATCATGTAGATTCATAAGTGTGGAACATAGATCATAAAATATAAGGATGTTTAAATCAATTTTATCCCCATGATTAAGTATTTAGGGTCATTTAAATGTAAATCAACAATAAATTAAAGATAGTTAAAAGTAGGTGAATAACCTTAGGTGGAAACAGAGATGAGTATTCACTACAAAAATGTTTGGCATGGAAAATTGCAGGATAATTTTAGAAACATAATGGGTGTACATAAGGGTTTATAGGAATGATAGGATGGAGTTCGCGAAAGCACTGTGGAGAAAAACCCTAAACCTGGTTTCGACCTAATCTTCGTCGATGGCTGGTTTCGATCCGCAATGGGAATCCCCACCCCTTGGCCACTCCGGCGACCTTAGAAGTTGAATCTTCCAAAATCGAAGTGGGGAATCTTGAGGTTCCACTTCAGACTTTACCTATCTCCTTACACGATGCACTTCAAGGCTCAGATCTCAATAACATAAAGGACCATATACCTACAATCTTCAAAAAACTAGAGGATGGTGGATTCTCCGTTGAGGCAGATCTCGAAGCACCGACGCAAAGGGAATCATTGTGCAAATACTCGGTTCTTGGTCGTGTCGTCTACAACACAGGTGAACGACCCTGGTCTCTAACAGATCTCAAAATCAGAATTGCACATTGCTGGAATTCAGCCAATTGGAAGATGATCCCCATCGGCAAAGGGTATTATCATATTATTCTCAACTCTCAAGAGCAACTCGAACAGGTTTGGAGATTAGGTAATATTCATCTTAAACCAGGTCTCCTTAGAATTTCAGATTGGGATGTCTCTTTTAATCATCACACACATAGGAACTCTTTTGCACAAGTCTGGATTCGTATTCATGGTCTTAACTGGTTCTTTTGGCACCCTAAGATCTTGAATGACATAGCTTCCTGCATAGGTTCTCCCATTAAAATTGACCATAGAACGTTGAATGGAGACCTAGGACTTTTTTCTAGAATCATGGTTGAGGTGAATTTAGCTTCTGAACTGCCTTTGGTCATAAACATCAATGCTCCCAACTATAGAACTGATATCAGGGTAGAATATGAAAGGAAACCTCCTTTTTGTGAGGTCTGAAAATTGATAGGGCACAATGTTGCTAACTGTAGAGTGGTTAGAAAGCATGTTGACCCCCCGATTTCAAATTATTGTAAAGAAATCAAACATAATAAGAAAGGAAAATCTATGATAGAGAAAATGGACCCACCTAAAAAGAAACATGATGTTTGGGTCATGAAATCTAATAGATTTGCCTCCCTTGAGGGGAAATCATGGGGAAAATTAGTGGAAGAAGAAGAAAATATGGGGGATGAAAATTCTAACAACTTGCAGGTAAATGGAACTACTATTGACAGCAATAAGCCCCCCACTTCCCCCCTTTTGACTCCTAATGACCCTGCACATAATGCCTCTGCTTCGAAGATGACCTCTTGCAGGATCATTGAGAACTCTGTGTAGGATCGAAATAATGATGTAGATGCTCAATTTACAAGAGGGGGGGGGGGGTGAATTGTAAACTTTAAAAAAATCCTTTGGAACCTTTAAACTTAGTTACAAATAACTATGTTTTCCTTGAGTAAAGAAAAGGGCTAAGTTTAAAAAAGCTAAACTTAAGCAAATTCACAACACCTCTAATACCAAATGAAAACTTTGAAAGAGACTTCGAAAGTAGGTTCCAGAAATATGGTTCCGGAAATTGAAACTTAACACAAGATTACAATATGAGATTCTACCTTAAAGCGTATAGAATCTAAATGAAACAGAGTACAAGTAAGGAAGTATAAGAAAGTTAAACTTTCCTTATAATACAAAATGCAGCGGAAATAAACAAGTAGTAAAACTACAAGTAACAAGATATAAGTCTTTTAACCCAAAGAGCAGGGTATCCAACAACCTTGGATAAAGGTCCCTTGATTTATAATTTCAAGCAAGTCTGTCTTACCCACACCAGGGTAATCCCTCGATATGAAGATCAGAGTGTCTCTGTCTTACTATCCCCGCAAGCCCTCAACTTCAAGGTAGTTGGCAACCTCTGTCTTCCTCAGCAAAGAAGCCCTCGAACTTCAAGGTAGTCGGCACCTCTGTCTTCCTATCCCCAGAAGTCCTCGAATGTAATCACCAACATTCGGAGTTGTACGAAGCTTTGAGAGTTAATAAGAGCCTCTCTCTCTAGAAATCACTTCAACAGCATGTATGCACAATAAGAAAGTTGTTCATCCATCTATATGAGCTCTTTCAAATGAGCTCCTATTTATAGGTAATTTTGGCCTCCTTCTCAACGGTCATATTTTCCTTAAAAATTGGAGGGACCTGTACATGTGTCACTTAGTCAATGGTTAGTTTATAACAAAATAGACGACATCGTTTTATAACAAAAATAAGTGTAACAGAATGTACGACACCGTTTAAAATCTAACTCAAAAGATTCGGAGTGAAGGTTCGTAGTGAAAGTTCGGAGTGTAAGGAAAATAATAAAGAGTAGACAAAATATAAAGGTATAAGCAAAATGAAAGTTCGGAGTGAAAATTCGGAGTCTGAATAAATTCAGAGTGTATAGAACAAAGATGATCAGTTTCTTTTTAATAGATGAACTCGGAATGAGAATTCGGAATGAGAATTCGTCATCAGAATTCGTAATGATAATTTTTCATCATAAATCTTAATGAAAATTCATTATCATAATTCGTAATGAGAATTCATCATTAGAATTCGTAATGAGAATTCAATGTCGAACTTCATAAGGATTCGTATCCTGAATCTGGATTAAAACTTAGTCAGAGTTCGTATCCGGAATTCGGAATGATACTTTATTACAGTTCTCATCTGGAATTTGGAGTGAAACTTCCCTACAGTTCTTATCCAGAATATGGATCCAAAAACAGAATACTTTACATCAAAGTTTCAAACAAATCTGAGAAAACAGAAATGAATCCAAATTTTATACTTAGGAAAAATATGAATGAAAATATGATAAGAATAATTTTTCTTACAAAACGATTTTCCTTATAAAAGCGATTTTCCTTATAAAAGCAATTTTTCTTATAAAAGAAATTTTTCTTATAAAAGCAATTTTTATTATAAAAGCGATTTTCTTAAAGATAAGGTGTTTGTGATTTTCAAAACAAGAAGGAATGTAAAAGTCATAAGAAAAACCATATTGACTCAACAATCTCCCCCCTTTTGGAAAGCACAAACATCCTTGAAAAAGAAATTCTAAGAAGAAAGAAAAACATTAAAGATTATCTCCATTTACTTTAAGGATATTGATGAATACGACTAACTCCCCCTTAGGCTTTGAAACTCTAAGGATCGTATTCTAGATTTCCGGAGTGACACTTCATTACGAATAAGAAATTATTCTTTAATGAAAAAACCCCCCTTAGATAAACTCTTATTAGAGTTTGTTTTCTTTCTCACCCTTTGTTAGGATTCTTTTTCCCTTTCATTAGAGTACTTTTCCTTCTCCCCCTTTGTGATTTTCAAAAAGAATACAAGGGAATGTAAAATATAGAAAAGTACCTGAAATATTAGTAGTAACAACAAAAAGAAACGAGCAAGTACAAATTTTTCATTAAGTTTGAAAATTTCAACAACAAAAGAGTTAAGGTACAACAAAATATCGGATCTGTCTATTTGGGATCTTTCTCCTTCACCATGAGTCCCTTTAGAATAGTCTTTATCTTCTTTAATTCTATATGATCTTCTTCATCTTTCTTCTCTAAGACCACTATTCTTGCAGATTGAGCTTCAATCTTTTCTTCCTGAACTTTAAGATTTTCTTCCTGGGCTTTAAGCTTTTCTTCCTGAGCCTTCATCTTTTCTTGAAACTCAATCCGATGATCCCTTTCAAACTTCCAGTTTTGAGAGAGAGAATTTAGATTCCCATTGAGATCTCTGATTTCTTGAATCCGAAAGTTCTTTTCATCTGTCAGCTTCTCTTCAAAGGAAGAAGTCAGCTCATTTATCTTCCTATCCTCAGTCTCAAAAGCATCTTTAACATTGTCTTGAAATTCATCAAATAACCTCATTTCTTCTACAGTCTTCCTCGACCAGTTTGTCATACTCTTGAAAGATTTTCTATGGGCTTCGTAGCCAACAAAGAACGTTTTGAACTGAGCCTCTATTTCAACACACTTGTCCATAACCATAGACACGGAGTCTGATTTCTGATTTAAATCATGTTGGAGCATCTGACATCTTGAGTCAATACTTGAGAAGGTCGGAATGGTTCCCACCAACTTCTTTAAAGACTGAATAACAAAGTCATGCCCCAACGAAGATGACTCCGAATCCGAGACTCTTCTTGGAGAATTTTATTCTTCAATAAGGTCAAGATTTCTCTTTGAAGAACTACCAACTTCCTTTCTCTTCACCACTACTGAGCTCAGAGTATCAGCAAGAATTTTCTTTCCCTTGTCTTTTTTCGGAATAGAATCCTGTTCCGAAGTTCTCTTTTCACTATCAGAAACTTGGACAACAATGTCTTCCTCATCAGGAACTTTCTGAGAACCAACCTCTATATTCTCCATTTGAGAAATATCTTGTAGAAGTTGTTCTTCCTCTCCATGATATGCTACTTCTTCTTCTCTTTTCTCTTCTTCCATTGCTGGAGTAACTAGATTCGAAGATTCAGCTTCTGAAGTTCGGAGTGATAAGTGTTCCGAAGGTGTCCCCTTATAATCATCTACTTGCTTCAACACATCTTCGGTTTCACCACTTCCTTCAGCAACATCTTCTTCTTCTTCCACTTGCTCAACTTTCTCTACTTCCTCAGCAGTCTTAGCAACAGCTTCTTCCGAAGCAATGAAATTTCTTCCTGGAGTCTCAGGTAGAGATTCCAATGAAAAAGATCTCGGAACAGGAATATTTGCTGAAACCATCTCATTGAATTTCAACAAAGCCTGAGCTACCTCTGATTCAGTCATCTTCTTCTTGATTTTCTTTTCTTTTTCTTGTTTTTCTAGCTCACCCGCAGTTCTTTCCTTCATGGTCTTAGCCTCCGCAGGGTCCAAGCCAAACTGAGGCTCTCCTTGCACTCTCTTATCTTTTATCTCCCTCCATTTAACAACAGCCTCATCTGGGTAAGATTTCTTTTTCTTTGGTTTTGGAGGTGTGTAATGAACTTCCTTAGACTTGGGATTCTATGCTTCTACTTCCACTTCTTTCAGATTTCTCTTCCTTACCGGCTTAGAGGATTCCGGATCATCAAGTTTCGGAACTATTTCTTCTTGAGCAGGAGAATCAACAAACTGACCAGTCTTCTTGTCAAAAGATACATCCATCCTCTTAAGAGTACCATCACTCACCAGCATAATCTTGCAAACTCTTGGCTTAGACTTGCAAGCCTCCTTGAAAGACTCAAGACACCGAACTATCAACTTCGAGAGAATTGCTGGATAGATTATAATCTGATCTCTCATATTTCCTTTCTTCACATTCTCAAGAGTGATAAGAATGTGCTTCATCAAATTAAACTTCCTCAGATTTATCAGAATATCTAGGATGTAGATCTCACTCTTCTATAACCTATATTTTTTACCCTTCCTTGGTACAATAAGACCCTGTACCCATAACTCCAGAATCCGGAAATTTGTAGATAAACTAGCAATCTTTGGAGCCTTGTCATCTTCCAGTCCGTGAGTTTCTAAAGATTTTTCCTTGTCGAAACTACCTTTTGAATCCGGCAACACGTGAGATATAAATTCAGATTCACCTTCATTATTCAGCCCTACCAAGATGGCTGCCTTGGCATATGAAAGCTTATAAGTCTTACCATAAGACTTAAAAGACAATTTCTCCTTTCCATCTTCATTAAGAAAGGAGACTGTCTCATAGAACTCTATAAGCAAATATGAATATACATCATCTTGATTCCCATGTTTTGACACCGCAACATCTTCCCAACCATTTAGCTTTATATTCTTGGAAATAAGAGAATCATACTTTTTGAAGAAATCCAGATGAACCAACCTCTCTCTATATACTAACCACTTTGAAATCGGCTTAGAAGAAGACATGTCTTGAGAAGCTGCTTCCACAGACATTCGGATTTGAAGACCTCTGAGAAGTTCGGAACGGAAAAAGATGAGGTTCAGAACGACTTTAAAACGGAGAGGCAGAGCTTCGAGAGGCTAGGGCTTGAAAACCAATGTGGGACAACCGTTTGTGGTCCCCTTTATATAGGCAACAAAAAAACGGTTCAATTTCCACGGTTGATCGAACGATTGTGATAAGCTGGGATCAGATCTGACGGTCAAAAACCAATTCTCTTGAATCCGATCTTTTGAGGTTTTTATTAAAACATATAATTACAAAAACTATAATCCGAAAACCAAATATAATAAAATGCCAACAAGTAAAATATGATTACGAAAACTTGAGTAAGGAAATCATACCTTTTTGATTGGCTTAGGAGGATTATTCGTAATTGGTAACTTTCTTAGGAAAACTACCAAAAAAATCTTTATTACGAAAAGACAAAATTCGGAAAACTCACTACGGAAAACAAACTCAGTAAGAAAAACTCAGTAAGAAAATTTCATTACAAAATTTTGAAAACGAAAAACTTATTATGAAAGATTTGGTACGAAAATCCCGTTATGAAAATACCAGTATGAAATTTTCCATTCTGGATGTTTCCAATACAAACATTTCCATTTCAGAAGTTTTATATACGAAAATATCCATTCTGGAAAGTTTTAGTTCCGGAAATTCCATTCCGGAATTGTAATTCCGAAAAGTTTGAAAACAAATTTTGAAAAACTTTGTTAAACTAACAATCAAATGTACTCCCCCTATGAAAAGGAGTTTATTGCTATAAGGAGAATTTTTCAACAGAAAGTTAATTAAGAAGGATTACCTTACGGTTATCATTCCTAACTTCTGTTTAATATATTCAAATCTATTAGAAGGCAGAGATTTTGTGAAAATATGAGCAAGTTGATCTTGCGTTCTGATAAACTGAAGAATAATATATCTTTTAAGTGTGTGATCCCTAAGAAAGTGATGCCTAATATCTATGTGTTTTGCACAGGAGTGATGTGCAGGGTTCTTACTAAGGACAATGGCACTAGTGTTATCACACAAAATTTGAGTTTTAGTAAAACTCAAGACATAGTCTGTGAGTGTGTCTTGCATCCACAACACTTGAGCACAACAACTTCCAGCTGCTACATATTCAGCTTCAGCAGTGGAGAGTGCTACAGAATGTTTCTTCTTGCAGAACCAAAAAACTAATGAATCTCCTAAGAAATGACAAGTTCTAGATGTACTTTTTCTATCCATCCTACATCCACCAAAGTCAGCATCAGAAAATCTTTTTAGAATAAAATCATTTCCAGAAGTATAAAATAATCCTAGATCCATGGTTCCCTTAAGGTAGCAAAAAATTCTTTTTACTGCCTTTAAGTGAGATTCCTTAGGATTGGATTGATATCTTGCACATAAGCATACTGAAAACATTAAGTCTGGTCGACTAGCTGTTAAGTATAGTAGAATTCCTATCATACCTATAAAATATGTTTGATCTACTGGTTTCCCAGCTTCATCAAGATCTAAAGAGTTTGAGGTACCAATAGGAGTACATATACTCTTAGTATTATCATAACCATACTTTTTAATAAGATCTTTGATATACTTATGTTGAGATATGTAGGTTCCTTCTGGTTTTTGGGAAATTTGAAAACCAAGGAAAAATGTTAACTCACCCATCATACTCATTTCAAACTCATATTTCATTATACTTGCAAAAGAGTCGGTCAAAGATTGCTGAGTTGAACCAAATATGATGTCATAAACATAAATTTGAAAAATCAAAACATTTTTCTTATCTTTCTTTATAAAAAGGGTTGGATATGCATTTCCCTTAACATAGTTATTTTGAATCAAAAATCCTGTGAGTCTATCATACCATGCTCGTGGGGCTTGTTTAAGGCCATACAGAGCTTTGGTAAGTCTAAATACATAATCAGGATGTTTTGTATCTTCAAAGCTAGGAGGTTGTTCAACAAAAACTTCCTCTTGAACATAACCATTAAGAAAAGAACATTTCACATCCATTTGGAAAAGTTTGAAATTAAAGAATGTTGCAAAGGAAAGTAGAATATGGATAGATTCAAGTCTAGATACTGGAGCATAGGTTTCTTCATAGTCTATTCCCTCTTGTTGATTATAGCCTTTAGCAACAAGTCTAGATTTATTTCTTACTATGATTCCATTTTCATCACATTTATTTCTGAAAACCCATTTTACTCCAATAATAGAAGTTTCCTTAGGTCTTTCAACCAAGGTCTATACTTTATTCCTTTCGAATTCATTTAGTTGATCTTGCATGGATTTAATCCAATCATTATCACCTAAAGCTTCATCAGTGCTTTTAGGTTCTAATTGGGAAAGAAATGCTAGATGTTCTACTTCATTTCTTAAGGATCTTCTAGTCCTTACAGGTTGATTTACATCACCAATGATACTATCACTGGGATGATTCTTAAGAGACGCCTGATTTGGGTTTTGAAAATCCTGTTCATCAACATAGGGTAGAAAATCTTCTGGGGTAAATGTTTCAGGAATATCTTCTTGAACATTATCTTTATCATAAGGTTCTTCTATCAAAGGTTGATAATCTGTTTTTGAAAACACATCCGAGGATGTAGGTTGGGGTGTTTTAAAAACAAAAGGATCTGACTCGTCAAATTTTACATGTACTGTTTCTTCAACAGTACAAGTGTTTTTATTGAAAACTCTATAAGCCTTAGAAGTTGTGGAATAACCTAAGAAAATCCCTTCATCAGATTTAGGTGCGAATTTATGTAAGTTATCTTTAGTATTCAAAATGAATACTTTGCAACCAAAAACCTTGAAGTAGGAAAGTCTTGGTTTTCTACCATTCCATAACTCATAAGGAGTTTTATTAAGAAAAGGTCTAATCAAAACTCGATTTATAGTATAGCAAGCAGTACTTACAGCTTCAGCCCAGAAATGTCTAGCTATAGAATATTGACTCAACATGGTTCTAGTTATTTCTTGAAGAATTCTATTTCTTCTTTTAACCACACCATTTTGTTGAGGAGTTCTAGGTGCTGAAAAATTGTGAGTAATACCTTTTTTACTACAAAAAGTTTCAAAATCAGAATTTTGAAATTCTCCACCATGATCACTATGAATAGTTTTCAATGGAAGGTTTTTCTCATTTTTAACTTGAGCTCAAAAACTTTTGAAATAAGAAAAATCTTCAGATTTATTTTCTAGAAAATAAACCCATGTAAATCTAGTGTAATCATCAACTAGAACAAACACATAGTATTTTCCTCCAATACTTCCAGTTTGTTTTGGACCAAAAAGATCCATGTGCACTAACTGTAATGCACCAGTTGTTGAGACTTCACCAATTTATTAAAAACTAGATTTATGTTGCTTTCCATATTGACAAGGATCACAAACTTTAGAAGAATCAAATCAAAGCTCCAGTAGATCCTTAACTAGTTTCTTTCTTAGAGAGTTTACATAGGTTTCTTAGGTTACAGTGGCCTAGTCTTCTATGCCATAACCAGGAATGATCTTCCATTGCACTAAGGCAAGGTAAATCTTGGATTCTAAGATCTTCTAAGTTTAAGGTGTAAACATTCTCTTTCCTATTGGACGAGAGAATAAATTCCTCCTTGGAATTGTGAACTAAGCACTTATCATTCCTAAAATTCACAAGGTAACCTTCATCACATAACTGACTTATGATAATGAGGTTGTGCTTAAGACCCTTAACAAAAAGAACATTTGAAATTAAAGTTTTACCAAGAAAAACAATATTACCAATACCAACAATCTCACCCTTAGCATTATCTCCGAAAGTTACCTTTCCTCCTTTCGTTTTGATAATCTTTTCAAAATAGATTTTGTTACCAGTCATGTGCCGGGAACATCCACTATCCATGTACCATGTATTGTTGCTGGTACTCTCTTTATTTTCCTGAAATCAAGAAGAAAATTAGACTTTTGAAATCCAAACATGTTTGGATCCGAGATTTATAGATAACAAAATTTTAGGTACCCACATATTCTTAGAAAAGTAAGATTTGTGAAATCCTAGAGATTGGGTTTTGTTTAAGGAACAATCCTTTGCCCAGTGACCACCACATTGACACTTGGTACAAAATGGGGCACTTTGAGGAACAAAATAATTGTTACTAAAAATTGGTTTTTCAGGGGTATAACAAAATCCAGTTTTTTTTTTCTTAAAGGTCGTATTTGGGAATACATTTTATCAAAATTTTCTTTCCCATGGGTAAAGTTTGATAAACACTTATTTAAGGAAAAAATTTTGGATTTGAGTTTTACAACCAAGTTTTTATCCTCAAAATCATTAGTTTTAGAACTATAGCTAGGCTCAGAAACATTTTTATTAGAAATTACTTCTTCTAATTCTTTAGAAAGTTTGTTCTCCTCAGAACTTACTTCCTCAAGATTTTTTGAAATAATTTTAAAATCAGCATTTTTCTTATCAAGATCTTTAGAAAGATCTGATATATCTTTTGTAAGAATAGAATTCCTAGAGTTTTCCTTATCAAGTTTTTTATTAAGTTTAGAATTCTCAATTTCAAGAAGTTCAGCAAACCTAGAGACTTCTTCATAAGTAGGTAAAGTATTTTCTTCATCAGAAGAGGATTCTTCATCAGAAGAGTTATAATACTTACTATTATTATAATTTAAAGAAACATTGGTCACTGATTTAGCATTTCGTACCTTATCCATAAAACAATGATTATCAATACGTAATCTGGCTATAAGACCAAGATTCTTCTGTCCTGAAGATTCATAATCAGAAGATTCATCTAAAGAGTCACCACCACTGGCACTCCAGGTGTCATTAGCTTTCAGAACTTTCTTAGCTTTTTCTTTATAATACTTCTTTCTGTTCCTGTCTGAATGTCTTTCTTTCCTTTCTTTTTGAGCAAAGGGAAATCTGGTCTTATATGTCCAGATCTCTTGCATTCATAACAAGTAACTTCTCCATCTTTCTTATCCTTCCTTTCCTTTTTCTTATACTTGGATTGGAAATTTCTCTGGCCAGCTATCTTGTTCATCCTTCGAGAAAGATTTTCTAATTCATTTTCTGATATTTCACTATCACTAGAATATGACTGAACTACCATCTTATTAGACTTGGATCTGGTTACTCTCTCATGAGTCTTAGTTTTCATATGATTTGATGTTGTTGTAAAAGAAACAGTACCATTTCCATTTTTCTTTTTGATGTTGTCAACATCTCTCTTCATTCTGGTTTCATGTTGGAGAAGAGTTCCAAATAACTCATCAAGAGAAATCTGAGTCACTTTCCTGTTCTCATCTATAACAGTTCTTTTTGATTCCCACTCATTGGGAATGATATCAATTATCTTATCCACAAGAGCTTCATCATCTAAACCTTTCTCTCCCATAGACTGTAGGCTGTTGACGATAGTCATAAATCTCTGTTGTACTTTACAGATTAGTTCACCATAAGGAAAGTTGAAGCCATGATATTCAGCTCTAAGCATAGCTCCTCTAGTCTCAATCACTTTAGAAGTTCCAAAGTGTGTAACTTCTAACTTCTTCTAGATACAATTAGCTACTTCACAAGAAGAAATTTGGCTATATATATTTCTGGTCATTGAACAAAGTAGAGTATTGCGTACCTTATAGTTGAGTTGATATTCTCGCTTTTCCTGGTTAGTAAAAGTTATAACTTCCTTATCAGGAATTTTGTAATCACCAGTAAGCATAAAAAAATTTTCTACTCCAGTATTGATAACAAAAGTCTTCATTCGATCTCTCCAGTACTCATAATCATTACCATCAAAGATTGGTGGTCTTTTAGGATTTAGATTATCGATAGAAACAACATTAATTCCTGCCATACTAAAAATAACCTTCATCACAAAAACTTGTAAGTAGAAAATATTCGTAATAACAAAGTTCGGAATGGAAAATTTCGGAATGACAAAGTTAGCAAGAAAAACTTATACGTGAGTACAAGTATTTCAGAGACCTGCTCTGATACCAATTATAGGATCGAAATAATGATGTAGATGCTCAATTTACAAGAGGGGGGTGGGGGTGAATTGTAAACTTTAAAAATTCCTTTGGAACCTTTAAAGTTTGTTACAAATAACTATGTTTTCCTTGAGTAAAGAAAAGGGATAAGTTTAACAAAGTTAAACTTCAGCAAATTCACAACACCTCTAATACCAAATGAAAACTTTGAAAGAGACTCCGAAAGTAGGTTTCGAAAATATGGTTCCGGAAATTGAAACTTAACACAAGATTACAATATGAGATTCTACCTTAAAGCGTACAGAATCTAAATGAAACAGAGTACAACTAAGGAAGTATAAGAAAGTTATACTTTCCTTATAATAAAAAATGCAGCGGAAATAAACAAGTAATAAAACTACAAGTAACAAGATATAAGTCTTTTAACCCAAAGAGAAGGGTACCCAACAACCTTGGATAAAGGTCCCTTGATTTATACTTTCAAGCAAGTCTGTCTTACCCACACCAGGGTAAGCCCTCGATACGAAGATCAGAGTGTCTCTGTCTTGCTATCCCCGCAAGCCCTCAACTTCAAGGTAGTTGGCAACCTCTGTCTTCCTCAGCAAGGAAGCCCTCGAACTTCAAGGTAGTCGGCACCTCTGTCTTCCTATCCCTAGAATTCCTCGAATGTAATCACCAACATTCGGAGTCGCACGAATCTTTGAGAGTTAATAAGAGCCTCTCTCTCTAGAAATCACTTCAACAGCATGTATGCACAATAACCAAGTTGTTCATCCATATATATGAGCTCTTTCAAATGAGCTCTTATTTATAGGTAATGTTGGCCTCCTTATCAAAGGTCATATTTTCCTTAAAAATCGAAAGGACCTGTACACGTGTCACTTAGTCAACAATTAGTTTATAACAAAATAGACGACATCGTTTTATAACAAAACAAGTTTAACAGAATGTACGACACCGTTTAAAATCTAACTCAAAATATTCGGAGTGAAGGTTCAGAGTGAAAGTTCGGAGTGTAAGGAAAATAATAAAGAGTAGACAAAATATAAAGGCATAAGAAAAATGAAAGTTCAGAGTGAAAATTCGGAGTCTGAATAAATTCAGAATGTATAGAACAAAGATGATCAGTTTCTGTTTAATAGATGAACTCGGAATGAAAATTCGGAATGAGAATTCGTCATCAGAATTCGTAATGAGAATTATTCATCATAAATCTTAATGAAAATTCATTATCAGAATTCGTAATGAGAATTCGTCATTAGAAATCGTAATGAGAATTCAATGTCGAAGTTCATAAGGATTCGTATCCTAAATCTGGAATAGAACTTAGTCAGAGTTCGTATCCGGAATTCAGAATGATACTTTTTTACAGTTCTCATCTGGAATTCAGAGTGAATCTTACTTACAGTTCTTATCCAGAATTCGGATCCTAAAATAGAATACTTTATATCAAAGTTTCAAACAAATCCGAGAAAATAGAAATGAATCCGAATTTTATACTTGGGAAAAATATGAATGAAAATATGATAAGAATAATTTTTCTTACAAAAGCAATTTTCCTTATAAAAGTGATTTTCCTTATAAAATAAATTTTTCTTATAAAAGCTATTTTTCTTATAAAAGGAATTTTCCTTATAAAAGTGATTTTCTTAAAGATAAGGTGTTTGTGATTTTCAAAACAAGAAGGAATGTAAAAGTCATAAGAAAAACCTTATTGACTCAACACTCTGGAACCGCATCTGGTTTGGATGCAGCTGTGACAGATCTCAAATATCTGAATGTTCCAGGAAGTCAGCAAGAGGACCCCTCCTCTCATGATGAGCCCATTGATTTACCTGGTAACTTGGAAAAATCACCAGAAAGAGGTAACCCAGTTATTATTCCGCATGATTCTGCGGATAATAGTAATACTACTGCCTGTGTGAACTCTAATATGACTGCCAAGATCACAAACTCTATTTCTGACATGCACATCAATGAGAACCACAACAATGTCCCTACTAAAACTCTTACAGATGTTAATGATTCTATTGCTAAAACACTTATCACTGTCCCTGAAAAATCAAATATGATTGATCAGGCTGTTTATCCCGTTTCAAGCATGCAGATTGAGGCAAATTTTAATAATGTTTCTATTGTATTAAGCTCCGATTTGCATGCTCCTGAACCCCCCTCTACTGAAAAATATTTTCATGTCTTACCTCTGTCTGATTACCCCCACAGGGAGATATCCACACCCCCTTTAGGGCAGCATGACTCTACTTCTAGACAGTTACAACTTTTCACCCCTGCTTCTATCCCTATGCTGGATGACTCCCCCTCTCCCTTGACTAAATCCCCTAATCTCCTTTCCCCTAAACACAAATCTGCTCTGGAATCAACTGGAGCACTAAAACCTAATGTTGATCCTGCTGAAAAAACAGATCCAGAACACTGTCAGAATTGTTCTACTCAACCTGTAACTCATGATACCACTGTTTCAGTTCATTCTGTTGAGCCTGCTATGATTAACTCTTCAACTTCCAATGTCAAATAAATTGGGAACAAATAAGAATCTACTTCCCCCCCTCTTATTATAAGATCTAAGAGGAATAAGAATTCTAGGAAATCCAAGAAAATGGGTTCTAACCCAAAACATAAGTAACAATGAATCTCTTATTTTGGAACTTCCAAGGCATTTCCAACAATGACACCTCCATAACTCTTAGGAGGATCTTAAACACTCATAAACCTCAGCTGTTTTCCATCTCTGAACCCAAGGTCAATTTCAATCCTAATTTCATGAGACTTGGCGCTCTTCATTACAACTTCTTAGGATCCTATAAAAATGGTTCTTTGACGGACTCTATGTGGATCTTTTATCACTCCTCCCTTAAAAACATCAATGTTTTTAAAACCTCTAAACAACATTTCACTTGTGATTTTATCTGGAATGATCAGCACGTCTATTGCATGATGGTATATGCCAATAATAGGTATCAACAAAGAATAAATCTTTGGGAAGATCTTCTTGACATGGATAACTCAATTCAGGATCCGTGGGTGATTAGTGGTGACTTCAATGCTATTCTTAGTCCCACTGAAAAAATTGGACCCTCACATCTTTCTATATCCACAAGAGAATTTAGATCTGCTATTGAAGACTATAATCTCTTTGAAGTTAACCTTACTTGGGAGAAATACACTTGGTAAAGAAGACATTATAATAAAACTGTTTCCAGTAAGATTGACAGGGCCTTTGTTAACATGAAGGCCCTGGACATCTGGGATAATGTCTCTTGTATAACGATTCCCAGGCTCAATTCTGACCATCATCCCATATTACTCATCTCCCTATCTAATGAACGCAGAACTCCCCTTCCTTTTAAATTCAATAATGCTTGGTCTCTAGACCTTTATTGTGTCACTTTGATTAATAACACTTGGAATTCTATGAACCATCATCATGAATCTTTTTCCTGTATCTTTAAATTGAAAATTTTAAAACAAGCTCTCAAAGGTTGGTGTAAAACCAAGAGCTTACAAATGGATTCTGACATCACCTCTATTGAAGATAAGATTAATCAAATCCAAACTCATAGTACCAACTCTGATTTTACCCTTTACCCCCAACTGGAGGTCAATACATCTCTTAAGATAAACACCTTACTCACCTTCAAGGATAAAATTCGGAAGAAAATGTTTAAGACCAGATGGCTATCTGATAGGGATAGAAATACTAAGTTTTATAACTCTCTCCAAAGAACCAGAAAATCCAATCGTCCACTTACTAAACTGATTCACAATGACTTGATCATTGACTCAGAAGAGGCCATATCGGATCATGTTGTATCTTACTTTAATGAAATTTTCAATGGCCCTGAGATAAACTTTGATCTCTATCCCAATATTATTCCCTTAATGGTGGATGAGAAAGACAATGACTCTCTCTTAGCTATTCCATTGGAGCATGAAATTAAAGACACTGTCTTTAGCTTAAAGCCAGATAGTGATCCTGGTACGGATGTCTTTAACAATGATTTCTATCAAAATCAATGGGACACCCTTCGTTCAGATGTTTGTAAACTGGTAAGGTCCTTTTTCACTCATGTATCTCTTCCTCAGGGTATCAACGCTTAATTCCTCATCTTAATACCTAAGGTTGATAATGCTTCTGAAATTCATCAATTTAGACCGATTTATCTTATAAATACCCTATAAAAGATCATTACCAAAATCATTCCCAACATATTGGTTCCGATTTTCAACAAAATTGTATCATGGAATCAGTTTGGCTTCATCAAAAACAGATCCATCCAAGACTGCATTTGTCTTGCCTCAAGAATATACCAACATCCTCAATAAAAAAAGATGAGGTTGTGTTGCCATCAAGCTTGATATTAAAAAAGCCTTTGAAACCATTTATTGGGGATTTATATTTGGAGTCTTGAAAAACTTTGGTTTTCATGAGATTTTTATCAAGATAATCAAGACCTTATTTCAATCTTCTATCATTTCCATATTAATAAATGGCAACCCTCGAGGTTTTTTCAAATGTTCTAAAGGTGTTAGATAGGGAGATCCTCTTTTTTCCATTCTGTTTGTTATTGCAGAAGACTACTTTAGCAGACTCATTCATAATATGGTCGATCAAAATAAACTTAAACCCATTCAAGACGCTAGAAAACTCAATTTCCCCACTCACCTCCTCTATGCTGATGATATAATTTTGTTTTTAAAGGGAGATCCAAGAAATATTCAATGTATTAAGAAAGCTATCTCTCATTACGAGAACATTTCTGGCCAAACTATTTCCTGGAACAAATATCATATTTTCTTTGGAAAAAATTTCCCTGTTAGAAGGAAAACCACTATCACCAGTAACCATGGAATTAAAGAAGGTTTTTTCCCTTCACGTACTTAGGCATCCCGATTTTCTAGGGACGTCCTAAATCATTTTATTTCTCTAATATCACTGATCAAATCATAAATCAACTCTCTACTTGGAAGGGGAAATCCCTTTCCATGGCTGGTAGAATTTGTCTTGTCAAATCAACCATTGTTTCTAAGTTGGTTTACTTGCTCATGATTTATAAATGGCCCATAGGTACTTTCAAGAAAATCAATACCTATATAAAAAATTTCATTTGGACGGGAATTATCTTTGAAAGGAAACTTGTCACCATCCTATGGAAGACCTATTGTAAACCTCTTGATAATGGTGGCATTGGCATCAAAAACTTAAAATTGTTCAATGATGCCCTACAAGTGAGATTCCATTGGCGTATCATTAATAGAAACTCTAAAGCTTCTGAATTTTTAAATCATAGATTCCTAAATAAACTTTTAAAAGGAAATTTTAATTTCATTAACTACTCGATCTGTCCCTCTATTAGAAATTCTTATCAGAAGATTATGGCTAACTCTAGATGGATGGTCAGCGCTGACTCCAACATTAAATTCTGGTGTGACAACTGGATTGGTAATCCTTTAATTTCTATGCTTCCACTTAATAACACTCCTATAGACACCAGCCGTACTATTAAAGATGTTATGCAGCTTCATAGGCATGATCTCCCCAACAACATTGCTCAAATCATTGAAAATTATACCTTCTCCATTTCTGGGAACTTCCTTGTTTGGGAACCTGCTCCCAATGGCATACTTGACTCGAAAAATTTCTACATGCGCAACTTCTCTGGAAATGAACCTAATTATAAATGGGTGAGCACCTTCAATAAGACTTGGATCAAACCCTCTAGTTTCACCCTTATTTGGCATATTTCTCATAATAGATTGCCCACTGAAACTCGACTTCAAGCCTTTGGCATTCAACTTTGCTCAAAATGTCATTTATTTAATCTGCACATGGAGGATTCTGATCATCTTTTCTTGTCTTGTGCTACGACCTCAGCTCTATGGAACTACATCTTTGAGATTTTTAATTGTTCATGGTCCTTATCTGACCCGATTTGTTTACTTTTGAAGAAATGTACTAAACATGAATCCTCCCAGAAAGTCAAAAATTTGTTTCTTGCGGCAGTGGTGGAACTACTACATGAAATATGGTATGTAAGAAATGATCTTATCCATAATAATCAATCTTTAAGTCTCAATGTAGGAAAATATAGAATTCTCATTGAAATGCATGAAGCTGCCTCAATTCAAAAAGATTATTGCAACAATTATATTGGATACTTCGAGATCCTCAGATGTATCCGTGTCCCGATTATTTTCCCGAAGACCAAGAACCCCTTTGAAGTATTCTGGAAACCTCCGATGCCGGGTTAGATTAAAGTGAATGTCGATGGTTCCTCAAAAGGCAATCCTGGACCTGCCAGTTGTGGGGCCATATTTAGAGATTCTGCTGACCATTGCCAAGGTTGCTTTTACAGTGGGTGTGGGATTGCCTCATCCATTGAAGCGGAGATGCTAGGAGTCATCCATGCTGTTGATTTTTCTCTCCAAAGAGGATGTAGAAAACTGTGGATTGAAAGTGATTATACCACCATTGTTCAAGCCATTTGGAATGGAGTTATTCATCTTGCCTGGCCGCTCACTACGCATTGGATGAATTGCCTAAATTTGCTTCAGGATATTGACTACATTGCCACACATGTCTTCTGTGAAGCGAATGCTGTTTCTGATGCCCTTGCCAACAAAGGTGTCCACCAGAGCATGATTTGGCTTGATGCGCTTCCAGCTGATTTACTTCACCTCTTTAAAATATATTGTAATAAAATCCCATCCTTTCGACTCATGTAAACTGTTGTTTCTTTAATTAATAAATGGTGCTTCGGTCTTTGACCGAGGCATTACCCAAAAAAAATAAGGGGTTACATAAGGGGTAAATGAAAGATAAAGGGGTCTATAATTACTTAGTAATCATAAGTACAACAACAGTTATGTGTAAAAACATATACCAACTTGAAATATTTGAAATAAAAAGGCTTGACATAGAGAATGTTCTTGAATAAAGAGGAGAAGGAGGGTATCTCTTAACTTGAGAGGGTACTTCTAAAATCATGTGAGGATGTTCTAAATATCTTGGAGGAAGCTTGGTAGGGATATAGGGAGGGTAATGGAAGAGTGAAATAATGATCCAAGAGTCTTGAGTGAAGATGAATGGGAGGTTGGGTGGGTTTATATAGTAAAAGAGATGAGAATTCTTTATTCATTTACAAACATAGGTTTTGGACTCTATATGATAAAGTAATAAAAACCAAAAAATCATAATAGGATTTTTAAATTGTTTTCTTCCAAAGTTGAGTGTTTTTAATTATTTTATAAGTCTAAGAACTTAACACATTAAAATAATTCCCTTGGTGATGTGGAAGTGAGTCATGTTTATAAATAATTGATTTTAAAACCTTAAAATACAATTAATTTTTAAAGGACTCATTAAGTATTTATAAAATTAATAAAACAACATAAAAAATATTTTAATTTGGAAACATATTTTTTGTTTTGGATACCTTTTATGGAATATATAACATCACTTTTGGGTCATTATTATGTCATAATACATACGGTATTTAATTTTTACCCAAAAAATTGACTATCTCAGAAAATTATGAAAAACTCATAATTAGGTAATTTAAATGTGATGATATAAAATTTACTATTTGTTCCATCAAAATAATTATATAAATATGAAAATTTATTCTCTTAAATCAAAATCCCCTTTTATTAAAAAATATTGGGCTTTATAATAACCATTTTATGACCCTTATAGAAATTACAATTGACTTGAAAAAATTAAAATTAAAATTTATATTTAATAAATATATTTTATTGAAAATATTTTATTAAAATATCATTTATTTAAAAAATACTTGAATTCATTAAAAATAGTGTCCAGTTTGAAACTATATATTTTCCAAAAATAAATTTTTTATTTCATCGTATCAAAATTTAATTTTTATAAAAATCATTATTTAATAATTTTAAATGAAATATTTAAAAGGTAATAAGTATAATAATTATTTAATTAAAAATAAAATATAAAAATTAATATTGTTAGGGTTGAGATATATTGACCTTTATTACACCAGTGAAAGTCCTAAAGGTAAGTTGTTCCATGGTAAAATTTTCTTAGGGTCGTTCAATGAACATAGTTTGGGATCTTATCTCAATAAGCTTAAACATATCCCATAAATGGTTTTGTTCAAATTTATTTTTCCAATCAGATATTGGGTTTGGTTAAGGGTAAATCTACATGATTCTATCACCCATGGAAGCTATGAAAAATGGTCTTTATAGGGTACGATCCTTGTCACGACCCGTCCTCGGGGCCCGTGCCGTGACTACCCCAAGCCCGCCTTCCATAGGTCAGGGGCTGGCGACTAGCACCAAGGCGTAAATCCCGGTAAAAAGGGAAGGCATTGCCTTTGTAAAGTAAACAAGCACCACAGAGTAAGCAAGCGGAAAAGTAAACACTAAGTAAAAACAGAGTACAACTGAAGTGAGGAAAAGTAAATGGGCCAGTATACAAACCCAACTGAAAGTAAAGTACAACTCGAAAGGGAAAACAGCAACTGTAAAGTAAAATCCGCTACACCGAGCTGTCCACTGGAAATCCCACCTGAAGGGTGGGTACAGATAGCTCCAATGCTCCTCGGGTCCCGCCGTCTGCTCCGAGCACGTCCCACCCAGTGGTCCACCTCCAGGTACCGTCCTGCTCTGCAAGCCTCAGCCACGATCAATGTTGTCCGTCGTCTGCAACCAACACAACGTAGTGCGGGCATAGCCCGTGCAGGGGTGAGTATAACGATACTCAGTAGGGACCCCGGGACCCTCAAGGTCTCACTAAAACCAACAAGGATAACCACAAGAAGATCTCAACAGATAACCTCTACTTAGATATATGCCCATACATATACCTAAGTTATCAAGTAACCCATCTCAATCATGAGGCAAACACAAGGTCAAAAGTCTCAGCTCAAACCAGGATTTTCATCATCGAAACCGTAACTGCTGAAGAGCTCCGTCTTTGGAGTGTACAGTGGTCCTGTCACAACTCCGAGGTACTGCTCACTAACTTAAGACTGTTGTAGTACTCCACCTATCGAGTATTGCGGGCCAGCCGCTACCACCAAGCGCTCCCATGTGCCGCTACAACCAAGCGCACCACTGTCGTGGGTCTGCCGCTATAACCAAGCGCTCCCATGTGCCGCTACAACCAAGCACACCTCTGTCGTGGGTCTGCCTCTACAACCAAGCGCTCCCATGTGCCGCAACAACCAAGCGCACCTCTGTCGTGGGTCTGCCGCTACAACCAAGCGCTCCCATGTGCCGCTACAACCAAGCGCACCTCTGTCGTGGGTCTGCCGCTACAACCAAGCGCTCCCATGTGCCGTTACAACCAAGCGCACCTCTGTCGTGGGTCTTCCGCTACAACCAAGCGCTCCCATGTGCCGCTACAACCAAGCGCACCTCTGTAACACACCGAGTCGTTCGATCAGCAGTCATCGGGTCTCAGTCAGCTACACGGTCTCCGTGCTCCGCCTGCTCGTCTCCGGGAGGGTCCGCTCCACGAGCTACTGGTCGATACTCCAAGTATCAAAAAGTCCCGCAAGGAAGTATCTCAAAGGACCACCTCGTCATAGGGGTCTTAATGCAATAGACGGCGCGTCAATCGGACGCCCGGTCTGTGAGTTATTAGCCTTTTTGTCCCAGGGGCCCGGTTGGTTTCGTGTGCGAACCAACCCGGCCGTACCCAAACTGTACCCCGAACTCTCATGGGGTATGCTCAGAAGGACCGTTTCTCAACGAGATCACCAACGCCGCTGACGGTTCGTCAAACGGACGTTCTGTCTGAAAGGTATCAGCTTTTCCGTTCCAGGGGCCCGGTTGGATTTCGGTGCGATCCAACCCGGCCACTATCCAACTGCATCCAAAACTCGGGCGGAGGATGCCAAAAGTTCCGTCTCATCAAGAGGAAAGCAACGAGATAGACGGCGCGTCAATCAGACGCCCGGTCTGTGAGTTATTGGCTTTTTCGTTCCAGGAGCCCGGTTGGATTCGTGAGCGAACCAACTCGACCGCACTCCGACGGCATCCCAACCTCGAGCGGAGTAATCCAAAAGATCTTTCTCACCTAGAGGAATTCAACAAAGCTAACGGCACGCCAATCGGACGTCCGTAGCTCATGATATGAGCGTTTCCGCTCCGAGGGCCCGGTTGGTTTCGTGTACGAACCAACCCGGCCGAACCCAAAGTATTCCGAAACCTTGAGTGCGATATACCGAAACGACCGTCTCGATCCAAGGGTCGCGTTTCCGCAGATGGCTCGTCAAACGGAGGCCCGTAGCTCAAGTTACGAGCATTTGACCGAAAGTAGTCCGAAAAACGGGGGGGGGGGGGGTCCGGGTCCGGGCCGACCCGGCCCGACCCTCCCCCCTGGTCGGCCCGAACCGGGGCGACCCGACCCGGGTCCGACCCGGTTGGCCCGGCCCGGATCGGCTCGGCCGAGCGGCCGACACGGGGGGAACCGCCGCCCCGCGTGACACCCCTACGGCACCCGCGGGGTGTCGGCCAGACAGCCGGACGCGCCGCGTGACAACCCCGCGGCACCCGCGGGGTGCCGCCCTGGACACCCGCGGGGCGCCGCGTGACAACCCCGCGGCACCCGCGGGGTGTCGCCCTGGACACCCGCGGGGCGCCGCGTGACAACCCCGCGGCACCCGCGGGGTGTCGCCCTGGACACCCGCGGGGCGCCGCGTGACAACCCCCCGGCACCCGCGGGGTGTCGCCCTGGACACCCGCGGGGCGCCGCGTGACAACCCCGCGGCACCCGCGGGGTGTCGCCCTGGACACCCAGGCGCTCCGGACCCGCACGGCCGCGGGTCCACGGGCGCCGCCGCCTCCAGCCGCCGACACCTCCGCGCCGGCGACCCGCGCCGCCGCCGGCTTCCGCGGGCCGCCGGAGTCGCTCCGGTGTCCCGTTTTCCTTCCCGTCTGCACCGTTGCTCCTCCCGGGACTCGTCCTTCACTGCGGAAACATCAAACATCCGTTGCGGCACGTTCTGTCGTCGCCCGTAAAATCCGCACAAAACGAAGAACGGCGGAGGGTCGTCGGGCCGTGTTCGTTTGGCCCGCACCCTCTGCGTTAGAGATAATCAACGGGAGAAAATAGAATGTTCAACACATGAACCAACAAATTTAATAAAATAAAATTGTTTCTTTGATTCCGGTTCTTTAATTTTTAAAGAATGTTCACGGGAATATAAGGAGGGATATTTCCAAAAATATAAAATCCCTACTTCGTTGATCGTCGCGCGCGGGCGTTCTTCGCGGAAAAGCTCGTCGCGGAAGAGTGGGATCGTCGCGTTGTCGCGGGGAGGCGTCCCGTCGTTGCGGAATCTGGCGTTGAGTCGGCGCACTCAACGCACCATGAAAGAGAAGATTTAATTTAATTAATTAAATCCGTGTTTTTGGTTAAGAACCACGAAGGAGATAAAAAGGAAGGTCCGAGACTCTTACCTCAAGCAGCCGATCGAAGATCCGTCGCGGAGGAAGAGACGTCACAGAAGAACATTGTTGGCGTCGCGGATCATGGCGTCGCATCGTCGATTTCCGGGTTCGGCGTTCTTCGCGTTCTTCGCGTTCTTCGTGTTCTTCGCGAAGGAGGCTGAAGGTTCAAGGATCCTCTCTCAACGAGTAATCCTCCAAAAGAAATTGGTTGGTCTTATTTTATTATTATGCCAACACAAGAAAAAGGGTAAGAAACGACCCATCAATTCGTTGAATTAATTCAACGAAAGAAAAAGCTCATTTAATTTACGAAATAAATCGCCCAATTAAATGGTCTGTTAAGAATTTAGAAAACGCGTCAGTTGACTTTCATAATGACGGGTTTTCGCGGGTGCGTTACTTAGCGAAAAAAACGGCGGGGCTCGTGTGGGCCCCACCTCACAAATATCCTAAAAAGGGGGTAGGATATTTCTGGATAGCATCCTATCCGGTTCAACTCAGTTCAAGCCGCCTTTAAGTGGCTTCAAGTGGCTTCCAAGTGGCTTAAGTGAAATAAAATAAAGTTGTCGAAAAATTATTTTATTTCTTAACTTTAAGCCCGAAAATTAAAAACCACACCCGAGCAAACGCAACTCTGGAAGAGGTGTTTCTAAGCGAATACCGGTGCTGCGATTTCATCGGTGCCCTCAGAATTCGATTCCGGGCACCGGTTCAAAAGTTAGAAAAACCCGCTCGTCCGTTCACTGAACGTACCCGAGCCAAAACTTCGGAAAATGATTCCGGGCACACCGGGCCTCGGAATCAGGTGCCGTCAGAGACTGCTCTCTTGAAAAATTCCAAAGAAAATTAAGAAAAAAATTTCCTTGAAATTTACAGGTCTTTACATTACTCCCACCATAGGGATTTACGTCCCCGTAAAGCTTCAACACAAACTAGGGATACAAAGGCGGTACTGAGCACGTATCTGAGCCTCCCGCTCCCATGTGCTTCCTGGAGGTTCCCGTGCTACCATCTGATGCGCACAAGAGGAATCGATCGTCCACGTAGGACCCGCTCCCGTCGATCCTCTATCCCCACTGGGACCTCCGTAAAAGTCGCCCCATCATCTACGTCTAGCTCCCCATGGTCAAAGATGCGCGTCAGGTCGTGCACGTATCTTCTCAGCTGAGATACGTGGAAGACGTCGTGCACCCGGTGCAACTGAGGTGGTAGAGCCAGGCGATAAGCCACCTCGCCAATCCTGCTGAGGACCTGGAAAGGCCCGATGAAGCGTGGAGACAACTTGCCGCCTCGGCCAAATCTCCGCAAACCACGTCGAGGTGAGACCCGCAAGAAGACGTGGTCGTCATCCTCGAACTCTAGTGGTCTCCGCCTCCTGTCAGCATAAGGCTTCTGCCGGCTCTGAGCTGTACTCATCCGCCCCTGGATGACCTGGACCATCTCAGGTCCCACAAGAGCTGTAAGATTTCTTCTTTTCCGATAAGAGAAATCTGGTCCCATCCCCTGGATGAACCACATTCTTTTTCCTAATACAGTCAATCCCGACATGGATGGTACTAATCCATACCAAGGATGACGTCGTAAGGCCTCGACGCTACTACCAAGAGATCCAACCGTTACTCTCGCCTCAAGGGTTGAGTCACACTGTCGGCATCAGTGTGTGGTAACTGGGTCTCCTCCAGTAGATGTCCCACAAGTGAGGGTCAAGTCAACAGTCTAAACCGGAACCTCTTAGTAACAACACAAAAGAGGACAGGAAGGAAAACATCACAAAGGTAACCGTATTTTATTATTGCATCTCATATTACAAGGACGCTACACAACAACAACAACAAGGAACTAGAAGTACAAAAGACGTATCCCCTAGTTCTGCTCCTGTCCAACTGCTCCCAGAGCTCCACGATCGAAGGCCTCAGCTGCCTGAAGCTGAGCTCTCCCATGTCCACCAACTCCCTGCGGTCGGGGTGGACCTCCTGGTGGTGGTGGTGGAAACACCTTGAAGTGTCTCCCACCATCGGCTACCCGGCCAGCTCCACTGCCTCGTCCGCCTGTACCCTGCGGACCACCGTGGCCGAATCTCTGTCTGGGAGGTCCCTCTACCGCCTGCTGCTCATCTGTAAAACGAGTCGGGCAGTCTCGAGCCATGTGACCAATCCCGCCACAGGAGTAACACTGCCCACTCTCGGCACGCCTGGCTCTGACTCCACCCCGGCTCCCCCGCACAACTGAGCATGAGTTGTGCAGTCGGCCACCGGTAGGTCTGGCCCTCTTGGACCTCTGCGCATAGAAGTGATGCCTCGTCGTGCACCTGGAGAATCAAGCTCCACCATCGGCCTGCTACTGCGTACAGTAGGCTCGCTGCGAGGATTACCATGAGGTCTGCTGGTATCCTCACTACCCTGAAAACTCCCACCACAGCCTCCAGCCAATCCTCAGACACCTGCGGGTCTGTCTCTCCCCGGAACCTGGGTGGCCTCTGGCGCTGGCACTCGTGCAGTGCGCTCAAGCGACGTGCATTGTCAGCGGCTGGAAGCATCGGTGGCTCGGCGGGTAGAGGTACTGCCGGTGCCTCAGCTGTCAAGGGGCCCTGCACCGAGACCTCGTCGCTGGGCGGGCTATCGCCACGCTCAACCCTCAGAACCCTAGCTGGTCGTCCGTGGGGAGGCATCCTGAAAGAAACAACGTGATACGGTCAAACGATAAGAACCTGGTGAGCTGACCTGGTTTGAGCTGAATTTTAAAAACTGCTGGAAACACACACGCAATCAGTGTCTTCGTGCATTAAGTCGGAAATCGGATGTCAGGGTCCTGGTGTACGGATACGTCGGCCGCCGCACCAACACTGGACTCCCTGGACCGATAACCACACTCAATACGCTAAACACTATTGCTTCACATAGAAGAAAGATCAGAGTCTGTGGTAGAACCGACCACCTCTGATACCAATTTGTCACGACCCGTCCTCGGGGCCCGTGCCGTGACTACCCCAAGCCCGCCTTCCATAGGCCAGGGGCTGGCGACTAGCACCAAGGCGTAAATCCCGGTAAAAAGGGAAGACATTTCCTTTGTAAAGTAAACAAGCACCACAGAGTAAGCAAGCGGAAAAAGAAAACACTAAGTAAAAACAGAGTACAACTGAAGTGCGGAAAAGTAAATGGGCCAGTATAAAAACACAATTGAAAGTAAAGTACAACTCGAAAGGGAAAACAACAACTGTAAAGTAAAAGCCGCTACACCGAGCTGTCCATTGGAAATACCACCTGAAGGGTGGGTACAGATAGCTCCAATGCTCCTCGGGTCCCGCCGTCCGCTCCGAGCACGTCCCGCCCAGTGGTCCACCTCCAGGTACCATCCTGCTCTGCAAGCCTCAGCCACGATCAACACTATCCGTCGTCTGCAACCAACACAACGTAGTGCGGGCATAGCCCATGCAGGGGTGAGTATAATGATACTCAGTAGGGACCCCGAGACCCTCAAGGTCTCACTAAAACCAACAAGGATAAACACAAGAAGATATCAACAGATAACCTCTACTTAGATATATTCCCATAAATATACCTAAGTTATCAAGTAACCCATCTCAATCATGAGGCAAACACAAGGTCAAAAGTCTCATCTCAAACCAGGATTTTCATCTTCGAAACTGTAACTGCTGAAGAGCTCCGTCTCTGGAGTGTACAGTGGTCCTGTCACAACTCCGAGGTACTGCTCACTAACTTAAGACTGCTGTAGTACTCCACCTATCGAGTATTGCGGGGCAGCCTCTACCACCAAGCGCTCCCATGTGCCGCTACAACCAAGCGCACCACTGTCGTGGGTCTGCCGCTACAACCAAGCGCTCCCATGTGCCGCTACAACCAAGCGCACCTCTGTCGTGGGTCTGCCGCTACAACCAAGTGCTCCCATGTGCCGCTACAACCAAGCGCACCTCTGTTGTGGGTCTGCCGCTACAACCAAGCGCTCCCTGGGTCTGCCGCTACAACCAAGCGCTCCCATGTGCCGCTACAACCAAGCGCACCTCTGTCGTGGGTCTGCCGCTACAACCAAGCGCTCCCATGTTCCGCTACAACCAAGCGCACCTCTGTCGTGGGTCTACCGCTACAACCAAGCGCTCCCATGTGCCGCTACAACCAAGCGCACCTCTGTAACACACCGAGTCGTTCGATCAACAGTCATCGGGTCTCAGTCAGCTACACGGTCTCCGTGCTCCGCCTGCTCGTCTCCGGGAGGGTCCGCTCCACGAGCTACTGGTCGATACTCCAAGTCTCACAAAGTCCCGCAAGGAAGTATCTCAAAGGACCACCTCGTCATAGGGGTCCCAACGCAACAGACGGCGCGTCAATCGGACGCCCGGTCTGTGAGTTGTTAGCCTTTTTGTCCCAGGGGCCCGGTTGGTTTCGTGTGCGAACCAACCCGGCCGTACCCAAACTGTACCCCGAACTCTCATGGGGTATACTCAGAAGGACCGTTTCTCAACGAGATCACCAACGCCACTGACGGTTCGTCAAACGGACGTTCTGTCTGAAAGGTATCAGCTTTTCCGTTCCAAGGGCCCGGTTGGATTTCGGTGTGATCCAACCCGGACACTATCCAACTGCATCCAAAACTCGGGCGGAGGATGCCAAAAGTTCCGTCTCATCAGGAGGAAAGCAGTGCGACAGACGGCGCGTCAATCGGACGCCCGGTCTGTGAGTTATTGGCTTTTTCGTTCCAGGAGCCCAGTTGGATTCGTGAGCGAACCAACCCGACCGCACTCCGACGACATCCCAACCTCGAGCGGAGTAAGCCAAAAGATCCGTCTCACCTAGAGGAATTCAACAAAGCTGACGGCACGCCAATCGGACATCCGTAGCTCAAGATATGAGCGTTTCCGCTCCGAGGGCCCGGTTGGTTTCGTGTACGAACCAACCCGGCCGAACCCAAAGTATTCCGAAACCTTGAGTGCAATATACCTAAACGACCGTCTCGATCCAAGGGCCGCGTTTCCGCAGATGGATCATCAAACGGAGGCCCGTAGCTCAAGTTATAGGAATTTGACCGAAAGCGGTCCGAAAAACGGGGGGGTCCGGGTCCGGGCCGACCCGACCCGACCCTCCCCCTTGGTCGGCCCGAACCGGGTCGACTCGACCCGGGTCCAACCCGGTTGGCCCGGCCCGGATCGGCTCAGCCGAGCGGCTGACACGGGGGGAACCACCGCCCCGCGTGACACCCCTGCGGCACCCGCGGGGTGTCGGCCAGACAGCCGGACGCGCCGCGTGACAACCCCGCGGCACCCGCGGGGTGCCGCCCTGGACACCCGCGGGGTGCCGTGCGACAACCCCGCGGCACCCGTGGGGTGTCGCCCTGGACACCCGCGGGGCGCCGCGTGACAACCCCGCGGCACCCGCGGGGTGTCGCCCTGGACACCCGCGGGGTGTCGGGTGTCGCCCTGGACACCCGCGGGGTGTCGCCCTGGACACCCGCGGGGTGTCGCCCTGGACACCCGCGGGGTGTCGCCCTGGACACCCGCGGGGCGCCGCGTGACAACCCCGCGGCACCCGCGGGGTGTCTCCCAGGACACCCAGGCGCGCCGGACCCGCACGGCCGTGGGTCCACGGGCGCCGCCGCGCCGGCGACTCTCGCCGCCGCCGGCTTCCGCGGGCCGCCGGAGTCGCTCCGGTGGCCCGTTTTCCTTCCCGTCTGCACCGTTGCTCCTCCCGGGACTCGTCCTTCACTACGGAAACATCAAACATCCGTTGCGGCACATTCCGTCGTAGCCCGTAAAATCCGCACAAAACGAAGAACGATGGAGGGTCGTCGGGCCGTGTTCGTTTGGCCCGCACCCTCCGCATTAGAGATAATCAACGGGAGAAAATAGAATGTTCAACACATGAACCAACAAATTTAATAAAATAAAATTGTTTCTTTGATTCCGGTTCTTTAATTTTTAAAGAATGTTCACGGGAATATAAGGAGGGTTATTTCCAAAAATATAAAATCCCCACTTCGTTTATCGTCGCGCGCGGGCGTTCTGCGCGGAAAAACTCGTCGTGGAAGAGAGGGATCGTCGCGTCGTCGCGGGGAGGTGTCGCGTCATCGCGGAATCCGGCGTTGAGTCGGCGAACTCAACGCACCATGAAACATCAGATTTAATTTAATTAATTAAATCCATGTTTTTGGTTAAGAACCACGAAGGAGATAAAAAGGAAGGTCTGAGACTCTTACCTCAAGCAGCCGATCGAAGATCCGTCGCGGAGGAAGAGACGTCGCAGAAGAATGTTGTCGGCGTCGCGGATCACGGCATCGCGTCGTCGATTTCCGGGTTCGGCGTTCTTCGCGTTCTTCACGTTCTTCGTGTTCTTCGCGAAGGAGGCAGAAGGTTCAAGGATCCTCTCTCAACGAGTAATCCTCCAAAAGAAATTGGTTGGTCTTATTTTATTATTATGCCAACACACGAAAAAGGGTAAGAAACGACCCATCAATTATTTGAATTAATTCAACGAGAGAAACAGCTCATTTAATTTATGAAATAAACCGCCCAATTAAATGGTCTGTTAAGAATTTAGAAAACGCGTCAGTTGACTTTCATAATGACGGGTTTTCGCGGGTGCATTACTTGGAGGAAAAAAACGGCAGGGCTCGTGCGGGCCCCACCTCACAAATATCCTACAAAGGGGGTAGGATATTTCTGGATAGCATCCTATCTGGTTCAACTCAGTTCAAGCAGCCTTTAAGTGTCTTCAAGTGGCTTCCAAGTGGCTTAAGTGAAATAAAATAAAGTTGTCGAAAAATTATTTTATTTCTTAACTTTAAGCCCGAAAATTAAAAACCACACCTGAGAAAACGCAACTCCGAAAGAGGCGTTTCTAAGAGAATACCGGTGCTGCGATTTAATCAGTGCCCTCAGAATTCGATTCCGGGCACCGGTTCAAAATTTAGAAAAACCCGCTCGTTCGTTCACTGAACGTACCCGAGCCAAAACTTCGGAAAATGATTCCGGGCACACCGGGCCTCGGAATCAGGTACCGTCAGAGACTGCGCTCTTGAAAAATTCCAAAGAAAATTAAGAAAAAAATTTCCTTGAAATTTACGGGTCTTTACAATCCTACTGGTCGAGGAAATCACTTCCTTTGATTATGTCAGTTAGACTTTATCATAACCCTTAATATATTTTAATAATATAATCCCTATATAAAAGCTATAGTATCAATGGTAATTATTATTAATGTTCTTTTAAATCTGAAAGGATAAAACTTTTTACGGTCTAAAATAACCAAAGTAGTGAATGTGTTTTCTATAACTTCATTTCCTAGTATTGAATTTACTCATTTATAAATTTAATTTAATTTGTAGAAGTTTGGATCATTACATTATTCCCCCATTTAAAAATTTAACCTTTTAAATTATCATTTCACACACTAAAATAGATGAGGTTAATTCTGTTTGATCACATCTTTTGATTCCCATGTTACTTTCTAAAACATGTTGTTTCACTACAAGACATTAATGAGAAGAGTTGCCTTATTTTTTAGAATATTTTATCTATGATTTAAGATCTTCACCATATTATCCTCGTATGAAATATCATTATCCTAAGGTACCATCTCTTGATTCAGTACATGTGGGGGTCTGATATGTACTTCCTCAAGAGGGATACATAGAATATATCAAGTATTGAGACATGTTAGGTGGGAGTGTTAGTTGATTGGCCACCACTCTAATGTGAACAGGGATCTCAAAGGGGATGACACATTTAATAATAATCATTCCTTTCTTCCCAAACCTCATTAATTTCTTCCATGATGATATATAATGAAACTATTTATCTCTAACCTCAAACTCTAGGTCTTGTTGATGATTATATATATATATATATATTCTATCAAATTTGTGTGGATTTCATATGATGAGGAATGGTTTGAACATTAATTGTCATATCTTGGACAAGATTTGATCCCATCATCTTTTGATCTCCAAATTCATTTCAACATGTCAGAGTTGGACACCTCTTACCTTATAAAGACTCATAAGGTTCCATTTGAATTATAGAATGGAAAAAATTGTAATATGAAAAATCTACCATGGGAAGGTGATGGTCCCTATATCCTTGTAAATACATTGAATATGATCTCAACACATCCTTTATAGTTTTAATGGTTCTTTCTGACAGAACATCCATATAAGGGTGATAAAAAGTGATGAAAGTATATTTTTAATTCAATTATTACTAAGGTTTCTCCAAAACCTTGAGGTAAACCATAGATATCGATCATATATAACAAATAGTGGAACTCTATGAATCTTTACCACTTCCCTTATGTATATTTTGGATAGTTAGTTAAGAGAAAAATCACCCTTAATAAAAATTAAATACACTGTCTTGGTAATGTGATTGACTACCACCCGAATGTTGTTACAACCTTTAGGTGTCCTAGAAAGTCCTATGATGAAATCCATGGTTATGTTTTCCCATTTAAAAAATGGTATGGGAAATAGTTTCATCATACCCATAGGATTTTGTCACTATGACTTGACTTTTTGGCCTACCAAGCATTGAGACACAAACTCCTCAATCTCCCTCTTTATGTTATCCTACCAAAAGTTTTTCATTAAATCTTTATACATCATAGTGATTGTTATATGAATATATAAGGATGATCTATGAAAATCATCCACAAATCATCTCTTCATATCTAGTTTTTATGGGACACATATCCATGTTCTAAACCTTATAACCCCATATTTATCAATTTTTAACTCTAGAATATTCACTACCTTTTTCTGTGACAACTTATCTTCTTTTCGGGCCTCCTCGATCCCTTTAAGAATAGATGGTTGAGTATTTATTTAAGAAATGTAGGATCAATATCCTTTTAATATTCACAAATACATTATTTGAAATTCCAAGAAGATTGGATCCCATTAAATCATCATTATGGATAGAGTTTTGGGATACTATCTACTCATAGAATCTTCCACCTTTTTACCTTCCTATTATGGAAATGTATATAACAATCACAATACTTGATCATATCTAACCAAATTAATTAGTTTAAATTAATCTCCTTTTTTTGAATATACACTTGAGGATTTTATGATCCATATATATGTCACAATTTTTCTCTGTAGATATAATGTCACCAAATATTCCATGTGAAGATCCATGCTACCAACTCTAGATAAAGCAATGGGTATCTCTTCTAATGGGTCTTTAATTAGAGAGATGAATATAATATCACTGTGTAATCCTTCATGAGTATACAACTAAGAACCTTTTAGGACACATCACTGCAGATCACAAATCCTTCCCCACTGGTGGGTAATGTGAGCCTAGGTACAGTGATTAACTACTTCTTTAACCTTTTAAAGTTTTCTTCATACTCATCAATCCTGGTAATCTTGACTCCCTTCCAATTAATCTTGGTTAGTTAGATTGAAAATTGTGAGAAGTTTCTCACAAATTGATGATGGTACCCAAAAAATATAAGGAAATAATATATATTTTGTAATAGATTTTGGTCTTTTCCATCATAAAATTGCCTTAGTTTTTGAGGGATCCATATATATCCCTTTATTGGTGATAAACATATAAAAGAAAATTACTATATACATTGAAAACTTAATTTTAATATAATTTTCACATAACTTTTCTTTACATAAGGTTATCAGTACAATATTTAAATTATCCTTATGTTCCTCTTTAATTTTAGAGTTGATAAGAATATTATCTATAAAGAATACAAAAAAAGAGGTAATCCTTAAATATTCTATTCCCCATGTCTATAAATATTTTTATATCATTAGTGAGTCTAAATTAAAACTATGATCTCACAGTTTCCATACCTTGTATGGAAATCAATTTTTGGGATATCCTCCCTTTTCACATTTACTTGATAATATTCAGACAAAATATCCACCTTACAGAATTACTGGGTTCCACATAGCTAATAAAATAAGTCATCAATACATGGATGTGGATAATTTTTATTTATCATGATCTTGTTTTTCTCATAATAATCAATGTATAGGTACATTGACCCACCATTCTTCTTGATTAATAGGACAAGTGCACCCCGTGTGAAGCACTTGGGTGTATAAATCCTTTATCTAGATTCTCCTTTAATTATTTATTCATCTAATAAAGTTCAACAATGAACATTCTATATGGAGTTTTAGATATTGAAAAATATCCAGGTATAAGATCAATTAATAACTCAAAATCACAACTAGGAGGAAGACCATGCATTTTCTCAAGAAACATATCAGCGAATTCCCTTTACAATAGGAATGTCATCAAGGATGATATTTTCTTTAGTATCAATAATTTGATCTAGATAAGCTATCTCTCAAACCAACAATATCCATGACTGAGATGTTCATACCAAAAAATATTTATCCTCCCACTTTCACTTGTATAGAATCTGTGGAAGATTTGGAATTCTGAGGGTGATTTACTTCTCTAGACAATTTATGTTGGCTCTACACATGGAAATCCAATCCATAGTGAGAATAACATTAAATTATAAAAAGGGTAATTTTACAAGTTTTATGTAAATTCATCTAAAAAATTTGGATAGAGGATGAGTTATAATCTTGGGATGAAACAATTGACCCATTTATCATTTTCAATGATAATTTAATTTCTATATTTTGAGGTGATGTTTTAATAGTTCTATTAAACTTGTATGATACTAAAGAATGCGTAGAACCAAAATCAAAGTGTATTTTTTCTATCCTTGAATGAATAACTAGTTCACCTATCACCACTTTATTATTGGAATCCACCTAAGCAATTATAATGGAATAATCTCACCCTTTTCTCTAGTCCTTGGAGTTTTTTAGAATAAGTTTTCATCAACAACCCTTGGCGTAGTGCGTTGATTCTCATAGTGTCCTTGCTTTTTAAAATTGAAACATTGGATTATAGGATATGGGTCAACTGGAGAGTTCCTTTATTCCATCAAATTGGTGGGTTTGTAATGATGAAAATCACCAGCTAGGTTCCCTTACTTACCTCACATAACTTATTTCATTACCCCCTTCAAGAAATTTATAGGATGCCTCTTCCCATACTTTTTAAAAGTGGTATATTAGACTTTATTATCCTCAAGAGATTTGTATATCACACTACTAGAATTAATATCTATTCTATTATTCTTCCCCATGAGAACCTTGAGATTAAATGATCTCTATTTCAACATTGAGGTCATATTGGACAATTTCATCATAGTTGTCAAAGTCTTGAGTTTCCAAATAATTTCATCCACTCAGCTTTAACTCACCAAAAAATAGTCAACTTTACTTTCATGGGATATGATATAGCCAGAGGTATATCATGAAAGTCCGATGAATTTTTCTTCATACACCCTAATTGATTCATCATCCTTTTACTTGAGTATAAGGAAATCTCTCTCCATTTTAATTTGGATAATGCGGGGAAAATATTTGGCAGAAAACATTTTCCATAATTCCTTCTACTCCATCACTTTGAACTCCACCCTGAGATTCATATTTTTTTTTTACCAAAATCCAATATTTACCAGATTCTCCTTCCATACGATAACTGTCTATCACAATATTCTCTTTCTCAAGGAATTTAATTATTTAGAAGATATTTTTAATGGATATGATCCTCTACTCTACAACTAAGGTATCATAACATTCATTGAAAGTCAGAGGCCCCTGCCATATAAAGTTATCAATTGTAACTTGTTCTTTCTTAGGGGGATTTCAGAATTCCTCCTAATTTAGGATTTTATTTGAAACCTAAGTCAATTGAGAAAGTATTTTCATAAAGTTCATGTTTTGTTATCCCATCAGGTTTGGAATCTCATTTAGGCAATCATCACATTTCAATTCACATTGTCTTTTGACATTGTTTCTCCTATTTCCATCCATTTTCTCAAAATAAAGGTAAAATTAGGGATGATAATTTTACAAAAATTAAATAAATATATATATAACCATGAAAATTATAGTAATAACTCATAAATGAAATAAATTCTTTAACCTATAAATATCTAGGTTTCAATATAAGTTATCCATGATCTATTTCCTAACATGAAATAATATGGGAATTTTTATTCACTAAATAATGGTTCATTAGGATCCTTTGAATTTAACTAAGAATTCCTATTAGAAGTGTCAAACTAGGTGCACATCAAGGACCATTTTAGTGCACTTGGTAATGATCTAGTCCCACTCAATGTGCCCATTTCAGGGTTATTACCCACAGGTACAACTATTTTAGAGCTACATCCATTTTTAGTATCTAGATAAGGAATTATTTTCTTGGAAACCACTTACTTTATACTTTACCAGAATTTAGGGATGTTTTCCAATGTTTATTGTTATCCCTAAGGCTTTCACTGTAGTTTTTTGATCATAATCCCCCAAAATAACTATACTTCTTTATGATATGAACTATGACCACCAAAATTTTAATACACTTTATTTCATGATTTATTTTATAATGATACACTTAAAAACCCTAGAATATTGTTGGAAATGGTGTATTTGGGTAATTATGTATAAATCATAATAACTCGTAATAAAAATACAACCACATCATTTAAAAAATCCATAACACGTGCTTATATTTTAGGGATCTTCTAAAACTACATGGGATAACTTGGGGATATATATAAGAAAGGGGTGATCTATAAAGGCCAATAAGAGAATAAAAAATCATTATTAATTTAAAGTAATACATGTGAGAGAAGAGGTATATCAAGGTAACATAAGATGGGTGAGAATCATAATATTGAATAATGAGGCATGATATAACATGATAACATAAAGAAAACATAGGAATGTGGAAAAAACATAAAACATGAATTTATTAACATAATTTAAGGATAAAAACGATGAAAACACAACATAGTGTGCTTAGGATAACCTCTCATGCACCATACCTAGAATCTCATTAGATAAAATCATTAACCCATACATTTGAAGGATATATAATTTTTGGCCCACCCATCACTTTCATATCATGTACATGCATAAGTGTGTACCATAGATCATAAAAAATATATCAATTTTAACCCCATTATTAAGGATTAAGGGTTATATACATGTAAATACCCAATAAATGAATTATGGGTACAACTTTGTGAATACCCTTTAGGGGAAATAAAGACGGGTATTAACAACACTAATTTTGGCCTGGAAAATCATAGGTTAATTTTGGAAGTAAAATAGGTGTACATGAAGGTGTGAATGAGCCAAAAAAGGTCTATAATTAATTTGGAGTTATAAGGACAATAAGAGGGATTTTTAAAAACATATATCAACTTGAATAATTATAAATAGAATGGAATGACATAATGAAGATGCTTGAATAAATATAAGGAGATGATCTATTACCTTGAGAGGGTGCATCTAAAAACTTGGGTGGAGCTTATTAAGAGATTTAGGAACCTTTGGGGGGATATATAGAGGTAATTTTGTATTAAATTTGTGCTAAAATAGTTTTTATTTAAGATAAATGGGTGGATGAGAGGGATTATATAAAAAGAGAGGATAATTCTTTATTAATTTCTAAACATAGGTTTTGGTCTCCATATGATAAAGTAATCCAAAATAAACCCTCACATTGTTTGTTCTACTAGTTTCTTACAAATAGGATTGGTTTTAGTTATATTATAAGGATAATAAAAAACATTAAAATAGTTCCCTTGATGACATGGAAGTGATTCATGTTCATAAAGAATTGATATTAAAACTTTAAAATATAATATAGGTTTTAGAGGATTCATTAGGTCTTTATAAAATTAATAAAATAAAATAAAAAGATGATATTTTAAAGGGGAAACTTAATTTTGTTCATGTATACATTTTATGGCATACATTACATCACTTTTGGGTCATTATTATGTCATAAAAAATAACATATATTTATGCCTTTAATTTTTACCCAAAAATTAGAATGTATCATAAAATTTTGAAAAATTCACTATTGTATAATTATGACATGATAATTTAAAAAATAAAATTTATTTTATCAGAATAATTCCCTAAATATTATAATTTACATCTGTAAATCAAAATCCCCATTTATTGAATAAATACTAGTTTTTTGACAATAGTAGTTTTTCTGATCCTTATAAAAATTGCATATGACTTTGTAAAATTATATTATCATTTATATTTAATAAATATTATTCAATAGGAATATTTAATTAAAATAAAATTTATTTCAAAAATTATGAATTCATCAAAAATGGTGTCTTTATTGAAATTATATATTTCATAAAAATACAAAACTACAATTCATCATATCAAAATATAATTTTTATCAAACTCATTATTTAATCATTTAAAATGTAATATTAATAAGTGAATAAATATAATAATTATTTCATTTAAAATAAAATATAAAAATTCATACTATTAAGGTCTAGATATATAACCTTATATTGCACTAGTGAATTCCTTAAGGGTAAGGTGTGCAATGGTAATACTTTCTTGGGGTGGTTTAGAGAACATGGTTTGGGTCATGACCTCGATGAGCCTAAACTTATCCTATAAATGGTTTTATTCCTGATTTAGTTATTAAATCATACATTAGGTGTAACACCCCAAGTGTTTTTAAAAATAAATTTATATGCTTGAAATTTTGTTTAATGATGATATTTATAAGTATCCTTTAAACATAATCTTACAGCTTCTATGTTTTGAATTTCAAAAAATGGTCATCTATAATTGTGTTCAGTATATTATTTGGAGTCTATTGGAACCAACTTTTTTTAGTGAATAGTAACATACCCTTATGAATATTAATATGAATAGTAATATGAACCTAATGAATAGTAAAATGTATTATTATTTTATTTTATTAAGTATTTAAGATAATGACATCTTGATTAATTTTTAAATGTGATATAAAAGCAGTTATAGTTTTTAAATTATTAATTTTTGAATTAAGTATGATTTTATTTCAAAATTAAATTAAAAATAATTAGAAAATTATTTTCAAAAAATGGACTTCATTTTTTATTTTTTCACGTCGATAAATGGTTTGGGTGAATTTTGGTGATTATTCTGAAACAATTGATTTTTTAGTGAATAGTAAAAAATATAGTTTTGAGTTTTGGTGTGTAAATGAAATCATTAATGATGTAATAAATATGATCTACTTGTTGATAGTAAAATAATTTATGAGTTGTACCAAGTGTCTTATACCATGGGAAAATACCATGGGCAAGCCCATGGTTTTGAAAATACCACTAATGAGATGTCCCATGGAAATTATTAAAATAATCCCTCAATTTTGATATAAATACCAACCCATTACATAATTAACTTCATTAAAAATTCCTCATCATGAATATTTGGAATCCTTACCTCCCTAGTATCCATTAAAATGTTTCCTCATTCCCCCAATGTCCCAACCTTCAAGCTCTAGGAGTTACTCTACAGGGTAAGAAAATCCTCTATTTCTTTCTTTTTCCATTCCAGTTCTCTTTTATGTGGTATAACTTTCAAGTTTCTATACCATGTTCTTATTTTTTTCTTATTATTGATCTATTATGTATTATTATTCATTTATGTATGGTTGAACCTTGTCCCCTCTCTTTTAAATATTTTCTAAAACCCTGTGGCATAGCCGTTAGGCTGCCAAATTTTTGTAAGGGATTTCTCAATTATTCTTTTATTTTGAGTTCCTTTATTTTATTATTATTTATTCATCTATTCTTACCCAAGAGGCATTAAATCTCTATAAATAATGTATATTATATATTTTCTCATGTTCATGGAAAACTCATCATCATTATTCTTCTCCTCTACCAGTTATTCAAGGAATAAAAACATTGTCCGTGATGTGGTGAATTACCGACATCGTGGACGATGTGATTTCAATTTACATTAATTATTTCAAGTTTGGTCATGAAAAAACTTATATGGTTTAAATAGGTTATAATATATGTATTATTTAACATCAATGGTTCATGAATTCTTTTGTACTCATGGTTTTAATTTATAAGACAAAATGAGGTTGTTATTATCAAAGAACCACTAAAATGATCTAAACGAACATCATTAACATTTTAACTTATGAATCATCCTCATATAAAAAATAAAAATGATAAATGGTATAAATTATGGTACTGGAAATATTTAAATAACTTTCCATTCAAATTCTAGAGTTTCACTTCCAATCGACAAGAACATCCATCGTGAACCAATCATGGAAATCATGTAAGGAACTCACCCAAAATAGTGCAAGGAACAAAACACTAACAATTAAGGGGTGAAATGAGGTTATTAAATGATCATATAAGATTTTATAAACATTAACATGTTTATTTAAAATACTAATAAAACTCTTTTAACCATTATATAGGAAGTTTGAACAAGTTTCAAGCAAGACAAGCCTGAGGCAAGGGAATTCTTAACCTGATTTCCATTCTTTGGGTTAACCTTCTACTTCGTTATTTATGTGGTATTAAAATTGATTATGTGAGGGGTTATGATTATATTATGTTTAATTATTTCTATTTAATGTGTATATACATATTTCATCCACTATATTTAGTCTCTCTTCAGTTTTATGATATTTATAAGGGGCTTTCCTTTTAAAATCCTCATTTACAAATATATTTTAAAAAATTCAAAACTAATGTTTTTATGAAATTATTCATGTTGTATGGTTATGTTATGATTATTGGTAATTGTGTATGATTAAGGGTGGGACCTATATCTCCCTCCATTGCATTGGGTACGTGTATGTTTGATGTTGGCCGTATGGTTACTCCAAGTGTAACTGCGATGGTTACACAAATAGTAAGGTAGCCGTGAGGGTTACAAATTATAAGGTAGCCGAGAGGGTTACAAGATTATATAAGTAATGCCCCAAAATAACATTATGGTTATAATTATGTTCTTATGTATTGTGTAAATATCATGTTTCACAAAGTAAATATATATATATAGGTGGTAAGTATGTATTTTTAAAATGATTTCATACGTTACAAGTATTCATGGACTAATGTGTTATTTACTTATTTTTATATCCCGTAATGAGTTTTTGGTGCTCATAACAAGTTTTAAATGATTTTCAAAGGTTAATGGATGTGTAAGACAAAGAATTAATCCTTGTTAAATGTTGAAGAATTTTCAAGGAATCATGTTTTAAGTTTTAATGTTTTAAAATTTGAAGAAAATTAAAACTTTTGTTAAGTTATTCACCCTGTAACAATGTGTAATGTTATGAATGTATTATGTCCCAATTATCTATATCTATAAACTTGAAAAAATCCTCAATGTAAAAGGAAGTGTTTTATTGACTAAATTCAAGATTATGTATGTAATAAGGCCGGGTCATTATAGTTAGTATCAGAGGGAGGTTTAGATAACTTTAGGGGTTAAGATGATGTTAAAAGAATACTATAAATTATTTTTAATCTATCATTAATTTAAAATGTTATAGATTTTAAAGATTACCATGTTTCTTCATCTAAGATATGTTTGTTCAGAATGGTTTTCTGTAGAAGTAACGAGTATGCTAAAGAGGAGAGGCACCGACAGAACAACATCCTTCTGGATCTACAACCCAGAATGGTAGGGATTGGAACTGAGTAGTTTTTGATAGTAATAGATCAGCTAATGCAGGTAATAAATGTTGGTTTCATCCAAGAAAGAGAACCAATAGAGGTAAAACAACAGAACATGATAGTAGTGGAATATTTTATGAGACAACACCCTATCTCTTTCAATGGATCTTCTAACCTAGTAGCTGATGAAGGATGGATCAAAGCCCTTGAAAAGATATTCGATATTATGGGATGTTCAAACAATAAAATGGTAAGTCTTTCCATTTATAGTTTTGAAGGTGAAGCTGATCAGTGGTGGTCAATGGTAAGGAATATCAGGGGTAGAGATGATTTTTATGCCTTAGAGTGGGATGAATTTAAAAGTCTTTTCCTTGAAAAATATTTTCCTAAGGTGGTGTGACGTTGGATGGAGAAGTAATTCCTTGAATTAAATAAAAAGGAGGAAGATTTATTGGTTTTTTATGAAGCGAAATTTAGCTAGCTAGTGAGGTATGATCCAAATCTTATTCTGGATCTTGAAAGAAAAATCAACCGGTTTTACTCAGGATTGAAGCCTAGGTATAGAAGGGCGTTGGCCTCATGTGAATTCAAATGTTATGAGAAACATGTCTGATGTTCTAATAAGGTAGAGATGGATTTTTATAATGATCACATTCATTTTGGAAACAAGGAGAAGAAGAGGTATAGGTGGCAAGTGATGGGTAAGAATCAACCAAAGAAATTTGATGCTAAGAAAATCCGGTTTCCATTTTGTGAAAAGTGTGGAAATAAACACCCTAGGGAATGTCTTAGAAAAATCCAGAAGTGTTTTAAATGTGGTAAGCTTGGACATATGGCCCGAGATTACAATGAAAATGATCCTAAGAATAATCCTGATAAGAAAACTGTAGAGTGTTTTAAATGTGATGAGATGGGTCATTATGCAAATGCCTGCCCAAAAAGAGATCTGAATAATGAAAAGAAGCTAGAATATAAGTAGAAATGTGTAGTGAGATCCTTTTCAACTACATCAGAAGATGTTGGTACATCCAATGAAGTTGTATCAGGTACTTTGTCTATTCACTCATATTTTCCTAAAGTTTTGTTTGATATGGGGTCTACACATTCCTTCATCTCTGAGAAATGTTTGGGTAAATTTGAAATAACACCTCAACAAATGAGTCCTAAAATTTTTGTTAAAACACTAGAGGAAAATATTATAGCAATTAGGAATTATAATAATCTTTCTATTATGGTATGTGGAGAGACTTTACCTACAAACCTTGTTGTTTTATGTTTAGTTGATTTTGATGTTATTATGGGAATGGATTGGATTTCTGTTTATCATGCTAGTATTGAATGTAGAGGTAAAGAAGTTGTTTTTCAGAAAGAGTTTAAGTTTTTATACAATAATGAACCCATAAAATTGAAAACATATCATGAAGCTGTGAAACTGTTGAAATATGGAAATGAAGGTTATCTTTCATATATTTTTGAAAACAAGGGAATTTTTTAGATTGATGATGTTCCTGTGTTAAATGAATACCTTGATGTTTTTCCTAAGGAGTTACCTGGTGTCATACCTAATCAGGAAGTCTAATTTTCAATTTACTTAGTTCCTAATGCTAATCCAATTTTAAAAACGCCATATTGTATGGCTCAAATAGAACTTCTTGAATTGAAAAATCAGTTTCCAGATTTTGTTGATAAAGGATTCATTCATCCTAGAACTTCACCATAGGGGGATCTTGTTTTGTTTGTTAAAAATAAATATGTCTCCATGAAACTTTTGATTGATTATAGAGATTTGAATAACATCACTATAAAAAATAAGTATCCTTTGCCTCATATAAATTAATTATTTGATCAGATCCAGGGAGCTCATTACTTTTCCAAGATTGGATTGAGATCCCGATACCATCAGTTGAAGGTGAAGGAGGATGACATCCCAAAAATTGCCTTTTTTACTAGATATGGGCATTATTATTTTGTTGTTATGCCCTTTGGGTTAAATAATTCACCTTCTGTATTCATGAATCTTATTAATAGAGTATTTCCTAAGTTCTTGGATAAGTTTGTGGTTGTATTTATTGATGACATTCTGGTATTTTCTAAAAATAATGAGGAGAATGAAAAACATCTAAGGGTTGTTTTACAAACCTTAAAAGAAAAGAAACTGTATAGAAAATTTAGAAAGTAGGATTTTTGGTTGAAACATATTTATTTTTTTAGGAACATTGTAAATAAGGATTAAATAACTGTTGATCCTACCAAAGAAAAGTGGCTGATGAATGGCCAAGACCCAAGAATGTTACAGAGATTCATAGTTTTCTCTGATTAGTAGGTTTTTACCAACGTTTTTTAAGAAAATTTCTCGGTTATCTATCCCGATAACTAAGTTAACACATAAAGGGGGTAAATTTTCTTGGACAGAAGAAAAATATGTTTGTTTTCATGAACTGAAGAAGTGATTGGCAAATGCTCTAATTTTGGCCTTGCCTTCCCAAAATGGTGATTTTGTCATCTACAATGATGCTTTTTTGAAGGGACTTGGTTGTGTTTTGATGTATAATGATCAGGTAATTTCTTATGCATCAAGAAAACTAAAACCTCACAAGTTAAATTATCTCACACATGATTTGGAATTGGCAGCTGTGGTTTTTTCTTTGAAAATTTAGAGGAATCATTTATACGGAGCCAAATGGAAAATATATACTGACCATAAAAGTCTGAAGTATATATTCACTCAGAAAGAATTAAACATGAGGGAGAGAAGATGGCTTGAACTGATAAAATATTATTATTGCATGATCAATTACCATCATGAGAAAGCAAACAAAGTGGTGGATTCCTTGAATCAAAAAATCATGCATCATTAACCAAGTTACATTTAGAACATGATCCCTTGATTAATGATTTGATGAATTTTGGCTTAGAAGTTGTTAGTGTAGGGAATCCATGTGTTTTGTTTCAGGTTTCAGTGCAGTCTTCATTTTCAAATAAAATTATGCGAGCACAGAAGGAAGACCATAAGCTACAAAAAAGGTATAATTTGTTAAAATGGGTAAGCTTCGAGAATTTATCCTTGATAAAGATTGTGTTTTTCAATTTTGAAAAAGGTTGTGTGAGCCCTGTGATTCTCAGTTGAAGAAAGATTTGTTTTGTGAAGCACATAGTTCTCCATTTTCTATTCATCCAGGGAGTACTAAGATGTATAAGGACCTTCAAGAGTATTACTGGTGGAATGAAATGAAAAGGGATATTGCTGATTTTACCATGAAATCTTTGAAATGTAAGCTAGTTAAAGAAGAGCAGCAATTACCGAAGGGGATGCTTAAGCCTTTGAAAGTGCCAAAGTGGAAGTGGGAGAATGTATCCATGGACTTTATGGTGGGACAACCTAAGACATCTTGACGTAACAATTCAATTTGGGTTATTTTGGATCGGCTGACAAAATATGTACATTTTATTTCTATTCGAGATACAATGTCTTTGGATGAACTTTCTTGATTGTACCTCAAGGAAATTGTTAGGTTACATGGAGTTCCTCTTACCATTGTATCTGACTGGGATCCCGGGTTCACTTATAACTTTTGGAAGGGACTTCAAAAGTCGTTGGGCACAAAGTTAAATTTCACTACAGCTTTTCATTTTCAATCAGGTGGGAAGTCAGAACGAACGATTCAAACTTTGAAGGATATGATTCAATCTTGTTCAATGGACTACCAGGGAATTTGGGATCAACATCTTTCTTTAGTTTAGTTTTCATATAATAACAGTTTTCATTACAGTATACAAATGACACCTTTTGAGGATTTGTACGAAAAGTGGTGTCGGACTCTAGCATTTTGGGATGAAGTCGGTGAAATAAAGTTGATGGGGCCAGAATTAGTAGAGGAAGTAGCTGACAAAGTGAAGATGATCCAACAACACATAATGATAGCTCAGAGCAGGCATAAAAGTTATGCAGATAATAGAAGGAAAGACTTCTCTTTCGAGGTAGGTGACCATGTTTTCCTTAAAATCTCTCCATGGAAAAGTGTGATGCGTTTTGGTAAGGAAAGATAAGTCCACGATACATCAGTCCTTTTGAAATCCTTCGGAATGTTGGACCAGTTGCATACCGAGTAATGTTTCCGCTGAGTTTGTATATGGTAAATTTTTTTTTTCATGTTTCGATGTTGAGGAAGTATGTACCAGATTCGACTCATGTTTTGATCCCAGAAGCAGTTCAGCTGGTGGAGAAACTTTCATATGAAGAAAAACCAGTTCAGATTTTTGATCGAAGGTAACTGGTATTGCAGAATAAGTTAATCCACCTGGTAAAGGTTTTTATGGAGAAACCACATGGTTTAAGAAGCAACATGGGAGTCTGAAAATGCTATGAGGTAAAGGTACCTGCACTTGTTTAATAAGTAAATAAAATTCCGAGGATGTAATTTCCAAAAGGTGGGGATAATGTAACACCCTAAGGTTTTATAAAAATAAATTGAAATGCTTGAAATTTTGTTTAATGTAGATATATATAAGTAGCATTTCAACATAATTTTACTTCTTCTATGTTTTGAATTTCAAAAAATGGTCATCTACAATTGTGTTCAGTATGTTATTTGAAGTGTATTGGAACCAACTTGTTTTTTTGGTGAATAGTAACATACCCTTATGAATAGTAATATGACCCTAATTAATAGTAAATTATATTATTATTTTATTTTCTTAATTATTTAATATAATAACATCTGGATTAATGTTTAAATGTGATATAAAAGCAGCTATATTTTTTAAATTATTAATTTTTGAATTAATCATGATTTTATTTAAAAATTAAATTAAAAATATTTAGAAAATTATTTTCGAAAAATTTACTTCATTTTTGATTTCTACACATCAATAAATGGTTAGGGTAAATTTTGGGGATTTTTCTAAAATAGTTTATTTTTCAGTGAATAGTAAAAAATATAGTTTTGAGTTTCAATGTGTTATTGACATCATTAATGATGTAATAAACATGGTCGAATTTTTTATAGTAAAATAAGTTATGATGTGTCCCTAGTGACTTATACCATGGTAAAATACCATGGGAAATGTAGAGACCCAAAGCTTAACATACATAGACATTACATTACTTTTGCGGAATACTTAGTACATAACAAAAACACACACACAAGGACTGTAACAGTTTAGTGTCTTTGGAAACTCGAAATATAATCTTCTAATCGTGGTGAAAGATCTTCAACATATCCCATAAATATCTTCTATTTTTTTTAAACCTAAATCCTTTCTTTATATCCTGGGGAAAAGAAAACATAAAAGGGTGAGCTCAAATGCTCAGTAAGGGTAAACAAAAGAAATATCAATCACATCATATTCATAAGAACATATCTTTTGGAAATCATAACCTGCAAAAGAGATCATAATTTCATAACATGGGATAAATCATAGTAGTGAAATGTAATCCCAATAATCATAACCTAAAACATGAAACTTTGTGGCATACACACATAATCATAGAGAATCATTTTTTATTAGTCAATACTCATTGCCAAGACTATCTTAGTGGACAAAGTCCCTTTCTGAACCGATTTCACTCCTCGTTTTAGTCCTGTTTCACTGAACCGGTATAACCTACCGTTCCAGCCATGTCTATCTCATGAGATATAAAATCTTTACCCAATGCATTAGAGGGAGATATAGGTCCCACCCATCTCATAATGATACCATTCTTATGTGTGCCACAAAATCATAAACCATACATCATAGCATAACCCATGTAATAAAAATGGGAATCTTTAAACATCGTGACATCATAAAACAATTCATATACGATAAAATAATTCATAAAAATATTTCCATCACAACATAATAAAATCCATGTAATAATAGGTATAGAAACAGAACCCTTTATTATCTTAGATGGAAAATAATTTTGATAAAACAATTGAACTCCATTCTTGAGGAAAATATCCTTTCTACTTCAAAAACACTTTTCCTTTCTTAATATGTCATACAATTCTAAACTAAAAGAAGTTGATTAAAAATAAACTTTAAAACTTGTAAAGGAATATTCTTGGAAATATTTTTTTAAAATCCATTCATGCCGTATAAGTTAAAAAAACATTCTTCTCGTACTTTTGTCGGAAAAGTCAAAAAGTACCTCGTACGAAAAAACGACAAAAGATTCCTTTCATATCTTTTACTAAAAACTCACCGAAGGGTAAAATTGGATTTAAAAGATTGTAGGTGGATGGAAATAATATTAAATATTGAGGAAACATGGATGTGGATGATAAAATACACCCCAGTAAATACCAAAGTATAAACAATCTCGGATAAAAATGAGATTGTGATATTTCCCTTACCTTAGGTCCGATTTGCTTCGTACGTATCCAAACCTCCTGTATAATGATTTAAATAATGTTATTGACTTATTACATAATCATACTGATTGTTATGATATCATATACGGTTCACTTATGACTTTATATTACCCGTTCTTTTGTAAATTCCATGTTAAAGAGTGTTTTGGGTAAAATCGTCTCATTTTTCGTTCGTGTTTTAACTTGTAATTATTCATATGATTACTTAGATCATGGTTACTTAATTCCAGAATATAAAACATGATTTATATGTAATATATATTCAGAATATACATATATATAATATATCGATAAATGGAAAGAAATACACCGTTCATGGAGACGGTAGGCCGTACGTATGCATGAACGCTGTTTTCATTTCCTCATTGAGTTGAATGGAATTAAGTAGATGACATAAATATATACATAAATCCAGTAGCTTTATAATTTCATATATTTCATTATTATTTCTTATATATACTTTGTAATCATTCTTAAATGGTTAACATGGAGAATGAATCTCATCGCGTCGTGGAGACGGTAGTCCGTACGTACGCACGAGCGATGATATCGTTCTCCTGATCGTGGAATTTTATTGGAGTGTATGTATACTATTACAGAATCAATATCACTTTTCAATAATTATATATAGTAATTATTTACACCATTATACCCATCCAAGTAAGGTGGTGGTGGAAAATATATTACACCACGGCGTGGAGACGGTATTCCGTACGTACGCACGCGTGGTGATTTCTTTTTCCGTAGGATGGATAGATGGTGAAATAAGGTTGTTTCATACTTATAATAACATATCAGTATATGAGTGATATTGATGTTATTACATCATAATGAAACATCCAAAGAAGAAGAAGTGGAAGAAGAAATAAAGATGAAAGAATCGGTAACGGACATTACCTCTTCTTTGAAGCGCCTCTTTGAGATCTCCTTTTAGGGCACTAAAATTGGTCTTTGAGGAAGACCAAAACCTCTAGGATGTTTCTAGGGAAGTGGATAAGAGAATTTGGCAGGGGTTGGCCGAGCTTGAAGGCTAAAAGTGGTGTGAGGAAGAGAGGGAGGAGGTGCCCTTTTATAAGGGAGGAGAGGGGCACCTTTGGAATAACTAAAATTATTATTTTATTATAAATCCAAATTTGGTTTTAAATAGCTCCAAAATGATTTATTTCTAAGATAAGATGGGGATGGGTCAAAATACACTCATTAAATAGATTTTATACAAGTTTAGGTTCCTATTTTAACCTTATCATTTAGATTTAACATTCAGTTAAATAATTTTACTTTTACCGTGTCTTCTTGTGTTCTTATAGTATAAGGTTAATAAACATATTATAACCAGCCAAACGAACCCCAAGTTGTTTATTATTAATATATATAACCTTATCTAAGTCATTTTTCCGAACCTTATATTTTTAGGAATAAAATAACAATTAATAATATAATATTTGTTTTAAAAACTATTTTATGTCAATTTGACACTATTTAGTAATTGATTTTTGTGAAAATCATAACAGAATGATTAGTTCGAAAAAAGTTAATTAAATCAATACTAACATGTCATATTAACCTAGAAAATTAGTTTAATTCATAAAAAGTCTCAAATTACATTTATTTGGGTATTTATAACATCAATTATGTCAATATTTCATTAATAAGATAATTACTGCATCATCGTTGTGTCATAAATAAATTAAATTATTTAATGTCTAAAAATTATAAATAAAATACCATTATGTAGGAAATATTTTTAGATTTATAATGAGTATTTATAGTAGAATTTATCTTATGTATAACCCTATATTAAAAATTATTTACTTATTAAACTTTGATTTTAACTATTTTAACCCTTCTTTAAATAAATTAATAATAAATGTCCTAATCTAATCCAAGTGAGCCTAAATGGTCATATTTTATTCCTAAAGTTGTTTTTGGTCGAATTACACTTATCCAATAGAATTACGACATGTGTTAGGGTAATAATAATAACATTTTACCCTTAATTACCCAATTTACTTTTAACCGTGGTAAAAAAAAGTAAAAAGTTACTATTCACCAAAAAATATTTTCATCTCATTGAACCACATTTTACTTACTGACATCAACTCTGTCTCTCGGATTTTTGAAATTCCATTCACAGAAGCGGTAAAATTAAGTTTTATGAAAAATTCATTATTTTTTAACTACCACTTAGTGGTTTCACTATTCATCAAAAAATGAAAGTTTCCAGAAAAATACCAAAAATTAGGCCTAAGATATATTTGATATTATGAACTCAAAAATGATTTCTATTTTACCAAATTAAAAACATATCAGTTGCATTAATTAATTTAAAAATTAATTCCTATCGTCAAAACAAATAGCGTGTTCTTAAGAGATAATAACTATCAAAAGATTGACACTTATTTATGTCTGGTTTAAATGTGAAATTACATCCAATGACCAAAATTGTATTAAATTGTAAAAATATATTCTAAATATACTTTAAAACCACTCAAATTAATAATTTATCACTATTAATTATTTCTATTAAAAGTTTTGTTTTTAATTAAAATTTAGTAATTTTCACTATTCATCCAAAAAATGAAAGTTAGCCAAAAAGTACCAAAATTTCATCCTAAGCTAATTTCGATATTCCGAATCCAAAAATGAAGACCATTTTGAAAAATAAAATTTAAAAAATTACAAAAAGTGGTTACTAATATTCATAACGGTTAGTTTTAATAATATTTTAATAGCATATTGTTGTTTAGTGAAACTCGTTATTGCATACTACACACGCTATCGAGGAAGGTCGTGATTGCGTGTAATGCAAGACAAGTCAAGGATGAGTGTTGTGCAATATCCTTTTGGTGTAGCGTACAACACAAGAAATTAATGAAATTAAAAAGAATATTTTTCATAAAATCTCGGGGTGTTACATTCTACCCCCCTAAAAATGAATTTCTCCCTCGAAATTCGTTGGGGTTATAAATGGTTTACTATTTGAAAGTTTCTTTGATAGAAACCCACATCGTAAAAAGGAATACCAAAACCAATATTTAAAAACAAAATTATAAAACGTAACGGTTACCCAAATAAACTAATCACTGGGTTTCCACATAGGTGAAAATATGGATATGGAAGAGAAATCTAACCATCACATTCTGATGGAGAGTGGTAGAGAACATGGCTATGGAAAAGCCAACAATCACAAAGCCATAAATTTGTGAAGATCTAAGGTACCATATGATTCATCAGATATAAGAGCACTTGGACAACATTTTTGGTTTTCAAGATAATTTCCCTAAAGTTGATGAAATTGGAATTAGAAGAAATACTTTCGTGATTTCGGTATAGTCTCACCGTTGGTCGTTCTTTGGACAATTTCCACTTCATCTCTTAAAGAAATAAAGTTGAATTTGTCATTCGTGATGTGTTAGCAGATCATGTGATAGAATGATGGGTCATTCCATCTGTCTCAAACAAAAGGTTATAAAAGTTATCAAAAAAAAATACATAAGTCCATCTATAGTGAGATTGATCATATATGGTTCCTAAAATGGACTTATACTTCATATATCATACTGATTAATATAATAAAACTAGTTTCTACTAAACATGGACTTCCTGTAGGCCAGTGGTAGGCGGTAAAGGCCAGTCGCACTTCAGTTGTGGGTTCGATTCCCACGGCCTTGTCCGACGCGATGGGTTGTCGCCCGTCCTGCAGGTTGTCCTTTTTCTAAAACTATATTACTATAAAATCCCATCAATAATATCGGAAAAACTTCTATCCTTAAACAATACTAACTTATGTCTAACATAATACATTCCAATCTTTAGGCTTATCCAAAATAACACTGTCTAATCTCATATTATAGTGAAAACTATTACCAAAGAGTTCATACAACTAGCATGTTAATACCATTGTTGATCCCCATATATCATGAGATATGTCTTGTTGGTCACATTCCAAACATTCGAAGGCCTTAATCATGTATTCTCTTAAAAAAATGAATACCCATTAAACCTTATTGAAAACATGAGTGCTGTTAAAAGTTAACTCTTTCCACATACCAAAATCCTCAAAATTCTATATACTCAAACCATGATATCACTTAGTCCTTATATCAATCATGAGCTCATGAATACTGTCAAACATTTCATTTTCTCATTTTCCCTTAATTATGCGCATATCATCTTATTTCCAAAAATATCTCAATCACTTTCCATGGTTACTGGTACCATAAAATTATTGAATACCACAATAGAACAATACATAAATATTCCAATATTCCATGATACTATATACAACATTATTTTGGAATCCCATTACATAAACACTTAATCATTCCACCACATCGTTGTCATATTCAACATCGCCAATAGTGATCGCATGTGACTTCCCTTTGTCCTTTTCCTTAAGTGGTTGCTCATGTCGATCATCACTAATCCTTGGATTAGGGCATTTATTAGAATAATTCCCCATTTCTTTGCACTTGAAGCATTGAAGTGTAGTAGGTTCATTCTATGTATCCCTTCCTTTGTTTGCATCATTAGGCATCTTCTTCCCATCATTACGGCATTCAAATGCCCGATGAACTTCCTTTCCACATTTGAAACATTTACTTGTCCCTTTAAGACAATCTCCACCATGCTTCTTTCCACACTTTGAGCATAAGAAAACATTCATATTCTTTTCACCATTATTCTGAGATTTCTCCTTGAACTCCATCTTTCGTTTCTTGTCAAAACTATGAGATTGATAAGTAACACCAACTTACATTTCTACCTTGATAGCACAACTCACAATTTCTTCATAGCTACTGAAGTCTCTTATAGCTAATGCCCTTCGAATATTTGGTTTTAACCCACTGAAGAATCAATCAACTTTACTTTCAGGTTGGATGATAAATCCAAATTCATACCTTGCAAGCCTTGTAAAATTCTCTTTGTATATACCAACAGATTCTTCATCCTTTTTCTTTAGTTCAAGAAACTCCTTCTCCATATTTGTTCGAAGAATACGAGGGATGTACTTATTGAAAAATAAGTTCTTGAACTCGTCCCATTCCATGGACTCAATTTCTTCTCTTTGCCTCGTATTCTTGATAAAATTCCACCATTGACCAGCTTCAACTTCCAAACGATATACTGCTAAGATGACTTTATCATGTTATGAACATTGAATAACTGAAAATATCTTTTCAGTGGTACTGATCCATTGTTCAGCAACAAGTGGATCAGAAGGCCCACTTAAAGAAGGTGGACGTTGCCTCATGAAGGACTCAATAGAATATTGTTCCCTTCTCTGCTCATTTGGAAGTCCAGAATGATTCATAGCTTGTGTAAGTATAGCAATAAGATTTTTCACTCCATCTCCCACAACTTTTGTTTGTTCAGGAGGAAAATCATTGCATTGTCCATTACATTGATCAACACGGTTCCTTCGGGTTCCATCCATCATCTAAAACCCAAAAAGAATAGTATGAGAGGTAAAAATCATTCTAGGGAAAACAACACAATAAAGGGGGAGTATCCTCAATATCTAACATCTTAGGTTAAATTCTATGATCATTACCGTAGTTCTAGGACTGTATCCTATACGTATACTTATCCTTAGGGACATCCCTAGACATACCTTAGAAATATCTCTAGGGATCTCACTAACATTTTCGCATCCTAGTTTCCAAAGGTTGATTAAACCTTTCCTCTGATACCAACTGTAGAGACCCGAATCCTGATGTACATAGGCATTACATTACTTTTGAGGAATACTTAGTACATAACAAAAACACACACACAAGGACCGTAATAGTTTAGTGCCTTTGGAAACTCGGAATATAATCTTCTAATCGCGGTGAAAGATCTTCAACATCTCCCATAAAGATCCTCTCTTTTTTTTAAACCTAAATCCTTTCTTTATATCCTGGGGAAAAGAAAACATAAAAGGGTGAGCTCAAATGCTCAGTAAGGGTAAACAAAAGAAATATCAATCACATCATATTCATAATAACATATCTTTTGGAAATCTTAACCTGCAAAAGAGATCATAATTTTATAACATGGGATAAATCATAGTAGTGAAATGTAATCCCAATAATCATAACCTAAAACATGAAACTTTGTGGCATACATACATAATCATAGAGAATAATTTCTTATTAGTCAAGACTCATTTCCAAGACTATCTTAGTGGACAAAGTCCCTTTCTGAACTGAGTTCACTCCTCGTTTCAGTCATGTTTCACTGAACCGGTATAACCTACCGTTCCAGCCATGTCTATCTCATGAGATATAAAATCTTTACCCAATGCATTTGAGGGAGATGTAGGTCCCACCCATCTCATAATGATACCATTCTTATGTGTGCCACAAAATCATAAACCATACATTATAGCATAACCCATGTAATAAAAATGGGAATCTTTAAACATCGTGACATCATAAAAAATTCATATAAGACAAAAGAATTCATAAAAATATTTCCATCACAACATAATAAAATCCCTATAATAATAGGTATAGAAACATAACCCTTTATTATCTTAGATAGAAAATAATTTTCATAAAACACTTGAAATCCATTCTTGAGGAAAATATCATTTCTACTTCAAAAACACTTTTCCTTTCTTAATATGTCATACAATTCTAAACTAAAAGAAGTTGATTAAAATTAAACTTGAAAACTTGTAAAGGAAGATTCTTGGAAATATTTTTTCTAAAATCCATTCATGCCGTATAAGTTAAAAAAAAATTCTTCTCGTACTTTTGTCGGAAAAGTCAAAAAGTACCTCGTACGAAAAAAGGACAAAAGATTCCTTTCATATATTTTACTAAAAACTCACCGAAGGGTATAATTGGATTTAAAAAATTGTAGGTGGATGGAAATAATATTACATATTGAGGAAACATGGATGTGGATGATAAAATACACCCCAGTAAATACCGAAGTATAAACAATCTCGGATAAAAATGAGATTGTGATATTTCCCTTACGTTAGGTCCGATTTTCTTCATAAGTGTCCAAAACTACTGTATAATGATTTAAATAATGTTATTAAATTATTCCAGAATCATACTCATTGTTATGATATCATATATGGTTCACTTATGACTTTACATTACCCGTTCTTTTGTAAATTCCATGTTAAAGAGCATTTTGGGTAAAATCGTCTCATTTATCGTTCGTGTTTTAACTTGTAATTATTCATATGATTACTTAGATCATGGTTACTTAATTACTGAATATAAAACATGATTTATATATAATATATATTCAGAATATACATATATATATAATATATCGATAAATGGAAAGAAATACACCGTTCATGGAGACGGTGGGCCGTACGTACGCATGAACGCTGTTTTCGTTTCCTCATTGAGTTGAATGGAATTAAGTAGATGAAATACATATATACATAAATCGAGTAGCTTTATAATGTCATATTTTTCATTATTATTTCTTATATATACTTTGTAATCATTCTTAAATGGTTAACATGGAGAATGAATCTCATCGCGTCGTGGAGACGATAGTCCGGACGTACGCACGAGCGATGATATCGTTCTCATGATCGTGGGAATTTATTGGAGTTTATGTATACTATTACAGAATCAATATCAATTTACAATAATTATATATAGTTATTATTTACACCATTATACCCATCCAAGTAAGGTGGTGGTGGAAAATAGATTACACCACAACGTGGAGACGGTATTCCGTATGTACGCACGCGCGGTGATTTCATTTTCCGTAAGATGGATAGATGGTGAAATAGTGTTGTTTCATACTGATAATAGCATATCAGTATATGAGTGATAATTATGTTATTACATCATAATGAAACATCTAAAGAAGAAGAAGTGGAAGAAGAAATAAAGATGAAAGAATCGGTAACAGACATTACCTCTTCTTTAAAGCGCCTCTTTGAGATTTCCTTTTAGGGCAGTAAATTTGGTCTTTGAGGAAGACCAGAACCACTAGGATGTTTCTAGGGAAGTGGAGAAGAGAATTTTTCAGGGGTTGGCCGAGCATGAAGGCTCAAAGTGGTGTGAGGAAGAGAGGGAGGAGGTGCCTTTTATAAGGGAGGAGAGGGGCAACTTTGGAATAACTAAAATTATTATTTTATTATAAATCCAAATTCGGTTTTAAATAGCTCAAAAATGATTTATTTTGAAGCTAAGGTGGGGATGGGTCGAAATCCTCTCATACAATAGAATTTAGACAAGTTTAGGTTCCTATTTTAACCTTATCATTTATATTTAACATTAAGTTAAATAATTTTACTTTTACCGTGTCTTCTTGTGTTCTTACTCTATAAGGTTAATAATCTTACTATAACAATCCAAAATAACCCCAAGTTGTTTATTATTAATATATATAACCTTATCTAAGTCATTTGGCCGAACCTTATATTTTTAGTAATAAAGTAACAATTAATAATATAATATTTGTTTTAAAAACTATTTTATGTCAATTTTGACACTATTTAGTAATTGATTTTTGTGAAAATCAAAACAGAATGATTAGTTCGAAAAAAGTTAATTAAATAAATACTAACATGTCATATTTACCTAGAAAATTAGTTTAATTCATAAAAACTCTCAAATTACATTTATTTGGGTATTTATAACATCAATTATGTCAATACTTCATTAATAAGATAATTAGTGCATCTTCGTTGTGTCATAAATAAATTAAATTATTTAATGTATAAAAATTATAAATAAAATACCATTATGTAGGAAATCATTTTATCTTTCTAATGAGTATTTATAGTCGAATTTATCTTATGTATAACCCTATATTAAAAATTATTGACTTATTATACTTTGATTTTAACTATTTTAACCCTTCTTTAAATAAATTAATAATAAATGTCCTAATCTAATCCCAGTGGGCCTAAATGGTCATATTTTATTCCTAAGGTTGTTTTTGGTCGAATTACACTTATCCAATAGAATATGGACATGTGTTAGGGTAATAATAATAACATTGTTACCCTTAATTACCCCATTTACTTTTAACCGTGGTAAAAAAAGTAAAAAAGTTACTATTCACCAAAAAATATTTTCATCTCATTGAACCACATTTTACTTACTGACATCAACCATGTCTCTCGGATTTTTGAAATTCCATTCACAGAAGCGGTAAAATTAAGTTTTATGAAAAATTCATTTTTTTAACAACCACTTAGTGGTTTCACTATTCATCAAAAAATGAAAGTTTCGAGAAAAATACCAAAAATTAGGCCTAAGCTATATTTGATATTATGAACTCAAAAATGATGTCTATTTTAAAAAATTAAAAACATATCAGTTGAATTAATTAATTTAAAAATTAATTCCCGTCGTCAAAACAAATAGCGTGTTGTTAAGAGATAATAACTATCAAAAGATTGACACTTGTTTATGTCTGGTTTAAATGAGAAATTACATCCAATGACCAACATTGTATTAAATTGTAAAAATATATTCTAAATATAATTTAAAACCACTCAAATTAATAATTTATCACTATTAATTATTTCTATTAAAAAGGTTGTTTTTAATTGAAATTTAGTAATTTTCACTATTCATCCGAAAATGAAAGTTAGCCGAAAAGTACCAAAATTTCACCCTAAGATAATTTCGATATTCAGAATCCAAAAATGAAGACCATTTTGAAAAATAAAATTTACAAAATTCCAAAAAGTGGTTATTACTATTCATAAGGGCTAGTTTTAATAATATTTTAATAGCATATTGTTGTTTAGTGAAACTCGTTATTGCGTACTACACATGCTATCGAGGAAGGTCGCGATTGCGTGTAATGCAAGGCAAGTCAAGGATGCGTGTTGTGCAAGATCCTTTTGGTGTAGCATACAACACAAGACATTAATGAAATTAAAAAGAATATTTTTCATAAAATCTCGGGGTGTTACAGGAAACCCTATGGTTTTGCAAATACCACTACTGTGGTGTCTCTTGAAAATTATTAAAATAATCCCTCACTTTTTCTATAAATACCAACCCATTTTTTCATTAACGTCATTCCAAATTCCTCATAAACAAATATCTGGACTCCTTAACTCCCTAGTATACCTTCCAAGGTTTCCTCAAGCCCCCAAGGTCCCAACCATCAAGCTCTAGGAGTTACTCTACAGGGTATGAAAATTATCAATTTCTTTCTTTTTTCCATTCAAGTTCTCTTTTATGTGGTATAGCTTTCAAGTTTCCATAAAATGTTCTTATTTCCTTATTATTATTGATCTATTATATATTATGATTAATTTCTGGATGGGTAACCCTGGTCCTCTATCTTTTTAATATTTTTTAAAACCATGTGGCACAACCATTAGGCTACCGAATTTTTGTAAGGGATTTTTCAATTATTGTTTTATTTTGAGTTTCTTTCTTTTCTTATTCTTTCTACATCTATTATTACCCAAGAGGCATACAATCTAAAAAAATAATTTATATTCTGGATGTTTTCATGTTCATGAAAAACTCATCATCATTATTCTTCTCCTCTCCCACTTATTCAATGAATAAAAACATTGTCCGTGATGTGTTGAATTACTGACATTCTGGACGATGTGATTTCAATTTCTATTAATTCTTTAAAATCTGATCATGAAACCATTTATATAGTCGAACCAGGTTATAATATATGTATTATTTCACATACATGGTTCTATAATTCTTTTGTACTCATGGTTTTAATTTATAAGACAAAATGAGGTTGTTATTGTCAAAGAATCACTAAAATGATCTAAACGAACATCATTAATGTTTTAACTTATGAATCATCCTCATATAAAAAATCAAAATGATAAATGGTATAAATTATGGTAATGAAATTTTTTAAATAATTTTCCATTCCAATTATGTAGTTTCACTTCCAATCGACAAGAACATCCATCATGAACCAATCATGGAAAGGAACTCACCCAAAACAGTGCAAGGAACAAAATACTAACAATTAAGGGGTGAAATGAGGTTATGAAATGATCATATAATATTTTATATACATGAAAATGTTTCTTTAAAATACAAATAACAATATTTTATACATTATAAAGGAATTTTAAACAATATTGAAGTAAGACAAGCCTGAGGTAAACCCGATTTACGTTCTTTGGGTTAACCTTCTACTTCATTATTTCTGTGGTATTAAAATTGATTGTGTGGTGGGTTTTGCTTATATTATATTTAATTATGTCTATTTACAGTGTATATACATATTACATTCACTCTATCAAGTCTATCTTCTGTTGTATGATATTTATAAGGGCCTTTCCTTTTAAAATCCTTATTTACAAATCTATTTTACAAAATTCAAAAGTAATGTTTTTATGAAATTATTCTTGTTATATAATTATATTATGGTTATTATGAATTTTTTATGATGAAGTGTGGGACCTATATCTCCCTAAAATTCATTGGGTATGTGTAAGTTGGAGGTCATCCATATGGTTAATCCAAGTGTAACTTTGATGGTTACACAAATAGTAAGGTATCTGTGAGGGTTACAAATTATAAGGTACCTGAGAGGGTTACAAGATTTTGTAAGTAATTCCCCAAGATACCTTTATGATTCTACTTATGTTATTTGGTATTGTGGAAATATCATGTTTCACAAAGTAAATATATATAAACAGGTGGTAAGTATGTATTTTTAAAATGATTTCATACGTTACAAGTATTCATGGTCTAATGTGTTATTTCCTTATTTTTATATCCATTACTGAGTTTTTTGTTCTAATACAATGTTTTAAATAATTTTCACTGGTTAATGGATGTGTAAGACAAAGAATAAATCCATGTTAAATGTTTAATAATTTTCATGGAATAATGTTTTAAGTTTTAATTTTTTAAAATTTGAAAAAATGGAAACTATTTTAATGGTATCCACCCTGTAACAATGTGTAATGTTATGAATGTATTATGTCCCAATTCTATAAATCTATAAACTTGAAAATATACTCAATGTAAAAGGAAGTTTTTTATTTACTAAATTAAAGATTATGTATGTAATAAGGTCGGGTCCTTATATTGGGATTGGTCAAGGGTAAATCCCAATGATTTTATCTCCCTTAGAAGATCCGATAAATTGTCTTTATATGGTATAATCCTAATAGTCAAGATCATCAATTACATTGTCTATGTCAATAGGACTTTATCTTAACCATTACAATATACTAATAATACAATTACTATATAAATATTATACTATAAACAGTTATTATTCTTAATAGTCTTTTAAATATAATATGATATATCTTTTAAAGGTATAAAATAACCAAAGTAGTGTAATCATTTTCTATAACTTCATTTTCTAATAAGGAATTTACTCCTTTAAAAAGGTAATTTAATTTATAAAATTTAGGGTTGTTACAATTATTATTTATTAATTTATAGTTTTTTTGGATATTATAACTATTCTATGTATATATCAAATGAAAGATATCATTTAAAAATTTTACATATTGTGTGCATGTGTATCAAATGATATAAAATATATATTTTGTGTACATTTCATAATTATTTCCTATATATAACAAATGTTCTATGCATATATCAAATTATATATTTTATATATATGAAAATATATCAATTATAAAACATCAAATGTTCCCAATATTATAAACATGTATTATGTATATATTTTAAATATTATACAAACATATAAAAACATATAAAATTATATAAATATCTAAAAGTAATTAAAAATGTTTCTAAAATTGAATAATAATGATTCAAAATATGATATGCATAATTTGTGTCAAAAAATTAAATATTAAAAATTTAACTAAACAAAAATTCACTAAAAATTATTTTAAAAAATTAATAAAAAATAACTCTACAAAACACGAATTGTATTAATTTCATGAGGTAAATTTCACTAATAAATTAAAAATAAAATATTTTTTATTAGTATTATTGGTAATATAAAAATTGTAGATCTATTGTTAAATATTTTTCTAATTTTTTATGGTCAGAATGACCCCCGCCCCCACTCAGTCATTGTTGACTCAACCCAATGTTGATCATGCTGACATTGATCCCAACAAAATATGGATCTCCTGAACGCCAAGAGGTGAATGAAATTTCTACCATGTGTGTGCGTGTGTGTGGGATGGGGTGTCAAAGTGGGGATGAATGAAAATCATTTTTCAATTTAAAAAATTTAATTAATCATAAATAAGATACTGATTGAGGGGGTATATCTCAAGAAACTATCTGTTTCCCAAACCATTTGATTATAATCATTAGGATTGGGTTATACCAAAGGTTTTTGAAAACTATACTTATATACGTTTTGGGAAAAGTCTATACAAATGGTTTTGAGAAAATTTTTGTATAAGGCTATAAAAATGGTTCCATGAATCATTGGTATGGCCCCCCATCCTAAAATAATTTTATCCAACATGAACCCCCTCTAAAAAACCGATTAAAAAAATTGAAACACTCAAAATAATATCCAACTAGTGTATCTGTTCCAGTCTCAATATAAATTAAAATTAAGAAAATATTATATATTTTACAATCAAACAATTAATAACTTAAAAAACAATTGATAACACACATATACAATATATTTTTATCATAATATGCCATCCTAAATATTTTAAGTGTTATAAATATGTAGTCATAAATGGAGTGGATAAATATCTCCCTATAAATAATTCTTTTCATGATCCCCACCATCATCTTGGTCATCACTATTATTATACTCATCATGAACCTCATCAATATAATCATAATTCCCAATATATTTATTATCATATAAACTTGGAAGGTGATTACTTTGATCACCATTAATATTATCATCACCATCACCCCGACCATCACACAATGAGTGCATATTCGAAATACACGTTTCAAAAAATATAACAATATCTCGTGAAAATGATGGAAACATATCCATCATTTCTTTCATGAAATTATTGATGATTTTTTTACCAATTAAATTCTCCCAGACTTCCAGTTTTTTACGTTTGTTTCTTATAAACTGACCTATTTTAATTATTTCATATTACCAGTAGAGTAAATTGAATTTCTTGATGTAGGAAAATACCATGTGGGGATGATATATTTTTTTGGGTCTACAGAAGACCCTCCTCGGGTGATCTTTACCTAATTCCTATCCCAAATGTTCATTGAGGTTGGATTTTTCATCTTTTTTCTTATCAAGAGCCTATAGATAATGATTTTAAAAATATGAATCAGATAAATATTGAATAAATAGATTTTAAATTTTTATGTCAAATATTACATCTTACAATTTTTTCTTGTATCTTAGGATTAGTAACACATTCATAATTATTTTTTCTACTTGATAAAAAATCTTTTTATTGAGGTAAATTCCCTTATATGTTCAAAAAAAATCATTATAAAAGTAAATGTATGTAAGAAAATAATATTCAATAATTATTATAATGATCGACACATAATAAATAAAAACTATAGTTTCAACATGATACTATTTATTATTTAAATCTAGAATAATATAACATTTCTTAGTTTCACTTTAAAACTACCTATTTTATCTCATGTTACAATATACTTGTTCATCCCAAAGATTGAACATAAATCATAACACCCTTGTTTTTTTCTTTTTGATAAATCATCAAAAATAAAATTATTAATTTAAGAATAAAAGTATTAATAGAAGTTATAATCATTTTCAATCAAAACCATAAAATTAAAATAATAATTTAAATTTATTACTCTCCCAAATGGTAATAATCTCCTCATATTGTGTGACTTAGAAATCATTAAGGGATGGTATACCCTTTAAAATTATTCCAACTCTAATGGAACAACCATTATATAACTCATGATTATATTCTCTCCATATCTCCCCTAATTCATATAAACATGCTACCCTCATAGCTTGACCATCTAGAAAATTATATCAAAACCAATAACCAAAAATATTAATTTATATAAATAAAATAATAAAATAAAATTCAATATAATAAATTTTCTTACCGACATCTAAGTATATGCATTATCTATGATTTTATCTCATGTACGACTCCAATATACTGGTTTCATAGTAATGATGTCACTATATTTCGAAAGCATAACCATAAGACACCTAAATTATCTACAATGTTTACCAATCATTTTTTTGTTATACTCTACCATTATTTGTGTATGGTATTTCCATAAATAATGCATGTGAGTATAACCACACCTCTTAATAGTAGTAGATTTAACTATGAAAAAATAAAATTAAAAAATAAAATTAATAAAAGTAATATATAAAATAAATTATGGTTACAAAATTTAATAGAGTTTTATACATATACTTGAGGTAGGTTGATTAGTGGGATCTAATGGATCCCTTGGCTATAAAGGATCATTATATCGTGTTGGGTCAGTAGGCTCCAATGTATTCTCATGATGATCAACTTTCTCCAGATGATCAGAATGTGTTAGAGTAGAAGTTGAAGGATATAGAGCATAAAAACAGATATAGATTTTCAAATTAGTAAATTTAGGTAGTATAGTAGTTGGTGGAAAAGGATAATAGGGATAAAGAACAATCATCTGATAAGGAAGGTGTATATGAGAATCATGACATTGTGGAAATAGTGGAAAAAACATAAGCACCTTGAATATCCTCAGTGCCTCATGGAAAACTATGGTATGATAAAGTGTTCAATATTTTATATTTGATAAAGGTTTTGGGAGTGATCAAGTATAGTGAGTGATCTGAGTACCACCAATATAATCCCCCCATTGAACTATTAGGTTGGTCACCACTATTACTAGTCTAACTAGAGAGTAATTGTTTCCTTAATGGGGGGTCCTAATTAAAATTTAAAAATAATTAAAGGGATAACATTATACATTATGTCATTGATATATATATATAATTTAAATACTATACTCATAGTGAACACTAGAGGATGAATTCCCCCTCTCTCTTACATTAATGTTTTTTGGAAAATCACTTTCTATAGATCTTTTAAATATTCTTCATTTCTTGCATAGGACAATAAAATATACATTTAATTAGAAATATAATACTAATGGGTAAGATAAACAGGACATGAGATGTAACATGACATAATTAAGAAATTATAGTCACAAAGATAAACTAGGGATATGTAGAGACATAACATAATCATGTAATATTTAGTAGAAAGACAAACAAAGAATAAAATATAAAATAACATACTATTACTTATATAAATTTCCCATCACTACTTTAGATTTGAAATAAACTTTAACAATTGAAGTATCAAAATAATCTTATGAAATTTTTTGATCAAGACTAATTGTATAATTGAAACTGTCAAACTTTTCTCAAACATAATCAAAAATATTTATTGGGACAACATTAAAGATGAAACCAAACTGATGGTTTAGGGTATATTTTACACATGCAACTTGTTTCTACATTGAGTCCATAATATGTGGATCATTATTTGGAAAAAAAATATTTCATTTTAATAACCCCAAATCTATAATTATCTATATATTTTACTTTCCATTTCATTAAATCAAACCACATATATTTCATCATTGTGAATTTACCATGAGATTAATAATCCAAAATTATGATTTTTGAACAACTCCATAATAATATACATTTTTATATTGATTTTGACTATCGATTGCATTGGAAAAATGATATTTCATTATAGTATACATAAAACCATCATTTTAGGTTATCATGTTCACTACATGACTAGATATAACAAATGTATACCCATTTACCACTAGTGATTTACATTCATGATCTATTTATTGGGGAAAAAAATACGATGCTCTTTTTTTAGAGAGGTAACATCAAATGATAAACTCAATACATAATATATATAATAATATTAAAATTAATACATACTATTAATATTTTATTATATAAAATAAGTGATCTTACCTTTGATTTCAACAAAGTAGGAAACCCTTTACTATGAAAAGTTTCTCTCCTTCTTAAATGTAATGAATAATAAATTATAATTATTATTTGTTTATGTTACCTATATAATATGATATTAGAAATATTAGATATATATATAATCACCTAGTACTAATAATATATAGATAGTTAAATTACTCACTTTATGTAGTCATCGAACAAATCACATTTAAACAAGACCGTGTGATGTTCCATCTCCTTCTCTTTAAGGCTCAAATTACATAATGAAAATGATAAATTAATTACAATTATTTTTTGGTGTGATGGAAAAGTAAAATCATTTTTTTAATTTTTATCATCTTCATTTGTCATTTTCAAGTTAAAAATTAGGATTAAATTATCTAAATACATTGAACAAAAATCCATATATTCTTAAGCTATATAGTCTTTTATAATGGAACTATTAGGGTGATCCTTGTTATTGATATAAGATTTAATTTTGGATTTATTTATTTTATTTGGATACATATAATGAAAATAAATGGGTCCCCAATAAGAACTTCATTAGGAAGGTAGATAGTTAGATGTAACAAACAAGTGAAAAAAGATGAAGGAATTTTTTTCTATAACTCACATAGAATTAACGGCGCCTCTTGCTGTATTTTTTTTCAAGAAAATACTAATCGTAATTTTATCATAAATATCTCTATAAAAGTGTAATAACAAAATCAATTCCACACTTATATTATTTGGATGCAATTTTCAAATTTCTTTTGGAATCATTACATGAAAAATGATTTGATGATCAATAGTTTTCAAAGATTTCAGTTTAACATATATTTTATTGACCTATTTAGATATTTTTACTGAATAAACATATAAAAACTTTATAGTATCATTTAATTATATAAATTATTCTTTTCTATGAATTTATCATCAAATAAAAATCACATGGAACATTCATGTTATTAAGACCCATAAAATCAAGATGTAGTACAGATTTGATACTCCAATCCATTATGTTAGGATGAGATCATATACCATCATCAGTATTTCCATAGACATTCAAAATAACTAAAAGAAATATTTAAAATGTATTTTTTATAATTTCCACTTATGTATAAATAATTATGTAGAAATTGTTTTTGGCAGATATGTTAAATCAAAGTACTTTTTCCCTTCCTCCTATTATAATTGGATTCAGTAAAAACATTCATTCTATTTATATATTTTAGATTACCTTTCCCAAAATAATGTATGAAATACATTAATTCATTATATACCTCATTTCCTAACATACACTAAAGTGGATACTCAGTCTCAATGGTATTTTTGAATGTTTTATGATTTTTCTGGTATTGATGATTCATTAAAAAGAATCATAAATGTTCTATAAAATTGAAATTATAATGATATTTAAGCCTTCTAGATCATAATTATTAATAAAAATAGGAAAATATATATTACCCTTTTTATTCTAACTAAATATCATTCCATATGAAAGAAAATTATTTATCAACCACATAATCACATTAGACATATGAAATGTTTCGTTTGAAGAAGAATTATGTGTGAAAACATCCTCATTCTAAAGATACTACAACTCTTTTATTAAAGGTTAAAATTATAAATACATATTATTACTAGGATAAGAATGTCACAACCACTAATAAATATTTATTATTATTTCAAAAAGAAATTTTAAGGAAAAAGTGGGAAAACAATAGGTTCAAAATACAAGAAATGTAAAACCTCATAAGAAATAGTCAGGCCAATCCATAATTAGATTCCATTTGATGGAGGTGGCCTCCATATAATGGTTTTCCTTAATGAGATCCTCAAAGCCATATTCCATCTTGTTCTAGGTCTTCACATGCTCATCTAGGCTTGTTTTTCCCTCGTTGAAACCATGTATCAAAATCCTATTCTGTTTGTCAATCCATGAGTATTGGTCTTCACTCAAATCAACATGAATCAGTCTTTTAGACATTTTATGTACATCCTCCTCTGAAATATTGATTAGGAAATATTCCTCTAGCATTTATTCATTAGAATGTATGATAATCTCCTCGATGATTTTTGATTCAACATCCTCCTTAGTCTTTAGGATGTTATCAGCAACTTACAAACTCTTTTGAGGGACTTTTCCTTTACTAGAAGAATTTGTAACAGGAAGAATAGGTAAGGTTCAGTAGTCCTTTCATCTCCTTGGCCTCCGACTATGCTAGATAAACCCATATGAATCAACAAGATGGTTCTACCCTTTCTTTGAAGAGGACCGAATGTACTATTACACAATTTCTAGTTCCTTGGGCTTTGGGGACTAGAGTTCTGAGGTAGACTCATTATCTTATACTATAACATCTGACCTGCCTTGTAATGGATGGATATCTACATTACCATCCTCCACAAGAGTCAATTATTCAAATGGAGGAGGATCATCAACACTCAGCACCGGAAAACGGTTCTAAGATCCACCATAAAATCGAGCTATACCTATGCGAATAAGAGAGGGAGGCTTCAATCCCCCACCAAGGACCTATTCTATCAAAACTGGGATCTTAATAAGGCATGGGCTGTAAACTGTACTCACACTAGCCCCCTGCTCAGCAAAAACCCCCAGAAAACTAGAAGGACTGTCCTTACCTGATCCCGGGGCTATAACCTTAGGGGGATAATTGCATATAGATCTCACAAACACTACATATGTGGGAGGGTTCCTTGGTCCCACGATCACCCCCTAAACCTCCCCTAAGAAACCTCGGACTAACCTTGGTGAAGGGTTAATGCCTAAATCCCGCCTCAGACGACTAAAAGCATCTTTAAACCTGAGCTCTAAAAACCTCAGTCCCATTTCCTTTTGGGTGGTAGTGCGAAATATCACCTCCCCAATAGCCTAATTATCCAATTTCGAATAAATACAAGCAAAACCAGTGATCAAGTTATTGGGACCATCCTTCACAGTGACCTGCATAGACTGATCATCTCTCAAAGCACATTGACATATACCTTGAAAAACTAACCAAAAGGAACCCACGATTCATAGAAAACCTTCTGGTACCAATGTAATTACCCTTCAACCTTGATGCAGATTGAATCCTATGGGTTCTTGGATACGTCAACTTCAACACAAATAATCTGGGAAATTGGATGACACATAGCGTGAGTACAAAGATCTGAGAAGAGAAAATGCCCCACCATATTTACGATCAAATGAAGAACCGTCAAATTTTGAAAAGGCAAAGGGATAACCGGAAGAGAAATATAAATTTCTGTAACGAGAGATTCACGTTGTAGATGAAAATCAAAAAACCACCTAAAGAGAGAAAAATAGAAACCTATAAGAAAATAGGGATTATGAGCCAAGGTAGAGATGAGATCGTCTTCATTCGCGAACTGGATCAAAATGTGCCTCGAATCTAAAAGCCATACAACCATGTGATCATGCAGCTTCTAAAAAGAGGATAAATATCTGTTTAAGGTATACACAGAGGGAAGATACTTCCTAAATTGAGCATCCAAAGATAGATCCAACATCATTGAAGCTCTGGTGAAATCCAGGGAAAAAATTGGTACCGATAGAACTCCATGCTCGAGCGACTGGAACTTAGGGATGAATTCGATTTGGGGAAATATAGGGAAGGTAGCTAGGTTAGTGAAAGGGGAAAATGAGGGAGCGTGGAGAGTCGATGAGGGAAGGGGAAAACCCTCCTCCTCCCTGGGCTGGGAATGGCCAGGGAGTGGAGGCGGTGGCGCGGTCACGACCAAGGCTATCGGTGGCGAGAGAGAGCGGTGGTGGAATGAAAAGAAAAAGTAGGATAAGAAGATATATATACATATATTTATAAATGTAAATTTATTTTCATACACATATTTATAGTAAGGACACAAAAATGTATTAAAAATGACCATAAACTAAGTGAAGTAAGCTTCTAACCAAATATATTAAAACAATCACATGATAAACCTTACCTGAAATTATATACATCAGCTGTAAAATTAGGATATATTGCATCAAATTACTATCATAATAATCCATCATTAGGATGAACCAATTTATCATTATCATCTTTTCTTTTAACATAATTATATCATATATACATTGAAATTACATAAGTTATGAATATATTTTTAACCATAGGAATCAATGAGAAGTGATACATTAAATTATATAGTAAAAAAGATGGTGTTCTATATTCATTTGGATTATATCAAGATGTTCCACATTATTTACACTCATTTAGTCCTACTATTTCCCCCCAAAATAATATTCAGTCATTCAAGAAATCATGAATTTTATTAGTTGAAAATCTAATCTAATTAATTAACTTTGATTCCATTTAATGATTTACTATAATATTTTCATCATCATGAATTATTTACTTTAAAAATGTAATAATATAATCAATCATAGTATTATTAATTCCATACATGTATTTCTTATAGTTTTCTTATGATATACATGAATCCTTTCATTATCCATCAAAATTTTCACTCTCTAAACATAATCATTTTCATTACTTGTCTAATGTATACTCATACCTTTTTCTTATTACATCATCATTTTTTATACTCTTTAGGATTAATAAAAAAACCAAACAAATATCAAATTCTCATTTTCACTCCTTTATTTAAATTATCAACTATATACACTTGAATTTTCTCTCTATTAAAACACTAGGAATAATAGTTAGTTTGAAAAGAAACTTTTATTGTATGATAAATCACATATTTAAAACTTAATCATAGTCTTTCAATAAAACCATATCATGATCAGTGAATAAGACATCCATCTGAAGTATTTTTAAATTAAAAATCTAAAAAAATATAACTCATTCAAAAACTCAATTGAGATCAAATTAGTATCATACATAAAACTTATATCCATCATGATACAAAAATTAATTTATTATCGAAAAAACACACAATAAATATAATATTCATAACATCATTAAACATTTGGAATACTTTTAAAGGTTTATTCATATTTAATGTGTCAAAATATTTATTTTTATATCTTGTACCTCAAGAACATTTTATTTAGTTTGATATGTGTTTTATATAAATGATTAAAATTTTATTATTAATATTATATATTTATATAAATTGGATCATATAATAGTTTTTGTAAATTTATTTAATAATAAAAAATAAATAAATTTTGTAATAGTATTTTAAATAGTTTTTATCTTGTTTGATAATACATTTTTTGGTCAAATTACAAGGATTTAATTTGTTTTATGATTCCCTTAGTCATGTTTGATAAAGGGAGTGCTTCCAAAAGTCCACTATTTTGTTTTACATGATATCTTTAGTTGGAAAATTATTTTATTTTTATTTAATGTATACATGGTATGTTATGAAATAATTGTGTTGAATTTAAATTTTAAGAGTTGGATTCAAAATTTGTTATTTAATTTAGAAATGATGTTTTAATTAAATGAAAATGTGTTTAAAATATGTCTTCCTTTATATTTATTTCAACGCATTGATTTAAAACCAATAAATTCACTATTATGATACTTAAAAAATAATAATTTTCCAACAAAATTGAATAAAACCAAAAATATAATCCTTTTGATTTTAAATTACTTAATTTATTTTTATATTTATAATTATTCACATTTTATCCAAATAATCCACAATTCATTATATTATATTCATTATGTAAATTTGTGGTAATTCATTAATTTAATTAAAAGTAATAAAATAATAAATTCATTACACCTTAATACATTAACAAAATGAATAAAACACTACAATGATTAATTATATAATCCCTAAATAAATTTCCCCTAAAACAATTTTCTATTAGATTAAGGTATATGTAGTGAGTAACTAAGCCTAAAAAACCTATATGGACTATAATAAATCTTTGTTTTCATTATTATTACAAATATATTCTAAATGAACCATAGTTTGATAAATTGGGAAGAATCATAGACTAATTGGATCTCAATTGTTCTATGGTACCTAGAAAAGTATAAAAAACATTCCCAACTATGATTTATTCCAAAATCCCCTATTTAATATCACCTAAAATACAATTTTACATTGTAATAAGGTGAATTCCATGAGTACATAATATTAAATAAACATAAAATGACTAAAATAAAATTTATTTTTAATTAATATAATAAAAATAATCTAAAAGAACCTTGGTTTGACCAATATGGAAGAATCTATAACAAACACGATCATAGTTATTGTATGGTACCTAGAAAAAATAAAAGTCAATACCAATAGTAAATATGATGGAAACAAAATAAATAGATTTTATGTTAAAGAATAATTTAATGAACAAAAAAATAATGGGGGGATTTAATGTGTTGATTAAGGGAGACTGAGGGGTGGTTGTGACTAGAGAGGAAGAGGAATTTGGGATCTAGAAGCCGAGTTCTCATGTCTTAGGAATTATAGGGGGACCCTATACTGATTATTTTAAAAAATCATTGGTTTAGGGGTTAGCTATACCATTTTGTTTTTTAAAACCATTGGTATAGATATTTTTTTTCCACTATATAAAAACAGTTTTTGTAATCTATTTGTGTAGACACCCCCATACCAATAGTTTGACCAAACCGTTGGTATATGGGCATAGATACTACCTTGATTTTTAGTATTTTGAAAAAACCTTGGTTTCTTATATAATGATATTTTGTATTGAATTACTTTTCATAGTAATTCATGAAGAAATATGATCCATGATCTATCAGATCAACCATGTGACCTATCTATGGTTTCTTATTCATCTAAGTGATATTACATACACATGATCATGCGATTACCAACTTGAGTGATCCTTGTAATTTATTTAGTGTATACTCTATCCATACCAAATGAGTGGTTAGTGTAGTCACACATTACCCATTTATTGATAATTCCAAATAAAATATCATAATCAACCATTTTTTTATGGATTTTGGTGGTTTGAATCAACTTACTAATCTATACATGTCATGCATTATGGACCCCCAGAAGACTAGGGGATACCCCAAGGATATCTGATAATATTTCTCATAGGGTTTACACATTGGAGTTCCACTACCACCATTTTATTTTCTAATAGAACAAAATGTTATGTTTTAGAAATATGTGGGGACCATTCCCCTACCTTAATATCTCATTTTTTCTACTTTTAATGACTAAAACATCCAAAATCCACTAAAGGACCTTCTAGATCCCTTCAAATAAATTTTTATCTGAAATAAAATTTCATAAATGAGTGTAATTATGATTTTAATGTTAATCCTTACAAAATATTTGTAGAAACATTCAAAGAGATCATATATAATCTTAATATCTAATAGATTATAATTAAAATCCTTTGAGTGTTGTTAAACCAAATAATAATTTCATATGAAAAAATTATTATCAAGATATATTATTTAGAAGAGTAGTGTGAAATAAGTGTGGGAATCCTATTGGGGTTTTCCATTATATCACTTTATTGATATTGGTGAGGTCCTTATAAATGATTCTAAAATTAATGAAAATATTAGCAACTATACATTTAAATTTATAGAAAATTAATCTGTTAATGGGATTTATCTGATTTTTTAAAATTTAATTGTTATTTTAGTGATTAATCTATTATATAATACTACCATTTCATTTTTATTGAGGCTACACAAACACTAAGAAGAGAAAATTTAATGTTTATGAGTTGAGTTGGGTGGTAAAATCAATAATCTTCAAGATTGGTGTGATACAATAATGATGATGATTGGTGTATAAAGTGAGATCTATCGATTAAACCTACCTCACATCAATTTGCGATAATTTATATTATAGCATAGAAATAAATATTCATAACATGACTAGAACTCAAAGTGAACCCATCCAGGTTAGTGAAATGGATGAGAGTGCCTCTACAAGACCTCCTCCAATATCCCTAAGGCTGGTGACAAGCACCAAGAGGGAATACATTAACAAATGGGAGGAATTTATCAGGAGCCTCTTTGTTAATGGAACTCAAAACTAAAAAGGATGAAAACATATATAGAAAACATAAATAATGAAAATGAAAAATATATAGAATAAAATCTACATGGAAAGAAAACATAAGAAATATCCAAAGTCATAATAAATAATGAATATAATTCAATAACCTAAAAAATACATAAAATATGTCTATAAATGTATTCCCAAGGTAAACACTTTGATAAAAAGATTCAAACTCATCCACCAAGACACATCAGTGATCACCATGGTATAACCTCTATTAAGAGACACCACTTAATCTTTAACCTTTGTGATGTATTGAAAAAATCATACTTTTATACATCTAAGAGTTTTTCAATACACAAGTGCCTATGTAATGGTATGTATAACAACATATTGTGGAATCCTTAATTTTTATAAATTCTAAATGAAAAATCACGTTTTTATAATAATTAAATCATATAAAATTATAGTATATAGTGACAACTACATTTATCATTTCCATATAGGGTAAATCTAGTTCAAAACTAAATTATGGGACCATATCATCATCAAGGTCTCCTAAGATACTCTATTTATATATTGATCATCACAAACATCCATAATTCATCTTTGAAAAGTCCAACTAATAAATATAAAATATAATCTATCTCACCAAAACCATAACTCAAAAAATATTAATTCTTATGAAAATATATACATAAAAAATTATCCCAAACTAGTCACAATATTACCCTAAGAGTAATAATAAATCGTAATGTGATATAAGAACTACCTTTGGTTGAATATCTAATATAAAATAAACTTACCCCACTGAGTGAAACAATAATCAATGGTCTACCTAAATCCATGCATGGAATATCCCAACTCCATTTAACTATTCATCTCAGAGGGGTTCTAAAACTCTAATAATAGTATAAAGGTCCCTTACACTATTTGTGTCATAAAAAAAGGGGTACCTAATTCCATGCGAATTTTTTCATTACTTATGGAAACTGATATATCATCTTTGTGATAGGATATTTTTAGGAATAACCTAAGATTTTGATCCATATGAACATTATTTATGAAATAAAAATTAACCATTGGGGATCACACATCAATACATTCATGAAGTCATCTATAAGGGGAAAATTCCTTCAATGTTAATTCCCAACACCTCTAACCCATGGTAACAAAATATGTTCTCATAATGTCATCACATATAGGAATAAAATGCATAAATATCATGACATAGGATATCTAGTTAATTAGTAGATCAATTTAACATCAAAATTAACAATTATGGATATTAATTTATAAGTTTATTTCCGACAATCAATTAGGTTGTTTAATCGAATGACACAATATATTTTTTTTCTTTTACAAGTCAATAATCTCATTAAAACTATGTAGAGTACTACTGAATTATTCTATCATATTATGAATTGGTCATGTTTCTTGAAGGAGAGGGTTAGTCACTAAAATGCATATGAAATATTATTGAGTAGTTTATGATGATCATTTGGATCATATCTGACCTGATCCAACTAATTCAAAATAACATGATTATCCTAGAGTGATTGAAATTATCTTTACTACTAACTTACTAGGATAACCTACTATAATGAATCACATATCTAGTTTATACCAGGGTTAATAATTATAAGGGTTTGGTTAATCCTAGAGAAACTAACCTTTTAACCCAACAACTTTTCCAATAGTAACCACTTCCCTCTCCTAGATATGAAACCAATGAATATATGGTGTGAAGGATTATAAGATCATAATACCATCTTTCATAAATTTTATTATGTTTTTTATCTTGTAAAACCACATATTTATCTTGTTGGATCATTTAAGTAACTCAATCAATAACCTATCATGGTTGGTGATGCTTTGTCATTCACACCCCCTCTTATACACATAAATTTAAATGTCTAAAATCCCCAAATTAAGAGTTTATAAACTAAAAAACATAACCTAACTTGGAAATCCACCATCCATTTCATTATAACTTTCTCTTCTAAGGTCTTAATTACCACTACCATTATAGTGCTGGCTCTATCTTGGAATCAAACCAATTTGGTCATACTTGAGTTTTTTCTCCACCACAACCCATGATAGTTGAAATGTTGTTGGGTAAGGGAAGGTGGATGGTGGTGTCCAATGGAAAGATATATAACTTGATTGCATTATAATTATTATATTTTAATAATAATATTGTTTAATAATATTTCAATAAATTATATATTACAAAAATATATTCATTGAAAAAAATAAAATAAATTAGTGAAAATGTTAAAAAATCCTACTAGAAGGTATAAACACATAACCTCGTCTTCTTTTAGAATTTGGTGTCACCTCAAATAACATTTAAAAATAGTAGTTAGTGAAGATATGGTGGGTGGGTGGGTAGGGAATCAATCGATTTATAAAAAAATTGGGCCACTAAGAGTCCATGATTCAAAAATAAAAAAAAATCACCTCAAAGTAAAACATATTCACTAAAGAAATCCTATTCTAGTGAAATTATACTCTTATGTTCTATTGGTAATTATTTTAATATTTCCATGATGCAACTTTTCATGAAAAATTTATTCTTTATATTTTCACTAATTAATAGTCATGGTATAATTTTGATCCTTCTAAATTTTTAATTCAATAAATATAGGACCTAAAACTGATAAAAAAATAAAAATATAATTAAAATTACCAACTCTAGTTGAGTAATTATTATAAAAATATAGGAAAATATATTCACCTACCTTTAATGTTTTTATTGTAAAAAGGTAAATATAATTTGAGGATAATATACTAATCTCAATTATATATTTTATACTCTTACTCATATGAATATAATTTTACCTTTTAAAGAATATTGCCACCAATTTTTACATCTAACTCATGTCGTACAATGGAAATATTTTTTTTCACACACAGAAATATGGAACTATGAATCATATAATATGTGATGTATCCTTCCATACATGATTTTAAAAAATTGGTAGTTTACCTTAAATACTTCACTAAAAATGTAATTGTATATTTAGGCTCTAGAAAATATCATATAATTGATCAAGGTTCATTATCCTAAAATATAGAAAAATCACTAGGATTACATAATTTATTAAAAAATAAAACTGAAAATACTATCTAAAATAAATAATAAAATAACTAGTATGATCTATATGCTTACCTATATGTGAGTTCAATATCATAATTGAACATAACCAAACTTTTGAAAACCTCAAAAATCTCCCAAAAAATCAAGAGTTAAAATGAGCATCTCAATTCGAAATACTCATTAACATAATCATATTAAATGATACGACTTTTAAATATATAAAAATATCTAATAAATACCCTTATAATCAACATATAAATAATCTATAATTATGTAAACTACACTAAATAGTAAATGATCACCCATATAGTATCGTGATCCTTAAAAAACAAAGATGATATTCTATAGGACACATCACTATATAATTATACTCCTACTAAAATCAAGGTATGACTTATGAGATCTTTAGAATCCCATAATTAAACTTTTACATAAAAAAATTAATGAATTAACCTACCAATGTGGTATACTAGATATGCCCATTTATAAATTTTACTGTCAAAACACATTGAATATACACACAATAATTGGGAAAACCATTAACAAAAAATTAAGAAAATCACATGATAATTACTTTTATATCTCTAATAAATATTGGATATATGCATTAAATTAGAAATCATGATACAGAGAAAGGCATAAAATGGTGGTTTGTGTTATGTTGTGGTAAGTGATGCCACATCATAATGTTTAAGATGAATTATATGGGAAATAATTTTACCAATATTCATATAGTGATTTTAAATTTATTTATATTTTTACTCATTATGAAATTACATGATTTTTTTATTTTTTAATAGAGTTTAACTGTTACTGAAATAAATGAGGATTCATTATAATCATTAGAATAAGATCCAAAGAGTTATCTATTTTATAATTTATGACATGGATATAATTTAAGGATCTTATTTTTTCAATAAATAAGTTATTTATAAGGTAGTTTGTGGGGATTATTTTTATATACAATATATTTTTTTTACGCAAGCCAAAACCCACTCACACTCTTCTCTTTATTAACCTTTTAGGAGGAGGGGTTAACAAACCTTTAAAGGATAAGGGGTCTTATCAATTTTTTTCAATTCCATTTCATCTATTGGAAACCTTTAGAGGTAAAAATTAATTAATTAATACTGATGGATTTCAATAAAACTTACTATTATATAAGATTCATCATAAATATTTATGTATTATTTATTTATCATTTTCAATTTATTTTATCATTGCATATCCCAATAAAACTTATGAATTATTTTTTATGTTTTTGTATACTATATTTTTTCTTAGATATTATAGAAACCTAAATCACATACATATATTAATAGAATATTTTTACGATAATAATTCATAACTCTCAACCCAAAAATCTATAGTTCTAATGTCTTTAAGAGATATGATATATTATACATAAATATACAAATAAAATACATTATATTTATTTTTATCTCCATAATGTGATCCTAAATTAATTTTTTCTTTTATTACTATAAATGATACTGTGGGAACATAAATAAAATGAAAAGGTTGGATTATAAATCCTGATAAGGGAATAAACAAGATAATAAAGTATAACATATGTTTCAAGGGAAATAAAATAATGTCATAAAAGGGGAGGATCATATATAATCACATGGAAGAATATAATAAAGGTTATAATATCATATGATCATGGAATTTTAATAATGTTGTAACAAAAAAAACATGACATCATAAGAATAATTCATGGTTCACTACCATGATAACATTATGTAATGTGTTATGATTATTTCCCGTGTATAATACAAGATATATCATGCGATGAAAGCATTAACCAATGAATTTATGGGTTTTATATTTATAAGACCACCCATTATATTATAATATGTACATGAATATCTGTTCCACATAAGGTAAAGAAATCATATATAAAGAATAAGCATGAGAAAAATCATGATGAGGGAATGAGTTATATAATCATTAATCAAAGAATAACCAATTAGTAAATAATAAATATTCATAGAAAATAACGTATTAAATGTTTTTATATGCCCATAATTTAATAAATAACTATTGGTCATGAATGTGGATTTCAATTCAAGAATAATTCATAAGAAAAGAGTGGTGAAGAAGGTATATAAATGAACCTCTTAAATTATTTTTGGAGCAAGGACCTTTAAAGAAGGTAAGTCAATATTTTTTTCCTTAAAAAAATGAACTATAACAGATTTACATAAATTATTTATTATTTTTAGAAATAATTTGAGGGATAATTATTTAGAAGAGTGAAACCTAAAAAGGAATAAGGAACATAAAATTTTCATTTAATTAAGTTTTCTTTAAATTAAAGATTTAAAAGGGAACCAAAAAAACATTCATATCCCCCAAAAGGAAAGGAAAAATAAACTAGGTAAATATTTAAGGAACATATATTTATAATATATATGAAGTACATGTGAATAAAAAAGAGATTGATATGGGTAAAGATAGAGAATGTAAAAAGAAGTAAAAGTGGTTTGTTCGGGAGTTCCCATACCTCGGGTCTTGACTCGGTTGATACATGTATTTGACCTGATGAATAATAAAATTCAATATATAAAATAATTCATTAAAAAATATGTTATTGTATATATTTTTTATTTTTTTATGTTTTTAATCATTTTATTAAGATATTTTGTTCATGTTTGCCGTCTAGAGGATGTTTGTTTCATGGTTTCGAGGTCACATCGATTTATTGATAATGATGGAAGATCATTTAAAATGTTTCCAGAACTCAAGAAGCGTGATGATAAGATGTTCATGTCATTATATAATTTTAAATGGTTACAAATATCTATAATTTTTTTTACAGAGGAGTGTTTCATTTATTATAAATTATATCGTTTAATGGTTTGGTCATTTTGGCGGTTTTTCTGACCACTATGATCTTAATTTGTTTTATTTAAGTTTATTATTATTTACCCATTTCAAAATATGATTAATATTATAATATAATTATTACGTTCATATTTAACCATAAAATTTTTATTATAACCATCGATGAAGGTGGTAATAGTTGTTTAAAAATAATATGCTTATAACAGTTATACCATCCATGAACAAATTGTTATTTATGAAAACAACTATTATGTTATTAGATGGTTTAATACTAATATTTAAGTATTATAACATCATATATTTTATTAATTGGAACAAAAATGTCAAATCTATGGGGTATAAGAAGAATATTTTAAGGAATAAAAATAAAAAGGAGTGATTAAGAGTTCTTACCTTACTAATTGGGATGACACCTTTTCTAGTTGAATTATGTCTTTGAAGGGTGGAATTATGATAAGATAAGATTATATTAAAAATTTATAATATATTTTATATTAGTGTTTCTAAAGGTTAATATGATTTAGGTGTGAGATGAGAGGGGGTTGTTTTGGGTGATATTTGTAAGGGGATGAGATATGTGTTTTAGAATAAAATATTATATCTTAAAATATTGATAAAACAAGTGATTAAATAGTAACGGGCATGTGATTTAACATTAAATATAATATTAAAATATTTATCTTACTTATATAAACCTAAAAATTGATTTATACACACTATTACAAAATATGGTACATTGTTTTGTATTTAACTATTCACATACATATTTTACCATTTATGAAAAATAAAAAAAATATCACGATGAAAAAATTTAATGTGATGATTAAATAAATGAAATTCATTTAAAAAAATATACTTTTTGAAATATAATAAATTTAATCTTTAAATAAAAATTTCATTTATTGAAAAGTGATATTTTTTATAATGTAGAAAAATTTATGAACTTTAGGAAAAGTAATTATGATTTTATAAAATTACATTGTTATTTATATAGAAATAAATATTGTTTTATAGAAAAATTTAATGAAAATAAAATTATATTTAAGTTTTTTAAATTTATTATAAAAATATATTTTAATTAAAATAAAACATATATATTTTCCCAAAAATAATTTTTTTATTCATGTAAAATATTAATTTTATAATATTTAACACTTTTATTTAATTTCATTATGATATAATTTTTTTTATTTTTTTATTTCATTAAATACCCAAATATTATTTTACTATTCAAATGGTCTTGTTACTATTACAATAGTCATATTTATATTGGACCTATAACCTTTATACAGCCTATAGATAGCTCTTATATTCATCATTATTCTTTTACTATAATTCATCTCAAAGTTATATATTCTTAATTTTAAAAAATCAATTATACTACGGATGTTTTGTTCTTTTTTTATAGTTTTTTTTTTCATCCTTGATATTTTTTTGAGTCCATGATGTACAATAATATCAAGTTCTAGTTTTACTATTCACTTGTTTTTATTTCCCGGTTGTATTATTTTCAATTTTATGGAGTATATTTATACTTGACATGAAATGTTCTATATTATTGTAATAAAATACTGTTTTTTCATAGGGTGAAGTATACCTTATTTCTAGATAAAACACTTATATATTTTGAGATGGAAATTTTATATAGAATAATTCAAGGTCGTTACATTCTTCCCCTATTTAGAAATTTGAACCTCAAAATTTCATTTCACAATCTTGGATGAAAAATGACGCGGGTACTTTTTTTATTTATTCAAATTCCTATGTTGCCTCTCCATACACAATGTTTCTACATAATACTTTGACAAGGTGAGTTTTCTTGTTGAGTATAACTTTATCTATATGATCCACTATCTTCACTAGCTACTTCTCAAAATAGATATCATTATACAAATATACCACTTATATATTTAGTACATGCTAGGGATCTCGTATATACTTTGTTAAAATGGATACTTGGAATGCTTAATGCACTTGTAACATATTTGGTGGGATTACTAGTCAATAGGTCACAAATATAATACAGTCAAGAATCTATAAAGGTAAAATTCATATGGGAGTTAGTTTTCTATTCATTCCAAACATCATTGATCTCTTAAATGAAGATATATGAAGGAAAAATATATCTCTAACCTCAAAATCCAAGTCTCTTTGGTGACTGTCAGTGTATTTATTCTGTTAACTCTATTTCTTCTTAATGTGTTATTGATTGGATTTGACATTATCTACCTTTTTTCGACTAATTTGTGTCCCAAAAGATTATGTTCTCCTATTTCATCCCAAAATTTTATAGTTCTAAATTTCTTCCCATATAGGGATTCATAAGGATCCTTAAAAATTCAAGATAAAAATTTATTATTGTATAAGAACTTTACCTAAGGAAGATATTGATTCCAAAATCCTTTGAAGTCAATCGAGTAGGCTTTTATCATGTCTTCTAGAGTTTGAATGGTCCTTTTAGGTTGGTCATTAGTATTGGGGTGATAGGTCTTATTAAAGCTTCAATTTACGTTCAAAGCATAATGAATACTTTTTTAGAACATTGAGGTGGTATTCAAATATTAATCATATATAATTGATTTTGGTGTTCTATACAGCCTCACTAGTTCTCTAATGTATATATTTATATGTTTAATAAGTGTTAAGTCATATCAAATGGTGATTAAGTGGGAAATATTTGTAATATAATCCACTATAAACCAAATAGAATAATTTCTTTTAGATGTCTTTGGAATTACTCAGACAAAACTCATGGATATGTGCTCCCATTTATATATAGGCATGGGTAATGGTTACGTCACCCACTTGGAATTTTCCCTTTCTACCTTAAATTATTAGAATAACCCAGAATTATAGGTATCTTAAAAAATATTTTTCTTTATATTTACACATATATAGTTCTATCCAATATCTTTATACATATTTATTCTCCTTGGGTGGATAGAGAATATTGAGCTATGAGCATAATTCAATTGGAACTTCTTTATATTAGGCTCTGATGGTATCCACAATTGTGTCTCAAATATAAAAACTCCTTCTTTATCAATGTTGAAATATGAGGAATTCCCCATGATTATAACCTTCACTTTATTTTGTGTCTCCACATCCTCCCTTTGAGATTTATTAGTCATCTATAGAATTGATGGTTTAAGAATAATTTGTGTAAGGTTAGATGTTGTTCTTTACTTTATGATTCTCATATCTATCCTTTTTATATCTAAGAAGATTATTCCCTTCTTAATCCCCATTATGGATAAGGTTTCAATATCTTTTCTACTTATAACATCATCAACTTTATTTTCCTTCATAGTATAGTAATAAACTCAGTTTTCATAGTCCTTAATCAGCTCTAACCATCTTTAGTAGTGTATTTTGATATTCTTTTATATAAATATATAATTCAATATCTTATGATATATACATATAAATGTCACACTTTTATCTATATAAATAATTCCTCCAAATATTCAATATGAAGATTACTATAGCTAAATCCATATCATGTATTGGATAATTTTACTCATGAACCTTCAATGGTACTGAGGCATGAGCTATCAATTTATTATTTTCCATGAGTACAAAAACTATTACCATATTATAAGCATAATTGTAGATAAAAAATCTTTTCTAACTTGTGGGTAGTGTTATTATAGGTGTAGTGATTTGAATCTTATTTAACTCCTTAAAGTTTTATTAATATTCCTCAGTCCAAAAAAACTTTACTTCCTTCTATGTTATCTGCGCTAGTGGGTTTCAAACTCTTGATATGTTCTAGGAAAATCATCATTATTACTCAGATAATATAAGGAAACTATTGATATATATTATATATGTTGTACTATGAAATTATTTTAGGTTTTTATACTTATGGTCCACTGATATCCCATTTCTTATGATAACATACCTCAATAATGTTACCTTATCTATCCAAAAGTTACATAAACTATAATTTCCATATAAATTATCCTTTATCAAATTCTTTATAATAATACTCAAATTATCCATATGTTTCTCCCTTATTTTATATTATATGAGAATATAAACTATAAATATCACCAAAAATTTAACAAGGTAATCTCTAAAGAGTCTATTAATTAATCCCATGCATATTTATAGAGAATTTGTGACTCAAAAAGGAATTACTATGAACAAATAATGTTTGTATCTTGTATAAAAGGTAGTCTTGGGAATATTATCATTATATACCTTCAATTAATGACATCCTGATTGAAGATCCACCTTAGAGAAGTATTTATCTCCCATTAGCCGATCAAAAAATTTATCAATTCATGGTAAGGGAAACCTATTCATTATCGTAATCTTGTTGAGTTAATTATAATCAATTCATATATGAATTGAACTATCCTTTCTCTTGACAATGTTGAATGGTTATCCCCATTGTGAAGCACTTGGGCATGTGAAACCCTTGTACAAATTCTCTTACTATTTCTTCTTCACTTATTTTAGTTCAATAGGGGATATTCTATAGAGACACTAGGATACAATATAAGATTCAGGTATGCGATTATTCGATAAATCAACCTCTCAATCAATATGAAGACTGGGAAATTCTTCATGGAATACATCAGTATATTCACTCATAAGGGGAATGTATTCATTGATGATCCTCTTCTTTGTTTTAATCATTTGAGATTGATATTCTTGCTCATAAAAAATAATATCCATTCTTGAGTAGGGGTTTACAATGAATATTTATCATTATCTTTTCCCTATTATAGAATGAGAGGATTATTTTTGGAAATGGAAGCTTATTTCCCTATCCTGAGAGTTTATTTTATGTTTATATAAATATTACTAATAAATTCCAAGTATAACATCACATTTTACTAAAGGGTGTATAATTAGGTTTACAGGGAGAATCTTACCCAAAAATTTTAATTGCGTAAGTGTTATATACATCATGTAAAATGATTTGACTAAGTGTTTCACTAATAACTCAACATCCATGTGTTGAGGTGTGTTTTGAATATTTCTAAAAAACATGCATGATATGAAAGAATTCATAGAACCAGAATACTATATTTCATTTTAAGTTTATAAATGGATAATAAAAATACGTTTCCCCATTTGATTCTAGTTATAATAATTTACTAAAACCATAATAAAGTTAGTTATTTGAATACAAAAATTATAAACACATAAAATAGAAAACTATAAAATTTGAAAGAATAACTCATAAATTACAATTGTATAATTACTTATGAATTTATAGGTTTTAATCTTAGTTATTCAAGGTCCATTTCTTGTTAAGTTATCTGAGTTAATATCTAAAATAACTATAACTTTATTTGATAAAAAATATTATTTAACAACCTCGACTCCAACAACCCCGATATAGTATTTACTTTAGTACATTAGTATAAGATACAAGGGATATCACAACAAAGGATCGATCAATTTAGTAGTATTGGAAAAATAAATACATACTTGATTCCCATATTAAATTAGAAATGTAAAATATAATGAATTAGAAACATTCTTTCATTCATAAAATAATTGAAAATATACTTCTTTATATCACGGGGAAAGGAAAAAAAGGTTTATCTTAGATTCTCAATAAGGGTTACATGCAATGGAAGCTATCATGAGTAAATAATGCATAATCAATATGGTTGAGTGGATAATAAAAAAAATTCCATTTAATCAACTACTTTAATTTAATAAACATCCCTGGATAATATCAATATAATAATCCCATGGATAATAGAAAATAAATTCTCAATAATGGAAATATCTAAATTTGGTCATTCATGATCTTTTCACCAAGCCCTTGGTCAAGTTATATTGAATCTAACCACGAAGACCTTGACCAACAAATCATTCTTAATAAATATGTTGGTGTAAAAAAATAACTATATAATGTGGGAAACTTATTTTTTTCATTATGATACCCGTCAATGCATAAAAAGGGATTTCTATAATTGGGTCCCACCTATAACTTTCATGACTTATTCATTCTTCATATACTGAATGATCAATGAAATTCATTCTAAAAATGAATTATAAATCAACATTTATGCATATTGAATAAAGAATGAAAAATATTTCCATAGTTACTGAAATAATAATTCTCAATAAAATTCCTTTAACTGAAACTATATATATCTATGGTATATGGTGAAGAAACCATGAATATGGTAGAAATAATTATGTTTAAATCTACAATAATTAAAATATATAAATATGGAGAAAATATTGTCCAATGAAATGATGGAGGGTGATAAAAATGTGATCATGAGAAATTTAATTATTACAAAACCATTAATTATTAAAAGATGAAAGATAACCACAAATTTCTCAAAAAATGAAGGTTTTATAATAAAACAAAGCCTTTTGGGTACAAAAAATAAAATGGAATAAAAAACTAAAAACAAATTCTTAGTAATTTTTGGTGAAAAAAGTTATAAATAACTTTCAAAATTATTTTCATTCCTTTAAGAAAATAATATCATTTTCTTTCAATATCATTAAAACCTTAAATTTATCTAAATATTAAGAAAAATATTTTCTTTAAAAACAACCTTATAATCATGTAAATTAATAATGATAACAAATAAAATCTATAAAGGCTAGAAAGGGTGGTCAATTAATATACGTTAAAAATTCATTCTTATTATACTTTTTTAAAAATTCTAAAATAAACCATAAAAAGTGTTGAAAATTTCCTTTTTAATATTTATTAATAAATTAAAAAATAATTGAAAATGTAATTTATAAACCATTTATGAATAAATTATAAAATTTTCAAAACATTCAAAATAACCTCGACATGTATGAAAAAGTGTTGGAAGAAAAACTTTGAAACAATATTTTTAAAAGAAAGTCCCTTACCTGTAACTTAATTTTTTATTCTTAATATAAAAGGAGAAGAAATGGTATATAGACATGTAATCCCCAAATATAACCATATGAGAAGAAAATAAATGGAGTTTAAGAGGTTAGAATCATATATTTTCTGACCCCCTACCACCAAAGCTATTATAATGATGGGAGAGAGATAATGACCCCCTAAGGCCCACCTCCAATAGGCCATGGGTTGGAGACTAGCATCGAGTGTATAAAAATCTCATGAAATGGGTGGAATTGCACTCTATAATAATATTGTATCGGGAGATAAGATAAATCACCCACAAGAAACTCAATGACCTATTATAAAAATAAACCAAAAACATCCCACATACATGTATAAATAAAACTGATAAAGATAAAAATATTCAAAGTATATACCCAAAATAAAAGATAAAGTAGAAGCACAACAACTTTCTAAGGTCCATGCTCATAATGTATAGTATATTCCACTTGTCCCTCATGGAAACCTAAAAACTAGTTTATATACATAGGGTGAGAATACAAGTATACTCAGTAAGAAAACCAATGTCTCTCATGCACATGTGAAAGAGGTACACAAATACACATATGAGAAAATAGTAAAACCAAAAAACACCTATACAGGTATACTAACCAAACCATAACTCACTAAGGCACACTAAAAAAATAATTCAATCCAAGTATAGTTATATAACAAGAAGTATATTTATAAAGGGTACCCCACATCACATTCCCACTGATTTTCTACTCCCACACCCCAATGTTGTACATCCTGATGCTCCCATATCTTCTGAATAACATATACCACTTCCCCTCAACACTCTCACATCACATCACACCCACAGACACCTGGGCCACCACCCCGCAACATGGTCACATCTCATCTCACCTACAGACAACTAGGCTGTCACATCACAACTATAACCAGATTAGTATGGTATCATGAATGTAAACGACATCAATCTTGCTACCTCCTCCTACCATGAATAATCCCCACCATAATCTACCCCATAGCATAGACATATCACATCTTTTTCAAAAACACCTAGTCCACCACCCAATAGCCTAGTCATCACATCTCACCCGAAAACATCTAGGCCATCACCTAGTGTATTATTAGACCAAAGACCATCACAACCTATGCATATCTACTCACCTAGAAGAGAGAGAGAGAGGGTATCCATCCATCCATCTACATGATCGAGATATTGGTAAAAACAACCCTCATGTGAATATACGAGTGTCGATACATTGTGCTAGATATGGGTGCGGTACGTAAAGAAATCTAAAATAATATACAAGTATATATATACATAGCCACACACATTACAAACTTACGGGTTAAAAAATCACTAACTAACTCAAAACATCTCAACTTTCACTACCACCTCTAAATGTATAACACCACAAAATCCTCAAGCCACATCACAACACCAACCTATTCCATTATCCTGTACATTTTTTATTATTATTAAGCATTATCCACATTTAACCACACAACCCATAATTTATTTATTCATTAATCATTTCTATCCCATTAACAAAACCAAACCCTATTCATTTCAATCATTATTATAAAATTATTTATTCCATAACATCCTCAGAATATAAAACAACACAATGATACATCATAAGTATCTTGTCATTCTCATTGAAACATCACCTCACCGCCCCACAAGAACAACCAAACAAACCAAAACCTCACCACCCTAAAATCACATCCAAAGAGACCATCACCCCGCTTCCCTAAAAGCATGACCAAACAAAAAATAAACCCCACATGGCCCAACCACACAGAAACACACATCTCCTTCCCAAAATTATACCACACACATAGCATATCAATGATCATTTTAATTATTTATAAATGGGATTTTATCACATTTCACTTATTTATTTTTGGGTCATTATAACATAAGACACAATACTAGGGAAACCATTTCATTTCTGAAATATAAGTGGTTAGATAATTCCCATTTTAGGGTGATATCACAAAAAATATTAAAGAAAGGTTCCTCATAAAAAAACATCCCAAGAAAAAATTTCTAATAGCCATGATTTTCAGTGGGGAATCGATCCCATACAATCCAACATATCACAATAATATAAAATTTGTGAAATCATGAAAAATATTCCTCATTCCCTATTTAAAATTCAATTATCCAATTATTAATATTTTATTAATCTTTAAAAACCATCTCCCACTTAAAAAAAATTGTAAACCCCTCCCTCATGATACAAAATAAAAGGAAACAAGGTATTTCCTACCTCAAAGAAGCTCTTCCAACTTGTTATGCACTACAAGGTGAAGAAAAATTGCCTGAAAACCAAAAATGCACCACAATATCATTGATCAAACTAAAAAACATAAAATTATTATTAAAACACAATAAAAAATCCTCAAAAATAATGGAAACATCACCATAATAAATTCCCAAGAGAAGAAAAAAAGAAAAAATCATGGGGAAAAGAGAAAAAACTCACCTTAAATCACTAACCAACTACCACCAGAACCAACATATTGAAGAGAAGAGAAGGATGTTTGAAATCATCCTTAGGAATCCTAGGTTTCATCTGAAATGGTAGGGATAAAATACACATTTCAATGAGAAATATAATCCAAGAAAAGACTAAAAATCTATAAATACACCAGTTTCATGTCTTGTATCCATTACATAGCGTGTAATCCTCAGGTTTCTGAAAATTTTCATCTTTCACTAATAATTCAGTTACCTAATAATTTATTTTTTAAACATCATGAATTGAATTTAAAAGAAATTTATTTGTTTAATTGATCGCCCTTATCCTATTTATAGGCCATGAATTCACCATATGTATAAGTTGTGAACTACTTTTACATGTCATGTAATGATTACATGATGTTAATTCCCTACTGCAGTACCCTTATCTCTTTATCCACCATGGATCCTCATAATTCATCTTGTGAAAAAAATGCAACACATAAAACTATAAAAGTAACATTCCAAGAATTCAAAAACCATTAAAATATAATTTTCCCAAAGTAACTCTGAACATAAAAAATCCCAAAATAAAATTAGATTGTGACAAAAATCCATTACGACTTTAATAACTTTTGAATCAAAACCCATTAAATGAGAAAAAATGAATTAAAATTTTAAATACTATTAATAAATCTTAATTCATGATATATTATGTAAAAGGGTAAGTATATAAACCATAAAAATTAAATCAAGTTCACAATATAAACGTGTCTCATTGAAGTGTATGTATGATAGAATTACCCCTACCTTGTGTCTCTACTTAGTAATACATGTTTTATACTCCTGTATAATGAATTTAAAATTATTAAATAATTTATTAACAAAAATATTCATATATATTACATTTTTAGGTCATTTTTTAATAATTTGAAATCCATTAATTTAATAGTACTTTCTTAAATTGAGCGCTAAAGGTTGTTTGGTTAATTTCTCCAAAATTTATTCAGTATATTTTTCATAGTCAAAGGATTTATAAAATGGTTCCATAATATCAAAAAATGTTAAAAATTAGGTAATAATTTTTTTATTCATTATATACAATTTTACAATAATTTAAGCATATTGGTAATATAAAAATGAATCACTTTACTTTATATAGGTGGTAGTCCACACGTACGCACAAGCGGCATTATCATTTTAAGACATAACGAAGGGAAAGAACGTATATGATATATTATATTTATATAATTATTATGTCATAAATAGAATATATATTCATAAATTCTACCTTTCTTACCATCCAAGTAATGTGGTGATGAAAAATGAATTACACCATTATGTGGAGATATTAGGTTGTACATACGCATGAAAAAGGTTTTCATTTTCTATAAGATCTAAAGTAGGTGGAAAATGGTAATACCATAATCGCAATAACATATAAATATATTATTTTTACTTAAATCATGATTTTAGTATGGATACAATATATTTATATGAAGTAAAAGAAGAAATAATATTGGAAATAGTTGGGTAAGATGATTACATCTTCATTGAGAAACCTCCTTTGGATTACACCTTAAGCAGTCTTAGGATAACCTTAGGGTAATAAAATGAAATCAAGAATTAATGGAGGGAATATAAGAATTTTTTAGGTTGATATTGTACAAGATAAGGGGCTCAATGTTTGTGAATAAGGGAGAAATATAGGAACCATTTTATATGTGAGGGAGGGACACACATGGAATTACTTAAAATATTTGAATAATATAGTGTCATTATCTTTTAAAAGTGGCACAAAATATTAATTTTTTTTGAAGATGAAAAGGGTAAGGTTGAAATAAAACCAAATTATGAGGTTTAAGAATTTTTTTTCATTTTTAAGCCCTATCCCTTAATTTTAAACCATTTGAACACATTTTACACTTAATTAAGGTGATAGATATTTACCATAGTCATAATTCATTATAAACGAAAATTAAGTTGAAATTAATATATAATATTAATTATAATGATTCAAAATATTTAATACATCTTTCATGATTCAATTTATTTAATTGGAATAAATTAAATCTAATATTACTACATAAAAACTATTTTTATTAAAAATGAATTTTCATGTGTAAAAAATGATTTTATACTTATTTTGACAAAATAATTTTATGTAATGGTGATTAAAATGAATTTATAGGATTAATAATAAAAAATTAAGGTTCTTTGACATTTTAATCATTTAAAAACTGAACGGAACCTTCTTAAAATACACTTTAATGAAAAGAAACAAAAATAATATTTAATAAGGATTAGAAATAATTTAGGTAAAAAAAGTCTATCATTAGTTTAAAAATTAAAAATAATGTTTTTAAAAGATTTATATTAATTATAAAGAAAATATTTTGTCAATAAAAAGGTTTAATGAATTTTGAAATCAATTATTAATAAAGTTGATTTCATAAAAGTTGTGGTAAATGTAATTTTTTTTCATTATTCACCCAGAAGTCAATTTTTTCATCCAAATCCAAAAAATCACTCTAAGATAAGTTTGAAATGTTTATTTCAAAAATTATTTATATTTTTTTAAAATAAAACTTCTGAAAATATAATAAATCAATTTTAAAATAAGTATAAAAAACACAATGAAAACTGTTTTTTGAAAAATGCATTTTTAAGCATAAAACTGAATTTATTCTCATTCCTTTCCTAGTAAAAACCATTATATGGATTTCAAAATATTTAATTTAATATATTTGATAAATAATTAATTAAAATTAATTAAAATTATTCATCAATATTCATTATTTTTATTTATTAAAATTGAAATACATTGTGCATTTTGTAAGAACATTCCAATGATAAAAAATAACTCGTTTTACTTTCAAATGATTTTATATTAATTTATAACTAATTTATAATCAATGTATGAATAGTTATGAATGTTATAACAAATAATTGAAATAATACATTATCATTTATTTATAAAAAATCATTTCTAAGGGGAAATTTAAAAAATTTATTGCAGGCTTATTACGACATCTTATGTTTAAAAGTGATATTCATCCTATCAAATTAGAATTTTTGGGATATGAGATATTAAAATGTGAATTATTCTATAGTTTATTTAGAATTAAAATTTCACATACTATAATTGAATATCAGTTTGTATGTATAACCACTCAAATCTATTAAATATATTTTTACAACATTTTTAAAATAAAAATCCTTAAATACTGACAAAAAAATATATAGGTCTAATATATTTTGATATTTGATACAAAATACATCTACTTAAAAATAAAAAACATAATATTTATTTCAATATAAATAATTAACTTATAAATATATTTTTTTCTTTTATTAATTCAAATGATACTTTGGTGATATAAATAAAAGAAAATGGTGAACTTAAAAAGCCCAAAAAGGGAACAAATATGATAATAAAGTATAATATATGAGTTAACAGGTATAAAATATTTTCATAAAAGTGGAAAATAATATATAATCACATGTAATAATTTTATAAAGGAGATAATTTCATAAGATCTTGGAATCAAAATAATGGGAAAACAATATGAAACATGACTTCATAATCATATGTCACGCCACATTTCCAAGACAGTAAAACATAATGTTATAGGCTTATTATCCATGAACCATACATGGTATCTCAAGATATAAAAAAATTACACAATGAATTGGGGGAATGTATAATTATAGTCCCACCCATCATATCATAATATTTATATGCATATGTGTCCAATATAAGGAAAATAAATCATATGTAAAGCATAATCATTAGAAAACCCATGATAATAGAATGAGTTACATAATATTATATCATAACATAACTAGATGTTATATAATAAATATTCAAAACAAAAATGAGGGATAATATATTTTTAGATTTTCAAAATTGAATAAATAGGTATAAGTCATGAATACGGAATTCAAGTGAAGAAAAATTCATAAAAAGTGTGTGGAGGTTTTGGTATAGGAATGAACCTCTTAAACGATGTTTTGAGTAAAAGGACCATTAAAGAAGGTATGTGCATACTGTTTTACATAAAACCAAAAATGAACTAGAATAATTTTATATAAAATATTTGTTTTATAAAAATTCCTAGGAGGGATAATACATTATAAAGTGATGCATGAAATAGAATAAGGAATAGAAAAGTTCTATTTAATTTGGTTTTCATTAATGAAGATATTGATATGGGAACATGAAAAACATTTATATCCCTATAAAATAAAGGTAAAATAGGCTTTATATGTAGAAAAAGAATATATATATAATATATAAGAATTTAATTTTAATAAAAGAGAGATAAATATAGGTAATGTGAGATAATGTCTAACCTAATAGAAAAAGTATTTTGTTTGGGAGTTCCATTTCCTTGGGTACCGACTCATTTTGTACACCAATCTAATATCCTAAATAATAAAATTTAATTTTATAAATAATTTATTAAAACCATGACAAGTATATTTCACTCTTTATTTTTCTTTTATATTTGTTTATAATAATTTTATTAAGACTTTATGTTCATGTTCATCATCCTAATGATTTTTGATTCACAATTCTGAGGTTACATCAGTTTATTGATAATGATAAAAGATCAATTTCGATGAGTAAATATCTCAAAAAGTGTGATTATATAATGTTTTTGTCCTTAAAAAAGATTAAATGATTTTAAATATCCATAATTATTCTGATATAGGAATGGTTTATTTAATATAGATGTTATTGTTTAATGAGTTTTTCATTTATAAGGGTTTACCAACCTTTATGAACTTATTTTTTTTAATTTTATGATTATTTACCGATTTTATAGTAGGAATGATATTATAATTTAATTATTAATTTAATATTTAACCATATTTTTTACTATATCTATCCATGAAGGTGGTTATAGTTTTTTAAAAACAATAACCTTATAAGCAGTTATATAGACCATAAAAAAATATTTTTTAATGAAAAAATCTATTCTATTAGTATAAATTTTTTCTATTAATATTAAATTATACAAATATTATATATTTTATTAAATGAAAGATAAATATAAAATTTATAGGGGTAGAAAAAGAATATTTAAATTAATATAAATGAAAAGAGTGGTTATAAGTTCTTATCTTACTCCTTGGGATGAATCCTTTGATAATTGAATTATGAATTTGAAGTGTGTATTTTTAGGGGAAAATAACCTCTATAACATTTATTAGAGTGTTATATATGGATTTTAGTAGATTTTGGACAAGATAATAATCTTATGTTGTGATCAGAAGTGTGGTGGTGAAGGGTATTATTTATAAGGGGAGGAGAGCGGGATTTTAAAATAGACTATTAGAATAAAATATTATATCATCAAATAGTGATCAAACTTGTGATTCAATAGTAATATTATTTTTATTTAACATTAAATGTGACATTAAAATATTCATATGTAACATATAAAACTAATTTTTTTCATATACACTATTACAAACCATGGTACTTATTTTGTATTTTACTATTCATCTTATTATTTTACTATTTGTGAAAATAAAAAAACACCATCCCACCAATTTAGTTTTGTGATGATGGAAAAAAATTAAATCTAAATATGAAAAGTTTAATTTTTAACTAAAATTATAATTTATTAAAAAATACCAATTTTTATGACATAGTCAAAATTTTGACCCTTAGAAAAATTACTTATGTTCTTATAAAACCTTTATATTGATTATATAACAAAATAATCGATTTATAATTTTTTTTTATAAAACAAAAATTTTACACAATTTTTTTTAATTTATCATTCAATTATATTTTAACAAAAATAAAACATATATGTTTTCCTAAAAATAAAATTATGTTTTGTTTGGGTCAAATATTTATTTTATAATATTTTACTCTTTAATTAAATTTTCATGTGATATAAATTTCTTATATTTTTATTTCATAAAATACCAAAATATTATTTTATTATTCCAATGGTCAAGTTACTATTACAAGAGTCATATAAACTTTTCAAATTCTATAAATAACTCTTATATTCATTGCTCATCACACACACTATATCTAAAATTCAATTTTATTGGTCTTAAAATAAACCTCTTCAATGATGAGTGGGAATTATTACACCACAAAATATAAAAAATTTTAGGAAAAAAAATTAAAATGGAAGATTTAAATTGAAATAGACTCCCAGGAAATAGCACCTGGAACTCGTAGGGAGCCCAAGGCCACCTAGAGCCTTACACCATGCACACTCATTAAGACTATATCTTAAGATCATGCTCTGTCAGTATCACTTTCTAGGGTTCATCATCCTCATACTTGATGACTTCACATCATTGGAACCTTGCTGAAACCAAAACATCATCACCAACGATCACCACATTGAGAAAAACCAAGTACATAATACCAACCCGCATCAAGGAGACACATCCTCAAGGAACACTAGTAACTCCACCCTAAACTGAATGAACCTAGTACCATAAAAAATATATCACAATAACCAATGATAATCATAATCAAAAGTAAATATTCATTATAAAAAAAACATTGAATAAAATCACCAAAAAATAAATTTATGTAGATGAACGAATGATGACTAGGGAAAGAATCCCCCTTATCGTTGAAGAGAAACAATACACAAAAATAATCACATCAAGACCTACATAGTGATTAAAATAAACTATATAAGAAAAATAATAAATGAAGAATCCCACACCATCTGCACTCCAACCTCCACAATCCCTTACCACCCTGAAAAACCAACCCACCTAACTGAGATTGAGCCTTATGTGTTAGACCAGGTCAGCATAATAGCAGTGAATGTTAGGAACAAGGTACAAATCAAGAGATGTTGAACCAAATAAATTAAAAATGAAGAGTCCATAGATGAAGGGGATTTAAGAGTCTATCATTTTGAGATTACACCATCACATCCCAATTATCCCTACTCAGTGTTTCACCTAACTAAGAATGGGGTCAAGTGTGGTGGGTTAGATTGAAAGAACATATATAGAAAAACCCATGACTAATATAAATGTAGTTTAGGAACCCAAAGAAACCAAAAAATAAGAGAAAAAATAGAATACTATATGAAACAAAGAACACCTCCAAAACCACCTTGAATTGCATTGAGTACGAACAAAGATGAGGTCTGGACATGGTGATTCTGGAAGAAAGGGAGGTAGTGAGTAAAGAAGGGAACCCAAATAAAGAAAACCATAGAAACAAAAGTGGAAAATTAAAGGATGAATCTTGGGAATAATAAAACAATTAGGAATAGCTGGGAATAAGAAGAACACATAAAAGAGGAAGAAAATTTAAATGAGGAAGATGAAAGAGGTTTTATAATATAATAAGATCATTGTAATCCCTAGGAGGGGTAATGATGACATCGAGAGAGAAAGGGAGATCTAGGAGAATTTGGAACCATTAATTTACTCCTTAATTCCACCTTATAAGAATATCATTACCCATAACTCACCATTCACTACAATTTCTCTCAAGGTTCTATATTCTTCACTTTCAAAATTCCAATTATATTACTAATATTTTGTTTCTTTTATTATATTTTTCCACATCTTTGATACTTTTTAGGGTCCACGATGTACCACAATTTCATGTTCTAGTTTTATTATTTACTCATGTTTATTTCCTTATTGTAATATTTTCAATTTAATAGAGTATATTTATAATTCATATGTAATATTATATATTAGTGTAAAAAAATAGGGTTTATTTTTTTATTGGGTGAATTATACCTTATGTATAAATAACATAATTACATATATTAAGAATTAAATTTCATATATAAAAATTCTACTTTTTTACAAAGACATATTATAAAACACTTCAGTGGTATCATAATGAGTGTTGGTGAATAATTAATATGTTAAATATTAAAAATTTAGAATTATTTTATAGTCTTTCAAGATCCATGACCATGGTTTATATTACTAAATCTTGGTTTACGTAAATTTCAAAAAAAAACAACATCATTTTTGAAATATTACATGGTTTTTATAAAAAATAGAGCATTATAAAATCTCGGTTTTCATATCCTGGTTTTAACTAAAAAATTCAAGGTGTGTATAAATTAGTTTTTCATAGGAAAAAATCATGAAATGGAAAAGTTAAACAAGTCATGGTTCAAGGCATGAACTTAAAATTAAATAGATTATTCTTGAAAATCATGGTCTGGTTCAAGGTGTGACCTTTGAAATAATATCTATTTAAAATGAATAATGAAGAGAAACCAAATCATGATTCTTGGTTATTATTTTGTGGAATATTAACAAAACTTATTCCTAAAAACCTTCACTAGAATATGTTTTTTAGGTCCTTACTCAATTCACATGCATTTTAATTATATCATAAGAGGTTTTAATTATTATATTAATCTAATGATATTATATCTCATGTCAAATATTTTAATTATTAATTTTTTTATAAAATATTTAATTACTAGTCATGTATATTGATTATTTATATTATAATTGTCGGTGTGATTTAAGGACCTTACCTTAAAAAATATGATAACAACTATGCTATCTTAGATGGCCTTATTCCATAAATTTAAAACACAATTATTATTGTTAAATAATTGAAAAATTGTTAATTATAGGGTTTAATTAATCAACACAACATATTTCATAAGGTGATACTCCTTCGTATAAGTTAAACATACTTCCATATTTTCCAATATAATGAAAATTTATCATAATTTTAATAACAATTTTTATTCATGAAAAACCATTCATTAACTTCATAAATTGAAAGAATAATATCATTATTTTATTTTACGATGATCTTATTATTCCAATCATCAAATTATTCATATATCTATTCATGAATATATAACCCTCTATTTATGAATAACAATATTATGTTTTATTCAAAATTATTTTATAGACAATGTTTTGGCATCAACTGCCTCGACCTCCTTGAAGGTTTATTTTTCCTTGCTTTTTTATTCTTAATTCACCAATATTTAATGACTACACAATGGAAAACTCAAAATGTTTTTATAATGTAAGATAATTATTTGAGTTATGAATAATATAATCTATAAAATCTAATAATATTATAAATAATTTAATATTTCAAATATTGAAACTTATCCCTTAAATCCCCTTTATTATAATATTAGACCTCATATAAATCCTCCCCGTTTAACACACTACTAGACCACATAATACCCTTTATAATTATAACATCCATTCACTTTATTGCACATTAATTCGTGATTTATTACATAATATTACACATAATAGAATCCATAAAACTGAGAAGTCTAGTGTCTTTTGTAATTAGGTAAATTACATATAAACCTAAAATAAAGAATACATCATCTTCATTGAATAATTCCTTAATATTCTCAAATTATTCCTTCGTATATAAAACTACATGTTATAACCTTGGGACGTATATGAGAAAAAGGTGAGCTATGGAGTCCAATAATGGAGTAAACATGGAATTACATTAAGAATGTAACACATGTTATACAATAGGAATATAAATGGGTTATAAAAGGTGTGATAATCGTAAACATGAACAATGCGACATGATATAACATGATAACATAAAAGAAACATAGGAAATGTGGAAAAAAATTAATCATGGAATCATAAACATAGTTCAAGGATAACCCACCAAGAAATTACGGTGTTAAAGTACCATTATGGATTAGGTTCACTACCTTATCCCTTTCATGATGTCTCATGAGACTAAAACATCATCCAATGCATTAGAGTGCTATATAATTCTGGGTGCACCCATCACTTTCATTTCATTCACATGCATAAGTGTGCCACATAGATTATACAACATGGAGCCACTTCATCATATTGCATTCTAAAATAAAATATTATGAAATAAATACATGTAATTCACCAATAAGAAGTTAATAAATGCAAACACCCTTCATAGTAAATAGGTATGGGTATTCACAACACATTTGTTTTTCATGGAAAATAATGGAAATATTTTGGTAGTAGAATGGGGGAATATAAATGTTCATGGGATGGTTTAATGAGAGATAAAGTGGTATTTCATTATTTATACATCATAAGGACAGTAATAAGAATATATAGGAACATATACAAACATTATAAATTAGATAAAAAGGGAATATGATTATTAAGATACATGAATAAAGATGAGAAGAAAAAGATCCCTTACTAAATATTGAGATGATAATGAGTGTACATAAAGGCTCATGGGAGGGATTAATGAGAGTGAAAGGGGTCTTTAAACATTTATAAATCAATTATATAGTATGGGATATATGTAATAACATATCTCAACATGAAAAAATATAAATTAAGTGGCATTACATAAAATAGGTTCTTGATAAAAAAAGGGGAGTGAGAGATCCCTTACCTTGAGAGCATGATTCCAAATGCTTGGGAAGAGCTTCTTGAGTGGTTTGAGGCACCTTGGGAGGAATATTGAGAGGTTAGTTCATAGTAAGGAAGTGGTGAAATGTTTCTGAGTGGAGAGGAATGGGATATTGTGAAGGTTTATATAGGAAACGATGGGGGGAGTTATTATATTATTTCCCAAATATAGGTTTTGGACTCTATATAATAAATTAATAAAAAACAAAAACCTAACCATGAATTTTCCCATGGTTTCTGAAAAAAGGGAGTGGGTTTTAGTATTTTATATATCCTATTTATGAACTTATAGAAATATTACCCAGGGTGGTGTGGAAGTGATTCATGTTCTTAAATAAAATATTTTAAAACTATAAAATATAATATAGGTTTTGGATGATTTATAAAGGCTTTATAAAATTCATAAAATAAAATAACAAACAAATTATTTTAAATAAAAAAATATATTTTTTCACGGATACACTTTATAGTACTTATTACATCATATTTGGGTCATTATGATAACATAATACACACTGTATATTTATATCATATTTAATTTTTACCAGAAAATTTAACTATCTTAGAAAATTATGTAAAACTCACCATTGGATAATTTCAACATTATGATACCAAAATTAATATATATTTTATCTAAATAATTTTATCAATATTTGAATTTTCACTTTTAAAATAAGAATCATTATTTTTTGGGAAATGTTGGGTTTTTTTGAACATAATAGTTTTCAAACCATTATAAAAATTACACTTGAATTCATAAAACTTATACGATAATTTTGATAAAATAAAAATTATTTAATAATAAAAATTTATTAAAATATTATTTATTTTAAAAAATTGATTAATTTATCGAAATAAATGACTTAATTAAATTTGAATATTACCAAAAAATACAATTTGTGCTTTATTATATCAAAATCAAAATCATTTATAGAGTAACAATAAGAAGTAAATATAACCATTATTATATTTAAAATGAAATATAAATATTCATATTATTATGGTCATAATACATATCCCTTTAATACACTAGGAAAATCCATAATGGTAAGGTGCACAATGGTTATATTTTCATGGGTTGGTTCAATATACATGTTTTGGGCCGTAGTCTCGATGAGATTGAAATTATACCATAAATGGTTTTTATCAATATTTTTTTTTGTTTTTCTCATCATGGTATTATCCAATGGAAAATCCTATTGACTCTATATACCTTGTAAGCTCTGATAAATGGGCTTCATAGGGCCTAATCCTACCCATTGAGGCCATCACTTCCTATTTCCTTGTCAATTGAAAATTTAAAACCCAATATTTACACTAATCATATGATCACTGTTCAATGGATATATTATCAAAGGTAAGGATTATTAATGGTCTTTTAAATATGATAAGATATTAGAAAACCAATTGTGTGTTTTTTATAACCATAAAACATAATAATAAATTTAATTAAATCACAAGGGGATTTTTATTTGTAACAATTTTTTGTCATTACAATCTTCCCCCTTCAGAAATTTGACCCTAAAATTTTTCATTTCAAACACTAAAATATAGGGTAATTCTATTTCATCACCTTCTATGGTTCCCACTCCACTTCATCAAATTTTTGGTTTCTTCACAATAGTTTGATGGGTACATTGTCTTATTTCGTAGAACGTTTTCTTTATGATCTATGATCTTCACCAGCTTCTCCTCCTATGAGAGATCATTATCCAATAGTCCCTCCTCTAGATTGAGTATATGTGAGGGGTCTGGTATGTACTTACTTAAGAAGGATACATGGAATACTTCATTTACTTGATATAGGTTTGGTGGGAGTACCATATTTCCAGTTGATAGGCCACCACTCTGATGTGATCAAGGATATCAATAGGACTGATATATCTTGGACTAAGCTTTCAAATCATCCCAAATAGCATGAATTTATTCCATGGAGATATGTTATGGAATAACTTGTATGAAACCATAAAATCTAGGTCTAGTTGATGATTGTTGTCATAGATATTTTATTGACAATGAGAATCCCTAATGTATTGTTGAAGGGTCTAGACCTTTTCCACCATTTACTTGAACCTTTAAGGACCTAACATTTTTCATTACCCAACATCATCCCAGCATACAATTGTCATAAACTTATTCCCATAAAGGGATTTATAGGGAGGCATTTGGATTCTTTATTAGAAAATATTATTGTATGAGAACTATGATAGAGGAATATATTTATCCCATATTCATTTTTTTGTCAATTGATCATTCTCTCAACATGTCCTTGAGTTTCTAGATAGTCTTCTCAGATTGACCATTAGTTTGAGGATGATATATTGTGATGATGTTCAACATAGTATTTATAGAATATTGAAGACTCCTCTATAACATGGAGGTAAATCATGGATCACAATCAAATAAAATTAATCGTGGTGTCCCATGTAGCCTCACTACTTCTATATTGTATATAATTGCAAGTTTATTGAGTGAGAAGTCCTCTCAAATTTCAATTAAGCGAGAAGTGTTAATAATATGATCCACCACAAACCATATGGAATTATGAATATATATTATCTTTAAAATACCAATGATAAAGATCACAATGATTTTTTCCTTTTTTCCATGTAGGTATGGTTAACAGTTGTATTGTCCCTTTGTATTTTTTCCCTTCCACCTTCAATTAATGTCATACATGAAACCTTGATATATATTCCACAATTTCCTTATTCATACGATCCCACAAATAGTTCTTTCAGTTATCTTGATATATATTCGTGCTTCATAGATGGATGAATAAAGTTGAACTATGTGCATCATCCAAAAACTCCTTATTTAACTCAAGATTTGATGGTACACATAGTCATAACCCAAATCTTATAATTCCTTATTCATTAACATGGAACTCAAAAGATTTAAATTTTAATATTTCTCATTTTTCATGTTTTGGGTAGTTTTATTCATGATCTTTCAATTTCCTTGATGCATAGGATATCACATTGTCATTCTACATTAACACACAACCTAATCCCTTATTTGAACCATCATTGAATACCACAAAATGTTCCCCACTTGTGGGAAGCATAAGTATAGGTGGAATGATAAGACTCTTCTTAAAATTCTCAAATCTCTATTAAAATTAATTATTCAAAACAAACTTGACTCCCTCCCAATTTATATTTATTATCTGATTTTAAAATCCTGATAAATATATCACAAATCAATGGTATTACCTAGCTAACCCAAGGAAACTACAAATTTCTATCATAGATGATAGACCTGTCCAACCCTCAACTAATTATTCATTTTAAGGTTATATATATATTCGATTAATTGTTATAGTATTCCCCGATAATGATACTTACTTCAAATAAAACTCACATTTTTTAAAAATTTAATAGATCTTATCCTTTCATAAGGTCTTTACCACAATTCTCAGATAATCCTCCTTTATTTTGGAGTAAATTATAATATAATCTATAAAGACTACCACAAATTTGTTGAGGTAAGATATAAAGACTATATTAATCAAGTCCATGATGACTTATAGAGAATTATTGAGTTTTAATGGAATTACTAAGAGCTCATATTTACCATACCTTGTATAAAAATCAGTGTTGGTGAAATCGTCCTTATTCACCATAACATGGTAATACGCAGACCACACATCCACCTCAGAGAAGTATTGGGATCTATATAACTGATTAAACAAGTCATAAATATGTGTTAGAAGATACTGTATTTTTATCATGATCTTATTTATCTCATGATAATCAATGCAAAGGCGCATTAACTCGTCCTTATTTCTGAGAAAGAGGGCTGGTTCACCCCATGGTGAATCACTTTGGCATATAAACCCTTTATCTAGATTATCCTATAGTTGTTTCTTCAATCCCTAAAGTTATATAATAGAAATTATATATGGATTATTAGATAATATTATAAACCCACGTATAAGATCAAATTAAAATTCAGCCTCTCGTCTTGGAGGAACACTGGAAAATTCTTCAAGAAACACTTTAGTGTATTCACTCACAATGTCACATTTTCAAGGATGATATTTTCCATAGAATCAATTATTTGAGTTAGATATTATTTCTCATAGGTAAATAATATCTATGATTGAGATATTGGTTCTAAATAAGATTTATCCGTCTTCTTTCATTTGTATAGAATTAGAGAATGATTCATGATACATAAAGTGATTACCTTCTCACGTAAATTTATGTTGGCTACATATAGGGAAATCTAATCCATACAAAGAATTACATAAAATTCCACCAAAGGGATTATCACAAGGTTTAGTAGTAATTTAATTCTAAAAATGCTAACAAGGTAGGATTTATATACTTGTAATAAAATAATTGACCCATTGTTCATTTTCACTAACAACTAAACTTCTATACTTTGTGGTGGTGTTTTAATAGTTCTACTAAACTTTGATGGTATGAATGAATTTATAGAACCAGAATAAAAAATTATATTTTCTATTCTTGAATGAATAACTAGAATACCTATCAGAACTTCATTGTCAGTATCTACCTTAGTAGTTGTGATGGAATAAGCTCTCCCTTTCTTCATTGAAGGTTTTTGGTTGTCTATAAAAAACCTTGTATTAGTGCATTGTTTTTCAAAGTGAACTAGTTCATTGTAGTTGAATTAATTAACAATACATTGAGGGTTGAATAGATCATTCATTTCCTTTATCACATTAGTGTTTCTCTCCCATTTATAATCGCTAACTAGGTTTCTTCCCTTCTCACACTTATAAAATTTCCTCACCCATTAAGAAATTTCTAGGGTGATTCTTTTCGCACTTTTGAAAAATGGGATGTTGAAATTTCATAGCATTGTTATATTTTTCCATCACAAAATAGAATTAAACTCCAAATTACACCTATAATATCCTTGATACCGTTGTTATTCCATGATATCCACTTCTACTTTGATGGCACATCAAAATATTTCTTCATAGATATAAAAGTTGTAATACCCCAACCCCAGTTACCCAGAGTCGGTGCGTTATTGCATAACATTGGAATGATCAAAAAATATCAATCCTCAAAAGACCGATTAGTTTAGTAGTCTTGGAAACACTAGAAACATTCATAAGTCTTAAATTACATCATAAAGTAAACCAAAACTAAAAAAAACATCCTATCTTCATATCCCCTCATATTATCCCTGCAGGTCATTCATAATATACTTCATCACATCCTGGAAAAATTAAAACATTGAAAGGGGTGAGCTCAGATGCTCAGTAAGGATAACAATATAGCGGAAGATTTTATAGACAAACAAAAACATTTAAGGAAATTTATAACTACAACAAAATCATTTTAAACTTGAACTTTAGCATAATATGGCAAAATAAAATGAAATAATTCCATTTACTTATTCACATGTATGTTCTACTAGTCTAATAATCACATGGAATATCAATAACCACTTTCATAATGATGGAATGCATAATTCCAGACTATCATAACCACGTAGCCACGACCTCATTCCAAGAATACAAATAAGATTTTTTCAAGGCCTCGTTCCAAGACACTAGTTTGTCTCATGAGACCTATCGATGGATCGAGGAGCTATAGCGGGCTCCACCCGTCACTTATAAATCCCAATGCATGCCTCATATGAACAGGTTTAAACATATCATAAACCATAACATAATTGTATCACATAAAAAATGCATAAAGTAAAAATAACATTTCAACATTTCAATCACAAGATATCAACACAACAAATTGATATAATAAAAACACTTTCAAAACCATTTTCAACACCAAAATAAAATAAAATTAAAACATGGTATTTATTTTTCATTTAAAAAAAGTTATGGCATATAGAGGAAGCCGAAACTCAAATAATGGTCACAGCGGTGGAGAAGTCGTTGTCGCCACATATGTACGACAAACAAATATACCCTTTTTTTGTTTAGTAAAACGCTTTGTATAAAAAGATTTCTTTTGAATAAATATAAAAGTCAAAGGGTTTTATACACTGTATAAAAGAAAGTTGTGTAAAAAAGAAAATATGCCTCAATGAATGGAGATTGAGAAGAAGTCCCTTACAAAGTCCATTTATTAAATAAAATAGATCTATTATGTGTATTCACTATAAGTACACATAAATAAAGTACAAATACAAGATAGTGAAAAAAAATATCATGACATAATTTGAAAGTAGGAGATTAACCCAAAGATTGAAAATTTGGTTAAGAAGATCCCTTACCTTGTGTTCGACTTCACTCGACCATTCTTTAATCTCTTGAATAATAAACTATATCTAATATATACTTTCTTAAGAACCCTTTTCAAGTTCATTATCTCTTTTATATCACTTATTACAATGTTACAAAAATTATGTAGTCATTTAATTTAATAACATTTGTTTTGTCGATCTTTGGTACTTGAGTCAACAATAAACTTCATATAATTACAAGTTTTTTATGTGGTAGAATATCCATTATCTCCAGAATTATATTCATGATGTAGATATCATATATATCATATACATCCAGTATATACATTCATTCTTAATATTACGTAACATTTAGAGGTAAGAAATGAAATGCACCGTTCATGGAGACGGTAAGCCCTACGTACGCATGAATGCTACTTTCATTTCTATTTCATATTTAATGGAATGAAATCATAATGATATAAAGGTATATTATAATTACAGTGTAATATCATATATAATATCATTTACTCCATCCATTATACTTCACACATATGGCATTAACGATTCAAATCACTTTGAGGGGGCGGTAGTCCGCACTTCCTAAAATGAAATTATCGCGTTTACCCATAATGGAAATCAAAAAGGTATGACATAAATGAGAAATAAAGAAGAATAATTAAAACATAATTATAATATATATCATATATAAATATAGTGACATCTTAAGGGCCACCATGAGAGGTGTTAAAAGAATAATGAAAAATCATCGTTTCGTGAGGCAGAAATTCCCCAACCACAGAAACAGTATGTTCTTTAACAATTAGACGAAGGTGTGTGTAAGTGTAAATAAAATACTTCTCATAAAAAATACTAGTATATTGAATATACTGGTGTTGTTACAATATAATGGAATAAAAAGAGTTTAAGCGGTTGTAGAAGCAAAATAAAACAAAATAACATAAGAGAAGACATTACCTTGTAACTCTTTTTGATTTGAGCCAAATGCTTCCTTGGGAAGAATTCAACCCAAAGTGAGGCTTCTAGGAGTAAGAGAGAGAATTTGAGAGAGTATTTTGGTAGAGTTTGGCCGATCCAAATGGCTTTTAAGGTGTGAATAAGGTAGTAGGGGTTGGGGCCTTTTATATGAGGAGAGGAGGGGCACTCTTGGAAAGTAATGAAATGTTACATTATTATGAAGTACTTTTCGGATTTCAAAGGTCCTACAATTATATATTTCGAGGATAAGGTGATAAGGGATAGAAATATACTCATCCAACATGTTTTTGACAAGTATAAGACTTATATTTTACATTATATTTTCATTTTATTTAAATCGTTAATTAATGAGGTAATCACTGCATCATCATGGTGTCATTAAAATTTTAATTTAGTTAATGTGTAAAAAATATATAAAAAATATCATGATGAAGGAAATATGTTTATATTTCCAATGAATATTTATAGTTGAAAAGTTAACTTATATAACCCCATGTAATAATTGTTTTAGTAAAACAACACATGTTTGTGACAAATTTATTTTTACCTTAAATAAAAAGTTATTAACGTCATTTTATTACCCAAGTGGCTCCATGGGGTCCCCAAGTTTACCCATGGATTGTATTGGTCGGCCATGATTCATAAAATAAGGGTAGGACAAGTGTCAAGATATTTTCATATTTTTATAAAATAATTTTTAACTTAAATTTCACTAATTACCATTAATCGCGATTAATAAAACTTAAAAGTTACTATTCACCAAAAAAATATTTTAATACCATTGAACCAAATTTTACTTCGTAATGATAACCATGTGTGTAGTATTTTTTAAAATCAAATCACAGAAGTGGTAATGTTTCATTTACATGAAAAATTAGTATTTAAACTACAACTTAGTGGTTTCACTATTCATCAAAAATTGAAGTTTTTCAGAAAAATTACAAAAATTAACCCTAAGCGATAATTGATATTCCTAATTCAAAAATGATGTCTATTTTAAAAAATTCAAAACATATAAGTTTATTTAATTAATTTAATAATTAATTTCCATTGTCATAACAAATAGCGTGTTTTTAAGAAGCAATATATATCAAAATATTGACAAATGTTTATGTCCAATTTCAAAGTGAAATTAATTCTAATGACCACCATTGGGTAAAATGGTAAAAATATATTCTAATTATACTTTAAAACCACTCAATAGTACAATTTACCACTATAAATTATTTTGATTAAAAAAGTTGTTTTTAAGTATTTTCTTTATTCATAGAAAATTGGAAGTTCTCAGAAAATTACAAAAAATTCAACTTAGGATAATTTCGATATTCCAAATACAAAAATTAAGTTCCATTTTGAAATATAAAATTTATATAATTTCAAAAAGTGGCTATTACTATTCATAACTGCTGCTTTTATTGGTCGCGGTGTGTTAGTACTCAAGGTTGCGTACAACACACGCTGCTCTATTATTCAAAGAGAAGCGTACCATGGAAGATTGGGGTGATACATTCTCCCCTCCATAAATAAATTGAGTCCTCGCAATTTGAAACTTTTATTTGAAAATAAAAGGTTGAAAATAGGAAATACCTTTGTGGAAAACCCACATTGGAAATAAGGTTAATAAAAATATAACTTTAAAAGAAATAATGAGATGTAAAAAGGTCACCCGAGATAGCCCATAATAGGATTCTATAAAAATATGGATATGGAGGAAAAACAAACCATCAAGGTCTGATGGAGAGTTGTAGAAAACTAGATTATGAGAAAGTTTAACTTCAAGAAAATCACAAACTTGTGATTGGTTAAATGATCATTGATTCCTTAGTAGGAAAAGTTAACTGAATACATTTTGTTTTAAGATACCTTTCATAATGTTGAGGAATTTATTTAGGAGATTTACTGAGAATGTAAGGAAATATACTTACTTGTCATGTAAAATTTCATTCTTTAATAAATTTTTACCACAAACCCATCTTTCACTCCAAAAGGTAATGGAACTCAAAAATATTCTATTTATCCTAACCGTATAGGGTTCCAAAAATAAATTTATAAAGTATCTATCATAATTAAAAAAACCACATTATACACTACAGGGACTTCACATAGTCCAGTGGTAGGTGATAAATCCCAATCGCACTATGGTTGTGGGTTCGATTCCTATAACTTTGTCCGACGAGACGGGTTATCCCCCGACCTGCAGGTTGTCATTTTCCTAATAATATTCCAAAAAATAATCTTCATAAATGTTTTAATCTTAAACAATACTATCCAAATTTCAACTTAATCCATTCCAACCTTTTTAGTTATCCAAAATACCTCTGTCCAGACTTTCTCTAAAAGGACTCTAAATTCCAAAATCAATTGTAACATCAGATTCCCCAAACAAAGTAATGTTTCTATTATTGTCACATACTAAAAATATGATTACCTTCATTATATTAAAATCTTAATTAAAACAACAAGTACTGCAGTAAAATCCTTATATATCACATTATTCTTATAATCAGAATATAATCCTTGATTCCAAAAACACAAATATATTAATTATTCAACTTCATCTGTAGCAAAAACATAAGCTTGGCCTTGATCCCTTGGACATTTCTGAGGTAAGTTTATTTGACTCTTAGGAAATTAATTTGAATAATGCCCCATTTATCTACAATTGTAGCATTCAACATTGACAACCTCTTTCTTTCCCTTGCAATCACGAGCCTGGTGACCTTTTTCTACACATTTATAACAAAATCCCATTCCTTTTAGGCAAGTACCAGGAAGATTCTTCCCACAATTATCACATAATGGAAAACCATTCTTTCCCCTTTTCTCTTTATCTGTCTCTTGTTGCACCATTCTCTTCTTCTCTTGCTTTACTTTATTGTCATAAGATTTAGAGAATTCCATTTCTGTCTTGATAGAACATGAGACTATATCTTCGTACGTTGAGAAATATTGTGATACTAAAGCTCTATAGAGAAATGGTTTTAACCCATCAAAGAAACAATCAATCTTACTTCTTGGGTTATGTATATAATCTACAACATGCCTCACTAACCTTGTAAAGTTATCCTCATACTTTGCGACATTGTCATCCTCCTTCTGTCTCAGACTCAGAAATTTCCTTTCCATATCTGCTCGATGGTCACGAGGAAAGTATTTTTTTAAGAAAAGATCTTTGAACTCCCTCCATTCCATATTTGATTCTTCATCACATTCCTTTGTGTTTTGAATCAATGACCACCATTGATCAGCATCTCTAGTGAGGCGGTAAACTTCCATGATAACCTTTTCCCTTTCACTACTCTCCAAGGCATATAATATTTTCTCTAAGGACTTTATCCATTACTCAGCTACTAATGGATTTGTACCCCCATTAAATGTTGGTGGTTGCTGCCTCATGAAGCGATCTAACATTGATCCTCCATGTTGTGGATCAGGGTGCTCCATACGAGTAAGGTTATTATTCATAACCCGAGTGAGTTGTCCCAGTATGGTGATAATTTGATTAGCACTAGTTGTATCACCAACTCCACTATAATAATCTTGAGCAGGTGGGAAATCTCTACATGGAGTGCGTGCATTGATACGGTTTCCATTCCTTCCACTAGGCCCCATTTCTAAACAATTTCATAAACTAGATTAGTTTATGAATCAAAATACATAATTCCATAATTGTAAAACACGTAACATAAATTGAAGAGTTTATGAATATAATCCATAATCATAAAAATGTTTTCTTTGAGGAAGTATATACTCATAAACCCTTCATAATGGTTTGTAAAGAAAATTAGAATTATCCTAAGCATATCCCCCGGGAGTGTTGTAACCAAGAGTGTAGCAAGGCCCATTGTCGTGCACCGATTCCCGTTCGAGTCTAGCTCAAAGCGGTGTTTTTGGGTTTTACCCCTAGGTACATCTATGCTAGAGCCACCTCTACCTGCTCATATCCAGACATGGATGTATTTCTCAAAAAACTCACATAATCTCTATAATACCAAAATTCTAGGAAGTTCATCTATACTAATCATCAAAGTCTATCTTTGGGCTATGTGCTCTAATCAGAGTTTATCTAAATCTATCTTCCAAGGTTAGTACTAAACTGCCTCTGATACCAACTGTAACGCCCCGACCCCAGTTACCCAGATTCGGTGTGTTATTGCGTAACATTGGCATGATCACAAAAGATCAAGTCTCGAAAGACCGATTAGTTTAGTAGTCTTGGAAACACTAGATACATTCATTAGTCTTACATTACATCATAAAGTAAAACAAAACTAAAAAAAACATCCTGTATTCATATCCCCTCATAATATCCCTCTAGGTCATTCATAATACACTTCATCACATCCTAGAAAAATTATAAAATTGAAAGAGGTGACCTCTGATGCTCAGTAAGGATAACAATATAAAGGAAGCTTTCATAAAAAAACATTTAAGGAAATGTATAACTAAAACAAAAGCATTTTAAACTTGAACTTCATCATAATATGGAAAAATAAAATGAAATAATTCCATTTACTTATTCACATGGATATTCTACTAGTCGAATAATCACATGAAATATCAATAAACACTTTCATAATGATGGAATGCATAATGCCAGACTATCATAACCACGTAGCCAAGGCCTCGTCCCAAGAATACAAATAAGATTTTGTCAAGGCCTCGTGCCAAGACAATAGTTTGTCTAATGAGACCTACTGATGCATCGAGGAGCTATAGCGGGCTCCGCCTGTCACTTATTAAGTCCAATGGATTCCTCATATGAACAGGTTTATACATATCATAAAGCATAACATAATCGTATCACATAAAACATGTGTAAAGGAAAAATAAAATTTCAATATTTCAATCACAAGATATCAATACAACACATTGATATAATAAAAACACTTTCAAAACCATTTTCAACACCAAAATAAAAGAAAATTAAAACATGGTATTTATTTTTCATTTAAAAAAAGTTATATCATATAGAGGAAGCCGAAACTCAAATAATGGTCACAGCGGTGGAGAAGTCGTTGTCGCCGCATACATACAACAAAAAAAATTCCCTTTTTTATTTAGTAAAACGATTTTTTTAAAAATATTTCTTTTGAATAAATGTAAATGTCAAAGGGGTTTATACACCGTATAAAAGAAATTTGTGTAAAAAACAAAATATACCTCAATGAAAGGAGATTGATATGAAGTCCCTTAAAAAGATCATTTTTTTAATAAAATAGATCTATTATGTGTATTCACTATAAGTACACATAAATAAAGTACAAATACAAGATAGTGCATAATAATATCATGACATAATTTGAAAGTAGGAGATTAACCCAAAGAACGAAAATTGGGTTAAGAAGTTCCCTTACCTTGTGTCTGACTTCACTCAACCGTTCTTTAATCTCTTGAATAATAAACTAGAGTTAATATATACTTTCTTAAGAACCTTTTTCAAGTTCATTATCCCTTTTATATCACTTATTACAATGTTACAAAAATTATGTAGTCATTTAAGTTAATAATGGTCTTTTTGTCAATCTTTGGTACTTGAGTCAACAATAAACTTCTTATAATTACAAGTTTTTTATGTGGTAGAATATCCATTATCTCCAGAATTATATTCATGATGTAGATATCATATATATCATATATATATAGTATATACATTCATTCATAATATTACGTAACATTTAGAGGTAAGAAATGAAATGCACCATTCATGGAGACGGTAAGCCGTACGTACGCATGAACGCTACTTTCATTTCTATTACATATTTAATGGAATGAAATCATAATGATATAAAGGTATATTATAATTACAGTGTAATATAATATATAATATCATTTAATACATCCTTTATACATCCCACATATGGCATTAACGATTAAAATCCCTTTGAGGGGGCGGTAGTCTGCACTTCCTAAAATGAAATTATCGCGTTTACCCATAATGGAAATCCTAAAGGTAAGCCATAAATGAGAAATAAAGAATCATAATGAAAACATAAGAAAAATATATATCATATATAAATATAGTGACATCTTAATTTCCACCATGAGAGGTGTTAAAAGAATATTGAACAATCATCGTTTCGTGAGGCATAAATTTGCCAACCACAGAAACAGTATGTTATTTAACCATTAGACGAAGGTGTGTGTAAGTGTAAATCAAATCCTTCTCATAAAAACATACTAGTATATTTAATATACTGGTGTTTTTACAAAAGAAAGTAATAAAAAGAGTTTAAGGGGTTGGAGAAGCAAAATAAAACAAAATAACAAAGAGAATACATTACTTAAAATAGGGTAACTCTTTTTGATTTGAGACAAAGGCTTCCTTGGGAAGAATTATGCCCAATTTGAGGCTTCTAGGAGTAATAGAGGAAAGTTGAGAGAGTATTTGGGAAAATTTTGGCCGATCCAAATGGATTTGAAGGTGTGAATAAGGTGGTAGGGGTGGGGGCCTTTTATAAGAGGAGAGGAGGGGCACTCTTGGAAAGTAATGAAATGTTACATTATTATGAAGTACTTTTCGGATTTAAATGGTCCCAAAATTATATATTTAGAGGATAAGGTCATAAGGGATCAAAATATACTCATACAATAGGTTTTTGACAAGTGTAAGTCTTATATTTTACATTATCTTTTCATTTTATTTAAATCGTTAATTAATGAGGTAATCGCTGCATCATCATGGTGTCATGAAAATTTTAATTTATTTAATGTCTAAAAATTATATGAAAAATATAATGATTAAGGAAATTTTTTTATCTTTCCAATGAATATTTATAGTTGAAATGTTAACTTATATAACCCCATGTAATAATTATTTTAGTAAAACAACACATGTTTGTGACAATTTTATTTTTACTTTAAATAAAAAGTTATTAATGTAATTTTCTTAACCAAGTGGTTCCATGGGGTCCCAAAGTTGACCCATGGATTTTATTGGTCGACCATGACTCATAAAATAAGGGTAGGACAAGTTTCAAGATATTTTCATATTTTTATAATATAATTTTTACCTTAAATTTCACTAATTACCATTAATCGCGATTAATAAAACTTAAAAGTTACTATTCACCAAAAAATTATTTTAATCCCATTGAACCAAATTTTACTTCCTAATGACAACCATGTGTGTCAGGTTTTTGAAAATAAAATCACAGAGGTGTTAATGTTTTATTTACATGAAAAATTAGTTTTTAAACTACCACTTAGTGGTTTCACTATTCATCACAAATTGAAGTTTTTCAGAAAAATTCCAAAAATTCACCCTAAGCTATAATTGATATTCCTAATTCAAAAATGATGTCTATTTTAAAAAATTCAAAACATATATGTTTATTTAAATAATTTAATAATTAATTTCCACTTTCACAACAAATAGTGTGTTTTTAAGAAGCAATATATATCAAAAGATTGACAATTGTTTAAGTCCAATTTCAAAGTGAAATTAATTCTAATGACCACCATTGGATAAAATGGAAAAAATATATTCTAATTATACTTTAAAAACACTCAATATTATAATTTATCACTAAAAAATATTTTGATTAAAAAAGTTTTTTTTAAGTATTTTATCTATTCATATAAAATTGGAAGTTCTCATAAAATTACAAAAAATTCAACTTAGGATAATTTCGATATTCCAAATACAAAAAAGAATTCCATTTTGAAATATAAAATTTATATAATTTCAAAAAGTTGCTATTACTATTCATAACAACTGCTTTTATTGGTTGCGGTGTGTTAGTACTCAAGGTTGCGTACAACACACGCTGCTCTATTATTCAAAGAGAAGTGTACCATGGAATATTGGGGTGTTACATTCTCTCCTTCTTCAATAAATTACGTCCTCGCAATTTGAATTTTTTTGAAAATAAAAGGTTGAAAATAGGAAATACCTTTGTGGAAAACCCATATTGGAAATAAGGTTAATACAAATATAACTTTAAAAGAAATAAAGAGAAGTACAAAGGTCACCCGAGATAGCCCATACTAGGATTCTATGAAAATATGGATATAGAGGAAAAACAAACCATCAAGGTCTGATGGAGAGTTGTAGAAAATCAGGTTAGGAGAATGTTTAACTACAAGAAAATAACAATCTTGTGATTGGTTAAACGATCATTGATTCCTCAGTAGGAAAAGTTAATTGACTACGTTTTTGTTTTAAGTTACCTTTCATAAAGTTGAGGAATTTATTTAGGAGATTTACTAAGAATGTAAGGAAATATACTTACTTGTCATGTAAACTTTCATTCTTTAATAAATTTTTATCACAAACCCATCTTTCACTCCAAAAGGTAATAGAACTCAAAAATATTCTGTTTATCCTAACCGTATAGGGTTCAAAAAATAAATTTATAAATCATCTATCATAACTAAAAAAACTACATTATACACTCCAAGGAATTCACGTAGTCCAGTGGTAGGCGATAAATCCCAATCGCACTATGGTTGTGGGTTCGATTCCTACAGCTTTGTCCGATGCGATGGGTTATCCCCCGACCTGCAGGTTGTCATTTTCCTAATAATATTCCAAAAAATAATCTTCATAAATGTTTTAAACTTAAACAATACCATCCAAATTTCAATGTAATCCATTCCAACCTTTTTAGTTATCCAAAATACCTCTGTCCAGACTTTCTCTAAAAGGTCTCTAAATTCCAAAATAAATTGTAACATCAGATTCCCAAAAAAAAGTAAAGTTTCTCTTATTGACACATACTAAAAATATGATTACCTTCATAATATTAAAATCTTAATGAAAACAACAAGTACTGCAGTACAATCCTTAGATATCACATTATTCTTACAACCAGAATATAATCCTTGATTCCAAAAACACAAATATATTAATTATTCAACTTCATCTGTAGCAACAACATAAGCTTGGTCTTGATCTCTTGGCCTTTTCTGAGGTAAGTTTATTTAGAGCTTAGGACATTCATTTTAATAATTCCCCATTTATCTACAATTTTAGCATTCAAAATTGACATCCTCTTTCTTTCCCTTGCAATCACGAGCTTGGTGACCTTTTTCTCCACATTTATAACAAACTCCCATTCCTTTCAGGCAAGTACTGGGATGATTCTTCCCACAATTATCACATAATGGAAAATCATTTTTCCCCCTTTTCCCTTTATCTGTCTCTTGTTCCACCATTATCTTCTTCTCTTTCTTTACTTTATTATCATAAGATTTAGAGAATTCCTTTTCTGTCTTGATAGAACATGAGACTATATCTTTGTACGTTGAGAAATATTGTGATACTAAAGCTCGATAGAGAAATGGTTTTATCCCATCAAAGAAACGGTCAATCTTACTTCTTGGGTTATGTATATAATCTGCAGCATGCCTCACTAACCTTATAAAGTTAGCTTCATACTTTGCGACATTCTCATCCTCCTTCTGCCTCAGACTCAGAAATTGCCTTTCCATATCTACTTGATGGTCACGAGGAAAGTATTTTTCTAATAAAAGCTCTTTGAACTCCCTCCATTCCATATTTGATACTTCATCATCTTCCTTTGTGTTTTGAATCAATGACCACCATTGATCAGCATCTCCAGTGAGGCAGTAAACTTCCATGATAACCTTTTCCCTTTCACTGCTCTCTAAGGCATAGAATATTTTCTCTAAGGAGTTTATCCATTGCCCAGCTACTAATGAGAAGGATTTTAAAAGATCGCTTGGATCATTCTTAAGTTAAATATCTTTTATTTGAAAATAAACTTTTAAAACATATAACATTTAAAAAATCATTTTATTCAAAATCCACTTTAAACACATATGAATTAATATTTAAAAATTATTTAAGAAAATTCTTGAGGAAAATATTTGTTTCCCTTTTAAAAAATTATTTTTAGAACATAAAACATTTTGAAAACCTTATTCATTGAAAATATATTTGGAAAC